>OU343160.1:170801620-171401620 GCA_910595825.1 Philhelius pedissequus
AGGTACTACAGCATCTAACTGATGAGCCCAGCTGTAGTACCTGGGCGAAACGCATTTTGGACTAAAGGTCACAAATTCATTCAATTGGCTTTAAATCCGCACAGTCGACTAAAACAAAAACAAAAATAATATAAACATATTTTTGCGTTTTCTTCAATTAATTCACTGGCCAGACCACGGGCAAAACATAATTCAAGGTGCATGAATCTAACCAAATTCCCCTAGAAAAATATAATTTACAGCGAGTAATCGCTGTAAGTTTTATTAAAGTCGGTAAACATCGATCAAAAAATAATGCGTCTTAGAAAGGTACTACAACATCTAACTGATGAGCCCAGCTGCAGTACCTGGGCGAAACGCATTTTTGACTAAAGGTCACAAATTCATTCAATTGGCTTTAAATGCACACAGTCCACTAAAACAAAAATAATATAAACATATTGTTTGCGTTTTCTTCAATTAATTCACTGGCCAGACCACGGGCAAAACATAATTCTAGGTGCATGAATCTAACCAAATTCCCCTAGAAAAATATAATTTACAGTGAGTAATCGCTGTAAGTTTTATTAAAGTCGGTAAACATCGATCAAAAAATAATGCGTCTTAGAAAGATACTACAGCATCTAACTGATGAGCCCAGCTGTAGTACCTGGGCGAAACGCATTTTGGACTAAAGGTCACAAATTCATTCAATTGGCTTTAAATCCACACAGTCCACTACACTAAAACAAAAACAAAAATAATATAAACATATTGTTTGCGTTTTCTTCAATTAATTCACTGGCCAGACCACGGGCAAACGTAATTCTAGGTACATGAATCTAACCAAATTCCCCTAGAAAAATATAATTTACAGTGAGTAATCGCTGTAAGTTTTATTAAAGTCGGTAAACATCGATAAAAAAATAATGCGTCTTAGAAAGGTACTACAGCATCTAACTGATGAGCCCAGCTGTAGTACCTGGGCGAAACGCATTTTGGACTAAAGGTCACAAATTCATTCAATTGGCTTTGAATCCACACAGTCCACTAAAACAAAAATAATATAAACATATTGTTTGCGTTTTCTTGAATTAATTCACTGGCCAGACCACGGGCAAAACATAATTCTAGGTGCATGAATCTAACCAAATTCCCTTAGAAAAATATAATTTACAGTGAGTAATCGCTGTAAGTTTTATTAAAGTCGGTAAATATCGATCAAAAAATAATGCGTCTTAGAAAGGTGCTACAGCATCTAACTGATGAGCCCAGCTGTAGTACCTGGGCGAAACGCATTTTGGACTAAATGTCACAAATTCATTCAATTGGCTTTAAATGCACACAGTCCACTAAAACAAAAACAAAAATAATATAAACATATTGTTTGCGTTTTCTTCAATTAATTCACTGGCCAGACCACGGGCAAAACATAATTCTAGGTGCATGCATCTAACCAAATTCCCCTAGAAAAATATAATTTACAGTGAGAAATGACTGTAAGTTTTATTAAAGTCGGTAAACATCGATCAAAAAATAATGCGTCAGAGAAAGGTACTACAGCATCTAACTGATGAGCCCAGCTGTAGTACCTGGGCGAAACGCATTTTGGACTAAAGGTCACAAATTCATTCAATTAGCTTTAAATCCACACAGTCCACTAAAACAAAAACAAAAATAATATAAACATATTGTTTGCGTTTTCTTCAATTAATTCACTGGCCAGACCACGAGCAAAACATAATTCTAGGTGCATGAATCTAACCAAATTCCCCCAGAAAAATATAATTTACAGTGAGTAATCGCTGTAAGTTTTATTAAAGTCGGTAAACATCGATCAAAAAATAATGCGTCTTAGAAATGTACTACAGCATCTAACTGATGAGCACAGCTGTAGTACCTGGGCGAAACGCATTTTGGACTAAAGGTCACAAATTCATTCAATTGGCTTTAAATCCACACAGTCCACTAAAACAAAAACAAAAATAATATAAACATATTGTTTGCGTTTTCTTCAATTAATTCACTGGCCAGACCACGGGCAAAACATAATTCTAGTTGCATGAATCTAACCAAATTCCCCTAGAAAAATATAATTTACAGTGAGTAATCGCTGTAAGTTTTATTAAAGTCGGTAAACATCGATCAAAAAATAATGCGTCTTAGAAATGTACTACATCATCTAACTGATGAGCCCAGCTGTAGTACCTGGGCGAAACCCATTTTGGACTAAAGGTCACAAATTCATTCAATTGGCTTTAAATGCACACAGTCCACTAAAACAAAAACAAAAATAAAATAAACATATTGTTTGCGTTTTCTAGAAAAATATAATTTACAGTGAGTAATCGCTGTAAGTTTTATTAAAGTCGGTAAACATCGATCAAAAAATAATGCGTCTTAGAAAGGTACTACAGCATCTAACTGATGATCCCAGCTGTAGTACCTGGGCGAAACGCATTTTGGACTAAATGTCACAAATTCATTCCATTGGCTTTAAATCCACACAGTCCACTAAAACAAAAACAAAAATAATATAAACATATTGCTTGCGTTTTCTTCAATTAATTCACTGGCCAGACCACGGGCAAAACATAATTCTAGGTGCATGAATCTAACCAAATTCCCCTAGAAAAATATAATTTACAGTGAGTAATCGCTGTAAGTTTTATTAAAGTCGGTAAACATCGATCAAAAAATAATGCGTCTTAGAAAGGTACTATAGCATCTAACTGATGAGCCCAGCTGTAGTACCTGGGCGAAACACATTTCGGACTAAAGGTCACAAATTCATTCAATTATCTTTAAATCAACACAGTCCACTAAAACAAAAACAAAAATTATATGAACATATTGTTTGCGTTTTCTTCAATTAATTATTTAATTTTCATACCAAATTTTCTTTTCCATCTTGTAAATATAAATCCTGTAGATTGTTTAAGATAAATTTCATCTTCCAGATCACCATTCAAGAATGCAGTTTTTACGTCTATGTGCTGTACAATCATCCCTTCCATTGATGCAATCGCCAAGAGCTCGCAATGTTGTCTGCTTCATTACCGGTGTAAAGACCTGGTCGTAGTCCTGACCATACTTTTGTGAAAACCCTTTCGCCACGAGTCTTGCTTTGTAACTTTTTGATTCATCAGCCAAAGTCCTAATCTTAAGACTTTGACATTCAGTATATTTTGTTATTGTAGTGCAAAAAATGCTTCACTTTTACACTTTTGCAATGACACAAGACCAGTTACATCGGATCGTGAATACCCCTAATGATAATATGTATACCTACAATCATTTTTAACGGATAAAATAATTAGCTTTTCTGGTGTTTATTAAACGTATTATTTACTTGTGGTTATTTTGTGGATTAAAATTTGTATTGCATATGAGTTGTAGTGTTGCAAAATGTTTTCTTCAACAGTCGCTGTAAAGTGGAAACTTCTAAATTTACATTGGAGTAAATTAGTCGATTGATAAGTGAGCACGAAGGCGTGTTAAATGTCTAACACCCAAATTAAGTGGACTAAGTGCGAGTGTGAAGTGAGTGTTTAAAGAGCGAAGTCTATCTAAGCAAGCTAAACTTATATTATTTGTGTTTACAAGTTGTTAATAATTAGTCTTACAAAAATTAATTACATTTCTTTTAAATGTTCTTAAATTTGTTTCACATTTCAAGTTATTTTGAAGATTATTAAAAATTTGTATACTCTTATGAAATAACATATTTTGTGTTCTTGAATTTCAAAAAAATTGAACATTCAGATTATTTGTATTTCTTAAATTATGTGTATGTAAAGTACTTCTGGTTGTAAGTCTTCTACTTAAATATATAGGTAACATGTTACTTTTTATTTTAAATATAGAAATAAGTGTGCTCATAACTACTCTTTGTTTTACATTTAACCATTTAAATGTTTCCAACATACTTTGAATAGATGTATATCTACTACATTTTAAAACAGAACGCATTATTTTATTTTGTAATTTTTGTAAGCTTTCAAGCATACTTGAAGATCCCAACAATAGTATTGTTGGACAATATTATATATTTTGATTGCCATTAAATTGCTGAGTTTTTTTCTAATATTACGAAAGAAACCAATTTTTTTGGCAATTTTTTTAGTTACATATTCAAAGTGTTGTTTAAAATTAAGTTTAGTATCTAATATCACACCTAAATATTTTATTTCTTTAACACATTGAAATTCCTGTACTTGTGTTATCACATTATTTTCAGGCAAAAGCATGACTTTGTTTTTTTTCAATATTTAATTTTAAATTGTTCATATATAACTACTTTTTAATATTTTCTTGTTCTTCAGTTAATTTTCTTAAATAATCAACAAAGTCATTATCATCAATGTACACTAGACCATCATCTGGAAAAAATTTAATGTTACTATATTTTATCACTTTTTTAACATCATTTATGTAGAGCAAGAATATCAGTGGACCCAGAATGGATCCTTGGGGAACTCCTAGTACAGATTGGACATCTTTTTTATTTGAAAATGGGCCTTAGGTCAATGAAACAAGTTAAATCTTTGTCACGACCGACGTTTCGTTCATGTCTATGAACATCATCAGGTGTCAATGAATCTGTATTTTAACATTGATAATAGGTTACATATTTTAACATAATACATCAAACAACAATAAAAATTACTTACACTTGTTAAATTACATATATAGTAAATACAAAATTTTTGAAAACAACAATAAATAAAATGAGCTTCAAAGCCAGACTCCACTGTACAACATTAAATTGACAATAGCAAGCATGAAGAAGAAAGAAAGAAAATTAAAGTTATTCTATTGTAAAGATCATACATATGTTAAAAGCTTTTAAATCCGTTCCCCTCTAGTAGGTGTTTGTATTGTGGGCTGATTTCCTCGATATCAGTTCGTCGGTTCATGGTGTAGTCAGCATTGATAATGTGCAGAGTTTCCATTATCATTCTTTTGTTCTGATGTTCCTCTCTTTGCAATACTTGGACGCTTTCAAAATTGGGAGAGTGATTTTTTAAAGTACAATGTGATGCCAGTGCTGTCTTCTGCGTTGCGATACTTTTTATGTCAGATTTATGTCCTGCCAGTCTATTTTTTAATTTTTGTTTTGTCGTTCCGATGTATATTTGGTTGCATTCTTCGTCAGCGTTGCCATTACAATTGATTTTGTAAATAAGGTCAGAATGTTCCATTACATCGATTTTTGTTTTTAGGTTGGCGTATAATTGTCGAGTTGTGTAGTTTGATTTCATCGCTATTTTATACCTCTCTTTATCAAAAAGTTGAGCGTTTTTAAACCTTTCAGTTATGCCTGTTACGTAAGTGAAGGATTTGTATATTGGTTTTAGTTTTTCTTCTTCTGTTGTATGTTGTTTTTGTTTTTCATGTTGAATTATTAGTGTATTTATTATTTTGTGTGGAAATGCATTGTTCTGTAGTGTATTTCTAATTTTTATTTTATTGTCTTTATGGTATTCTAAGTCACTAATTGAGAGAACTCTTTTTATAAAATTCCTGGCTGAGTTAAAAATAATTTTTTTGGGGTGTTTAGAATGGAAATTTATTATCCTTCCAGATGAAGTCGGTTTTTGATACCAATCCATTTTTAACTTTTCTTCTTCTCTAATGACAATTGTATCAAGGTAAGATAGTCGGTTGTTTGTTTCCTTCTCAACTGTAAACTGTAATTTTCTGTGAAAACTGTTAAGGCAAGTTAGAGTTTCTTCTTAGTTTTCAACTTTTACGATAGCGAAAATGTCATCAACATATTTCGTCAATATCTTCGGCTTAGTTTTCAGTTTTCCTAAACAGTTATCCAGGAGGTCATCAAGGATAATGTCTGCTATTATAGGTGAGGCGGGGTTTCCCATAGGCATTCCATCTCTTTGTTGATAGGTTTTTTTCCCGTAGACTAGATAATTGTTGTCAATAATACAGAAACGTACTAACTGCAGAAATTTAGTTTTCTTAATAGATGTATGTTCTTTAATTATATACCACTTTTTGTTGATCAGTTCTAGTGCTGTTTTCAAAGGAATATTCGTAAATAACGAGATTACATCGAAAGACACTAGAATTTCGTCGTTATCGGTTTGTATTCCGTGTAGTTTTGTTTTGAACTGCAGGGAATCTTTAACGTTGTATTTAGAATTCACAGTAAGGTTTTTCAAAATGCTGATTAAATATTTGGCCAAGTTATAGCATGGGACTTTAGTGGATGAACAGATTGGACGAAGAGGAAGGTCTACCTTGTGAATTTTTGGGAGACCGTACAGTCTCGGAGCAACTGAGTTGTAAGTTGTCATCTTATGTTTTTGACGTTGATCAATAATTTCATTTTCAAACAAGTATTTAACGAAGTTGTTATTCGTTTCTTGAAGCTTATTTGTTGGGTCGGTGCGTAATGGCCAATATGTATTCCTGTCATCCATCATGTTCTTCATCTTAACGACATAATCATTTCTATACATAGCCACTGTTACATTACCCTTGTCTGCCGAAATAATAATTATATCTCTGTTTTTGCGGAGAAACTCTTTTGTTTCGTTCAGAGTATGTGTAATGTATTTGTCGAAATCAGAAAATGATCTTTTTCCCATGTAGTTATTAAGCATTTTTACAAATTTGCATTTTTACAAAATTATTGCTGATGTTGAAGACTGCATCCAAACCATAAACAATAACGATGAGAGGGAAAACGCGCGCTGCAAATTTGTAAAAATGCTTAATAACTACATGGGAAAAAGATCATTTTCTGATTTCGACAAATACATTACACATACTCTGAACGAAACAAAAGAGTTTCTCCGCAAAAACAGATATATAATTATTATTTCGGCAGACAAGGGTAATGTAACAGTGGCGATGTATAGAAATGATTATGTCGTTAAGATGAAGAACATGATGGATGACAGGAATACATATTGGCCATTACGCACCGACCCAACAAATTAGCTTCAAGAAACGAATAACAACTTCGTTAAATACTTGTTTGAAAATGAAATTATTGATCAACGTCAAAAACATAAGATGACAACTTACAACTCAGTTGCTCCGAGACTGTACGTTCTCCCAAAAATTCACAAGGTAGACCTTCCTCTTCGTCCAATCTGTTCATCCACTAAAGTCCCATGCTATAACTTGGCCAAATATTTAATCAGCATTTTGAAAAACCTTACTGTGAATTCTAAATACAACGTTAAAGATTCCCTGCAGTTCAAAACAAAACTACACGGAATACAAACCGATAACGACGAAATTCTAGTGTCTTTCGATGTAATCTCGTTATTTACGAATATTCCTTTGAAAACAGCACTAGAACTGATCAACAAAAAGTGGGATATAATTAAAGAACATACATCTATTAAGAAAACTAAATTTCTGCAGTTAGTACGTTTCTGTATTATTGACAACAATTATCTAGTCTACGGGAAAAAAACCTATCAACAAAGAGATGGAATGCCTATGGGAAACCCCAACTCACCTATAATAGCAGACATTATCCTTGATGACCTCCTGGATAACTGTTTAGGAAAACTGAAAACTAAGCCGAAGATATTGACGAAATATGTTGATGACATTTTCGCTATCGTAAAAGTTGAAAACTTAGAAGAAACTCTAACTTGCCTTAACAGTTTTCACAGAAAATTACAGTTTACAGTTGAGAAGGAAACAAACAACCGACTATCTTACCTTGATACAATTGTCATTAGAGAAGAAGAAAAGTTAAAAATGGATTGGTATCAAAAACCGACTTCATCTGGAAGGATAATAAATTTCCATTCTAAACACCCCAAAAAAAAATTATTTTTAACACAGCCAGGAATTTTATAAAAAGAGTTCTTTCAATTAGTGACTTAGAATACCATAAAGACAATAAAATAAAAATTAGAAATACACTACAGAACAATGCATTTCCACACAAAATAATAAATACACTAATAATTCAACATGAAAAACAAAAACAACATACAACAGACGAAGAAAAACTAAAACCAATATACAAATCCTTCACTTACGTAACAGGCATAACTGAAAGGTTTAAAAACGCTCAACTTTTTGATAAAGAGAGGTATAAAATAGCGATGAAATCAAACTACACAACTCGACAATTATACGCCAACCTAAAAACAAAAATCGATGTAATGGAACATTCTGACCTTATTTACAAAATCAATTGTAATGGCAACGCTGACGAAGAATGCAACCAAATATACATCGGAACGACAAAACAAAAATTAAAAAATAGACTGGCAGGACATAAATCTGACATAAAAAGTATCGCAACGCAGAAGACAGCACTGGCATCACATTGTACTTTAAAAAAAAAAATCACTCTCCCAATTTTGAAAGCGTCCAAGTATTGCAAAGAGAGGAACATCAGAACAAAAGAATGATAATGGAAACTCTGCACATTATCAATGCTGACTACACCATGAACCGACGAACTGATATCGAGGAAATCAGCCCACAATACAAACACCTACTAGAGGGGAACGGATTTAAAAGCTTTTAACATATGTATGATCTTTACAATAGAATAACTTTAATTTTCTTTCTTTCTTCTTCATGCTTGCTATTGTCAATTTAATGTTGTACAGTGGAGTCTGGCTTTGAAGCTCATTTTATTTATTGTTGTTTTCAAAAATTTTGTATTTACTATATATGTAATTTAACAAGTGTAAGTAATTTTTATTGTTGTTTGATGTATTATGTTAAAATATGTAACCTATTATCAATCAATACAGATTCATTGACACCTGATGATGTTCATAGACATGAACGAAACGTCGTGACAAAGATTTAACTTGTTTCATTGACCTAAAGGTCGTTTTCAAATAAAACTATAATCTAAAAGGTCACCACCATCAACATATACAGATTGGACATCTTCAGATAGCTCACCATTAAAGTTTACCACCTGCTTGCGATCTTCTAGATACGACTTGAACCAGGCATGTTCAACTCCTCTTATTCCATATTGATATAACTTTTTTATTATAGGTGTTCGAGATTTAAATATATCTCTTTTGGCTGTTTTGGTCGTAATGTTTTTTTAATAAAACAATTTCATTTCCTTTCCCGACTTTTCGACGGTGGTTGCCGTCTTCTTCAGGGGATCTTTTGTTAACAAAAATAAAATGAACATATTATACACATAAGAACATTTAGTGCAAAATTTTAGCAAATTTACATTTAGTACGTATTACAGATAAACATAAATAATACAATGAAAAACAAATATAAAGCAATGTTTAAAACAAATTTTTATGATATAAAAAACACTTCGATTGAAGTTTAGTCGGCTTTAAATTTACACGGCTTCTACTTAGTCACCAAAGAGCAGTAACCCGTTTACGATTCATATTGTTTTTGTTGTTAATGATATGAAGCGTTTCTAGAGTATACCGCTTGGAGACATGTTTCTCCCTTTCCAGGATTTCCACTCTGTCAAAATCTGGTTTGTGTCCACGCTCAATGGAGTGTAAGGCCAATGCTGTCTTCCCAGTGCTTTTTAAATTAATGTCGGATTTGTGGTTGGAAATTCGTTAACGAAGAAGTTGTTTCGTTGTACCGACATAGGAAAGATTGCAATTTTTTTCCGCATTGCCACGACAGTTAATTTTATAGACTACATCTGTGCACTTATCCTTTTCCGTTTTTGTTTTCATGTTGGTGAAAAGAAGTGCCAGCGGCCTATTGGATTTATACGCTAAACTGACGTCATTTGTACTATTTTTTACCGTCTCTTTAAAGTTTGGGTAAATAAACTATATTCTTATAAATACCTCTCTCTTTTTGCCGGTTATCAAGAGGAGCTCAATTAAAAGTTCTTATGAATTTAAAGATAAGGTAAATAATCTGGTTCTAGAACAAACTGATGTTTTAGTATCTTATGATGTTGTATCATTATTTACTAATGTTCCTGTACAACTGGCAGTAGCCATCATTAGGAAAAAATGGGAGACAATTAGTAAACATACACAGTTGAGCCAAACCAAATTCATAGAGCTGTTGGATTTTTGTCTTAAAGAAAACAATTACCTTCAGTATAAAGATAACTTATACAGACAAATTCATGGAATGCCAATGGGAAATCCACTTTCTCCTACCATTGTCGATTTAGTTTTGGACAACCTTTTGGACAATAAATTTGCCGATAGTAACAAACCAAAGACAATCGTCAAATATGTAGATGATATATTTGCAGTTGTTAATAAGGGGGAGGTCGACAATGTTTTACGATGCCTTAATTCATATCATGAAAAAATACAATTTACCGTTGAAAGGGAATAAAACAGAGCGATAACGTTCTTAGACGTCAAGATTCATCGCGATAATGATAGACTCTCTTTCAATTGGTATCAGAAAGACACAGCATCTGGAAGACTTGTCAACTTTAGATCCAATCAAGCAAAGCATATTCTTATTAATACAGCCTCTAATCTAGTTCAAAAAGTCTTTGCGTTGAGTGACCGGGATTTTCACGCCGCAAATGAGAAAATAGTCACACAAATTCTCCTAGATAATGGCTATCCAATGGAAATCATACGGAGCTTGATACTACGCCAAAAACACAAAGCTCCTGTTGAAAATCGGCAAAAAGAGAAAGGTATTTATAAGAGTATAGTTTATGTTCCCAAACTGTCAGAAAACTTTAAAGAGACGGTAAAAAATAGTACTAATGACGTCAGTTTAGCGTATAAATCCAATAGGACGCTGGCACATCTTTTCACCAACATGAAAACAAAAAAGGCAAAGGATAAGTGCACAGACGGAGTGTATAAAATTAACTGTCTTGGCAATGCGAAAGAAAATTGCAATCTTTCCTATATCGGTACAACGAAACAACTTCTTCGTCAACGAATTTCCAACCACAAATCCGACATTAATTTAAAAAGTACTGGGAAGACAGCATTGGCCTTACACTCCATTGAGCATGGACACAGACCAGATTTTGACAGAGTGGAAATCCTGGAAAGGGAGAAACATGTCTCCAACCGGTATACTCTTGAAACGCTTCATATTATTAACAACAGAAACAATATGAATCGTAAACAAGACAGCCAGAACATTTCATCAGTTTACAGCTCTTTGGTGACTAAGTAGAATCCGTGACAATTTAAAGCCGACTAAACTTCAATCGAAGTGTTTTTTTATATCATAAAAATTTGTTTTAAACATTGCTTTATATTTGTTTTTCATTGTATTATTTATGTTTATCTGTAATACGTACTAAATGTAAGCTTGCTAAAATTTTGCACTAAATGGTCTTATGTGTATAATATGTTCATTTTATTTTTGTTAACAAAAGATCCCCTGAAGAAGACGGCAACCACCGTCGAGACGTCGGGAAAGGAAATGAAATTGTTTCATTAAAAAAACATTACAACCAAAACAGCCAAAAGAGATATATTTAAATCTCGAACACCTATAATAATTCAACCAATTGGTCAATAACTTAACAATAAGTATAACTTTTTTACTAAGATATTTCTATCGATTGTTTCAAAAACACGTTTGAGATCCAAGAAAACCACAGCAATCTTTTTATTTTCATGAATTTTCACTTTCCAGTCGGCTATAACACAGTTTAGAGCAGTTTCACATGAATGATTTTGTCTAAATCCGGACTGTTCTTCCATAAGAACATCATTATCTTTAATAAACTTTTCCAGTTGAATGTGCAAAAATTTTTCTAATATTTTTTCTCATATAGTCGAAGCATATTTACCGGTCTAAAATTTTCACAATTTTTTGAATTTACAATTTTTTGCACAGGAACAATTACCGAAGTTTTCCAATTTTTTGGAAAAATTCCACTTATTAGCGAATAGTTTAATATATTCAAAAGAGCAGGACCCACCCAGTTGAAACTATCTTTTATCATTTTCTTTTGACATTAAATTAAAATCACTTTTACTTGGCAATAAGCCCATTATTCTTAAAAGTTCTTCTGTAGAATTTAAAGTCTTGAATTTAAAACAACTTTCACTTCTCTCTATGTTATTCGTCCATTGTTGAACAGGTATATTTTCATTAATTTCTTTCACACTATTTACGAAATATTCATTGAATTTATTTGATATTAGGTTATTACCTTTAATTTTAATTCCTGCAAACTCGATAACATTTTGATTTTTAGTTTCACTTCCTATTACCAATGATTTTATGCACCTCCACATTGAGTTTTGATCTGTTGATTCATTTATTTTGCGTTGTATGTATTCACGTTCTGTTTTTATTAAGTTTAGTTTGTATTTATTTCTTACTATTTTGTAATTTTTCCAATCTGATTCTTGTCTTGTCATCAGAAATTTTAAATGACTGGATCTTAAGAGACTTGTTTCTATTGAGATCATCATTGAACAATTTCTGTTTATTATTGTTAACTGTTTTTTCAATTGTAAATGATTTTATTATTCTTAATATTTCACTTTCAAACCTTTCACTCATATCGTCACTCCATTGTGTTGAAATACTTATTTCATTAAAAACACTACGCCTAATTGCTTGCATAAATTGAAATTCGTTATATTTTACATATTTAATTCTTTTTGGTACGAAACATTGATTATCACATTTTACGTTTAATTTAAATAAAACAGTTTCATGTTAACTAATTTTTAAAGAGTTTTCAACCTTAGTTTCACAGCTTTGTATACCAGTTACTACATAATCAATAAGTGAACTAGATGTATTAGTCATTCTTGTTTGAGAATCAATCAATTGTTTACAAAGTTTTTCACTAAATAAACTCTCAAGTTCTTTTTTATATGCACTTTCTTCGAACCAGTCCACATTAAAATCTAGTATAAATATATTACCTCTGGCAATAAATCACAAAATTGTCTAACTGAGGTACTCGGGGATATATAGAGTATTATTAAAACAATTGATTTGTTTTCAATCTCAACTCTAATCATTAATATCCACATCATTAAACCAATTTGCACACTTTTGATAATTGTAGGATATTGATACCGATCTTTTAAATATATTACTACTCCTCCTGTATAGGATGATGTTGTTTCACATATCTAACTATATGATAGTTGTTCAAATTTATTTCATTATTTCCCACATTAGTTCCTATATGGGCCTCAGTCAAGACTATCATATCAAATTTGTTTTCCAAATCAATATTCTGCAACTCGCCAAAGTTATTAATCAGACCTTGTATATTTAATTGCATGCACTCGAAAAATGCTGGTTGCTTATAAGCAATTTTCTCCTTTTCTTTTTCCACTCTTCTTGAATACACTGTACAATTTATATCTCTGGTGTCATGGCACGGGTCAATGTCAAAGTTCAGTTTATTAATTGAAAATAAGCAATTTGCGCACTTTCTTATTTCACTTTGACATTCTTCTAATTTGTGCTCTGCACTACATTTTGGACAACTAAGTTTATTTGTACACTGTTTTGCTAAATGGATATAACCCCAGCATTTAAGCATCTTTTGATATTGATCTTATCATACACTATACACCTATTCCATCCAATATTCAAGCTGGTTTTTCTGCTTCAATTATTTTTTTAAACAATTTATTATCTAACTCCACTATAGCATTGTATTTGCTTGCATCTTTGTAATTATTATATGATTTTATCGCTTTTAAATTTCCATGTAATTTATTTTATTTTTCATTAATACATTTATCCACTCCTATGACAACTATTTTTGGGTCATGCAGAGTAGGTATATTCACTTTATAATTGTCCCCTAATTTTTCTTTCACTTCAGTTTACATTTTTTTAGACTACTCTTCATTTTCACATCTAATAAACACAGATGCATTTTTGCTTTTAGAAACTCCACTAATTTTTATAGCAAGTTTTGTTGGATCAATTTTATCTTTTAAATCTTCTTTAGTTTTTTCACTATTTTGGCTTGTTTTTGGGTTCACTATTAAAGGGGGGATATTTTTTCCTCAATTACTGCTGCATATGTTTTCTCTTTCACACTGTTTTCTTCACTATTTGTCTCTTTCTTACTCATTAACTTAACGCAGTTAATTAATTGTTTTATTTCATTTTCTTGTTTATTTAATCCTTCCCTATTTTCATTTACTATCTTTAACACTTCATCCACTTTATTTAACGCTTTTTCATTTTCATTAACTACTTGAAGCACCTCATCCATTTTATATATTATTACATTTAGACTGTTTCTACAGTCGTCACATATGAACATAATATTCTTGTGCTTCAAAACATTCCTTTCATATTGACCCAAGTTAGTACACTTGTTACAATTACTTTTTTGACAGAATGCATTACATACGTATGTATATCTCTTCTTGTCTGCCAATTAGTTTTTTGTATTGTTCACAGTCACTCATTTTTAAGTATTTCTTTTCTGGCCATTATTATATTTTCACTCAAAAAGAGAAAAAAAAATTACTGTCGCCAGATTTATAGTTTAAGATGTTTAACTTATTTTATGCGATTTTAAGTTCACTTTTCACAGATTTTTTTTTAAGTGTAACTATAACACCATTAACCACTAAATTAATGCACTTGCAAAAATAAATTGGTCGAAACGACCTCAACTTTATGTATTTTTCTTTTCCTAACCTTACAACACAACTCAACTCAACACTATCGAATCACGAACCCAAAAGAAACGAAACAATTGAACCTAATCTTTAATTATGTACATATGCCATTTAATACATATCAATCACCAGTCGATCTCGTACTGTGGAGGTGTTAACACGTTTTCGGCTTCCCAGTTTTTCCAAATTAAATTTCGTGTGTAAGCTTAAGGTTTACATTAAGTCAGCATTCCATAAGTGGTGCAGTAGCACAGTGTTAGAGTGGCCGACCGAGAATCCGAGGGTCGCCAGTTCGATTCCCAGCCGGGCATCAAAACTTTAGCTGCTTTTTTTCACAACCGTGAAGTGGAAAACTTTATTGGTTGGGAAAACGAGCAAAGGAGGAGGAGCTTAAGCACCGGGGCATCGAAAGGTGTCCTAGGGCCAATGAGACCAGCGATGGCATCAACTGAGGGAACATCGAAAAATGTTCCAATTACAAGCAGTGATTCTGCAGCAACAACATCAACAGCAATAACAACAACGGCAACATCATCCAATGCTAATCCAAAGCGCAGAAAGAGGATCAAGTGCGCACCAAATTTGGTAAAGAGGAGATCCACGGCCACCTCAGCAAAGCTGCCAGCTGGGGTGCATACGTCCGATATAGAGGAGACGTCAGAGGCAGCAAGACAAACCCAGCTAGACACTTCACCCGAAGAGGGTATTGAATGTATGTCTGAGGAAGGAGAAGGGCACTTCACGACAGGCGATAGTACTGCCTTCGTGAACCTCTCCACATCAGAGGCGTCATCTGAGGAGGACGAGGAACAAAGAATTGTCGCTCGAATTGAAACAATGGAGGCAGAAATCCAAAGTTTGAAAAGCCAACTTAAGGCCAACCTAGAAGCGCGCAGAGCCAAACAACTGAAAGAAATCGAGGAACAAAAACAACAACAGCAAAACAATTACAAAAACAACAGCCACAGCAGCAGCTAAAACAACAACGGCAAAAACAACAGCCACAGCAGCAGCCAAAACAGCAACGGCAAAAACAACAGCAACAGCAGCAGACACAAGCCGAGAAACAACCGCAAGAAAAACAGCAGCAGCAGATTCAAAAGCAGCAGAATCAACAGCAGCAGAAAAGTCAGTCTCAGCAGCACCAGCCACAGCCGCCGATTACGAAAAAAGAAAAGGTGCCACCCATAAATACTTATAAAATGGAGTTACAGGATACCATAAATCTATGTAAGTTGACCATAGGTCAAAATGTTACTATTAAAAGATTAAATAACGACCGGCATTCTATTCAGTGCTTCACACTGGAACGGCACAAAAAAATTAAAGAGTTGCTAAAAGAAACTACTACTGAATTCTTTAGTTTCACCCCTAAAACCGAAAAATTTCAAACGGTCCTTTTGAAGGGCAAAGATTCCTGCACGGAACCACAGGTGCTCTTAAATGAACTCCGCCAAAAAGCGAATGACGATCTCGACTTTATTGGGGTCAAGCCGTTCGCTACAGTTAGAGCTAGGCGGGTAAAGCGGAGTCTTCCCTTCTTCCTTGTTCAACTCTCACCCAGCAGCAAACTGGATAGTTTGAGGAGTATATCCGTCCTCAACTACCAGGTTGTAACTTGGGACAAATTAAAAAGGCGCGGCGACATGCTTCAATGCATGCGCTGCCAAAGGTTCGGCCACGCTGCAGCAAACTGCGAAATGCAGTCACGCTGCGTTAAGTGTGGAGAGAACCACAATGCAGATGAATGCAAGTTAGGAAGGGAACGGGTCGAAGATAGGACCCAGCTTAAATGTGTACTCTGCCGAGGCGCCGGACACCCCGCTAATTATCGGGGATGCCCGACGTTTCAGCTTATAAGAACAATAAAGCAGCAAAGCAAACAGTGGTAGAAAAGCGTCCAACAGTGCGCCCTCCTACAACAACGCCCGTCAACCCCCAAATTTCTTACGCCCAAATGGCGTCAGGAAGGGGAAGCACGGTACAGCCTACACCAAAGGTCGCCCTACAGGCCCCCGTGCCTAAGGCGCCGGCGGCACAGGCGGATATTATGGACGTTCTACTGGCCATCCAGGGCCAGTTGAACGGCCTCCAAAACCAGATCAGGAGCAGGCGACTAGGGTGGATTATGTCTACTCTGTTTTGCCGAGCTTAACGCAACTTAGAGGTTAAGGGCGCACTGCCGGAGAGGCCCTTTAAGATCCTAGCTGTGAATGTAAATTCACTGATTAGGACCGAACGTAGAGCGAATTTATTCCAATTGCTTAAAGACATAAGTCCAGATGTGTTTATAGCTAGCGAAACTAAGCTTAACCAGAAACATAAATTGACTAACAACAATTACAATATCGTAAGGAGAGACCGACCCAACTCCACTCAAGGAGGGGGCGTCGCAATCTTTATACGTAAAGGCATTATTCATAAGGAAATATATAATAGTGATGTGCGTAAATTTCGGACGTTAGAGGCATGCATCATATGCATTCATCTCCAACAGGGGAAGCGAATGTATGTGATCGCTGCCTATGCACCGGAAACACCTCAGCCCACACATTTTATAACAGAGCTTGAAAAGCTTTTTGAATGCTTAAGATTGAGCTCGGAAGAAAACTACTACATATTGGCTGGTGATTTGAATGCCAAACATATAGATTGGGGAAATCAAATACAAAATCCTCGTGGTAACCATCTGTATAATTGGATGGGTCGATACAACCTGGAGTATCGCATTGAACTTCTCGCTACAGACAGGCCATCGTTTCCAAGAAGCGGTGCCTATCTGGATCTATTGTTGAAAGACGCAAGACTAACAATTACTGATACTGTGGGTCATCGGCCTAAAAATTGTTTAAGAACGATCGAGTACGACAGTGACCACTGCGGACTCACCGCCGTAATACAACTTCCGAACGCGCTTATGGAGTTGGAGGAGTATGTACCGGTGCATACTTTCAATTACAGTAAGATGCGCTGGTCACGCTTCTCGAACGTCTTATTGAGCGAATTACGATCAAATGGTATATCCCCACCAAATGACAGGAACATGACAAATACTGAAATTGACAGATACTTAGAACAAATGGACGAAACAATTCAACGAACAATGAACAGGACAATACCGAAATACAAAGAACGTAACGCAACTGACATGTACCGTAACGCGACAATTGATGCACTACACAGACAAAAAAGTGGCTTACTGACAAGACTAAAACGCTTGTACAGACGGTTTACTGACACACGAGATCTGGAGATAAGGACACTGAAGTCGTCCATCAAAAAAATCAACCAATTGATCAAAGAAAATTATAGGTTGTCCATTATTTTTTTTGGGACAACAAAATTCGGGCCGTGAACGCTGCCGACCCGAGTATGTTCCCACAAATTAATAAGATATTCAGAAGAAAAGATCAAAACGACCTTCCGTGTTTTAAGCTCCAGAGGACGACACAAAACAGAGACGTACTTCTGACAGCAGGCATAGACCCAGATGACGCCGTCTTGGACGATGACCTCTTCATAATCGAAGATCCGCAGGGGATGGTGGAGGCTGTAAGGGCTGCTTTCCAGCAAGTGTACAAGGTGAATGCTAGCATTCGCCCGAATCATGACCTGGAGAACAGAGCTCTGCTTCATCACTTATGGCTCCGAAACGATATAAGCGAATGGCGGAGAACCTTGGTTTTACCGGGTTTAATGATGAAGATTTGGCAAACGCCATAATCGCCGACCGAAATGGGCCCAGTCCCCTGTTAATTTCGAAGAATGAGCTCCAGCTCATCTTCGATTCATTAAAGAAAAAGAAGTCTGCAGGAGTCGATGGTATATCCAACGTTGTACTACGACATTTGCCTCAAGAAGCAGTTGACATTTATACCACACTGCTTAACAACGCGCTGAATAATGCATATTATCTAGTGCGGTGGAAGACAGCTGTGGTGTACCCTCTCCCAAAAAACGGAAAGGACAACTCCAATCCGGCGAATCTCCGGTCGATAAGTCTTCTTGCGAGTATCAGCAAAGTATTTGAAAAGGTTATTAATAGAGCCCTGCTCAAGTGGTCGGAGGACAAAAATATCATCCCGGATAATCAGTTCGGTTTTAAGGCGGGACATGACACAATTCATGCCGCGTCTAAACTAGTTTCTGATATCCAATGGAACAAAACTAAAAAGCAGTGTACGGGTGCCTGTCTGGTTGATTTGGAGAAGGCCTTCGACACCGTATGGTTAGAAGGTCTCTATCTAAAGCTAACCATACTAGGTATAAGTAAACCTCTATTGTATTTGCTTTATGGCATGCTAAATGGTAGACAGTTTGTTGTCAAGAGTGGCAATGTAACTTCTACCGCAATTTTTAATATTAATAATGGTCTTCAGCAGGGAGCAGTTAACTCGCCGATTCTATTCAGCATTTACACCAGCGATCTGATAGGTAGTCTAACTCAGGCAATTGCGTACGCCGACGATCTAATTGCGTACAGAACAGCTAATACAGTTGAGGTCATCAAAAGTCTCTTGCAGAGTGACTTCGACAAGATTCAGCGATATTGTGATGACTGGAAGTTGAAAATCAACTTCCAGAAATCAGAAACTATTTTGTTTAGGACTCCGTTGTCTAGCGCCTCAAGGGATACGAGGAAGAACTGGCGCAAGCTGGTGATCGTAGGGCCACATGGACATCCACTGGCGAGTAAAAGTGTAGTAAAGTACCTTGGCATCTGGTTGGATCAGTACCTGTATTTCGACAGACATATAGGTGCTGCTTTGGCCAGGGCTAGGGGAGCCTTTGCCTTGACAAAACGACTGTTTTATAGCAGCCGTCTTGACAGCAGGGTGAAGGTGATTTGCTACATGGCCCTCATCAGGCCGATGATTGCCTACGGATGCCCGGTGTGGTTCAACGTTGCCCCATCTCAAATGGAAAAGATTCGGGTGCTTGAGAGGCAATGTCTTAGACGTTGCCTTGGATTACACAGAACACCAGAGTCGGAGTACACAAGATATTATTCCAACCAGGTTCTATACAACGGAGCCAACATAAACAGAATAGACAATTTTTTGTTCAAGCTGATTCGGGGTCACGTTGCAAGAGCGATGTCCTCAACTAACAGCTTAATTTTTGGGGCTTATTACCCCAATAACGAATATTTTGAGAGTGCGCGGTTAAGTGGTCACATCCCTCCCGAGGCATTCCTCTATTTAGACAGTCGAGGGCTGATCCAGGATGGAGGGGCGGTTCCGCTCATCTACCACGTCAGCCGGAAAACTGTGGATAGGCGACTCCTGTATGGTCGAGACGTCATCGCTCAAGGTGGAGAAGAGCGCCTTCGGTTCAGTAGGACTGTGTCCGATCGGGACCGGAGGGATAGGGCGAACAGGAGAACCAGTTCTGGTGGGTCTCTGAACAGCATCGTGATATTTAAAGTCGATGAAGATGGTATATCTTGGCCGACTTACATAGATTTAGGCAATAAGGTATAGGGAACAGTCGGGGTGGCACCAAAAAAAAAATTAAAAATATGTATGTATGCGGGGCATACGTGCATGTATCTGCGTGTATGTACATGTATGTGCGTACGTATATGTATGTGCGTATATACATGTATGGGTGGGTTGCATGTTGCTGTGTGTCTGCATGCATATAAAAAATAAACGAAAAAAAAAACAAAAAATTTAAAAAACGAAAAAGTAGTCTTAAGTATTATTAGGTATTTTTAAGTAGTTTAAGTTATTTTTAGGCAGTATAAGTTAGTTTTATTTAGTTTTAATTATTTTTAATCTATATTTAGGTTTAGTTTATAAAAAAAAAAAATGATAAGATACCAAGTTTTTTTTGTGAAAGTTTCCTTGGAAAAATAAAATAAAATAATTAGATTTAATTAAAATAGTTTTTAGGTCGAAAGACATTAGTTCTAAGAGTTATTGTTTAGTTTAGAGCGCCCGTAAAGGGCCAGTAAATTAGTTGTAAGTTATTGATAAGTAGGCTAGTTTTAAACATTTTTGTCTAGCATTAAGATAGTTATAAGTGAATATGAAATAAAACTGAATTTACAAAAAAAAAAAACATCAATCACCGAAAAATTACTCAACTTAAAATAAAATTCATTGTGAAGTTTTAAAGAAGAGTTCATCAGTTTTGCTTTACTAAAATTGGTTATTTTGTTAAATATTATTTGAACTCTAAAGAACTCTGTTCATAATTTTATTTAGTTATCAAAAGTGGGTTATATTTGTTATTTTAAATAGTAGTAAAAATATTATTAAGAATACTTATGTATAAAACACTTTATGTTGAAGTATTTGTCTAGGGCAGCAGCATAAGCTGAGTTCAACAGTAATAAAAGTATTTTTTAAACTGGTTTGGTTCATAATAATATTTATACACGTGCATTCGTCAAAAACTAGTGTCATTTATAAGATGTTCAGTGACGAAAAAGTCAGAACAGAACAGTACAGGATAGAACAAATTCGTGAGAAACTTCAGAATTAATATAAAACAACTTGGAACAGTCAGTCATCTGACAGAGATTATACAAAAAATTATTATTGTTTACCTACAATTGGAGTTCGTTTATTCTTCCAGAAAAAAATCTTAAAAAGAAGGCTAGCTTACTTAACAAAAATCACCTATAATGTATCCTATGGCCGGTAATTGTTAATTATGTGTAGCATCCCCAGCAACATTCTTTTTGAATAATGTTGTTCTGTTTGCAAAATCTGCACATTACCCAAATGAAAATGATCTGCTAGTTCAGTTTTTGTCCAGCGCCGCTGTTTAAGTCTGTTTTTGTGACCAGAGAGACGATTTTTTAGTTTTTGCTTCAGGTTCTATTTTCTTAAGTTTATCATTTCAAAGTATTTGAAGCTATTTGTGTAGTATAACAAGTTATCAATCTTATAAAAATGTAAATCCAAACATTTGTAAGTAAAATCGCTCTGTTTTCATTGATCCAAAATTGTCTTAAACTGTAGTTTAGTAAAACCTGGGCTTATCAACGACACTATTATTATGTATTTTTTAACACGAAAAAAAGTATTTAACTTAACAAAAGCGTATGTCACACATAAATACATATTTCGTCAGTTTACAGTTAAATGCGATCAATATAAAAAACAACGAAATCAGTTAACTGTAGCAAAAATAATGATTTACTTAGAAATAAATCAAAAATTCATTTTGTTTAATAATATAGAATTAACTGCAATAATAAAAAAAAATATTTTTTTGATTTTTCAATAACTAAATAAAAAAAAGTATTTTTAATACAATAGCCGTTTTATTCTTATTAAATGCTTATAATTTAAATATTGCGCCAAAAAAGCAACTGTCTTCGTCTGGCAGATATGAATGAATGAAGAATTTGTGGTTTTTAGTTGCACTGCGACCTTAAGATCTAATCCCATTTAGAGACAAAAATGGTACTGCTCATTAGTATTTGCAGTATTTTTAGAGAGGATAATTACCCTGTTCTATCTGTTGAAGTCCCAGATATCTATGTCTTTGATGTATAAGTGCTATTCACGTACCTAAAATGTGGCCCGGTGTTTCCACTTCGGTGTTGCAGAATCTACAATTAGGGCTGCTCACCAAGCCAAGAACATTAAGATGTCTTCTTAGTTTGCAGTAGATACCCGTTATTTTTCTTAGGTTATCCCTGCTTAAGCTAATAAAGGCTGCAAAACGTTCATGGTTGTAGTTAACGAGTAGTAGTTTGGTCTGTCTCACTTTGACTTGTCTCAGATTGGCCTGTTTGGAAGTTCCTTCCAATATTTTAAGCCTTAGCCCCTCCTCTACTGTTTTGAATTTATTTTCAATTACATTCTCTCCCAATCAGCAATAGGGCTGTGAGCCTACCAGGGATGTTTTGACGCAATTTTTGCTAAGGAGCCTGCCTCTTCATTGCCTTAAACACCAACGTGACCTGGTACCCAATGGAGATCAGGCAGATGGGGAATCATAGTCTCAATGTCTGTATTCTTTTTTGTATCTAAACTTTTAATTGGAGCGATTAGCAATTCCTATTGTCGAATAAGAGCATTAGGTTTATTCTGCTTCGAAAATCGACTTATAGTCGATTTAAATCATTGTATGTGAATGTCACATCCTCAAAGCAATATTTGCAGCCTATTTATAATAAATTACTTTTCATATAAATTAAGGACTTGATCTTTGTATATAGAATTTCTTGGAATGTAAAGTTATTTGCTTTCAAAGCATAGTTTTTAAAATCGACTCGGTTTATTTGCAATAACTGCAATGTTACACTCGGATAATTCATATTTTTCAGCATTCTTATTAATGAAACTTTATTAGGAATTTCAACGTTTCTATCACGCTATGAACGAAATCTTCGTCTTGCAAGCACGTATGGCCTGGTTCACAATATTTTTTCACGAGTCATACAAAAATTGCAAACTGCCGTCGACTTGAAGCTGTTCAAGAATCAACCTATAATGTTAAAACCTTAACAGGTCAACTGCACTGGAAATACAGATGTCCAAATTCCAATCCCCAATCTATTCCAATCCACAAATAGTGCGTTTTTAACTCAGTGGGCAGTTTCATGTCATGTCGATCATTTCCTTTTCAAAATGAGTAGTCCCATGGAGAAAAGGGTAAAAGAATGTTCAAATCGTTTAATATCTTCGTTATTATAAGCATCTTATTTATTAAATGACTATAAAAAGTGAATGTGTATGTATGGTTATTTAGTTTGATCAACTATTAATTTGACAAATTCTATCTATATATTTCAATTTAATTTTATGTTTTTTAAAAAGAAAATTGTTATTTGAAAAATACAAGCAAAAAAAAACAAATTTAAAGTTTACCGACTAGCTTTCGTGCTGTACGCATCGTTCCAACCGGCGGTTTTCTACTGTGTGCAATAACATAGACACCTTTTTTCAAATCCCGTTTCCAAAAAAAAAGTACTTATATTTCTTCCTCTTTCACTCTTCCATAAAACTTATCGCATATCCCCGCGAGTGTTTGTTGTTTTTTTTTCCATCATGGGCTCGGCCCCTGGGCCAAAAACTAAACAAGGAAATAGGTACAGCGCACTTTCCGAAGTTGTGCTCTCCGAACCCCGACCCAAAAGAAACAAACCATCATTCCATGTCTTCGATCCCTACCCTGAACTCCCTAAAACCAGTAACCAAAAAAATCCTAGATTCATTGTCATTGCTCCCGAAAGTGAATATAAACCTCTGTCTTCAGTTAGCATTTTTGCATTGAGGAAAGCTATCGACGCAATAAGCACCGAGTATGAACAAATTTCAACACTCAGAGACGGTGAAATCTTAATCCTCGCAAAAAATCAAACTGTTGCCGACAGATTCAACGCCAAAAAAATCTTTCTAGCCTTTGTCCCGTTACGATCACTTTACACAACCAACTTAATTTGTCGAAAGGCATTGTATACGCTCCCTGGCTTATCAATGTTCCAGAGGCAGAAATTGTTTCAGAAATGAAAACACAAAAAGTAACTGAAGTGTACAAATTTACGAAACAAATTGATGGAAACTATCGTCCATCAGGATTAATGCTCTTCTCGTTCGACACATTCCAAGTTCCAAACACCGTTGAGATTGGTTGGTACAATGCCAAGGTCACCGAGTATATTGCAAATCCCATGCGGTGCAGGAATTGCCAGTTACTTGGGCATACCACCAAAAAATGTAACAATACCCCCATGTGCCATATATGCAATTACCCACCACACCAAGATTCTGAGTGCTCCAGGATCATGTGCGCAAATTGCTTAGATCATCATCCCTCCTCATCTAAAGACTGCCCCAAGTTTTTACAGATGAAAGAGATGCTAAAAGTTAAAACCCAGAAAAAGTGCAGTATAGCGGATGCTAATCACATCTACAACGAAAAGTTCCCTTCCCAAGTCAATACGAATAATGGCTCATTTGCCAATATAGCAAAACAAGCTAATCCTATACCTGCTTCATCTTCGCACCCAATTAACCAACCCGCTACCAATTCTGTTTCAAGTAAAATCACACACTCGAAAGCAACGCACTCAACCATACCAACGGACACGCTCTCAATCGCTACAAACAAAACACAACCCATCGTAAATAAAAAAAACCGAACAAAGTACAATAAAATCTTCCGACCACCTTCCACCATTTGCATCACCTCCTCAATCCCTTATAGTTTCTACACAAGCAGCCGCAGCTGTATTGAAAAAAGCAAAGAAAAATAATACAACTACTGCTACTCCCAGCGACATAATAACAACACAAACCCCTCAACCTCAACACCAGTTTCTCCTATTAAACATAAATATCAAACACAATCAAATGACTTAAACACTCACTACACTATATATCACTCTAACTTTCCTATCTCTCAACCCATTCCAACTAATACAAACTCACTTTCCCCAATAGCGCAAACTACTCAATCTCTTATCAATAATAACGAATACTTTATTCCAATGGAAGATGATGACAGCTTGTAAACATAAAAATAACCTCAAAAACAACGGCTCTGCTGACCACGAATTGAATCGTCCGAGATCCTCTGGGAGCTCGGTGGGTTTAGCATCTGCGCAGCGGAGCCGTATTCTGAACACCACACATTTACCAACCGTTAATTCTCCATAAAACAATATTTATCCACCACACTTCTTTCACGCTTTCGTTGGTGATGACCAATGGAAGAACGTGGATTGCTAATGATAAAAATATAGTTCTCGTAACTTTGCAATGGAATGTGCAAGGTCTTATAAACAATTACGACGAACTTAATATTTTAATTTCCACATACAGCCCAGCTATAGTAAATCTGCAAGACACTCACTGTCCCTACAATTTCAAACCGATAATTCCAAAAACTTACGAGGGGTACTTTTTAAACTTTCCCGTTAACACTACAAGTAAACAAGGTGTTGGCATAATGATCAAGAAAAATATTCCACATCGACAGGTCCATACAAACTCGAACCTCCAAGTGTTAGCACTGGAAGTTCATCTTAAACTCAAAATCACATACATAAATTTGTATCTTCCATCAGATCAGACTATCACAAGGCATGATTTTGAGAACATACTAACACAGGTCCAAGGGCCAATAGTAATTGGTGGAGATGATAATGCTTGGAGTATCCTTTGGTGTTCACCTAGCACAAACAAAAGGGGATCCATTCTAGAAAATTGTATAACCAATTCCAACCTTCTTTTATTGAACGATGGTTCACCAACACACTTCTCTACACACAAAACGTTCACAGACATAGACATAACCTGCTGTTCTCCTGACCTATACCCCAAAATGTGTTGGAAAACTTAAGATGATCTGCACAATAGCGATCATTTTCCCATTATAAATACGCTAACATTAGGAAAAAAAAGATAACCTTACTCCCCCTTCACTAAAATTCAAAATTGATCAAGCAAACTGGTCCGAATATGCTAAATCAACGGCCAAAACCTCACTCAGCTTTGAAGCTAATATAAATATTAATAGAACTGCAGCAATTTTCCAAAAATCTCTTCGTAAAGCAGCTAACCTAACAATACCTCAAACTAGTCCCAAAAAATCCAAACATGCTGTCCCTTGGTGGAACATGGAGCTTAATAATTTAAGGAATGATAAATGAAAGCGTGGAAGAAATATAAAAAAAATCCCAGTACGGAAAACCTCATTTTGTTTAAGAAATCCAATGCTCTCTTTAGAAGAACTCTGAAAATAAACAAACTAAAAGCTTCAACGAATTTACCTCATCCATAAACCCCAATACTTCTATAACCAATATCTGGAATAAAATAAACAAACTTAGTGGAACAGATGTGGCTCGTTCTATTAGGTGTATTAAAGCTGACTCAGCATCTCTCGTTAACCCCCTAGAAATAAGCAATCACTTTGCTGCTACTTGGTCCGAATATTCCAAGGACACCAATTTTCACAATAACTTCAAAACAAAAAAAGACGAAAGTCTCCACATCATACCCTCTTTGTCTACCAATCCTGCAACCAATTATCTCGAGCAACCCATTTCACTATCTGAACTAGAATCTTGCCTCAGTAAACTAAAAGGGAAGACACCAGGTAGAGATAGACTGTCATACCCAATGTTTACAAATTTGCCGATAGAAACAAAATCAATTCTTATCAAACTCTATAATAAAGTCCTCGATTCAAGTATAATACCACAATATTGGAAAACAGCCACGGTCATCCCCAAACCCAAAAAGGAAATCAACAAAGTTGACGGATACAGACCAATATCACTGGTACCATGTATCTCAAAGATTTTGGAAAAAATGATTGTGAAACGCCTCCTTTGGTACACAGAATCCTATAAATTGATTGCTTCAAATCAAGTCGCATTCAAACCTAAAAGAGGATGTCAAGATGCTTTACTCCATATAGATAGTTATGCTATTCATATTATCTCTAGATTTCGAAAAGGCATTTGATAGAATTGGAGCTCACCTAGTGCTATCAAAATTGAAAGAATGGAGAGTGGGTCCAAAAATATTTGGCTACATCAAAGCTTTCCTTCCGAATCGAAAATTTTGTGTTAATGTCAATAGCGTTTACTCCCCGAATATCCCTCTACATAATGGTATCCCACAGGGATCACCTCTTTCTGTAATGCTCTTTTCGATGGCGTTCAATGAAATTAGTAATATCATAAATAAATATAAGATTCTTGATCATTGTTTGTATGCCGATGATGTCTATGTGCTTTGTAAAAACAATGATTTAGAAATAACGAAAACAACTTTTTTAAATGTATTAAAAGAACTTGAAGAATGGTCCACCTTTTCTGGTGCAAACCTATCATTGCAAAAATGTAAAACATTCCATATGTGTAGAAAAAGATCATGTCCTAACTTTAGCCTCAGTATAAGCAATGTAGAGCTACAATCAGTAAATAATCAAAGTATTTTAGGTTTAATTTTTAACAGTACATATAATTGGAAAAACCATTGTATTGAATTAAAAAAAAACAATTGCTGCAAGGCTTAATATCATTAAATATCTGTCTTCCCAAAAATGTAAAATTCATATTAACACTGGATGCTATCTTACTAAAATGGTAATATTAAACAAAATATACTATGGACTAAGTATTTACGGAAACTGTCCAAAATCAACTCATAATTTAATAAAGCCTACATACATTTCCAACAACTCCAACAAAAAATATATTGGCCGAATCTGGTTTGCCAACACTCAACGAAAGATATGAAGAAATAATTCTTAAACTTCCCACAAAACTATTGTTTCCAACTAGATCTGTTATAAACAAAGACTCTATTGCTGCTTATCGTTCCACACGCCAGAAAAGAATTCCTTCCGCAATATCATGCATTTGGAAATCCATTTCAAAATTCCAATTGCCAAACAAAATAAGCTCTAACATACCCATCCTGATTTTGTAGACCCGAGTCCTTTGAGCTGTCGCTGTCGAATTACCCAAAGGATCATACACCACATAATATATACCGGACAATGTTCAATACTATCGGGAATGATCTCAAAACCAAAAAGTGGAAGTTCATATTTTATGACGGGTCAAAAGCTAAACATCATACAAGCTTTGCGGTAACAACAGACAATGGAGTATTACTCAGACAGGGTCTTCTGCCTGAGTGTGCATCAGTTTTTTCCGCTAAGGCTCTAGCGGTTTATGAAGCTTTAAAATACGCCTCTTATATAAAAGGACTATGGGTTATATGCACTGACAGTCTGTCAGTTATCCATGCCATCATAAACCTTAACAATAACACCCCAGCAGTAATAATGCTTAGGGATATTTTAATAAAAACAAAAACAAAAATAAAAATTATGTGGGTACCAGCTCACATAGGCATAAAGGGAAATGAGTACCCTGACGAAGCTGCCAATTTTGCTAGCAAAACTCCTACGCTCTTGTTTAATACATATAGTGAGAAAGATCTTTTACGAACAGTAAAATTACAAGTCAAAACCTGCCAGATGAATAACTGGATATCATATAATCACCACTACTCAAGAATAAACAACAATAAAATACCTCGTATTTATCCAACTCAAACAGTGAAATCATCCATCACCAGTTTTGTTCGCCTACGTTTAGGCCATACTCTAACAACTTATCAGCACCTTCTAACAAGAGAAACTCCTTCTACATGTTCTAGTTGCTCAGAAACAATAGATATTAAACACCTCCTAGACCACATCAACCGTTCTCTACCGAACAATCATTACAACATTTACGAAATCCTTAAA
The DNA here is from genome assembly GCA_910595825.1 of Philhelius pedissequus. Classification (NCBI taxonomy): domain Eukaryota; kingdom Metazoa; phylum Arthropoda; class Insecta; order Diptera; family Syrphidae; genus Philhelius; species Philhelius pedissequus. The sequence continues at coordinate 170,830,414 of OU343160.1, forward strand.
TATATATTCAAAATTTAGATACTATCCAAAAAACAATAACACATCTTAATTTTAAAATATAATTTTTTTTTAATATAGTATTTTTTATAATAGCGAACCGAAAGCCATTGCAGCCTGTGCTCTCTAAACTTAGTACTAACTTAGCAATTTAAGATTACTATATTAGTCTGTATAAATAAATAAATAAATTAAAGTTTAAAAAAATTTATAATTTGGTGCTTAAAGTTGCTTTCGGATTTTAAAGCATTTGGCAGTGAGTTGAAAAGTCGGAGTCCTTTGTGGAACAAGCTGTTTTGACCTGCAGTTGTTCTTGTCCATGGAAGGCGAAAATCGTGATTATTTCTCAAAGTATAGGGTTGAGCATTGCCTACGTAGTGAACTAATAGTGACATATAAAAAGGTGTGAGATTATTTTTGATTTTAAACACAAACAATAAAACATTCATTAATACTCTTTGCTTAACATTAAGCCACATTAACGTATTCAACATTTAACATATAGCGGTATAGATATTGCACTTTAAAATTGTTCTCATTGCCTTTATCTGGAGAATTTGTAGTCTATCATATCCTGATTGCACAAAAATAATATTGAAGAACAGTACTCAAAATGAGGTTTGATTATCACGTTAAAGATGTTTATTGCACTTATAGTTGAGATATTTTTACTGATTCTTTAAAATAAATTAATTTTTTTTAGATATTTTTTTTCACTATATAGTCGACATGTTTACAAAATGTTAATTTACTGTCTAAGACTACACCCAAGTATTTAATTTCCGAAATTACTTCAAGCTGTTCGTTTTCAACTTTAACATATATCGCATTCCCGGTTATGACAGAGTTGCTTTTCAACATTATTTTTGTTTTTGAAACATTAAGCTTAAGTTTGTTTGCTTTCAGCCATAGACTTAAGCTATCCATATCTTGCTGCATTTTTGATATACCTTTTTTCTAAATTTTCACAGCTAATAACGGGTGATTTTTTTGCTACTTGGTTTTTGACGTTTATAATTTTGACAGATCACACATGACAAATTCCACGAACATTTGACATTTCGATTCAGTATTGTTTGCCATTTCATGATGAAATAGACTTACGCCTGAACAACGTTTGCAAATTATTGAAATTTATTATCAAAATTTGTGCTCTGTGAAAAATGTGTTTCGCAAGCTACGTCCGTTTTTTTTCCGCTCATTTTTGGCTAAATGGATACGTGAATAAGCAGAATTGCCGTATTTGGAGTGAAGAGCAGCCAGAGGCAATTCAGCAGCTACCAATGCATTCCGAAAAATGCACTGTTTGGTGGTGTTTATGGGCAGGCGGTATCATTGGGCCGTACTTCTTCAAGGACGATGAAGGCCGCAGGGTTACGGTCAATGGAGAAAGGTACCGTTCGATGATAACAGATTTTTTTTTGCCGAAAATGCAAGAATTGAACTCGGTCGACATGTGGTTCCAACAGGACGGTGCCACATGCCACACTGCACGCGAAACCATGCATCAATTGAGAGGCGAATTTGGTGAGCAGTTGATCTCACGTTTTGGCGCAGTCAATTGGCCACCAAGATCATGTGATTTGACCCCGTTAGACTATTTTTTGTGGGGCTATGTTAAGTCTATTGTCTATGGGGACAAGCCAAACACGATTGCTGCCTTGGAAGCCAACATTGAACGCGTCATTGGTGAGATTCCGGCCGAAATGTGTGAAAAAGTTTGCCAAAATTGGACCTTCAGAATGGACCACCTGAAGCGTAGCCGCGGGCAACATTTAAGTGAAATTATTTTTAAAAAGTAAGTGGCAGAAATTGATTTATCGATCCAAATAAAAATTTCATTCACTTTTTACAAGTTTCTGTGTTTTTTAGAATTTTCAAAAACCAAGCTCTTAAAAAATCACCGTTTATATAAAAGTCCATCATCGGCAAACAATGCAAAATCACTATTGCGTATAGTACTACTAATGTCAATGATGTAGATGTTAAAGAGAAGCGTACCCAATACAGATCCCTGTTGTACACCAATGTCAGTACAAACTTTCTCTGACAATGTATTGTCAACATTATTTTTTTGCGTTCGACAGGTTAGATACGAAACCATCCAGGACAGCGATTTGCCTTGTACTCCATATTTTTCCAGTTTTTGAAGTAAAATTTTCCTATCAACTGTCTCAAAAACCCGTTTTAAATCGAGGAAAACACAGATTATTTTAGTTCCAGCGTCTAGCTTCCAATAAGCTAAAACCATATTAAGTGCACCTCACATGAGTGCTGTTTTCTAAAACCATTATGGAAATCGAAAAATGATTCCAGTTGGAAATGAGCAACTTTTTCAAGTACCTTCTCGTAGAGAGGGAGGGCATTAATTGGTCTATAGTCTTCACACTTAGTTGAGTTTTTTACTTTTTGGATTGGGGTTATTTGAGCCATTTTCCAGCAATTGGGAACACACCATCTCTAAATGATTGGTTTACAATTTTTAATAACGGATGCGCAAGAATATCAACAATGCCCTTAAATATTTCAATATTAAGGTAATTAGGATCACGAAACAATTTTTTAATTTCCGAATATTTTATTTCACGAAAATTAAAAGATATAACATTCCTTTCAACTTGATTAAAAAAGGGGACAAATGGGATCGAGGCACTTATTTCGGATAAGCTATCTATAAAAAACTTGTTAAATTTGTTTGCTAACATTACATCGGCATATAACTTATATTTTCGAAAACTATATTTTTTATTTGCGATTGCTTTTGCTTCAGGACCAACTGTTTTATAGCTCTCCACATTGACTTTTGGTTTAATGAATTATTTATTTTATTTTTAATAAAATCACTTTTTACTTTATTGATTTCTTTCTTAAATTTATTTCTTAAATGAGTATAAGTAGACCAATCATTTGCACTATTTGAAAATTTAGCTCGGTTATAAGAATCGATTTTTTGAAGTTTTAGCGATCTTAAATAATTATTAAACCATTCACACTGATTTTATTTTGTCTGCCATTTGGTTTATATCAAATAAATAACTTATATTAATAACATTACTCATCACTAAACTATTAAGGAAATCGCTCTTTTGATATTTGAAGACACTGATCGTTTTCCTTCTTGCTTCCTTTTTTGCTTTCACAGTAATTTCAACTAAAACTGTCTCATGATCGCTTATTTTTAAGTTTGAATTTGGGTCAGCTTTGATACTTTTTGAATTTGTTATAGCGAGATCGATTAGAGTCTTCGATGCAGGGGTTATTCTGATTGGCTTCGTAATTGTTTGCTTACAGCCGTAACTATTTAAAATTCTTTCAATAGACCTTTTATATATTTCATTTTGCATCCAGTCAATGTTAAAATCACCTATTATAAATATGTCGTCTATACACAGATAATTCGTGCGTCCTCATTAAATTTTTCACAAGTTTTTTTTTGAATATCTCGGTGACTTATAAACAACCCCTATGATAAAAGAACAAGTATCACTATAAACTTTAAGTGCCAGCCACCATACATCCTTGTTTACAGAATATTTTTTAATACTTTCTGCTTGCCAAATTTCTTTGAAATAAATAATAACACCACCAGTATGTCTTGATTCACCATTACATCTGTATATATTATAATTGTTTAAAAAAGCTCATTATCTTCTATTTCATCAGTAACACACGTTTCAGATAGAAAAATTAAATCAAATCGGTTATTCGTTACAATAGCCTCAAGTTCAGTAAAGTTGCTTACAATACTTTGTATATTTAAAAAAACAGCTTTAACAGATTTTGGTTGCTTATGTGGTTATTTTGTACTACTTCACAGTTCTATCTCTACAGTCATGATTGACATTTAACATAAAACCTAGCCTTCTATTAGCATCTTCACAGTTTCTACTTTTCAATTCCACCATTTCACCGTCTCTAGTTTCATGGCTATCTCCGCATTTCGCACAAGTTTATATTTTTGGTACACTTGCAATATGGTTAAAACCCCAGCAATTATAGCATTGATTTAAAAACACGTATTCGTACACTGGATACCTATCCCACCCTACATTAAATTTACCTACTTCCATAATTTTTTGAAATGATTTACCATCAATTTCAATAATTGCCTTAAACATGTTATTTTTTTGATGCACCCTGTAAAATTAAACACATTTGGCATCGCATTCATTCTATGTTATTTTGTTTTTTTTTATTGCTGCTGCAAAACTATCACTGTCCCATTCTCCAATAATATTAGTTGAACGGTCCGAATCCTGACCGCCAACCTGGGATCCCTTATGAATCCTTTGTATGAAGTAAAGAAACGATCCTGGTTGCTGCGCGAGTCGATGCTAACGTTTTTTTTTATATATATTCCAAGGAAGGTTTTCAATTAAAACCACGACAAAACTTTTAGTAAATGACGACTAAATTCTTATTAAGGCAAAACTAGAAATTCACTGATTAGCGAACGACGAATAAAACGACAAGAGTTTCCCCCTAAGGGTTGGCTATACAATTCCTCTCTTTTATTGTTGAACATGGTATTTATAAGTTTTTACTTCGTTAAGTATATAGCGAATTCATTATTATACAAAATATGGCGAATGGCGCGAAATTTAAATTTATTACTTAAAATATCATGATTGGTATAAACCAAGCGCCAATTTTATATTCAAAAATAATTTATGCGATATTTATAACAAATATAGAATAATAAGATGTTTTTTTTATAATACAATTCTATATACTACTGAAATTACTCAGCCAAGTAGAAGACTTAGCATTATATTTAATTGGACTTGTTGAATTATTGATTCAAAATAGCTTTTAACGGCCTTTAGTCCACAAAATTTGGGTTTCATCCCGGCAATCTCACTTGGACTTATCAGTTGGTTAGTGAGCGCCTTACCTTAGTTCAGTTCAACTTACTTGAATTTTTTGACAAAAAAACAATGTGAACTATATCCAACAAGATTAAAATTTTAATCATTAAAATTGGAAGATTTTGTCCTTGGCCAGACATAGTTAATAAGAAGGTGTTTTTTTTTCAAATAAAATTCTATATACTACTGAAATTATTCAGCCAAGTAGAAGACTTAGCATTATATTTAATTTGACTTCTTGAATTATTGATTCAAAATAGCTTTTAACTTCCTTTTGTCCACAAAATTTGCGTTATATTTAATTTCACTTCTTGAATTATTGATTCCAAATAGCTTTTAACTTCCTTTAGTCCACAAAATTTGCGTTTCATCCCGGCAATCTCACTTGGACTCATCAGTTGGTTAGTGAGCGCCTTACCAATACGCAATTTTTGTTAAGTTCAGTTCAACTTACTTGCATTTTTTGACAAAAAAGCAATGTGAACTATATCCAACAAGATTAAAATTTTAATCATTAAATTTGGAAGATTTTGTGCTTGGCCAGACATTGTTAATAAGAAGGTGATTTTTTTGTATAATACAATTCTATATACTACTAAAATTACTCAGCCAAGTAGAAGCCTTAGAATTATATTTAATTATACTTGTTGAATTATTGATTCAAAATAGCTTTTAATGGCCTTTATTCCACAAAATTTGCGTTTCATCCCGGCAATCTCACTTGGACTCATCAGTTGGTTAGTGAGCGCCTTACCAATACGCAATTTTTGTTAAGTTCAGTTCAACTTACTTGCATTTTTTGACAAAAAAGCAATGTGAACTATATCCAACAAGATTAAAATTTTAATCATTAAATTTGGAAGATTTTGTGCTTGGCCAGACATTGTTAATAAGAAGGTGATTTTTTTGTATAATACAATTCTATATACTACTAAAATTACTCAGCCAAGTAGAAGCCTTAGAATTATATTTAATTATACATGTTGAATTATTGATTCAAAATAGCTTTTAATGGCCTTTATTCCACAAAATTTGCGTTTCATCCCGGCAATCTCACTTGGACTCATCAGTTGGTTAGTGAGCGCCTTACCAATACGCAATTTTTGTTAAGTTCAGTTCAACTTACTTGCATTTTTTGACAAAAAAGCACTGTGAACTATATCGTCGTTCATTTTAAACTCATTTCGTCGTTCATTTTAAACAAAAAAGACATTACAACAGAGTTATTCAATATCAGATCGAATTAAAGAGAACTCAATGGAACGTGTATAACCACCATTACTCCACCATTAACCCAGATTGAAACCCAACCATCTATCCTACCAACTGCTCAAGTGCAATGATAATATGTTTCTCTCGACTGCGGTTGGGACACTCAAATATAACACACCGTCAACTTCTCGAGAACAAGAACCCTCCAAGATGTCATTTTTGTAATGACCAGGTATTGACGATCCAACTCCTACTCTCCGATTGCAATGCAACAAAAAAGGATCCTATCATCTCGCTGTATCTACGAATCTCTGATTGACCTACTCAGAATACCATCTTTAAAAAATATTAATTTAATTGCATCAATTTTTAAAGAATTAAATATTTATAAACTCATTTAATTAACTATGAACATATACACACATTTAGAATAACATTTATTAAGTTTAATTATCTTTTATTGAAAATAAAACATCATCGTTAGCCTTTAGCCCTGGTAGCTAGTGCTTATAATGTATGTATTCCTTTGTTTATTTAGATTGTAATAATAATAATAAAATTCATACACCTTTCGTATTTATTTTAGATTTAACAATTTTTTCACCGCACAGCACTAAGGTATTTGGTTTTTTACAAACAAACTTTTTTATGTCATTATTTTTGAATTTTGTTTATGCCACAACACTATATCACACAAAAGGAGATAGGTATTCAAAAAATTATCGAATTAACGAAAATTCCACGAAATCAAAGTAATTTTTTTTTTAACACACGACCCGACGGCAAACATTTCTTTACACACATAGATACCTACAAAACCCAAACCAAAACTTGGTCGAACGGAATACACACTGAAGACTGAAACTTCTATACTCTTCCTACGTGGGTAGTTTCTTCAGATTTTAATAAATGTGAATAAAGAAAATGCTGAAAATATATTTTCTTTTATCTTGCTTTAACTTTATGCATTCTTTTCGCTCATTTTTTGTTTTGCAATCTTTCAAATTCCCCCTCATCCAACGACTGCACAGTCTGCGAATGTGCATAGACGCTAGCAACTAGAAGCGCGTTCGCTAGGGGGCTACCCTGTCGTTCCGCTTCATGGTAGTACTATAGTTTTTAAATACAATGAGCGATTTGTTGATGTTGATTTTCGGTAAACACTGAATTCAATTTTCTTGTTCTTTCGTTTTATTTCTAAATCGCGAAATGGTATTGTGTGAAGTGTCTCATCTTCCTTCTTAAAAGTAAATAGGGGAAAAAGTAATAGGGGAACTGGGAAATCTGCTGTTGATTAATTCGAGTACCTTGACAGTATCTGATTTTTTCACAACGGCAAATGTGTCATCAACATACCTGTACCAAATACGTGGTAGCTCACCTTTTTTTTTTAAATCTGCACATAAACGCTTCAGCTACATAGGGCGACAAGCCATTGACTATACTCCATCCTAAGTTGCTTGTGTAAAATACATTACGGAATTGAAAACAATTGTGTTTCATGCAAATAGTGATGCAATCAATAGGCGTTTTTCTTTTTTCGTTCAGAGCAGAGCACTGAACAGAGTTCGAACACATAGATTATGCACTGAACTTGTTCTAAACAGAGAGAGCTCTGAACACTGATATATTTTTTAAACACACTTGAACCACGCAAATCAGAATACATTTTCATTTTGAACCACAAAAAGGGGGAGAGTACGATAACTTTGGCGCCAAGATATAATAACGGTTTTTGGTAGAGGGGCTTAATACAAGCATTTTTTACTACGGGAGGGGGGGGGTCTATCTCCCCTCGTTTAGGTGGGAGGGGCAATTTTATGAAAATTTACTTAAAATATTTAAAAAAATATTAAAAAAGAACGGCAACACTTACCGTTATAAATTATACCTTTTTCAAAAGTCAGAACTCTACAATTTATAATAAATTTTAAGTAAAGTTGTTTCAGTCAATAGTTTTTGAAATAATTGACTTCAAAGTCAAAATTTATGAAAAAAAAGTTACAAAAATCACTTTGAATATTATTTTTCTAATGATTATGGATATCGATAAAAAAATAATTGATGTAGTTAACTGCTCCAATTATTTTTTTATTAAATACAGAAAACTACTTCTTTTTATGTCTTCTAGTTTTTAAGATATGTAATTGAAAAATAGTAAAACTATACTTGTTCTTTAAACCCAAAAGATTCTTTAATTTTAAAGAAACTTTGCATATAATAAAATTTCACCCTCCCCAAAGCCTATAGTGAGCCCAAGCAGGGGGGTTGCAGGGGGGCAGCATGCCCCCCCTTAGGCATCTCACTGTTTGCATCGTAAATTTCATATATACCTTTGTGATTTTATTACAGTTAATGCGGTTATTTACCAACCGAACTTTGCACTTTTTGAATTTTCCACGGTCATTAAAATATCACAACACAGAGGTGGAGTAGACGTTTTGGAGGAAATTAACCCGATTTCTTCTAAAAACGGGATACTTTTTTCGTTTGTTGACACCAAATCCCCAAACGAACAAAAAATCGAAAAATTATTTAATTTTGGGTGAAGAAGTGGATGCTTAGCCGCCATTCTTAAAAAGGAAACACTACTCTTTCAAACGTTAAATGAAGAATGGCTTTGGTAAACAATAACCTGCACCAAACCTGTATAAAAATAACGGTACAAACATCGAATGCTTGGTCTTGTTTTTTATGATCTAACTATATACATACTTTTTACTGTGGCTGCATTATATGTGTGTACATAGTTATATGCATATCTATGTATGACACAAACATATGTGCATATTAAGAAACTATGAGAATTTGCTGCCGTTGTGTTGTCGTAAAGGTAATGCAATTTTTTTTATAATGCAATAAATTTTCATGCTCAAATATTTAGAAAAAAGAGATTGAAATGGACATGACATATGTACATACGTTTATGTATATAATATCAATTATTTTTTTAAATCCAGATTCTTTACATGCAAAAGACACTTTACATGCACCCATCTGATACAAAATTATTTTGTTTTGTTTTTCAATTTTCTCAAAAACTAGAAAACATAGAAACGAATAGTTTTCAGTGTTTGATTAAAAAATAATTCGAACAGTTAACTGCATCAATTACTTCTTTATTGGTGTTTATAATCATGAGAAAAATATTACTCAAAGTGATTTTTTTAACTTTTTTTTCATAAATTTTGAGTTTGAAGTCAATTATTTCAAAAACTATTGACTGAAACAACTTTACTTAAAATTTATTATAAATTGTAGAGTTCTGACTTTTGAAAAAGGTATAATTTATAACGGTAAGTGTTGCCGTTCTTTTTTAATATTTTTTTAAAGATTTTAAGTAAATTTTTATAAAATTGGCCCTCCCGCGTAAACGAGGGGAGATAGACCCCCCCCTCCCGTAGTAAAAAATGCTTGTATTAAGCCCCTCTACCAAAAACCGTTATTATATCTTGGCGCCAAAGTTATCGTACTCGTGCCACAAAAAGCAATACCTACCCTTTTTTGTACACTGATACACACAGGATACAGAAAATGAACAAGCGATCAACTTCTTTCGCCAACTTATGTATCTAATTATTTTTTTCTTCATATTTTCCTTCTTGGCACACATGGTATTTAGTGCGTTCAGCAACTTACTTACATGCTCGGTCAATTATGTTCGAGCACGTCGAGTGCGATCTACACATGTTCAGAACGAAAAAAGAAACAAACATTTGGGTCTCTGCATGCTCTGAATTAAAAAGAAACACAAACAAATTGGTTGACAACTCAGACTGTGCTCTGAACTAAGAAAGAAAAACGCCTAATGTAGGCACTTACTTGTTTTGGTGGTAGATCGAATTTTAGTAAATGCAGTTTGATTGCTCCAACGACTTCATTGATGGGGATTGATGGAAACAGAGGTGTCACTTCAAATGAAATCATGATTTCATCGTCGTCAATTTTTGACTGCAAACCCTTCGAAATCCCCGAATTTCCCCAAATCATTAACTAGCTATTTTGTTATGTTCGTGAGTGGTGAATTTACTTTTGAGACAATTTTCCTCAATTTTATCTCCAGTTTTATGTACTTTTGGTAAACCATACATCAAAGGAATATCCGGGTTTGATACACGCAGTTTGTATTTGTTGATGTTGAATACACGATGTATGGTTTCAACTGCAATTTTTGCATTAGCAATCATAGAATTCAAAGGTGATTTCTTACTTACTATATAATAACGAACGAAAATTTGCTGCGAAACACCTCGAAAATATTTTCCAAAATCCCACGATGAAATTGCAACAACCAACGACGAAACGAAAAGAAAAATGTATGCAAAATAAAATTTAACAATGAGAGCTTTATTTAAGTTTTTACCCTGATCGTGTCCAAAATCCAAGTGCCCGAGTGATAAAACAAATTTTACATGATTGGGATCTCTGGGATAGCAGCATATGACTCACCTAAAGAGAAATGAGCAGGCGGCAATGGGTCTAATGGGTCATAAAGGCCGCGAATTAAGGACAGCTTCAATTTGGGTTAACAACGTGTAAAATTGTTCGAACGTAAGAACATCTTGTCCTAATACCCGTTGAAGATGCCGCTTCACAGACTTTACGCTTGCCTCCCACAAACTGCCAAAGTGTGGTGCCGAAGGAGGGTTACAGTGCCACGAGATGCCATCTCGGGCTAACGAATCTGCTCTGACGAGTGAATTATGTTGCTCAGATAAAACGAGTTCATGCATCTCTGACAGTAACAGAGCACATCTCGCGAAGTTGGTGCCATTGTCAGAATACATGTGCGACGGTTTTCCACGACGAGCGACGAAACGAAGAAGGCAGCAAGGAAAGCATCGGTGGTTAAATCACTCACAAGTTCAAGATGTATCGCTTTCGTAACAAAACACACAAATAGGGAAATATAGCCTTTAGAAAAAGCAGTCTTTCGTCCCGATTTCACTTTTAAGGATATTGGCCCGGCATAATCACAACCACAATGCGTAAACGGTCTACAAGGTCAAAGTCTTTGAGTCGGAAGATTTCCCATGAGCTGATTATTGGTTTTAGTCCGTTGAAAGAAGCAGTCAACACATCCATGCGTAATCTTTCTTAACACATTACGGCAGCCAATAATCCAATATTCGTGTCTCGCAAGCGCGAAAAGAATAAACACCCCCGGGTGTACGAACCGAACGTGTGCGTCGCGAAGTATAAGTTTCGTGATAACATGTTCCTTGGGCAGAATGATGGGGTGTTTTACATTGAACGAAATATCTGCATTCTGAATTCTCCCTCCAACTCGAAGAATATTGTCGCTATCTAGAAAGGGAGTAAGTTCAATTAATTTGCAACTATTAAGAAAAAATCCACTGCGTTTGAGGCCTTAATGTTGTTACCGAAGGATTTACTCTGTAACCATCTTATAATCCCATTTTTTGCCTCAAACATCTCCTTAGGCTTGAACAGAATTGATGTTTGTTTCTTACCTCTGCAGATTGCGATAACACGATTTATTTGGACAACAGTTCTCACTAAAATATTCCACGATGAGATTCTAGTGGAGAGTACACCGATTTGATGCTCCTCAATTTTAGTGTGTAACGAATTTGTAGGATCCATTTTTGCTTCAGCCATGTACTTAGGATCGTCTTCAAACTACGTAACTATAGGCCACTTTTCACGTTTATACCGAAGCCATTGGGGACCTGTCCACCAAAGCGGGTGCTGCAACAGCTGCGCAGGTAAAATACCGCGAGAAGCACAATCAGCTGGGTTGCTCGCAGATCGAATATGAAACCATCTTGTTATTGGAATAGCCGTTAGAATTTCAGCCGTGCAGTTACCTATAAAAATATTCCACTTGCGAGAAGGAGCGGACAGCCACGACAGAACGACCCTCGAATCACACTACGCGTATACGTCAGAAAATGTTACATTTAAAACCTGTGGAACTGCTACGAGTAATCTGGCCAATACAAGAGCGCCACAAAGTTCAAAACGGGGAATGCTCGGTTGTTTTAAATGAGCAACACAAGATTTAGCCGCAATTATATTGGTTTCGAAACTAACATCCGAACGTCGATAGCGTGAATAGATCACCGCGGCGCACAGTGTGGGAATTCGCTCATCTAGCGGAATTAAATTAAAAGCGGTTACAAGTTTTACTTTCTGATAATTCTTTTTTTGCAAGATTAATTATAAATATGTGAATAATGAAATTTAACAACAATTATTTATATATTTTGTAAATTTTTTTTACAGAGCTTTGAAAGACACTTCTTAACAAATGAATTTCGCTCAGAAAAAAGCTTATTCTTGATTTTTTTTGGTCATATTCATAACTAATATATACCAATATGAAATTGAAATAGAATTTTGTATATACTTAGCCAAGTTTTTAATGAACGGAGTTCTGAAACTACGCGTTTTATGCACTCAGGTCAGCACATCAGGAACAATTTAATTACGCTGAAAAAAAAATTGTTCCTTTTTACTTATATTTATTCATAAAGAACATAAAATACATAAATTAAAATAAACATTGTTCATGTTTTTGTACAAAAAAGACTTTGAAACAAGATTTTTATATTACATAGTTGCATTTAAAAGGTCTAAGACTTCATGCTCGATAGCACTTTTTTTCTTTTCGGAATGCACCTTATACTGGCTATAAAAGGATCCGATGTTATCAATAGCCTATTTAAAATATCTGTTATTGTGTCCAACCGCGAAGTTTTTCTCGTGAATAGCTCACGATATTTTCTATTTCCCTTGTTCCTAGCTTCTTGCGCTTCCTCCGAAAGTTGGCCAATCGGCAGAATGCATGAAGCAACCACTTGTCTGCCATGAAACAATATTTTATGTACGCATAAAATACCATCCATATAGTACCATCCATAATTTTCTAAATATAAAGTCCTGGTCTTGTACGCACATGATTCAAACGCATCTAAATTGATTGAAAATCCAGAAGCTAGAGCTTCTAAAATAATGCGGAACCCTTTTATAAGATCCACATCAATTCCGGTTATTTCAGCCGTTTTAAATTCGTCTCGGAAGAATCTTCTTGCCGTATTGCCATCGTTCGTGTTGAAAGATTGTTGTGTTGGCATATCAATTAGTAAGCCAGCTTCATTTTTAAACCTATCTTGTTTGACCTTTTTCCTGGCTTTAAACTTTTCCTTACTTTCTTTTTCTTTGACTTGACAAACTTTTACATCAAGCCTGTATGCTATATGAAGAATACACTCCATGAAACTAATCCAAGAATGGAGTGGACTTAACCCAAAGGACATTGCCATCTGATTTTCAGACTTTCTCGATATTATAGTGGTATTATTCATTTCGGAGGGCTTTGCGCCACATATGTAGCATGTTTGAGATGATGAAGTTACAGGTGATAAAACAGTGCACACTTTACCATCTACCATTGTTAGTCAAAAAACAGGTTTTACTGCGATATGAAAATCTTCCTCCTGAATATCAACAGGTGATAATTTGTTAATTTGCTCTACTACTAGATCAACTTCCTTTTTTATCAAATCCGTTGTTTCCTTCGCAAAAACAAGTTTAATAGGGCGGCAGTATCTTGTTGAAGAGGGGGCGGGATTTTGCCAAATTATGGTCTTGAGTTCTTCCTGACAAAAGTGCATTTGAATTGGAACCATGGAAATAATTCTCGATAATTCTTTAAGTCCTGATTTAAATTCCTTACAATTAAATGCATCTTTTTGAGCCAAACATAAACGCCTAACACTATGATCAACCAAGCTCTGAAGATCACACACGGCAGATGATTCTGACACATTTTTTTGATCAGGATAGCGTTTTTTTTGGACTCCTTAATTTTATCATATGAGGGCAATAGATTTTTACCGACTTTGTTGATTTTTTGACGAATGATATCATATTGATGAGTGGATAACTGGGTATCCACAATCAAAGCCAGCGCTTCATCGGCAGATAAACATATTTGTTCAGAGGGCACTGTTTCAAGCGATCTTTTTAAATTCGTACCTTAAGTTAAACAAAAGTTGATAATACTATGGTGACAACAAACCTCTTTGTGGGGAACTAACTGCTAATTTTTTTACTACAGCGGCAGTATCTCTTTTTCCGATTATTCTTAATTTTTTTTCGTAGGCCATCCCAATTTCTTCAAAGCTATATGAATCCAACAGGCTTTTTGCTTTTTACTTTTTTATTTTTTCACAACACTCTTCAAAATTCTTGTTGGTCTCCCTACTTTTTTAATATTTGAAGACGAAGATGGAATTTCATCTAAAAATGCTTCTGGAAGAGTAAGGGTTTCATTAAGCCACGAAGAATGAGTTTTTTCGAAACAGTCACGGTGTCTACCAATTTTTGTCCACATTTCACTAAACCTGAAACAAATTAGTCTCAAAGCAGCTTTTAGAGTCTTCAGTGCCTCTTCGGAAAAAGTTATTTGACTAAAATGGGTCAAAACAAAGGACAAAACGGGCTCAAACCGCTTTATTTTGATCTTCGAAACCCAAATCTCAAAAATTTGTTTTTTCGTAATTTCGCAAGACATTCTGAAATATTCAAAGAATATCATGTATCAAAAATGTACTCTTATACTTGAAACATGTACTTCTACCTACCACGAAAGGCCACGTTTAGGACACACAAAACTTATAACAAAAGCACAACACATTATGGGGATTAAACTAATAATAATTTAATTGATTTTAACTATTAAATTCTCTACAATTCATGTTTATACACTTTGTACCATTGAAATGAAAATGAAAAAGGTATAGTTAAAAACAGATTTTCAATAAAAATGTCTTTAATAGTCCAAAATCGAGAAAAAAGAAAGAAAACCGTTAAAATAATATTTATTTTGAAAATTGTTTTTTTTATTGAATTATAACTTTTTAATGATCTATAAGATGATGTTTGTATTTTTTGCGAAAAATAATTGTTTTCAAAATATCACGTAAAACTCTTAACACCCCTTTATAGAAGATGGCCCCTCAATGAGAGGGAGGTGGGGTGGGGTGTTCAGCTCCAAAAATCGAAAATTATACTCACACTGAACTCCCCTACACATACGCAAAAATAATCTTGTCAATTTAGTACTTCATGGTAATATAAGTAATAAAATTACTATTATTTTGACATTTATTTTGTGTTGAAGGCCGGTTCGAAAATGAAAAAAAATGTATGGGCGTCGTCGCACCTATGCGCAGTAACTTAAAGCGGTTAATTATACCAGACATATCAGACTTTAAAATGCATATAGTCTCACATCCGAATAACACTGAATAATTTAATTTTTTCTCTAATGAATGTACAAATTGAATAAAATTACGCTTTTTTTTGTACCCCATCTACCAACAAATATATTTAAACACCATATAAATTAAAATTTTACTTACTTTTCAATTCTCCGATATCCTGTTAATGAAGCAAAACTTTCAATAAAAATTGAACCATGCACTCACAAAAAAATAAATAGCTAAACCACCTTCACTCGCCAATTGCCACCGAAAAAATGACTAATTGCAACTTTGACATCGATTTTCTTTGTTCTACATCACTCCCGCATAACAGTTCTTTCTAAATCGGTTAGTAGAAGGTTTAGGCTCCAAGTAAAACCAACTTTTAAATCAGTTTGTGCATATCATTTTTTTAATTAAATTCCGCTAGATGAGCGAATTCCCACACTGTGCGGCGTAAGCAGCACTCGAGGCATTCGAAAATCCGTGTATTTGAAACAAATCGCGTGATAAACCGATGGGTCTTGATATAGCTATTGCGTTTGGCACTTGTTGATCCCACTCCAAATTCCGATGCCAAAGTTCTTGCAGGAGAATTTTTGACAAAACGACCGAAGGACAAAGAAACCCGAACGGATCAAATATACGTGCAACATCGCGAAGAAGCTGTCGTTTGGTAACCGATTCGATAGTTGCACAATTCAACTGAAAGCTAAACACATCGCATTTTGACTTCCAATAGAGTCCGAGCACTTTTGTCCACGAATCCGCGTCGTTATCGATTAACACATTGGATTCACCGTTAATATCACGATTTGGAATTAGTTTTACCGAATTGCTTTGCCACTTGCTTAATTGCATACCGCCTTTTGACACAAGTGCGATTAGATTTGATTGTTTATATAAGGCTTCATCTAGGGCATCACCGCTCGAAACCACTTCATCAACGTAAAAATCGTTCAGCACTATTTCCGAAGCGATAGGAAAGTCTTGTTGATACTCGTAGTCTCTGGCAACCTGCTCAAGAACCCGAACCGAAAGAAATGGTGCACAGGACGTTCCGTAGGTCACAGTGCGCAAACGAAAATGTTCTAAAGGTTCCGAAGGAGACTTACCAAACAATACGTTGAAACTCCGAATCAGCATGACCTTACTACCAGCTATAAGAGACCTCTGGATTTACCCGCACTGGTAGATCCAATACCGCTTATGGGTATGTGAGCGTTTCTTCGTTTAAGCCCAAGACGTTGAACACATGACTGTAACGAAAGAAACCTGCGAGCCTGAGTCGATAAGGATACGAACTTCTTGATAAACACCGTGAATATCTTGCACATTTCCTATGGCTGTTGGTAGCAAAGTATGAGGAATTTGATGAGCTGTGTTAAGCGGATGGTTGTTAAGTAGGAACGCGTTCGAAGTTGAAGGAGACGAAGTATTTTGAGGAATAAATTCTCGAACTGGTCCTCGATTTACAGAATTACTAATTGTGTTGGCTGAGGAAGTTTCATTACGATCAATGAAAACTGAAGCATCATGCACCAAGGTATGATGACGAGATTTGCAGACAGGACACCGAAATTTAGACTGGCAGCGACTTGACGAATGACCTATACGTAAGCAGTTAAAACAAACCTTGCTGGATTTAACGAAATCCCTTCGAAAATTAACCGTGATTAAAGCAAGTGCGAAGCATTGTATTTAGGACACGATGAAGCCCATGTTGTGTGCATGCTCTTAAATCCCGAAGTCTTCGCCCTATTATTTTCGCGAAAACTAGGGTGTTCACACTCCAATGCATCACAACGGCGTTCTAAAGAGTCCAAAAACTCATCTGTTGTAGGACTATCTAACATGTTGTTTTCCTCTGACCATGCTTTCCGCGTTTCAGCGTCGACTTTGTTGAGCAACAAGTAAATGATCCACGGATCTCTACCGAGAGAATTCACTGCTGTCAGACCCCTCACAATTTCATCCGCACCGTACGATAGTTTTCTTAACTGTCCTACGTTGGACTGGTGCGAAGAAGGTAATTCCATGAATGATTTAATATACCCGTTTATAATATGACGAGGCCTATCGTACCGCTTAACAAGTCTGGCCCACGCATCCTCATACGTAGAGTTTGTTAAAGGCAAATGGCTAAGAAGACCTAACGCAGTGCTTCGTAGACATGATTTAAAAAAAAGAAACTTCTGAATCGGCGTGAGATTTTGTTTGCTGTAAACAGCACTCGCAAACATGTCCCTAAACACTGATGGTAATCTCCGAAAAATGGCTCAATATGAATTTTCAGCAAAAAGAAATCCGACCTCGAATCTGTGCCACGATTACTATTCAACGATTCGAGAATTAATTTTTGCTGATCAGCGAGAAGGCCAACGACATCTTGGCTACTTTCGCGCTTTTCCCGTTCTTTAATAGCCAATATTAAACCCGAATGCACCACGAAAAACTTTGCTTTGAATTCCTGGTACTCTGGAAGCGGGTCCATATAGCCTTCCACACCTTCAAGCTCATACAAAAGTTTTTGACTTGTGTTAAACACCTCCCACGCGCTAGTTGCTTTATTTAACCTCACTTCTAAATCACTGATTGAAACCTTGTCATCGATGAGATCTATATAAGATAAAAGCTTCGTCAAGGAACCTTTATGATGGTCACGTTGCACGAAGTGCCGCAAGTGAGCTGCATGAGCCGTTTTAAACCGAGTCTATAGCAACCTACGAAGTACACACGAAAGCTTTGTGAAACTCCTTAATACCCTGATCGTGTCCAAAATCCAAGTGCCGGAGTGATAAAACAATTTTACATGATTAGCTTTAAGAGCAGAGAATTTAAGGGAGCATAGAACAGCTATACATGAACATACGATTTACTTACAGCTATGCCCTTGAACTTGAATTTAAATTTGTATGTACATAAGAAAAATAGGAAACAAAATATGAACTATTATTCGATATAGCAAATTATAAGAATACAATTTTATAGGGTGCGTGAACTTGGCAAATGAATAATAGAAAATTTTGAATATGAAATATAAATAATGAATATTGCGCAAATTTTACAAATAATAATTCGTGATGAAATTAATGTTTTGTACGTTCTCAAACGCTTACCTACTTTGAAATTGTCTTCAATATTTTGTTGTCATAATCCGATTTATTCATACTCACAACTTTATTACCTTTATCCGATTTCATGAAATAGGTATTATGATTTTTAAGTTTATCAAGAGCAGTGTTCATTTTGGTGTCTGAAGAGTTATGTGTTGTTCTTGGCTTAGTGCATTTTTTACAAGAGGAAGAGCTTTGTCTCTCACTAATTTTTTTATATCAAAGGACTTGTACTGTATAGATGATTCGATGTCAGCAACGATGTCAGTAATTTGGACTTTACGTGATTTGACTGTATAATTAAGTCCTCTGTTTAACAAATGTATTTCATCTTGGAGATTATTGACTAGATCGTTTACTGGTTTAACGGACGGCTTTTTTACTGTATTTGTCGAGTTTGTGGCAATAAGCTTCTGGATCTTTTTATTTTGTTTGTTTCTTTTTTCTTCAAAAACATCACTTCTTTTGAATAATAAGAAACAAATATATAATGTGTATAATCATATACATCCACTTGACTGAGAACTTAATGAATTTGGAAGCTAGATCAATTGACTCTCTTTTGATCAACGAACTAAAGAAGAGTTAATAAACAAAATGTTTTCATTAATCTCTTACCTATGTTTAAATGATTATATTTTCTCAGAGAGTCTTACTAAAATACCAACTAGATATTTGTGCTTGTACTGTTTTGTAATTGTTTAAAGTCGCTCGCTGATGACGGTTCCGCAGCTGAGAACCGAAATGCATACGTACTAAATAAAAGACATTAAAATTTAAAAAAATAAAAGTTTTTTTGCGGTCAATAAGGTGTAAAAACTTTAAATTAATTAGTCTGACCACAAACTTGGCTATCATTTACGATTAAATTGTGAATAAAATCAGGGATTCGAGTCGGTTCGTCAACAAGCTGAGTCTGTTGGTTTAACTCAGCAAAGAGCTCAACATATATTCCTTCGGGTGTTAGCTGGCTCGAAAAGCGTTTCACTTAATGCCAAAACAGCTGGCCTGTATTTCGCAGTATGAACGTATTCTTCCTAAAGCATAGTTCGCTGCTGATGTGAAACGAAAAATCCCATACAAAAATGACACGACGAAATCATGAACGAAAAATTTCGCTCTACTTTTCGTTTTCCAGTACGCTGCTGAACGATGAAATGTGTAATTTTAGTGGATAGTTGTACTAGATTTCTTAGTACAATTCTTTCGTTCTCATCGTTCTCAATTTAATTGACCTGCACATTAATTGCTTGCGAAATTTTGACATTTCATTTTTTTTATAGAAAAAAAGTCAAGCTTACTTGTTTTGTTTATTTGATTTTTCTTTGGTTTCGGGTTTTCGCTAGTGTCTGGTTTTTTTTTTGCATTTTCTGTAAGTAAATTATTCAAAATCGACTAAACTGAAACTTTATTTGGCAATCCGGAAGCCTTCTGGACTCTTCTGAAAGTGTTTACTTGGGAAAAAATGACAGTTCTGATTCTGAAAAGAAGAGAATTTTGCTTCTGGATTTGAAACCAGAAGCACTCACACATTCATATACTTGAACGTCAAACTCGACTGTTGTCATTTTTTGTATCATAATTGTGCAACAAACATTTTTTTTAAATTTGAATATTTCCACGTACACGATTATTTTCACACATACAATCTCATTTTAATTCAGAATCGTCAGAATTACACAAATGTATTCAGTTGAGATCCCGGATCGGAGATGGATTCCGGATTGCCAAATAAAAACGCCATAAATCTGCAAAATGAAAATGGGAAGTTGGAAAGAAGCACACCCTTCACATATCTTTTCGGCGAACAAGATATAGCGGACCTTTATTTGGAGTGCTTATTATAACCAACTATTGACTTTTCTTATACCTAATGCTAGTGCTTAGATTAAAATTAACCTATGTTCTTTTAAAATTGATTTATTTTAAGTGACTACTAAATAAAAATATTATTAACAAGATTCAGTAGTTTGTTCTGCAATGAACTGTCCATCTCATTATTTTTAAAATCCATTTGTTACTCCGACTTTTAAATTCTATGCGACCTTTGACAACATATAAATATCAAAACAATCATCATCTCTAACAATGTACATACTCTCAACACATAAATTAACTCAATGCCCTCAATGAAAAAACCAAATCGACCGCCCGTTACTGTCAGTAAGACATATGAATTTCCGACCTGGCGGACCAGATGTATCCAGGTCCATTAAGGAAATCATCGTTACCACATTAATATTTGGTTGCAAAAAGGCCATCTTAAACGATACCCACCTCAAAATAGCTCTCTATCTGAAAATCCTTTGAAAGTATGAAGTGCTGATTCTACAAAAAAAAAAAAAAAACGGTCAACGGTCTTGGCTACGATGAAAGCATCGCTTCCCATAGATATAGATCAGCGAAATCAAGCATCGTTGCGCGTAGTTGGTGCTTTGATGGGTGACCGTCGGAAACCAACCACGTGCTGTTGACATGTGTTTCTTCTGTTGTGTGTTCTTTCTTTCTCTGTCTCTCTCTCTGTTGTATTAATGTATGTGATGTTTAAAGCCAATGGTTTCGTTGCCAGTGCTTCAGTGTTTCTACTTCGTAGAGAGTAGTATAATATGTAATGTAATGTAAATGATTCTAAAAAGATATCACTCGCCTTTATTGGACAACCCGTTCCAAACATATACTCCAAAAGCTAATCACCGTTCACTTTGAAATATATAATCTTCTGAAAATACTTTGGAACGGGTTATCCTAAAAACGTGGTTGATACCTTTTTGTAATCTACTTTAGATACTCTCAAAATCAGCATCAAAAGCTTTTAGGTAGAAGGCTTATTGCAAAAAATCCAACGACAATTAAGGAAATCATCGTTACCACAATAATAGTTGGTTGCAAAAAGGCCATCTTAAACGATACCCACCTCAAAATAGCTCTCTATCTGGGAATCCTTTGAAAGTATGAAGTGCTGATTCTATAAAGATATACTGCAAAAGCTATTCACTGTTTACTTTGAAATAATATGATCTGAAAATACTTTAGAGTATATCTTTGGAACGGGTTGTCTAATAAAGGCGAGCGATATCTTTTTAGAATCAACACTTCATACTTTCAAAGGAAGCTTCAACAACACCAAAAGTAGTGTTGTCACCAAAATACTTTTAGATGGAATTTTTTTGTCACCAAATTACTTTTAGATGTAATTTTTTTTAAATAATTCTTGGACTTGAAAATGTGGAATTAGTAAGAAACCATAAATTAGAACTCATAACCGTTTACATCATCCCAATGAAGCAGGTAGTTTTCGAATTATAGAAGGTTTACCTCCCAATTTCATCGATTTTCTTAAAATGTATAGAAATTTGATCAAATCGGCGGATAATAGTAAAATAATTGCTTAATTTGGATCATTTAAACGGTTCTGAGTTTTATTTTAAATCCTCTATGTGTAGCCAGAACCATTTTTAAATCCAAAAATTATTTAAAAAAAAATTACATCTTAAAGTAATTTGGTGACAAAAAAAATTCCATCTAAAAGTAATTTGGTGACAAAACTCCTTTTCTTTCTACAACTTTTCAATTGGTCTTGACAGCTTACAGAACTCTCCGCAAATATTTTCCCGTTGTGGTTTTCGTTAGCATTTCGCTCTCCTAGTGGAGACCACCGACAATTTTCGTTTCGCATCAGCAGTGTACTAGGCTTAAGCGCAAGTTAAGGTAGCGATTCTGCCGTTTTATAAAAACAAATTACTTTTCTTTTACAGCTCACTGCTGATCTCCCTTTTCAACTGACCCTACTATTCACAACCTTAATTCTAAAAATATGAAATATGATTATTGAGCAGTTAAATCATGGGAAAGCAAATAATAATAAAATACAATGAATGCAATAATATGATCTGATATGATATGAAAATGAAAATACAAATCAACTGAAACTTTTATTGACAACATCAATTCTAAATACATAAAATATGATTATTAAGCAGTTAAATCATGGGAAGCAAATAATAACAAAATACAATGAATGCAATATGATCCGATATGATATGAAACTGAAAAACATATATTCTAATGACAATGCAATAATGTTTCTACGGGAAGTTGCTGGTGTTAATGGCCAGGGCTGGTGTTAGGTGAGGTATGTAACTGTTGTTGGTGTTAATGACCAGGGCCAGGGCTGGTGTTAGGTGAGGTATGTAACTCCTCCCGCCCCAGAGTACAGTGTAGGCCACATTAGCACATGAGGTTGTGGGTCTAGAACTGAGGCTTGATGGTGGAGCGGATGTTTTGTATTACAGTTTTGCATCCTCATATACGTAAAGGTGATTATAAAAATAATTATTATAGCTCCTGTAATGATCAAAAAAGTATTATAGGATTGATTTTCGATAATAAGGATAGGTTTATGTCCTAAATTCGGAAATTTTTCGTCTGGCAGCTTATCCATCTTCATAACGTCCGAAATATTGTTGATTTTCACGTCAAGCGTGGAAATGAAAGCGGTTGAGTCCCTAAAACTTCCCGATTCACTGGAATATGTTACTCCATTGATCTCAATGCTGCAGTTATGGAAGTTGATGAGTGCTGTCCCTTTGATCGTTGTTCTCCCTTTATTTCAATGGCAGGTTGTTTTGAATGTTGTTAGGTTTTTCACGCATAGGTGATTTGGTTCCATTTTTGATATTTCAGCATGATGTAAGAAACAAAATGCATATTTATTAAATATGTTTGGAATACATTTATCTGACTGAATTTTCTTTAGATTTCCTTTTGACAATATCGTGTCTGTTCAATTGTGAGGCAAGGTTCGCTCAAATACCGATGCCAATATTTATTAAGTAGTATATAAGGGCTTCAAGTTTAAGGCTTAAGGATTCATTGACACGTATTTTTTTTTAGGGCATAAAGGGAGAGTTGATCGGGTTCAAATGTTGGCACGAATATTATGTTTGAATGATTATAGTAGGCATGTAGTTCTAGTAATTGGTATATATTTTCATCCGAAAATATTTCAATATTCTGAGTTTGAAACTGTTTATGTATGTAATTAATTTCCTCTGGATGAAGGATATGCTGGGATATTATCTCTAGTCTAGCCAGAGTTATCGATTCTGAAACTTCTTTAAGGTGTTCGTTTAACGTGTCTATATCATACGTAATTTGATAAAAATATTGATTCTATATGATTAGATAATCTATATGGTCAGTTTTATTTTGGAGATTATTAATTGTGTTTTGAATTGCGCTCTGTTCGTTGTTAATATGTTGTGAAATTTTGCCAAATCTTTCGATCATTTTTGGGTTAATTATTATTTGGTTTGTCAATCCACTGTCTAAATTGTACTGGTTTGTTTTGAAGTTCTCAAGTTGTTGGTTAATTTGTATATAGTCTTCGTTATCCATGTTATCTGTTATTGCTTTACTAACTGTTCCTAGTTCTAAGCTTAAGACTAGTTTTTCATATTTTTTGTCCAGTATTTGTAATATGCCACTATGATTTAGATATTTAAATTTGTCAGTTAATGCGTTTATGTTTTTGCTTATTAGTTCTGTATTGAACTCATATTCCATTGTGTTAACCATATGTATTAGTTTTGTATGTCCATTGAATACTCGGGCGGGCCAATTTTAAATGGCAAGAGTCATTGGCTATTGTTAAGGTCGTGAATTTCTAGTTTCTGTCCTGATGTCATCCAGAAGAACATGTAAACAATTTTTTGTTTAATTTTTTGATTGTAAACTTCTTTAAGGAGTAGTAACTGTTATTTTATTGTTATGAACAATGTATGTTTTTGAAATCTTGGAGCTAATTTGTTTCTCCTATCATCTAGTTCATAAATTTGTTCGCCTACGTCACAGACGTACTCGGGTGTTATTGCGTCTTGTAATGATATTTTGTTTTTGAAGTAAGTTACGGTCATGTATAAGTTTAGATAAAAATTTGTAGTCTTTAATATGTTGTCTAAGATATTCTTGTGTGTTCTTTGGGCTTATTCCATTTGGGAATGGGTCTGATTTAGAATAATGGCCCATCCGTAACTCAAAAGGTTTCATTTTAGTAGATGAATGTATGGCGCAGTTGTATGTTAAAACTGTTTCATTTACTACGTAATCGATATGTTTTTTTGGACTTTCGGCCTTAATGATTCGTATGAGTTCTGTTAGGGTTGAATGCAAACGCTCAACAGGGAGTTACCTGTTGAACTTTTTGCACAAATTGTATGGTTATCAATTCCATACGTCGATAGAAATTCACTGAAGGGTGTTGATAGAAACTCATTCTCATTGTCTGTAACTAATTTTTGGGGAATGGTGCCATGGTGGGCAAAGAAGTGTTTCAATGATTTGATTATATTTATACTTTTTCTAGCGGTAAGTAAATATACTATGGCAAATTTACTAATCTTATCTATTTAAGAAATTTTCTTTATGAATAAAATAAATGTCAATATGTAATATTTTTATGGGTTTATGGTCAGTTATGGCTTTGAATCTCCTGCCGAAAATGTAAGGACGAAAGTATTCCGCGACCCATATTATGGCCAATAATTCCTTTTCTATTGTGCTGTAATTTTGCTCGGTTTTTTATAAAGTGCGATTTGCAAAACAAATCGGTTTATCAGAACCGATCGATCCGTGAGATAATACTGCTCCAATTACAACGTTACTTGCGTCGGTAGTAACATTGAATGTTTTAGTAAAATCTGGGTATTGAAGTATAGGATTGTGCACATTCTCTTGCTTTATATAAACTATCAGGTATTAAGAAGTCTTTATTTATTTTAATTGGTTTCAGATAAATACTTCCTTTTTCCTGATCTACTGGTAAAAGGGTAACCAACTTATTATGAAGCGGAATTGTGCAAGGTTTTGACATCAGATTTGGTTTAAATTTGAATCGTATTTGAACAGATTTAGTTTCTAACATGGAGTTGGAAATATTTATTTGTTTCCTTCATCAAATCAATTCCTATTAACCCGTCACAATATTAATCAAATTTAAATATAACAAAATAAAGTGGTTTCATTGCATTGAGTTCTTTGATTTCGTTTATTTACCTTTCTTGTCTACTATTTGGGTTCCAAAAGCGGTTTTTATATGAATTGGCTTTGTTTTGATAATTTTCGATTCATTTATTACTTCTGGATTATTAAATGATCCACTACTCCCTTTATCGATTAAAAGATTTGGTTTATATAAAATTATATTCGATTTTTAATCACCGAAAATTAAAATGAACGAGATTTTGTGGCCGTTATAATTAAAGAACAGAATAATATTATTTCTTATTGACCGCAAACAATCGATAAAATATAAAAAACACAAGATGAAATTTTAGTTTTTAATATTTATTATTATAATCGTATGCATTTCGAACTTAAATTTGAACGTTCATCTTCAGCGCGAGTTTAATAAAACAAAATGAAGTGATCAAAAAAAGGTAAATTACATTCAACCAAAAACAACAAACTTGCAAAATTAACTTGCTTACAAAAAGCTCACTTACAAAAAGCTCACTTACAAAAATTAAACAACAAAAAATAAGGAATTACATACATTACAAAAGGTTAGAAAGGGATGACTCTATTGCTCCAGATTCTAAATTTATTAAATTGTTTGTTGTTTGTATGAAAAATGACTCATAAGCATCCAACTTAGAGGGGTTATTCACTGTTTTTAAAATTTTTATATTGTCAACAATTGGTGTAACAGAGTGAGGCTCTGTGTTGTCAAAATTAAATATGTGTGATGGTATAGCCTTTTGAATTTCCTTGTTGTCTATTGTTCTTTCGTGTTCACTTGCTCTTGCTTTCAAAGCCCTCCTCGTCTGTCCTATATAAGAAGCATTGCAGTCTTTGCAGGTGATTTTGTAAACACCACTGCGCTCAAGCATCGGTATAGAGTCTTTGGTAGTCCCAAGAGATAAACATAGTTTGTTATTGTTTGTATGTACGATTTTCATGTTTGCTTTCTCATAGTATTTATGTAATTTGTTTGTGACTTTTGGAACAAAAGCGATAGTCACTCGTCTCTGGTTAGATTTATTTTTATTGGTGTTCTGAGCAAAAAGCGTTGACTGATTTCTTTTTCTTATTTTGTTAGAATGTTTTATTATTAACTTGTCTATTAAATGTTTGTTGTAACCGTTTATTGTAGCCAAATAAAGTATATGATCATACTCGGTTTTATAGTTTTTCAAGGAAAGCGGAAGGCGGCAAAGTCTATAAATCATCGAATGGAAAGCTGCAATTTTATTTTGATGACTGCAGTACGAATCAAATGTGATGAAGCGGTCAGTAGATGTCAACTTCCTATATACTGCAAATTGAACTTTACCATCAGTGCGTTTAATTTTTAAGTCCAAAAAAGGTAAAGAATGATCATTTTCTGACTCGAGTTCATATGTAAATTTAATGCTTTCATATCTGCTATTCAAGGTGTTCATAACCGATTCAATATTTTCTTTTTTAACCACCGCAAAAGTGTCATCAACGTAACGCCACCATATTCGTGGGAGGAGGCCTTCTTTTTTTAAATCTGTTTCAAAGTTGGACATAAACGCTTCTGCGACCAGAGGTGATAAGCTGTTTCCCATACTGCATCCAAAATTATTGTTGTAAAACTGATTTCTAAATTGAAGCGAATTGTATGTCATGCATTTTGTAATTGCATTAATAAATGCGTTTATGTATTCATCGGAGACTGCTTTATGAAACAGATGTTTTTTGATGGCATTTATTGCAATATTTATAGGGACGCTTGGAAAGAGTGCTGTGACGTCAAACGAAATAAGTGTTTCATCTTCTTCTATTTTAATGTCTTTAATTTTATCTGCGAATTCGAAACAATTTTTTACTGCGAAACCGTCAAATGGAAGATATTGTTTGAGTTCAGCTACTAACCATTTTGATATGTTTGCAAATGGAGAGTTTACGCAAGACACGATCTTACGCATTTTATTTCCCGGCTTATGAACCTTTGGTAAACCGTACATAAGAGGAACTTTTGGGTTTGAAACGCGTAGACGAAACTTATTTACATTAAACACTTTATTTAAATTGTCAATCACAGAACGGGCATCATTTATCATTTTATTCAATGGTGATCTTCTAGAAACCTTAAAGTTGTCTTCTTGGATAGATGTGAACATCCTTACTTCGTATTCATTTTTGTTCATGACGATAACTTGGTTTCCTTTATCAGCTTTAATGTAGAAAACATTTCGTTGTTTAAGTTTTAAGATAGCATTGTTCCACTTTAACGTATCTTTGTCATTGTTTCTTGAAATGTGTTTTTGTTTTTTAATTTCTGCAGAGGCACAATCTCTTATTTCTTTTTTGCATTCCAACGATTTAAACTGTATGGATGATTCAATATCAGCGACAAGATCCATGAACGGAGAAACAAGTGGTTTAACAGTAAAATTCAAACCTCTGTTTAAGAGTTCCAACTCATTATCACTGAAAACTTCATCTGATAAATTTACTACTAAATTCTCAACTTTTTTAATATGGGGTTTCTGTAGAGCTGGAATCTCTGCTACTAAATCACCTAGTTTTTTATTTTGTTTTTCTCTTTTTGTTTTGAAAATATTATCACACCGAAAAAGGACAGCGGATTGCTTCTGTGTAAAGATTTTAAACATATGGTCATTCAAATTTTTTGTCATCTTTAAATGTAAATTATATGTTTCAAGTTCCAATTTATCGAGTCGACTGTAATGATAGTTGATTTCAAGTTTAAGCCAGGATCGTTTGGCTAAGCTAATTACTTTGTCAGTGCGATGATTTTTGATGGCGCAGATTACTTGGATAAACTTAGGAAAAACTTTTTTGGATTTGCATTCTTCTAAGAAAAGAATATCAGCTTTAATTCGCTTCACTTTTGTTACTAAACGCGAATAAACGTTCAAGTCCTGGTCGAAAACCATTATCATTTATATAAAATTATATTCGATTTTTAATCACCGAAAATTAAAATGAACGAGATTTTGTGGTCGACCACAAAATCTCGTTCATTTTAATTTTCGGTGATTAAAAATCGAATATAATTTTATATAAATGATAATGGTTTTCGACCAGGACTTGAACGTTTATTCGCGTTTAGTAACAAAAGTGAAGCGAATTAAAGCTGATATTCTTTTCTTAGAAGAATGCAAATCCAAAAAAGTTTTTCCTAAGTTTATCCAAGTAATCTGCGCCATCAAAAATCATCGCACTGACAAAGTAATTAGCTTAGCCAAACGATCCTGGCTTAAACTTGAAATCAACTATCATTACAGTCGACTCGATAAATTGGAACTTGAAACATATAATTTACATTTAAAGATGACAAAAAATTTGAATGACCATATGTTTAAAATCTTTACACAGAAGCAATCCGCTGTCCTTTTTCGGTGTGATAATATTTTCAAAACAAAAAGAGAAAAAACAAAATAAAAAACTAGGTGATTTAGTAGCAGAGATTCCAGCTCTACAGAAACCCCATATTAAAAAAGTTGAGAATTTAGTAGGAAATTTATCAGATGAAGTTTTCAGTGATAATGAGTTGGAACTCTTAAACAGAGGTTTGAATTTTACTGTTAAACCACTTGTTTCTCCGTTCATGGATCTTGTCGCTGATATTGAATCATCCATACAGTTTAAATCGTTGGAATGCAAAAAAGAAATAAGAGATTGTGCCTCTGCAGAAATTAAAAAACAAAAACACATTTCAAGAAACAATGACAAAGATACGTTAAAGTGGAACAATGCTATCTTAAAACTTAAACAACGAAATGTTTTCTACATTAAAGCTGATAAAGGAAACCAAGTTATCGTCATGAACAAAAATGAATACGAAGAAAGGATGTTCACATCTATCCAAGAAGACAACTTTAAGGTTTCTAGAAGATCACCATTGAATAAAATGATAAATGATGCCCGTTCTGTGATTGACAATTTAAATAAAGTGTTTAATGTAAATAAGTTTCGTCTACGCGTTTCAAACCCAAAAGTTCCTCTTATGTACGGTTTACCAAAGGTTCATAAGCCGGGAAATAAAATGCGTAAGATCGTGTCTTGCGTAAACTCTCCATTTGCAAACATATCAAAATGGTTAGTAGCTGAACTCAAACAATATCTTCCATTTGACGGTTTCGCAGTAAAAAATTGTTTCGAATTCGCAGATAAAATTAAAGACATTAAAATAGAAGAAGATGAAACACTTATTTCGTTTGACGTCACAGCACTCTTTCCAAGCGTCCCTATAAATATTGCAATAAATGCCATCAAAAAACATCTGTTTCATAAAGCAGTCTCCGATGAATACATAAACGCATTTATTAATGCAATTACAAAATGCATGACATACAATTCGTTTCAATTTAGAAATCAGTTTTACAACAATAATTTTGGATGCAGTATGGGAAACAGCTTATCACCTCTGGTCGCAGAAGCGTTTATGTCCAACTTTGAAACAGATTTAAAAAAAGAAGGCCTCCTCCCACGAATATGGTGGCGTTACGTTGATGACACTTTTGCGGTGGTTAAAAAAGAAAATATTGAATCGGTTTTGAACACCTTGAATAGCAGATATGAAAGCATTAAATTTACATATGAACTCGAGTCAGAAAATGATCATTCTTTACCTTTTTTGGACTTAAAAATTAAACGCACTGATGGTAAAGTTCAATTTGCAGTATATAGGAAGTTGACATCTACTGACCGCTTCATCACATTTGATTCGTACTGCAGTCATCAAAATAAAATTGCAGCTTTCCATTCGATGATTTATAGACTTTGCCGCCTTCCGCTTTCCTTGAAAAACTATAAAACCGAGTATGATCGATCATATACTTTATTTGGCTACAATAAACGGTTACAACAAACATTTAATAGACAAGTTAATAATAAAACATTCTAACAAAATAAGAAAAAGAAATCAGTCAACGCTTTTTGCTCAGAACACCAATAAAAATAAATCTAACCAGAGACGAGTGACTATCGCTTTTGTTCCAAAAGTCACAAACAAATTACATAAATACTATGAGAAAGCAAACATGAAAATCGTACATACAAACAATAACAAACTATGTTTATCTCTTGGGACTACCAAAGACTCTATACCGATGCTTGAGCGCAGTGGTGTTTACAAAATCACCTGCAAAGACTGCAATGCTTCTTATATAGGACAGACGAGGAGGGCTTTGAAAGCAAGAGCAAGTGAACACGAAAGAACAATAGACAACAAGGAAATTCAAAAGGCTATACCATCACACATATTTAATTTTGACAACACAGAGCCTCACTCTGTTACACCAATTGTTGACAATATAAAAATTTTAAAAACAGTGAATAACCCCTCTAAGTTGGATGCTTATGAGTCATTTTTCATACAAACAACAAACAATTTAATAAATTTAGAATCTGGAGCAATAGAGTCATCCCTTTTTAACCTTTTGTAATGTATGTAATTCCTTATTTTTTGTTGTTTAATTTTTGTAAGTGAGCTTTTTGTAAGCAAGTTAATTTTGCAAGTTTGTTGTTTTTGGTTGAATGTAATTTACCTTTTTTTGATCACTTCATTTTGTTTTATTAAACTCGCGCTGAAGATGAACTTTCAATTTTAAGTTCGAAATGCATACGATTA
The DNA here is from genome assembly GCA_910595825.1 of Philhelius pedissequus. Classification (NCBI taxonomy): domain Eukaryota; kingdom Metazoa; phylum Arthropoda; class Insecta; order Diptera; family Syrphidae; genus Philhelius; species Philhelius pedissequus. Next base: position 170,861,465 of record OU343160.1, read on the forward strand.
TAATAATAAATATTAAAAACTAAAATTTCATCTTGTGTTTTTTATATTTTATCGATTGTTTGCGGTCAATAAGAAATAATATTATTCTGTTCTTTAAAAGATTTGGTGTTTGACCGTTTATACTTTTTATCTGAATATAAAGTAATGACGATGAAAAAAGATTATTCATGTCTAACCTATTGACGTTCCGATCCTTGTATGCGAAAATTTTCATCATTTATTTCAATCATCAGCTTCCTGATAAGTATCTAGATTTTTTATATAACTATTGGGGCTTCTTTGAACACTTTCATCTTTTAGATTATACATTTCATTATTATTATTATTATTGTGAGTACCAGCTCTTGTAAAATTATTAAATCTTCTACTGCCATTACTTGTTCTACTACTACCACTATAGGTCCCCATTGGATGGACCTCTAGAGTAATTATTTATTTGTCGACTTGGTGGTTTGGGTGGAAACCTTGTAGGTATCTGTTGCGGAAAGGTTTGTTGGGTCTTTGGATAAGCTCCCTGAAGTTTTTGTTTTTGATTAGAGGGTTGTTGTGAATTATACTCTTGGAAATTCGATCTTTGATTGAATGCTTGCTGGAAATTATATTGGTTATTTGGTAATAAAAGAGTTAGAAATTATATATTAATATTCCATTATTAAGCCACTAACACAATACATCTTTATTAGTTTTAATGTTCTTTATTATTTATCGGATTACATAGGACAAACAAAGAGAGCTTTGAAAGCAAGAGCAAGTGAGCACACTCAACAATCGTTAATAAGCAAACCTTTAATGCAATATCTGCACATATTTTAATATTGACAACACAGAGTCTCACTCTGTCCCACCAATCGTTGACAACATCAAACTTCTTAAGACGATTATTTGCCCTTCCAAGTTAGATGCATACGAATCGTTCTACATTCAAACAACGAACAACTTAATGAATTTGGAGCCCGTCGCCATAGAGTCTTCTCTTTTAAACATTAAAATAAACAATCAGTCATTTATTTGTGTTATATTTTTCTTTAATATATTATTATTTTTTCGTTTAAATTTTCTCTTTTTTGTTTCTTTGTTAACTTCACTTATCTATCAGTGTATTTAAACGCTCGCTGAAGATGAAGTCTCTATTAACAGCTCGAAATGCATCCGATAAATAATAAAGAACATTAAAACTAATAAAGATCTAGTGACTACAATTTGACGTTCAAAACATTCGGTGATTAAATACCGACTAATTAAATTTGGTTATTTGGTATTTGGGAAAATGATTGCTGGGATTTATATTGTTGGAAATTTGGTTTTTGGTAAAATGATTGTTGGTATTGTAGTTGTTCGTAATATTGATTTATTAATGGTATTTTGTGCATTTCTGTTATACTGATTTTTGTAAATTGGGAAATATTGTTTAGTGAAAGGATTAATATTTTGCGTATTTTTTACGTAATATGCATTTTGTTCTTCTACACAACAGTGTAGAGATTTTGCCAGAGTACTGGGTCTCATAGATCTAATTGTAGGGCCTAAATGTTCTCTTAGGCCAGCTTGAAATGCGTTGAGACACATTTCCTCATAAATATTGTACTTTACGTTTATAACAGATTGTTCTTTTCCATGTGCTCTTATGTGATTTATTATAGTTGAAAAAATTTTAACTCTGTACTTTTGAATAAAATGATTCTATATTAGAATTATTTTGTTTAAGAGTATATAAGTCGCGAATTCAACTGGTTTCGTTTCGTTTATCTGAATAATGTGTTATTAGGTTTTGTTTGATTCGTTCCCATATTATTGGGGTGCCATACATATTCAATGTCTCATTGGCTTCTCCAATAATTTTATTTCTTACCGCTCTTAATATTATTTTACCGTATTGGGTACCGTCAAAGCATTTCATAATGCTTAAAATTTCCTTCACATTTTCGATAAAATCGTAAAGTGTTTTTTGGTTCCCATCAAAACATGGTAAGGGTCTGGTATCTTAAATGAATTTGGTAAATTGTTAAAGTCTTGAGAGGCCTGAGGCCGCGTTTAAGTTTGTATTTGGCACTTTTAAATGATCGAAAGAAATGGATTTTCAACGTTAATATTAATTTGTTTTTTTTTTTTGGTAACCATATACGGAGAACTATACCCTCTAAATTTTTGAAAAAATCTGTTTCTTAGGCAATTAAAGGGAAGTCATGGGTATATAATAATAATAATGTTAGATATCTGTAGTATTATCGCTTACCCTGTTAACACATTGAGCATCATTTTCTTGATTGTTGTCAGTGTTGTTGTTGGGTTCTCGTTCGCCAAGCTGCCTTTCGACTTTGATGTTATGCACTATGTACACTCGATTTATGTTTCTTTTATTGACACTTTAATATATATATATACATATATATATATACATATATATATATATATACATATATATATATATATATATATATATATATATATATATATATATATATATATATATATATTATTCGGGGTGCTGTCTGTGTACGGACCAAAATGTAAATATATATATTTTTGATTATATTTTATTTGTTATGAATTCCACACAGTTAACGTTTTTTTTTGTTTTTTTTATAGTTCACACGTATTTGTTAATTTCCTTTGGTTTAATTAAATTTTTTTGTACTTTTACATCCATGTAACATTCACATAATACTCTTTTTAATTCGCTTTTTTTTGTTTTTTGTTTCACTGTGTTATCTAGTAGGATACATATATAGTTATATTCGCTGTTGACACTTAAAATGAATAGTTCAATTCGAAGAAGTATACTTTATTAGGAATATCAAAAATTATTATTTTTTAAAACGTTGAGGTTCTTTTATTCGACTGCGCCAGTTAAGGTAGCGATTCTACCGTTTAATAAAAAAAACACATTACTTTTCTTTATGTAGCAATTCTAAAGTTTAATAAAACCAAATTACTTTTCTTTAAAAACTCTCAGCTAAAAATATGAAGTATGATTATTGAGCAGTTAAATCATGGGAAAGCAAATAATAACAAAATACAATGAATGCAATATGATCCGATATGATATGAAAATGAAAATACAAATATAATTTATAGAATATATAGTTATATTCTAACGACAATGCAATAATGTTTCTACGGGAAGTTGATGGTGTTAACGACCGGGGCCATGGCTGGTGTTAGGTGAGGTATGTAACTGTTGTTGGTGTTAATGACCGGGGCCAGGGCTGGTGTTAGGTGAGGTATGTAACTCGCACGAATATTGCAATAATCTACTCTAAAGTTACCAATCATCAAAATATTAAGAAACCAGCTAAAACGCAAGTCTGACAAATATTCTAAACTGACTGCTCTAGTTCCCAGTTTTAACTTTTCAATTGCAATTTGTCACTGGTGTTATGTCTTAGTGACAAAATTGCATTGATTCGCCCCTGGTTAACTAAAAAAAAAACAGACAGTTATCCAGCCGACAATGTACTAACTTAATCAGTGCATGCACTCTGTGTAAGCCCACAACGATCAATCTAGTGCAACTGCGTTAGATGGAAGGAACTTACTCATGCACTGTGCTGATTGTTTTTTTTTTACTTTGTTTCAGCCTATTATATGTAGGTAGCTATGAATCATGATGAGATTATGTTAGGCACAAACCACAGAATTTAATTATTTTTGAGTGTGGCGCGATGGATTTTCTTTTGTTTAATATTGATTAATTATTTTGTTTGATTTGATTTTTTTTTTTGACTTTTTTTTAAAATATTATTTTGAGAGTATGGGGGCTAAAAAAGTAGAAAAAGGAAAACACACTTCACATACGACAGAAGACTTTTCCTTCCACGAAAGTATGTCACACATGACCTGCGAATCCGTTGGTAGACTAGTAGGCACTGATTTCGATTGTCTCTGGAACCAATTTGGGAACATATTCCAGATTTGGGCACTACATTTTTTTGTATGACTCTTATATTTTCTTGAAGTCTTGTTGGAATTGCTTGTTTTGTCTCACCTATATATATATAAGATGATCCACACCCGCACGGCACATAATAAACTCCTTAATTTTGCAAGGAATCTTAGAAGGTTGTAGAAGTTGGCGTCTTAAATATTGATTGTATGCCGTGTTTCAATAAAATTCTTCCAACTGCTTCACAAACAAGGTGAAACAAAAATAGCATTTCTTCAGTATAGAAAAGGCGTTTCTGAAGCAACTGAAGAATTTTAATGAAATAGTTTTGAGAGTTTTGCAAAAGTGCCATCTTTGGTTGTGCAGAATCAACTGGTCTAGATTTACTTGACTTTGATCTGACATTTTTATTGTTTTGTCACCTCAGAAATCAAGTTTTCCAAAAATATTTCACAGTATTTTGTCTCCTACCTCATTTTTATATTTAAGTATTAATTGTTGTTTAAAATAAAAAATGGCTTATCAGCATTTGTCAACAAATTGTTTTTTTTTTATTTGTACTTCTACGGTTGGTTGTTTAGATTTTATAATTTTTCTGTAGCCAATTAGAATTCGCATTTTGTGTTGTGATTGCTTTGATAGATCGCGTTGGACGAAAGCAACTGTGCCTTTGAGTTTTGTGGAATTTTCTATCATAATTGAATCATTTTTATTGGAACCAGTGTCAATTTTAAATTAAATATTAGAGTTATTCTCACTCAATTTAATAACTTCTGACGTTTGTTGAGATTCTCCCAGTAACAGACGAGTAATACCCTTAATTTTATTTTGTAGATCAACATTTTCGTTCGGTATCGTGAGGATAATATTTTTTCCTTTAATTTCACGGCTTTGCGATTTGCGATTACCTTTGGCAGTTCAGTATTAATAGAAATGTCGACTATAGTTTTAGTTTTTTGAAGATCCTAATCTGAAATCGACATAATTGAGTGTTGTTTATTAGATAGATAGATAGATAGATAATTTCTTTATTTAAAAAATATAAATTATTTACATTATTTATTCTTTAAGAATAAGGACATGGCTATTCTGCCGTCTGCCTGAACGACATTTTATAACAAAATACAGTTTATATATAAAGAAGTTAAATTCAAATAATAAGCATAACATAAGTTAATTAACTATAGAAAGTTTAATTTAAAAATTTATTAAAGCATCAATAGCGTTTTCAACAATTTTGAGATGATTCAAAAACACAAAAATAGATGTATCAATGATTTGAAACAAAAAATTATATCAATTTTGAAATGATTTGAAACACAAAATAAAAATTTATCAATTTTATAATGATTTGAAACATAAAAAATTAGTAAGTATTTAGAAACATTGTTTGAAACTTCAAATTGCAATAACTGGTTGTAGAGCTATAGAAAACTATTGCGATAATTGTGTTGTTTATTATTTCCAGTTGGTCCTTCAGCAGAAAAAGATATTGATTTTTTGGCAACACAGTTTTCGGCACGAGTAGGACAACTCAGGCACCGCAAAATAATGACGGATTTTTTAGAGGGTTCAAACACAAGCATTTTTTATTATTTATTTTATTATTATAAGTGTCAAAACTTTTTGTACAGCCAATATCTTTACAGTTTTGAAAAATTACACCTTAAACTTTGTTTTATATTTTTCTTCCCAAAATTTGAGTTTAAAACCCGTTTTTATAAAAAAAAATGTGCTTAGATTTCACTTGATTTAAAAATAAGCTGATAGAGCAGGATATAGGGCTTACAAATAGTTATTACATCTATTTATAAGTTTTACCGTTATTTTTTAATATTTTGTTTACTATTGTTAGTACTTTTTTATGAAATTGCCCCTCCCGGCCAATCAATTATTACAATTTTTCTTCACCCGAAAGGGGTAGGGGATAATTAATTTATTAAAAATATTGCCGCTAAATTTTAAACAGCCTTATGTTAAGGGCTTATCACGATACTACTTAACAGTTTGCTAATACTAAATCACTTTACTAATATTTTCCTAATTCTAAACACTTTTTAACTAGCACCATACTAAATCTATTTTCTTAATAAACTTCAACTAAACACGCCTAAAATAGTGCAAAAAAGGAACCGAACATAACTTTTTGACGTTTGTAAATGTCAAAGTGGCATATGGATTTAGTACGATACTAAAAAATAAAGTAGCCATTTTGTGATTTAAACTTTAATAAACTTTAAGAAAATAGTACGATACTCAACTGGTTTAAAATTAACAAAATCCTCTTCTTAGCCTAGTATCATACTGTTGACGTCTGAATGCCAAATACTCAAAAATAAACCAGAACTTCTCCAACCAACACGAAAATTAAATGCTTCACCATTCGCCAGACAATCAGATTACGCCACATCGGCAGCATCAATATTTTGACGGCTTTCAAGACAGAAACAGAGTGAGTTGAAAAGAAGAGGTCAAAGGCAGCGGCAGCATCGTCTCGCCGGTGAAGAAAAAGACAAATTTTAAAACCACCGCCATCACCATTTTAACAAATTTTATTTCTTTATTTACAAAGCGAAATCTTTAAATAAATTGTTTTGTTAATGTAAAAATGTTTTCCTGTTTTCTTTGAATTCTATTGCCGCCACCGTAACATCTTTGAAGCTATGACATCGTTTAAAATTTGTGGTTAATAAATTAATTTCACCTTATTGCGCTGCTGCCTTGCAACTGAATCTGTTATTGCAAATTAATTGCCCAGTTAACACACGTTTGTTTTAAAATTTTGCAAATACCTAATAAAACTGTTAAAAAAAAACTGTTATTGCAAATTGATTGCCCAGTTAACAAACGTTTTGTGTCAAAATTTTGCAAATAACAAATGAAACTTAAACAAAACTTTGTGTTCAAATATTAAATGCCACTAAATCGCCGCCAAACCAAGCCGAGTCAAAACAAAATTGGAAAGCGATCGCCCATTGAAAGAAACATTTGACAAAAATAAGCAGCACAAGGAGATTTTCCACCAGTTTGGAAGAGAAGCCTTTTCGAATTTCATGCTGCAGCTAAGCCAAGCTGCAGCAGTGGTGTAAGTATTGAATACATATTTTGTACAAATCCAATACCTGCCGCTTCGTTCATTTGCAGTGGCAATTCAAATCCAGACAAGTTTGCCAGAAATTCTTATGGTTGCAGCCAACAACCATTACCACAGTTTATGCCGTCACCACCTCGCACTAGCTTCAGACACAACAAAGGCAAACCTCCGGTGCGTCTTGGTGGTACATTAGAAGTAAAAACGGTTGGGTACGCCTGCTTCTAGTTGAAATCTAAAAGAATAAACGGTGGCTGACCCGCGTTGGCCAAACCTGCCCACGATACACTTAGAAGAACGGTAATCGTAGGAATAAACAGTCGGAAATGAGTCTTCCTGTCCTAACACAAAACTAGAGAAACAATCGATAATAATGAGGAAACCTCTGTCCACGATACACTTTAAAAGAAAGTGGATCGTAGAAAAAATCTTTCGGACCAAAAATTAAGAAACTTCTGGTAACTAGTGGGTACCCCTTGTTGTTTTTTTTTAGGAATTCTACCTTTAAAGAACACTAGATTCGTACACGGCAACAGGTAAGGCAGAAGAGACTTCCCTATGTCACAGTTGGTGGATAAACCAAGTGTGAACTCTGAAAACAAATAAAATATTGAGCCTAAATGTTATGCAATGCTTTCTTTCTTAGCCATGGCGTACTTTCTCCTCTTTAAATTGTTGCATACCTAAGGGGTTTATGTTTTTACTCTATAAAATTGGAGCTCGGTAGTAAAAATGTGTTACAATTCGTTACAATACTACTGTACTATGCAGTCCGAATCTGGTAAACATTTCGTGTAGTGCTTTGATCGTGTTGGTGCTTGTAATACTTTTCATCATAACTACTACTTTTTGCGTCGACTACGATAAGAAAATTGTACTCCATGAAAGGTCCTCCAAAGTCTGTGAATTCTTTGCCATGGCATAAATGGATTTTCCCATGGATGTGTAGGTACTTAGCAGGTTCGTTGGCTACCTAAGCGCAGCTTTTGCAACTTTTCACTAGTTGTTCTATATGGTTATTCATTTTGCGGTTTCAAAAGTATAGGGCTCAAATTCGACATCTGTCAAACTAAGTTGTTAAACCAATTTTTTTGAGTTGAAAATCTGACGTTTACGAAAATGGATCGCTTAACTATCGCACAACGCATAAAAATTGTTAAAACCTACCTACTACTACTATTAAGTCCAGCTCACACAACAACTGAAGCCAGCTGACCATTCACAACGTTGAACAACATGCAGTGGACGGCAATTTTTCGAACAAAATTTTCTTCAGCGACGAAGCACATTTCTCACTCGGTGGATATGTTAATAAACAAAATTGTCGTATTTGGGGTTCTGAGAATCCTTAAGTAATTGAAGAGAGGCCATTACATCCACAAAAAGTCACTGTTTGGGGCGCTCTTTGGTCCGGAGGTGTGATTCGACCTTACTTTTTCGAAAACGACGTTAATTCGGAGCGTTATGGTCATATGATGACCGACTTTTATTGCCTGCTAATGAAGAATACGACTCGGAGAATATGTGGTTTCAACAAGACGGTGCCATATGCCACACAACTCGAGCGAATATGGCTTTATTGCAAGAGACATTTCCTGGCCGCGTAATTTCTCGTCGTGGCGATATCAACTGGCCACCAAGATCTGTCGATTTGACACCGCTGGACTTTTTTTGTGGGGCTTAGTGAAAGACGGTGCTGATGTAGATAAACTTTTAACTCCTGAGCACTTGAAAACCAACTTTCGTCAAGTCATGGCTGAGATACCGCCCAATATGTGTCAAAAAGTGGTCGAAAATTACCTCAAAAGAATCGATGTTTGCAACAATTCGCGTGGTGGTCATTTAAATGATGTAGTGTTTCACACATAATGTCAACGTTCAAACTTTATAATAAAAAAGAAATATCAAAACAAATATTTTATATGTGTTTTTTTTACACTTACTTTTGAAATCGCAAAATGGATAACCCATTATATCCTTGTGTATGCCGATCCAATAACAGTAGCTTCTTGTCAGTATTTTCATTTTTACTATTCCGACATGGGCTGTATGTAGTTCGTTTAGCACTTGTTTTTGTATTTTTTTTTGGAATACTGACTCGTTTACCACGATAAATTCAGCCGTTTTGTAACATAAGTTCATCTTCTTTGCCTTTGTGTGTAGTTTTGCAAAGCTTTCGACCAACTTGGAGAGCATTGTATACTTCACACAATCTTGGTCTTTCCTAGTTTCATTTGTTATTATTTTACTCGTAATGGGTAGTGCGAAATAAAGAAAATTAGATTTAATTAAAATAGTTTTTAGGTCGAAAGACATTAGTTGTAAGAGTTATTGTTTAATTTAGAGCGCCCGTAAAGGGCCAGTAAATTAGTTGTAAGTTATTGATAATTAGACTAGTTTTAAACATTTTTGTCTAGCTTTAAGATAGTTATAAGTTAATATAAAATAAAAATGAATTAAAAAAAAAAAAATGGGTAGTGCGAAGTCAGCAAGCTGGAACATATGAACTTCATGTATCGTCTCGCTTGGATTTATTCTTTGCGGATATCGTGATAGATAATCAACGTTGGTGTGCTCTTTAGTACTTCGGTAAGTAATTTTGTATTTGAAGTGGCTTAAGAATTGAGCGTAATGTAATATTCTCTGTGCGGTAAGTACTGGCAAGCACTTGCTGGGGCTAAAAATAGATGTCAGTGGTTTATTGTCTGTGATTAGCGTAAATTCACGGCCGTAAGAATAATTATAAAATTTATGCAAACCAGAGTGAATTGCAGTGGCCTCTTTATCGATTTGAGTGTAATTTGCTTCGGTTTTCGTAAGACTTCGGGAAGCGAAGGCAATCGGTCGTTCTCCGTTGGAAGTAACATGGGAGAGTATTGATGACAAGCCAACGGTGAAGCATCCGTAGCAAGGACCAGAAGCAGTTTCTCGTCAAATGGTACTGAAACCTTCTCATGATGTCGTCCTTAACATTAAGAAATGCTTCTTCGCATTCTGGTGTTCATTTGAAGCTTGTATCTTTCTGAAGAAGCTGGTGTAAGCTATGTAATTTTGCGGCTAGGTCAGGTATGAATTTATTATAATAGTTGACCATACCTAAAAATGCGCGTAGTTCTTTAATGTTGGTAGGAGCACTTATTTCAAGAATTGCTTGTATTTTTTCTTTATTCTTCTGCAATCCATCCTTCTCGATTGTATGACGCAAGTAATTTACAGATTTTTGGAAAAAGTTACCTTTACACAAATTAATATGTTAGTCATTTGTACGTAATCTATGTAAAACTGCTCTAGCTCGTTTATCAGTGTCCTCTAAGGAACTTCCCGTGACAATGATGTCATCGAAAAAACAGACAGTTCCTTCGAGTTCTCGCATGATGTAGTCGTCCATGAAACGTTGTCAAATGTTGGGTGCTGTTTTTACCCCGAACATTAGCCTTCGAACTTTGTGTGAACCTTTGTGCGTACTAACAGTTTGCATTAACGCACTTTCTTCGGTCATCTCCATATGTAAATATGCCTTGTGTATATCGAATACGCAATAGTACTCGCCTTATTTTAATTGTTTGTACAGGTCATCAATTTTTGGAATGGGTACTTATCATTGACTATACACTGGTTTAATGTTACCTTGTAATCGGCACAAAGACGCAACTCAGTTGGAGATTTAACAACCGGCACGATGGGTGTACCCCAATCGGAGTGCGAAACTTTGTCAAAGATTCCACATTTCTCTAGACGATCAATTTCTTCTTCAATAAGATCTGTGTAAGGCACAGAACGTGGTTTAGTGTAAATTGGAGGGACACCTTCGCGAAGCTTGAGCAAACCTTATATATTTGGTATAGTACCAATTTTTGGGTGAAATAAATCAGTAATCATGCATTATTTTATTTGAAAAGTAAGTTGTTCATGCTTGATATAAGGCCTAATTCATTGATCCATTCACGTCCTCAGACAGAATCAAGGTCAAATGGAACTATGTAGATTTTCCCTATGAACGATTTACCCTGGTGTGTATAATGTACTCTGCTTTCACCTACTGCTTGAAAAACATGTTTATTGAAGTCGGATGTATTTGTGTTTCTGGGAAGAGTTTTCGGAAAGTATCTTCACCCGTTGTCGTTATTACCGATCCCGTATCGAATTCCATAGAGTATGGTTTGTTTTGTATAATAAGTTTTATGAAAAACTTACACTCGTTCTCCAAGTTTTGTATGTAGCTGTAGGGAATTTATGGTGTTTACTTCATCGTAGCTGATGGGTTGGTCCTGGATTTGTAGTGCATGTGTGGTTCTCTGTCTTGAGTTCTGCGTACGTCGTCTTGGTGTGCCTGCTTCACGTTTCATGCAGACGGATGCAAACTGTCCTATTTTGCCACACGATGAACATGAAAGCTTTTGTGGTTCGATGGTACGCTCTGAAGATTTATGACTTTTGATTTCCACATCGGTAACATGTAGTTTGACGTGATTTGGAAGTTGTGGAATTTGTATTTGATTTTTTTGCATTCGATGGTATTTTTGTTTTTCTGGGACAAATTCGTACTTGGTGAACACCCTGCATCGTTCTGCTTTGGCTTTTTGATGATTCGATAGCAAGAGCAAGTTTAATGACATCATCGAACTTTTGCATCTTCTCTTGTAGAAGTCTTTCTCTTATATCACTGTCTCTAACTCCCCTGATAAATTGTGCACGTAGATGTGTATCTATGGTGCCCTTTGGCAGGATACACATTTGAAGTTACAGAACGTAGTAAGATTTAGCTCAGCAACATAATTTTCAATAGTTTCACCTTCGTGTTGAACGCGAAGTGAAAACTTATGTTGCTCCATAACTTCGTCTGGGGCGGGCCAGAGATGATTTTCGAGAATTATAATCAAATCTTCGTATGTTTTTGAGTTTGGTAAGTCCGGTGCTGTAAGATTTGTCAAGAGCTGGTAGTGCTTGGTCCCAATGCAGTTTATTAGGACTTGCATTTTATTGATGCCATTGGTAATGTTTCTTAATTGAAAGAAATTCTCAAGCCTCTGCTTGTATACCAAGAATGTCTCATCGCCCTCCCTAAAAGCTTCGAAATGTAATTTTGCTGTGACTGTGGATGTTGTGGGCATTTGAAGAGATTGGAAAATTCTTATTAAGGACTGTATATTAATGTTATCATAATCAGCCACCTCTGATTGTCCTAGGGGATTTGTATTATTCCCTGGCATTATTTTAAATGTATTTATTTTTAACGCTTATTTAGGTACTTTCGTCGTCGTCGCCACTATTGTATTCGTCAGAACGAATATTATTGTTTATCTTTTATTAACCATGCATTTATTAAATAATAATGCTCAATACGTACTTTTTGCTTTCAGATACTTTATTACAATGCCAATGATATTTTTCAGTTGTTTTTATCCATTTAAATTATTCTTAAGCAATGCACACAAGGTATAATAATGCTGCCAAGTTGTGAATCACACTTAGATTAAGGTAGATCCGTTGTGATACCCCGAAGTGTTGTAACTTCGAATTGTATAACCTACGATTACTATGGATAGTCCTTATCGAGGCATTTACAGGCTTTTATGAAGTTCTACAGGCGTTTGCCTGAAAGATTCGAGAACTCTTCTAAATTGTTGAAGAAATAGCTGCCCAAGAATTTGTTCCTTATAGGACAAAGTGCTGGGCAATGACATAGGAAGTGAGTGGTGTCCTCGTCGTCTTCGTTATTCCAGCATCTGCATAGGTCATCATTACTACGCCCCATTATCTTTTTATGATTATCCAGTAGATTATGTCCGGTGAGAATGCTTACAAGAGTTCGAGGGGAATTCTTGTTTATGTTGTTAATACTTTCTGTTCTTTTCTTTTCAAAGTTAGGCCATAGTTTCCTGGTTGTAGCACAGGCGTCGAGTCCGTTCCATCTTTCATTGGTTTTTAAAAGAATCTTCTTTGCAATGTTCTGTTTTATGACACAGAGTGGGGATTTAATCAACAGGTCTATTTGGGAACTGTCAAGTGTTGAACCCTTCCCCGCCAGTTCATCAGCTCTCTCGTTGCCCGGTACATTACTGTGACCCGGGACCCTGCAGATTCTAATGTTGTGCTTTGTGCCAAGGGCTTTCAGCTTTTCGCTACAGCTTGTTATAAGCTGATAACTGCAGCATCAATCGCTTTTATTGCTGCTTGGCTGTCGATAAAAAGGGTGATGTCAGTATGTGGTATCTCCAGCATTGATACGTATTTTGCTGCATTTTTCACTGCCAGGACCTCAGCATGGGAGACACTACTGTGATCAGGTAGCCTAGCGGAACTGGCTAACTTAAGGTTTTCTGAGAAAAAGCCTGCACCAACTACAGTGTCCATCTTTGAGCCGTCGGTATAGACAGATACTGTCGACCCACCAGTATAGAGTTCGTTGTTTACCCATACTTAGCTGTCGGGGAAACAGGTTTTAAATGGTCTTTTAAAATCGAGTTTTGGTGACATGTTGTCTGTGCACACAATGTTGTCTATTAGTTTCTGCAGAATCTGAGCATCTCCTATGTGGCTATTGCGCTAGGCGTTAGTTTGGCTTAGCCGTAAGGAACTGTTGGCTGGTTATTCTTGTACGTCTAGGTCATTGGGTTGAATATTAAATTTAAGTAATATTTTAGAAGTTTATGACCAAGTTGGTTTTTATTTGGACTTTGGAGAATTTTTAATTTTTTTTCTCGTCGGCTTTATTGGTCGTAATAGTGATTAAATGAAAGCAGTTTTCATTTTATTTTCCCAACGTTTCGACGGTGGTTGCCTTATTCTTCAGGGGTGTCTTTATTTATAAAATTAAATTTAACTTGCATATTGCTTCTAATCCCGCTGTTGGGGTACTCTTCATCGCTCCAGTTATACCTATACAAGCCATTCTTTGTACTTTTGTTAGGGTTTTAAGGTTCGTAGTTTTTTCCAGGGCATTCCACCATACCAGATTACCGTATGTAAGTATAGGTCTAACAATTGCCGTATACATCCACATGATAATTTTAGGATTTGGGCCCCAGTTTTTACCAAATATCCTGTTGCATGAATAGAATGCGAATATAGCTTTTTTAGCTCTTTCTTTAATGTTTGGGCCCCAGTTTAATTTCTTATCTAGGGGCACACCCAGGTATTTGGCTTTATCCGAGATAGTAAGTGGGATCCCATCAATTGTGGGTACTGAAAAATCTTGTATTTTCCTTCTGTTTGTAAAGAGGACCAGCTCAGTCTTTGAGGGATTAACCTTTAGACCACATTTTTTTGTCCAGTTACAAACTTTGGCTAAAGAGTTTTGAAGTTGTTCATTTATAGTGGTTGAGAATTTACCTGTGGTAAGTAGAGCTAAGTCATTGACTTAGGCTACTTCTTCACCCCACTATGTTTAAGTTTAATAAGTATACTATTCATTACGATACTCCATAAAAGTGGCGATAGAACTCCACCTTGTGGGGTTCCTCTGCTTATTTCTTAACATACTCATGATCCAGTTTATGACTGCATTATCTACTTCAAGACTTATTAGGGCATGTTCCACTGCGCTGCCTTTAACATTGTTGAAAGCTTCAATGTCTAGAAAAGCAGCGAGTGTGTATTCCTTGTCATGAACTGTTTTTTTCTATTTTACTAACAATGCAGTGGAGAGCTGGTTTTACACTTTTACCTTTCGTATATGCATGCTGTGCAGGGGAAATAACTTCCGGGTTTAGCTTGCTACGTATGTAAATGTCCATTAGTCTTTTAAATGTCTTTAGCACTAATGATGTAATACTTATGGGTCTGTATTCTTTGGCATCCGTATGGCTGGGCTTACCAGCTTAATGTATGAAAACCACCTTAACTTCACGCCACGCCTTGGCTACATACCCCCATTTTATGCTATTAAGGAATATATTATTTAGATAAGGAATGGCTGTGGTCTTCACATTTTTGAAGCGTGACAGGAAAGATGCCATCAAGCCCCAGTGACTTGTAAGGAGAGAAGGAGTTAATAGTCTATTTTATCTTCTCTTCTGTTGTAATATCATGGGGTATTGCATGTTCGGAATAATTTGAGTTTTCTGACTCATTTATCACATCACACCCTGGAAAGTGAGCTTTGACAAGCAGTTCTAAAGTTTCACTACATGACTCCGTCCAGTGTCCATTAGGTTCATTTAAAAATCCGAGTGGAATTGGTTTTTTGGAAAGAATTTTCCTAAGTCTGGCTGATTCGTTAGTGCATGTGATCTCGCTGCAGAAATGTATCCACGAGCTGCGTTTTGCACGTTGTTTCAGCTTTGAATTTTCTTTGGCTGGATTTGTAAATATACCAGTCCCTTTCTGCTCGCGTTCGGTTGGCAAAATTAAAAATTCTTCTAGTTTCTTTTTTAATATCGGTCAGTTCATTTGTCCACCAGAGTGGTTTCTTTTTTCCCTTCCCCGCTGATTTAAGTGGACAGGATTTTTTGAAAGTCTGTTCAAAATTGCTAAAAATTCTTCAGTCGATTTATCTATGCTTTCGGGTTCGTTTATTGTTCTAATGTTACCATTACTCATACTTATCTATACTTCACCATTAAAAATTTTCCAATTTGTGTTCCTAATATTTCTAACAGGATTTCGAGAATAATTTTTTACTGTTGTGTTAGGTATGAAGAATTCGATCAGGGAATGATCTGAAGGTGATTCTTGTAATACCTTCCACCTTTCTACCGAAAATGTAATCGAATTATTCGTAAGAGTAATGTCGAGTACCTCTTTCCTATTCTTTGTAACAAAAGTGAGTTCTTTTCCCCTATTTGAAATTAGTAAATCATTCTGAGGAATAAATTCAAAAATAGACTCACCCCTAGTGTTTATGTCTGTGCTTCCCCATTGCACATGATGTGCGTTGGAGTCGCTGCCAACCACCATATCCCATCCTTTCGCTTTGGAGTATTGCACCAGCTGTTCTGTTAGCTAGTGGTCCTTCTATTCCGTCACACGGCATATATGTCGATGAGATAACCAGCGGTGCATGCCCGTCTCGTTCCATCTTCACTACCGTCTGGTCTTTGTTGCAATCTGTAGTTAAAAGAAAGAGTTTAATCTGTTTCCTAGCTAATATACATGTTCTATAATTACTGTTCATATCCACTTGTGTGGTTTTATACAACATGTACTCTTAAGATCTCAAGCCCCTTATCTTGCCACCTGCGATCCAGGGTTCTTCGATAAGAGCTATGTCGTATTGTCTATTCTCCATGAGGTAGACCAGTTGGCGGCTTCGTTTTAGACATTGTAAACATTAACTGGAATAAGATCAAAGATTATACCAATAAGTAGATTCTCTATGGTTGGTTCACCATCTCCAATTCTAGCGGCCTAAGTGCAAGAAGATGTCTTGGGTAAAGTCTTCGGTAACCTGGTGCTTGAGGTCGTTTGATTAATATTCATTCCAGTCCTATCCCATTTACTTATTTATTTATTTACATCAATTAGAGTTTACAATCTCAAATAGAATAATGAATTAAAACATAGAGACATAGCAATATTATATATAGGTACATAGTTATAATAATCCTACATTAATTTATTTAAAAGTACAACTTAACATATTTTTGAATGAGATTCTACTCAAATGAAAATTAAAATCAATATTATTTGATACATTATTAATTTCCCTAAGACTGCGAGTTATCGGTTCATTATACGCGTAGCTTACTCTATGAATATTTTCTCGGAATAGTGTACGAATTCTTAGCTCTCGAGAAGGAGCGTATAAATCTATTAGTGATAACAGAAAAGCGCAATCAATATGATATGATAAAATATCTTTGATAAAAACTATAGCAAACATCTTACGGCGGTTTTCTAATGTCTGAATGCCAATAAGCTGACATCTTACATTGTAAGAAGGCATTTCAATGTTCCAACTTAGTTTCTTGATTACAAATCTTGTATATTTTTTTTTGACTTTTTCTATTCTTGTAATATGAACATTGTACTGAGGATTCCATACTACGCAACAATATTTCAGGATCGATCTAACATAAGCAACATAAAGTGCTTTTATTGTGTAAGAGTCCCTTAAACCAAAAGAGTTAGGTGCAATAAAACTCAGCATAGAGTTGGCTTTAATCACCATGAATTCTATATGATGTACAAAGTTAAGTTTCGAATCAAAAATTACTCCAAGATTTTTTTTTACTAAAACTCTTTCAAGATTATTATTTTGAATGTTATAATCGTAAACGATAGGTAACAAACGACGGGAAAACGAAACACATTGACATTTAGTTATATTTATGGCTAATTGATTTGTTTTGCACAATTAAGTGAGATTGGTGATATCATTTTGCAGAAACTCGCAGTCTGTTATACTTTTTATGCATCTAAATCAGACAAACATGCTGACTACGTCCGATAATATAGGCCGCCAACCATTTAAGCATATTTGTGTGAAATCTATCAAAATCATATTGCTCGGAGGATGAGGAGAGCAGCAATTGTTGCATTATTGTGCGCAATCCACCAATGTTTTGATAATAACCAAGGAAATTATGTGAATCGGAATGAGAAGGCAAATGAGAGGTTACTGTTGATGACGATGGTGAGGCAGGTGGTGATGGCTGTGGTGGTGCCTGTGGCGACGATTGTGCCGATGCTGGTGGTGTTGGTGTGCAAGACGAAGCAGAGAGAGTCTATTTTATTAAGACTGGTGTGGTGATAGACAGCGATAATGATGAAGATGGTAAAGGTGGTGATGATGACGATGATGGTGAAGGTGATGATTGGGATATTAGGTCTCGGTCATAACAGACGGTGGCGCGGGAGGTATAGTTGGTATTTTCTCTTTTTTGTCCAGAGTTACAAAATATTTTACTTGAACATGTATTGGCCAAATATTGGCGGCTCAGGATGGCGGAAATTCAGTCGCTCTCCTTCGTACGTTGTGGGTTGGCATACGGGAATATTCGTGTGGGGGCGCTGTCGATCGAAGGAAGAAGTCAGGGTTGTAACACTCCCCCCTGTAATGTCCTTGGGCTTACCATCTCAGGATCCCTGACGTCCAGGACAGCTAGCTTCACGACTGGTCGGTCGTATACGCCACTCGAAGTTTGTATGGATGCAGATCGCACTTGCCCATCCTTCGCCGTCGTCGTACGAACCACTCGTCCTTTCGGCCAGGAGCCCTTCGGGCTATTTGGGTCCACGATGAGCACAATGTCACCTACCTCAACAGGTTTTACTGGTGTGAACCATTTAGTTCGACGAGTGATGGTCGGGAGGTACTCATGTACCCATCGCCTCCAGAAATGCTGTGCGTATTGTTGCGATGTCAGCCAATTGCTCCTCATTACCATCCTATCATCACAGAAGGCTGCTACCGGCTTAGTTCCGTTGGACGATCCCAGGAGGAAGTGGTTAGGAGTTAGCGCTTCGTGGTTGCTTGAGTCGACTGGGATGTAGGTCAAAGGTCTCGAATTTATGATGCTTTCCACTTCCATTAGTAGGCTTCTTAGTAGCTCGTCGGAGATGTTGCTCGGTGGTTTCATTTGATGGAGTACTGACTTGATGGAGCGTACTAACCTCTCCCAGCTGCCGCCCATGTGTGGTGAGCCAGGTGGAATAAACTTCCATTGGGTTTCGGAAGTAGTGAAGGTTTCCATCATCTTCTTTCCCTCGAGGCTCCTGAGCGCTTCTCTTAGCTCTCTGTCTGTACCTTTAAAATTCGTGCCATTGTCACTATAGATTTCTATTGGCGTTCCACGCCTGGCGATGAAGTTACGTATGACCATGATACATGAGTCAGCTGATAAGGAGTAAAGAATCTCTATGTGAATGGCTCGAGTTGTTAGGCATGTAACTAGAACGCCCCACCTTTTTTGTTGTCTTCGCAGGGTAGTGACGATCATGGGTCCAAAGTAATCAATCCCAATGAACGAGAATGGTCGAGTGAACGCCGCTAGTCTTGCTGGTGGTAGTTGAGCCATGATTGGAGGTTTAGGTCGTGCATTGGTGTTTTTGCAGTCTTGGCAGGTTCTTCTTACGGCTCCGAGAGCAGCTCTCATGTGTTCAATGTGAAATCTTTGTCTGAGTTCGTTTATTGCCGTCTCATGGTTATTGTGTTTAAAACGGCGATGGTAATCCATGATGATTAGATTGGTAAGAGGGTGGCCTCTTGTTAGGATGATTTGTCGTTTTAGTTTGTCGCATGCTAGATCCGCACAAAGAATTCTGCTGTTGGTACGGAGGACTCCATTGGTATCCAACATCGGACAAAGGTTGAGGATGGGGCTAGTTTTTTCCACGGCGTAGTTATTGGAGAGATTGACAATTTCATCTTCGTACAGCTGAGTTGAGCTTCCCGAAACAATTTATTTTCGGCTGCCTGAAGTTCATTGCGTGTGAGAGGTCCTTCTATTAGTGGGTATCCTTTACGTTTTGCTTGGATAGTATAGCAAAAGCGTAGCACGAAAGCGGTGCTTCTGAGCAATACTTTCCATCTTGAGAACTTTTCCGGGTGGAAAATTGTTGTTGTAACTTGCTGGTGAATACCGATATATTGGGTCTTAAGTTCCTCGGCAGTCGAGGATTCTTGGGTCGCTTCTGTTATCCACTTGTCTTCGGGAAGTTTCAAAAATTCCGGGCCGCTAAACCATCGGTTCTTGAAGTTAAAGTCCGGGGTGCGTTGCCATTTGGTCGCCTCGTCAGCAACGTTTAGACGTATTGGGATCCAGTTCCACACTCTCAATTCGCTGAGTTCTAGGATTTCGCTCACACGAAACGCGACAAACTGCCGGTACTTTCGGTGATCGGATGCAAGCCAGCTAAGGACTACTCTCGAGTCTGACCAGAATGTTTGTTTTTGGAAATTGACGGAATGAGAACTGGTAATATATTTGGCGAAACGAGCGCCAAGCAGAGCTGCCTGTAGCTCTAATCTAGGTATGGTAAGCAGCTTCAGTGGGGCCACCTTGGTCTTGGCTCCTAATAACACGCAGGCCACAGATTCGTTCCATATAAATCTCGCGTATGCTACTGCTGCATATCCGTTTTCGCTAGCGTCGACGAAAACATGTAGCTGGATGTTGGCTTCCGCGTTCATTCCTTCTGGAATGTAGCATCGTGGTATCTCCAGTGCCTCAACTTCAGGAAGGAGGTGGACCCACTTTATCCACCTTTCGAATTCGGGATCTTTAATTGCGTCATCCCAGTCAACAGCTGACCTCCAGATTTGTTGAAGGAGTACCTTCACATACATAAGGTAATTGGCCAACAGTCCCAAAGGGTCGAACATCGTCATCAATATTCTAAGTACTTTCCGTTTGGTGGGGCGGAGCTTTTCAGAAAGAAGAAGCTGGTGCTTGGAGTTGGACGTCAGCTTGAATATGAAACAGTCTGACAAGGTGCACCACCACATTCCCAAGACCTTCTCCGTTACGAGCTCCGAATCCATACTTAGGTTCACCTGATCAATAGAGTTGGATTGCAATGCTTTAATAACTGCTGGGGAGTTGGAAACCCAGTTCCTGATGTGAAAGCCGCCCTGTTTGTGGATATATTGGACGTCTTTCGCCAACTTGATCGCCTCTTCGATAGTGTTCACACTGTCCATTAGGTCATCGACATAGTGGTTTTCATGAATAGATTGTACCGCTCTAGGCAAGGTCTTCGCGAAGTCGTCCGCGTTTTTGTTTTTGACATAATGCGCACAGCAAGGTGAACATGTCGCGCCAAATGTCATTACTTGCATGATGTATGTATCGGGTTCTTTGGTATCATCGTTACTCCAGAGAAAACGTTGGAAATGCTGGTCGTCCTCCCTCATCTGGACTTGGTGGAACATTTCCTTGATGTCTCCACAGATGCCGATTGGTCTCTCCCTAAACTTGGAGAGGACGCTTGGTAATGAGGTGAGCTGATCCGGGCCTTTTAAAAGAGTGGGGTTCAGCGATACTCCTTTCACCTTCGCAGCTGCATCCCAGACCAGGCGAAGTTTGTCCGGTTTATTCGGGTTTTGGACAACGAATATCGGCAGGTACCAGCAACGTTGTTTTCGATCGTTAGCTTCGGAACTAGACAGCTTTCTAGCATAACCTTTAGAGAGCTATTCTTTGATTTTCGAATCGACAGCCGCAGCTAAATGTGGATCTCGATTAAGCTGTTTGCGGAAACAAAGGAAGCTGTCGGGCAGTTGGACATCGTCGTACTTCCATAGCAGGCTGGTTTCAAAGCGCGTTTCTAGTCTTCTGGTGAAGCTGGTCAGCAGACCAAGAGCTCGTTCGTCCTCAACTGACATCCTAATTTTGTTGTTTGAGGCGTCAAATTCTTCTCCTCGAATGAATTCCTTCACTATTAACTGGAGATCGGCATCGTTTCGTTGTAGCTCGCATTCGCAAGGATCAAAGCTGTGGACGGTAACCGTTCCTCGTGACGATGGAGGCCAACAGTTCCCGTGCACAACCCACCCGAGTCTAGTTTTGGTAGCGACCGGTTGATCTGGAAAACCTTCCTTGCATTTAAGGGGAATTCCAAGGTTGATGTTGTTTAGACCAATGAGAAGACGTGGCTTAGCGTTAAGGTAGGGCTCAATCGGCAGCCCTCGAAGGTGTTTAAACTTCGACGCCAGCTTCACAGGATCTAACGACTGTATGGGGAGTCGTAGGCCTTTGACAGTATGGACGTCTCTTAGAGGTTGCAACGGTAGAGAGTCTCGTCATCGTAGTCGGAACCTGAAATACGCAATGAAATCATTTCAGAATCATTTTCATACGTTCTTTTGTCTCCAGTCCACTTTAGACAGAGGGGGTGGTGGACGCCCTTCATGTTAAGCTGCTTCGCAAGTTCTTCATCCATTAGGGTTAATGATGATCCGTCATCAAGGAACGCAAATGTACGCAATTTGCAATTGTTTCCGTACAGCGTTACTGGAACAATGCGGAACAGTACGGACTCAGCATTATAAGAGTGTGTGTTGGAGTTGTACAGTGGTAAGCGCAGCTTGTCCTGGGAACCCTGATCTTCAGTCATATAGCTATTGGCATTGTGGTTGCCTACTGTTGATGCGTTCTGCAGTCTGACATCCTTCTCGTCGTTATGGAGTAAACGATGGTGCTTAAACGGGCAGCTGTTTTTCCCGCATGCTTCTGTCGATTTGCATTTAGAGCTGTTATGTCGCTCGAGGCATAGACGACACAGTTGGTGCTCCCTCACTGCTGTCCACATTGTTGCACGATTGGCTTGCGCAAACTTCTGACAGCTGACCACGGAGGGACATCGACCACGGTAGAAGACACACCCGCGTTTGGATGTTGGTGCTTGATTAATCTTGGTTTCTGGTGTATGAACGTGTACAAAGCCCTTTCCTTTGCTATTCTGCCTGGAGACCTTCCCATCTGGTTGTGATTGGGTACTTTGACTGAGTACACCATTGGCTGCTTCGGCTATATAAATGAGCCAGTTGCTAAACTCGGAGAGTGTGCACACGGCCAAAGTTTGTTTGTGCAGAGCCCAGTTAAATCGAATAGAAGGCGGCAATTTGTCCACCAGTTCCTGGAGCAGCGTTGGATTGTTCAAGTGGCTCACCAGCCCAGAAGTTTCCATGGTAGCACAAAGATTCTGAACTGCTACTGCGAAGTTGACGAGTGAACACAGTTTTTCTGTCTTTGGCGGAGGAGTTGCATTTATTTTTTGCAGGAGGGTATTAATGATGAACTCTGGCCTCCCGAAAAGCATCTTAAGTGTGCTGATAATCCTGTTTACACAGTCAGGTTGGATGAGAAGATTTCTAACGGCATCTAGTGCACTGCCCTTTAGGGCTTTCTGAAGCCTTATAAGATTTTCTTCATCTGAAAACCCACAGAGCTCAGTAGATCTGTAGAAATTTGATATAAATAATGGCCAGGTCTCTGGGCTGCCATCAAAGTTCTGCAGATCACGCGATATTAAGTGACGTGCGGCTATCTGGTTTCTTGATATGGTGCTGGGTTGAATCGGGGCAACGTTAGATGTTAGATTGGTTCCTGTACTATGAAGTGCTATAGAGTTTTGTTGTTGAAATGGCGTTAGTAGTTGCGGTTGGAGCAGCGGTGGCTGTTGCATTAGCGGTTGCTGTAGCTGTTGCTGTAGCGGTTGCATGAGCGGTTGCTGTAGCGGCTGTTGTAGCGGTTGCTGTAGCGGTTGCTGTAGCGGCTGCTGTAGCGGTTGCTGTAGCGGCTGCTGTAGCGGTTGCTGTAGCGGTTGCTTTTCATCAACTAGGTGCCCAAACCGTTTTTTATTTGTAGCTAGATGAGTTGTGGTAGGCCTGCACTCGTCAGGTGCCTTTCTACTTTCGTTCGCACAATACTCTGCGTCCTCCTCAGACGATACTTCTGCCAGCTTACTTAGAATGTTGTACTTTTTGTTAAGGAAGTCGCGATCACGTTTCTCCTGCATCCTTATTTCTTCTTCCAGACGCTGAAGCTCTAGTTGGTGGCGTTTTCTAGAAGATTCTCTTGATGCCGTGGATGATGTTGTGGTGTTTGATAGTCTTCGGGGCATTGCGGTACCAGTATTTTCATTCGATGCTGGCTGACCGATGTCGCCCGATACGTCTATGCGATTTGAGGTAGAACACGATCTGCATATCCAGTCTCTTTCACTGATGGACTCGTTAACGCCGGCGCAGGTATAATGGTACCAGCACTTACAGGCATCGCATTGTACCATATCGGATGCTGAGTCAGGCGCTGGGCATGCTTTGCAGCTGTGTTCTTCCTCGTTGGCCAGATAGTCTGACGTTGGCATTTCTTCGCAAAATGCTGATTGCTGGTTCTGTTAATTATTTGTCCTACTGCGCTTGGGCAAGTATGGTATTTTTAGTACGAATAGAGTTTTCCTTTAATATTTACCACAATTGGGTAACGTAATGGCTTCAAGCACTGAGCACAAAATTTGTAAACTGTTGCCACAATTAGGCAACTACCATTAATAAAAACTTTAACTCTTTTAAATTCATTATTTTATTTACTCTAAATGACTTAGAAATTGTACAAATTAATTTAATTACTCGAAGAGTTACAAATTTTGTCTTTCAGTCGGTTGTTCTCCGCGTGCTCGTGCTGCCAAAAGAAAAAAAAACAAAAGGAAGGTTCTTATATCATGGCGGCTCAGGATGGCGGAAATTCAGTCGCTCTCCTTCGTACGTTGTGGGTTGGCATACGGGAATATTCGTGTGGGGGCGCTGTCGATCGAAGGAAGAAGTCAGGGTTGTAACACCATCACTGTTGATAAATGTGACACACTTAGTTTAAATGAAACAAATTTTAGATCCGAAATATTTGCATCTTTTTTGTCAGCAAAAAACCTTTAAATGAATTAGCAGGAAGGTTTGTTTTTGCAGATATGAATTTCACAATGTCTTCGGGAGTAGTTGTGTTAGTGAAACGAGACAAATGAAGCCATTTGATTTGGGGTATAGCACTAAGATTTGTTGAAGAATAGGTGCCGATTATTTTGGGTACTCTTTTTTGTTTGTTTTTTGTTTTACTCTCAACAAAAACAAACTCGTAATTGTTTAAACTATTTTGAATCGAAGGACCGGGAAAATTATTATTTTTTATTATTTCCGCTTCCCTTTTTTGTTTGAGTTTTTTTTTGTTCGCAACAATAACAAACTCGGAATTGTTAGAAATATTTTGAACTGAATGACTGGGAAAATTATTAAGTTCAACTTCTAGCTTACAATTTAAATTGATATTTTCACCAGGTAGGTCACCATTTTCGCAGATTAAGTCATTGTTATTGTCGTTTTAACTAGGCAAAGAGTTCGACTTGATTTTTTTTGCTAATTTGCGGGTTGGGGAATTCGACTGAGACACTTTGAATGAACAGAACTCTTTTCTAATATCATTTACACTCATAGCAAGCTCATTGAAACTGTTCATAAACTGAGAAAGATTAAAACTCAGACAAGAGTTACATTTCCAGAATAATCTTTTATCAGAAATTATATCAAAATCATTATCACTAATCTCGACATAATTTTTGTGGAAAAAAGACCGCAAAAATAATCGCACTTATTTTACTTAGACCGTTTTATACTTTGATCGCATTTTGCGCAAACTTTTGACATAGTGAATATTAAAATCAACTGACCACGACTGACATTTACCTAATCAATCGCACTGTGTTCCAGTATTTTAAGGGTAATCTTAACCTGTGCGCGCCAAATTAAAAAATAATCAACAACCTAAACAAATTATAATCAATACGGCACAAAACTCTTAAGCGTTTTCCTGATATAAGCGACGTTTCTTTTAATAATAAAAATTTAAATATTGTCAGTGACACTATACTGAAATTTTTGATCGAATTTTGATTTGATTTCTATTGGCAATAGTAGGGTGGCATGCTATTCTCAAGAAGCTCATCAACAACTGGCAAAAAAATAAATGAACAATGGTTTAAAAAAGTTTGTTTTTTTATACCACATTTCACCAATTGCACCACTACTACACCTATAAGTGCCAATGAGACAAGACGAAGACTGAAATAGCTTTCAAATTGACAAACACGCTAATAGTTCATGAGGCGACCCGGAAAAATAAGGAATAAGGAAAAATGATACATACAAATCGATAATACAGGAGCGGACTGGGGGTCAAAGGGCCTACTGATATTTTTATCCGATTAGATGACAATTGCCGATTCACAGCTGTCAAGGCAAAGCGGCGAATAAAAAAAAGTGTAGCAAGCAACAATAAATGTGCTGCCCCCCGACCAGCTCGCTAAGGGAGGGTTCCCATTTTGTTTTATTGATCGATTAATTTTTTTTGAATGGATTAATTATTTAACTAATCAAACTTATTTTGGTGGGTTTCCAGGAGTGTACCTGTTAAATGAAAAGGGCGCCAGCAATATTTTTTGTGAAATTTTAGGAAATTGCAAACCTTATGTAGCAGAATGCGCCGATGAAGAAAGAAATTATAACCAATGAATTAAACAAAGACAAGATAGGCGAATTATATTTTTGAATATTATTGCCTGGGAAACCTTTTGAACAGGATTAAAACTCGGGATCTTTTCCAAACGAAATTACAATGTAAATGTAAAGAAATATTTCAGCGAAAAAAAGACAAGAGATGGACCGTTAAGGTCTTGTTCCCAAATATGGTACAATTTTGCAATGAATATTTAAATTATTTTATATGTTGGAAAACCCTATAGGCAAACACGATTTAAGAGCACAATAATGTGAAAATAACTACACGTATATATATCTATCAATCCAATATATAAAGTGGCGACAAAATAAATAGCACATGTATCCTATTATTCCTGTAACCAAAGTTTTTCATACTTTGTTACACTTTAAAAATTGTTTGACTTATGAAGTAGTTGGATTTATAAAGAAAAAAAAATATAATAAAAAATAATGGAAACAAGTTAAGTTATTCTGGGACAAAATAAATAGCACACTTCATTAGAAAAAGAAATACAAATAAAATAACATAACATTTGATAGTAATTGAAAGAAAATTCTGTGTTAATATTTAGTGAGATAACCTTTATTTTTAATCACAGCGACCAACGTTTAATAGATAAAAAGAACTCTCAAATCGTTCAACAGGTACCTAGTACCAGGCTATCTAAGCTTCCTGCTAAAGTTTGTCCAAATTTTAACTAGCGGATCTATTAATTACTTTATCCAGGATTGCGATCTGGGGATTGAACTGATCATTCCATGGCCGCGATATTTTGGATGTATAACCATTGCTTCATAGACCTAGCTGTTTTACCTTGGGTCCTTGGACTGTTGAAATTTCCAATTCAAGGGCATTTCTTTATCAGCACACAGGAGCATTGTATTTCTTAGGATTTCTTTATATTTTATCCGATCCATAATACCTTCTATGCGGACCCACACTATACCAGGAAAACATCCCCAAACAAGAAAGCTACCTCCGCCATGCTTACCACTTTGGATAATATTCCTGATTTTTTCCGCGTCGCACATATTATTAGCCAACCAAACTTAAACGTCCACAAGATATTTTTCCACCAATTTTTATATTTTGAAATCTGCTCCTTAGCATCTTCTGGCAATTCTTCCAAACAATTTTTTTTCACGAAGGCTGTTTTTTAGTGCTACCCAGACACACACGCCAAGATCTCTATTGCTTGTTTAATTTTTAGAGCAGTCGTTCACTGATCTGGTTTCCATTGCTCATGCGAGCGATGGCAACATCAGTTCCTTTCTTGTGTATTTTGCTTTGAACACTTCCTGATTCTTGACAATGGTGAAGAACATTAATAACCCCCTTCCTCGAACACGTTAATTTTCGATTTATTGAAGAATTTGGGTGACCTTCTTTTTTAAAATTGAGAACTAGTAGCATAAATGCCTCTATGGAATGCTTGCCACGACCCTACTACATGTAAACAATTAAAATTTACCAGTTTTATTAAAAAACTAATAACTTACACTTACATTTAAACTGTTTAAAATATTTACCAAAAATGTATAATGTTTACAACGAAAACAATGTGTGCTATTTAAATTGTCTTCACTTGTCTTCTTCCTTTTGACTTACATTTGACTTTATTTATTAAATCAATTGAAGAGAAGTAATATCCCGTTACTTTACACTCAAAAGCCACACCGAAAAAGTTCTTACAGTATTGGCATTGGAAATGAACTTATGATTTAATTAAATTTTAATTTTAAATTTCTTAAAGCTATGCTATTTATTTTGACGCCACTGTATATACATATACTTATTTTCTACTACCACCTATTTTTTCTGCTTATCTTTTTGTTATGGGTACTGCCCCCAAATTTTCCTGCTCCAGCTAGAATTTCCCTTTTGCTTGTATTTTACTTTCCTTTGGCTATCCAGAATTCCTCGATACGAATCCTTTTAAATTTTACTGACTTTTTTCTTTTATTTTAAAATTCTGTTCTCTTCCACTTGTTCTCTAAATTACTGTCTTCCTAGAAGTTAGTTCACTAGGATCATTTTCCTGAGCGAACACTTCTTACCATTCCAGTCTTTGCTGTTTTGGGTCAACCTGGAGGAGCGGCCTTCCAATCGCGTCACCACTGGTCAGTCAGCGCAAGTTGCAGAAGAGTACCGACGCACGTGTGGAAGTCTCGTCGTCCTGCTTACTCACAACTTTTTCTCCCTAATAAATGCAAGTCATCTTGGAACTCGCCGCACTGGATTCACGTCCAGATTACGTCAGTTCTAAGACTGTAGTCAGCCTCGTAAATACTGTTCCTTGAAAACAAAATTTTAGACACAAGAAAAAATCAATGGAACTTATTTTCTAAAACTAAAAAAACTAAAACGCGAAACGCTCCGGAAAAGGAAAAGAAAACGAAAACTCCTGCATCGTGGCTGATCGGCAAACTATTGATTACCCAGAACCGGGTGTGGGCCAGTAGCGCAACAATCAGTCACGGTGAAATGCTTGTCTTACCTCCTTGTGGTGGTCCCTGGGTAACTATTTGCGTATCCCTATATACGTAAATAGGCTAAAATTATAAGTGCGAACGGCCTAGCTCTCTAGGATAGGTTACGGAGGTTAGCATTCTTCGTAACTGAAATCAATTCCACTACCGAAACCGACACTACGCCTCGGATAAGAAATGATAACACGTTGACGACTTTTGGCTATTGTACCCGGACAAAGATTGGTTTCTGGAATGTGAAGACGCTTTTTGACAACGGAAGTGCGGTATAAGATGGAGATCTTAGTGATCAGTGAAGTTAGTTAGATGGGGAATTTTAAGTCTCCAACTCGTAACACTGTACTACTCTACTCCGGAAAGGCACCTGGAAGTTCTCGTGAATCTGGCGTTGGATTGCTGCTTTCCAAATCAGCTCTCAAGAGCATAATTTCCTGGGAGCCTGAAATCTAGGTTACGGAATAGAGTACGTCGCGTCACCATCATACAGTGTTACGCCCCAACGGAACTCTCTTCTGTCGTGGACAAGGAAGCCTTTTATAACCGGCTGAGTGCTGCTTATGATAGTACACCTCGTGGAGACATCATAATGGTAATGGGTGACTTAAATGCCAAGGTTGGCAATGACATTGATGGGCTCAGGCATGTTATGGGAAAACATGGTGTTGGTGACCGAAACAACAATGGCGAACGTTTTGTCGACTTTTGTAACATCAGCCGCCTTGTAATAGGTGGGACCACACAAAACGTGTCACAAAGTCAGTTGGGTGTCGTCGGATAGACAAGCAACTTCCAACCAAATTGACCACTTCGCGATCAGTCGGAGATTTAGAAGCAGCTTGCAGGATGTTCGAAACAGAAGAGGTGCAGACATGGGAATGGCCCGGGACCACCATTTGATGGTTGCTACCGTAAGAATTCGCACAGATGCAGTTCGAAGATTCCAAGGAAACACGAATGCCCAAGTTCAATACTGATAGACTTAAGGTTCCGTTCGCGAACATCTAGGGAACCACCTTTCACAAGGACTGAGTGCAATCTGGGGCCCAATTCCGCAAGCCTAAGTTTTCACACATACGTGAGTTGTATACACATACATTTTTCCGATTCCGCAATGGTGCGATGCATATTTTTTTGACAGATAACGTGTACACAGATAGGAAAATTTTTTCACGCATATTTTGAGGGTGAATCATTTTTTTTGCACGGAAAAGCATTCACGTTTGCGGAATTGGGCCCCAGTAGCACGGAACCCACCTGTATCGAAAACCATTGGTGTGCTGTGAAAAATGTTTGTATAGCCGGTGCTGAAAGTATAGTCGGTCGGTCGAAAGAGGAAGCAGTGCCTGGCTTACCGAAGGAACATGGACTAGGATCGAAGAAAGAAAACAGCTCAAATCTTGCATTACAGCTAGTCCAGCAGCAGGAAGAAGGGATCTAGAGTCTGCGTATCGCATGAAGATGAGAGAAGTTCACCGTAGCATGCGACGTGATAAGCGTAACTATATTAACGCATTGGCAACAGAAGCAGAAGAGGCCTCAATCAGGTGTGACAGTAGGACCGTTTACAGAATTACTAAAGAGCTTACAGGTGTCCGAAGCTCTAAACAACACCTCGTAAAAGATAAAGACGGGTCGCTGCTAGTTTCGGATGAGGACGAGCTCAAAAGGTGGAAGGATCACAGTGTGGGTATCCCAACACTCAATGACCTGTCCGTAGTAACGAATTCCGGAATACGCGACGTATCCCGCAGTAGGCAAGAAATCTTAACCGCAATCAAAGCACTGAAGAACAACACAGCCGTTGAACTTCACAGTATTCCCGCAGAGCTCTTACAAGCAGCGCCAACAACATCGAGTGACCTCCACTCATTGAGAGAGCTTTGCAAACAGAGGGTTTTTCTGAGGAATGGAAAAAGGGAATGATTTTGAAGCTCCCAAAGAAAGGTGACCTTACGCCGTGCAAAATCTGGAGAGGAATTTGCGTGCTGCCTGCAGTAGCCGAAGTAATAGCAAAAAGGATCAGCTTTGGACTTCATCATCTACACAAATAGATACTTCTGGACAACCAGTGGAGATGGTAGAGAGTTTTCAATATCTTGGGAGTATTGTCTCTACTGATGGCGGGACCGAACAAGACATATCAAGTCATTCATTCGGAATGCTGTCCAAAATATGGAGAAACAACTCTATAAGCCTTAAGACCAAGCGACGACTGTTCCACTCCAATGTTGAGTCCGTGCTTCTGTATGGGTGCAGCACTTGGAAAGTAACACCCTCTGTCACAAGAAGGCTGCAAACGTTCGTGAATAGATGTCTGCGAAATATCTTGAGGATTTTCTGGCCAAACCAAATCTCCAATGATGAACTTCATGCGAGGACAAGTCAGGAATCCATCGACTCTATAATACGAAAACGAAAGTGGCAGTGGATTGGGCATGCGCTTCGAAAATGTCAAGAGTGCATTGCGAGCCAGGCGATGCAATGGGGAAGAGTTGGAGAGAGCTGATGCTGAAGTACATCTCCAGAAACCGTACACGATTGCGCGTAGGAGTAGTGGAGACCCTTTGCAACGGGAACCTCACGGACATAACAGGTCCGAGGACCTAAGTAAATATAAAATCATGTAAAATAAAACATTACACATTAGGTCGGGCCGTTGGAGTGACTTCTAGTTTTCAATAAAAATGCTAATATTAGTTCTCGTTCGTAAATGCCAGGTGGATAAAACGATTTGGCTAAATTTGCCACACTCATCCATCTTGTTTTCTTCCACATTACTCAAAGGAAGAACCGATGGCTGGTGGACCATTGCCGTCCCGCTTCCTCTCAGTAATGTTGAAGAAGAGCTGTCAAAAAATTTATTAGTAAAAGTAAACCCGAGGGTCAACTTGACGCGTCAAATTTTTGCCGTGACAAATTCATAGAGCATAGGTAATCGTAATTATATTTTAGTTTAAAGCAGTGTCGGCTGGCAGACTAATTTATTTGAGCTTTTGAACAAAAAAATATAGCTACAAAAGTTTTAGAGGGCTTAGTTATTTAACATTAATTTTGAGACGTTAAGAGTCGTGACTTTCAGTTTAGGCACAACATAATTTTCAGAAATTAACAATTTTTAATTCAATTTTAAATATGTTTGTAATGACTTTAAGTCTGTTATGTTATCATTAGATTTATTTTAAAGGAAACTGTTGAGATAAGATAAGAGTTTCCTGGTTTTACCAGCTGGTTTCTCCAGTTCACACATTTCTCGGAGACATCAACTATCAGATATTAAAAATTTTCATTGTTTTGAAACAGCAATTATTTTTATAATCTAATTTCAAAGTAACACAGGTTTGAAAAATAAGTGGTATTGAGTAACTTCATCGAATTTTCCCAACATGGTGGTCGTCCCGCTTCCTCTCAGTAAGTGGAAGAAGAGCTGTCAAAAACACGAGGGTCAACTTGTCGAAACAAATTTTTGCCGTGACAAATCCCACCCTTTCCTCCTTGGAAATGTGTGTGTTTTCCTTTGGAAATAACAAAGAAAAATCGAAACATTTCTATTTCGGTATGCCATATTATCAAAAAAAAATCCATCAGATTAAAAATTTCGAATATATCTTGCCTTATCTTTGACCAGTAATACTTAGCTACTACCTTAGCAAAAGTTTTCCTAATTCCCATTTGCCCTGCTAAAGAATTATCATGACACTATTTTAGAATGTTTGCCTATTCCTTTTCCCTATCACTAATTTCCACTCCTCATTGTTATCATGAACGACTATATAAGTTGATTTCACGAACTTATATAGTCGGCCATCTTCTACCCTCCATGCTGGATACCCTAAATGGTTTGACCTAACCGCCGAAATCATTTTTCCTACCCATGGGTCTAAGTCCTCATCTGAAATTCCAGCCACCACTGGAACTCCCCGAGATAACATGTCGGGAACTACATGGTCTTTATCCTTGCGATGAATTATCTGAAAGTCAAAAACGAACACCGTCGATATACGGCCTTAGCTTTTCAAGTGCCCACTAAACCCCTAAACACTCTTTTTCGGTAGTGGAATAATTTCATTTGCTGCGATTTAGCTACCTACTTAGATAGCAAATAACTTTTTCCCCCTATTCAAATTTTTGAGTTAGTATGACCCCGATACCGTAATCTGAAGCATCTGTTTGGATCACGAATGGACGTGAAGTCGGAACAGGTCAATATGGGAGCCGTGATTAAAAATTCTTAAGATTTCCTAAACGCGTCTTTGCATTCCTCTGTCCAATAAAACTTTTTGCTCTTTTTAAGCAAATCCGTTAACTATTGTTGAGAAATTTGCTACGAAACGCCTGTACCATGAGACTGTTCCTACAAACCTCCTAACTTCTTTAACATTTTTCGGTGAAGGTATCCTAACCATACTTTCGACCTTTCCCAGATCGACGTGTAATCCGTATCGGTCCACAACATAACATAAAAATTCAAGGGATGGCCTACAGAAATTACATTTGTCCCTTCCTACTTTTAACCCTGCTACTTGCAATCTGCGAAAAACTTCCTTTAAGGTTTCAAGATGTTTCTCAAATGTATCTCTGACGATGATAATGTCATCCAGATAGACGAAAACAAAAGGCTCCAACTCAGGTGCTAACACGCTGTCAATGAACATCTGCCAAGTGGCGGGGGCATTGTGAAGCCCAAAAACATCCTTTTAAAATGAAAAAGTATCCTACCCGGTACCGTAAAGGGAGTAAATTTGCGAGATTCCTCCGCCATTGGAATCTGCCAATAATAATCTGACTAATGTCTAGCGAGGTTAAAAACTTAGCATTCATAAGCTTATCCAGTATTGCGGAAATTATTGGCAGTGGATAAGCAGCCCTCTGTAACCTGATTCAACTTCCTATAATCGAAGCAGAACTAAAAGGTATCATCCTTCTTCCTAACTAAAACTTTCGGAGATGCCCAAGGGCTATTTGATTTCTCAATCACTCCCTCATCTAACATTTCTTGAAGAGACTTATGTATATGTACCTGCATCGCAGGCGAAACAGGATAATATCGTTGTTCGATGGGTTCTGCTGCCGTCCTAATAAAATCCTCTGCCAATGTTGGCCGACCTAACCCTTCTGGCATATCTTTCAACAAATGTTCAATTAAAACTCCTAAGTTTTGCTTTTAAGCTTCATCCAACTCAGACTCCCCTGTGATTGACGAAGTGCCTATCGAAGCAACCATATCCTGGCTTGAAAAATTCCAAATGCGAGATCGAAGATCCGGGACAATGCCCGAGAGTGCCCAAAAATCCGCACCAAGGATCATCGCATGTGGTAAACTAGGAATTCCAAGACATTCCCTCAGAACTGTTTTGTCCTCGACAACAATCGGCAGATTAATTACTCCAAACACTCCTACATCTGAACCATCTGCTAACTGTACCTGCCTAATATTACTACTACCTAACTCTAAACCTAAATCTTTAAAAATTTCCCAAACGTCCCTACAGATATTTGTCCTAGAAGCGCCTGAATCTAACAGCCCTAAAAACCTAAACCCCTAAATATTTACTTCCAAGTATGGACGACTGTCGCCCCACTTGTTTCAACGTGCAACCAAGTTTCACTGGATCTACCAGCTGGTCGTCAGCAGGCGAACTGTTTAATTGTGATGCGCTCTTTACAATTTCGTTTAGTTGTACTAATAGCCCCACAACCAAAACATCGACTATGAGCGGAACAAGAATCCGAATAATGTCCTTCCCTGTTTCAGTTAAAACAACGAACTGGCCTACGAGGTGGGGGTTATTAACTGCAACTGTTGCCGCTGCTTCTTGAACGGCAGCAACATATGCTACATTCGGCTCTTTCATCAAGGTAATAGCATGGGCAATGTGAGTATGCCTATTTTCCGTTTTTTTTTTCTACCGTCCGCCGACCGGCGACATGCTTGTCTCTATGTTAAACAGACGGTAAAAAGAAAAGGGAAAAGAGACATACTAACATTGCATATGCCATTACATTGCCGAAAGAATGGATAAATGTGGATATTAATCTATTTTCTAAACTAACAAATATAAACTTTATATTTGTATTACAACTAATCTAACATATCCAATTTTTATTTAAATTAGATATCTTAACTCCTATTATTACTCTATTTTATTAATTACAACTAACGCCCCTTTATAACTAACCTATTCTAATCCTGAACTAAATTAATTAAAGAAAACATCCTCAACCCTATATCCATCGCCTCGTCAAGATAATGGGGGCTATCTTCCACAATCTAGACCAAGAACGATAGCGTTGGATATGTTTTAGAACATATGGGAGGGATGGCCAAGCGGATGCCAACATCAGGCAAAGGTCCATGGTTTCAGCGAACAAAATCTTTTGCACAACACTATGATCGGGAAGAGAATATGTATATATATCAAAATATGTATACCGAATTTAAAAATGTCCAAGTAGAATTACGCCGTAATTAAATTACTGTGTCCACTAAAATGTATGTACATACATATATGTCTATGTATATTTTATTATTAGTAATGAATTTTACTTTTATCATTAAATTTTCTTCGAATTACAATTTTTACAAATTCTATACAGCAATGGCAAAAGCCGTCAGCCAGGATTGACAATTTTAATGATTTAAAGTTATAAAATTTTGATTCTGATAAAACTATGATAATCTGCAATTCTAGTGATACGTTAGCAAACAAAAAAAATTTTCTGATTTCATTAATTAGTGCGTAGAACAGTTTTTAAAGAATTAATTAATTTTCGATGTTTCTATATGCTAAGGCGTCGGTTATATACCTGTAGAGTAAGGTCCAATTGGATCCGTTTAGTATTTGAATTACTTCTTCAAATGAGAGAGTTGATTTTCTGACGTAGAATCTTCTCGTCTCTTGGAGAATAGGGCATTTTCCCAGAAAATGAAACGTATCTTCCTTTTCTCTTAGATTGCACAAAGAGCAGCTTAGTGGAAGATCTGTGTGAGGTCTGAAATTAAGAGACAGTAGTTCTCCTCTCGTCCTCAAGATTGTTCCTATTTGATCAACATCGTTTTTTTTTTCATTGAAATAGTTGTTTTCGTTTAAACACAGATTAAGTTGTTTGTAGATGAATCGGGTTGAAGAACTTGTAGCTTTTTCAATAAATCCACGATGTATGCTCTCATCCAGCTTCTTTAGAATGAAGTCAAAAGAGGCGTTCCGACTAAATCTATCTTCCCATCTTAATGAAACTTCAATTCCAAGTTCTTCAGCGATTTGTTGCCATTTTTGCACAAAATTTCGATTATTCTTAGAATGTACTTGAAATGGAGCCTTAGAGTAAATAACCAAAGCAGCGGAAGACCTGTTTCGATATAAAGCATGTACGTGGGTGTGTTTATTGGTAATATAAAGATATGTTTCAGAAAGAATCTTTGTAATTTCTCTACTTCTTCATATTCCTCATACCCCTATACCTGACACGCATAGCACATGACAGACCTGACAGTGGCTTCAAAAAGTTGATATTTGGAACTAATCGGGACATCTTTTCTACTACGAACTGTTTTCCACGAGTAACTTAGAGCTTTCTTCGATTCTTTTAGTTTGTTTTGAAGGTGAACTTTAAATGAAATCTTGGGTGTAAGTGTGACTCCTAGATATCTGTAATCTTTAACTACTTCTATCTGGGCTGACCCTAGATTCCACTTTTCATGCATGCCAGTGTTTTTACGGACCACCATGATTTTTGACTTCAGTATTCACAACTAGATTCCACTGCTTACAGGAGTCTTCAAGTCTAGTGATCATTTACTGTAACATATTTGGTGTTTCCGCAAGTAGCACTATGTCATGTCATCTGCAAATAATAGGCCTTTAATAGTTGAGTTATTGAACTCTAAGCCTCCAGGCTCGTGAGCAGATCATCAAAAAAAGGCAAAATAAAAGGGGACTGAGCTAGGGTTATCAGCTTTTTAACTCCTGAAGAAGTTCCAAACCATTCTGACATTGAGTTTCCATCCCAAACTGCTGATTGGTTATTCATGTACATACTCTCCAAAACCCTTAGCATTTTGTATGATATTCCTTTGTTACTTAGTTCTAGAAAGAGAGCTCTTCTATCCACTGTGTCAAATGCTGCACGAAAGTCAATAAAAAATGCATATATTTTTTTTTCCTTTTTGAAGATATGACCTTCCAATATTTGTGAAAACAAAAATATTATCTATCGTCGAGTAGTTGCCTCTAAATCCCGCTTGGTATTCGCTTAAAAGTCCATTTGAATCTGCCCAAGTTGTCAAGCGAGCTAATAGGATGGTGGTGAATAATTTGAGGAGTGTGTTTTGGAACGATATTCCTCTGTAATTTTCCGGGTCATTTACGTCACCTTTTTTGAATAGGGGAAAAATTATATTCCTTAAAAAGCTTTCCGGAACTCTTCCTGAATCAAAAATATTTAAAACCTTCCTTTAGATTTGAATCATTTGTACGTGAAAGTTCATCAATTATTTTTTTGAGTAAAATCTTGACTTTTTTTTCTCCAAAGTTCCTTGTAAGCATTGTTGCTTTCTTGGTAAATCCTTTTGGTCAAATCTGTTTCTTTTTCTCGCGATTTTGAGCCATTTAAACGATTTTTTTCTTGCTTTTAGACATTCTAAGTCAACCCAAGCTTCCTTTCCAGCAAACGGAGACGATCGTTGTAACGGTGGAGTAGCTTGTCTTATAGCAGATACGCAAGTACTAGCAAAGTTTTCGGGAATTAGGTCTCCACTTCGCATGCGAGCAGTTTCGTTTCTGAGATTTTGTTGGTAGGTGTCACTCAAAGAGTTCTTCCACTTGAGCCTTGGTGGCATATACAGACATTGAATTTCAGGTGCATCAGTCATTGACTTTATTGAAACTCTCAGAGCCATATGATCGGAATACGTGTTGAGGTCAACTTTAAGGTCTTCTACGTATTTTATCGATAAACCTTTGACCAGGCATAGGTCTATAGTTGAACAGCTAGTACCTCTGACAAACGTAAAGTTTCCGTCTCTATTACTTATACTTTGACCATTTATCAATAAAAAACCGAAATCTTCGCACATTTGTATGAAAATTTTACTCTTCCTATCTTCAACTTTATCTTTAGATCTTCTTACTGAAGTAAATTTCGAGTTCAAAATTTCATAATTGTCGTGCAATATTTGCGCTTTCCTGATTCTCGTGTTACAATCACCTATGACCATGACGTTTTTGCTGTTGAAAGTCAGTAGTATATTATATAACTTTTCAAAATCTTCAGACTAATTTGAGCAGTTTATATGGACTGGAATAACGTGAAGATTTTCCTTATTAAAACAGCACTCTACTATGGTCGTTCCGCCGATATTTATGATTTGCAAAGTTTTTGGTTTATTAGTTTGCTTCTTATCCCGTACAAGGAACACGGACTAGCCCTTCCTCTGCTGTGCGTTCGATTTGCTGGTATCCAATGGAGAACGTAATTTGGGAATTTGTGACTATATAGATCAAAATATTTTTCTTCTATAAACGTCTCATACATACAAAATATATCATAACTTAATATAAAATTAAAAAAATCATTAAATAACATCTTATTCTTAATTCCTGCTACATTGTATGCAACAATATTTATAAAATAATTATTACTTAAAGGTACTATTTGGCTGACGGCACTATTACTAAAAATTATATGGCATTGGGAAGTTCATCGTTTGCTCATCTCTAGCCCTATTTGTAATTGACTAGATTGGATGGTACTTTGAACATCAAGTTCGCGCTGAATAAAGCAATTACCTGTTGACGTCAAGTTATTGTCATCTATCAGCTGAGGTAAATTGACATTCCTTCCGACGTGTTGCTTCTTAGAATTTTTCCATCATAAAAATAAATATGTTCGTCTATTATTAACTTTTCACCTATAATTTTTGATTTAATGGATGGATTTTTTAAAATAATTGTGATCGCAGTTTCATTATGTTTCGCCGCCTTTCACTCGCCGCCGCCGGATAATCCCTATGAATCGATATTCCTCCTGATCTGTGTACCTGCTGCTTGCAATACTTTTATTACCGAATCCTTACGCTCCATTTCAACACATATGTTTGTGGTCTTTTCCTTGTTTGATGGCAAAAGACGTGCATTTGAAACAAGGGTTGAATTCGTAGATTCAAGCAGATCGAGGCATATATCTTTTGCTATTTGAATAGGATCTGCACTTGAATTTGCCGGAATGTGCAAGATCAGATTTTTTTCGTGCAACAAGATCTTTGACAGTTGCTCGATTTGTTTTTCAAGCGATTGATTTTTTTCTTCAAGTAACTGGTTATGCTGTTTGAGAGACGTTAACTTTTCAATTGACATTTCCCCGACGTTCATTTTGGATTTTAAATGTTATGATTTTTATTCGATGTTTTTCGATTTTTTTTTAATTGCCGGTTATTTACTTCTTTGTATAAGAGTTTTGGTTGATATTTTATGTATTTTAATTATTTTACCGCTCTTTGAGTTGGTTAGATTATCAAATAAATTTAATAAAAATGATTTTTCTGACTCACTTGGTTTGTTTTTCTTTTCTTACTTTGATAGAGTAATATTTAATCTGTAGAGTTATCAATTTTTTATATTTTAAATTGGCAGAATTATAGCAAATTTAACTTTCACTTTCAAGGATGACGTTGCCAATATATATGTCTATATATATATACAGTAAAACCTGCTAATCGGGACACTATATTCGGACCGAATCTATGTATTCCCTGCTATTTTTCATACAAATTTCCCCTTATAATCGGGGCACCTGCTCATCGGGCCATGGATCACTAAGATAACATGCGTTGCTTAATGTAATCACCTTTCTATTGGTCCAAGCGTAGGAAATATGAAATATGTATGCATGGTATTTTTTGTAATTGTTGGTGCGTACAACAAGTAGCCCATAAGCGTTTTAAGTTTAACATAAATTTTTATGATGCGTATCAGCAAACGGACCTATGTATGTGTCTCGAAGATGCATATTTGTCTCAGAGAGATCTTGCAATGAAATTTGATTGAAGCAAATCTCAAATCCAAAGAATTTTGAGCTCGAAGAAGGACATCAAACTGTCATTTGAAAAATTCGGTGGCTTAACAACAAAACGTATGAAATCATTTGTGTCTTTTGTCGAAATTGATGTCTTGGCATCCAAATGCTTTTGCTTAGCAAGAAAAAAGAATGTGTCGATTCGTTGTACAATTTTCAAAGCAACCACTGGCTATATCAACAAATTTAATTAATTGTATATTTTATGGAAATTTGAAGGTGGTATATGCACTGGCAGTCGTATTTGTATGTATATAAACATGGGGATATTTTTAATATACTCTTAACATACATGTATGTATAATGGAAAAACATTTCTAAGTGAACCGGTCCGATTAAAAAGGAACATCTACAATCGTACCACCTCCTAATTGGGCCACTTTTCTTCGGTCCCAAGGGTGGTTCAATTTGACAGGTTTTACTGTATATTTACGTATGTATATATTGATTATAAAAACTCAAAATGCCCACCAAAAGAAAATTAAATTGAAATGATATATAAAAAGAAATGTATGTATGTATATGCATATATATATATATATGTGTTGATTATAAAAAAAATTAATTTGGAAATTCGCCAATGTTATATATATATGAATTATTGAAGGTAATCAACCAAAGAAGGAAAAAAAGACTCACATAAATAAATACAACTCCACCAATTTTTGTTCAGGGAATCCAACGATGCGTCCAACGGGTGTTATATATATTTATAGGAATGTGAACGATTTCCCAAATCCAATTTTCACTAATTAACACTGCAGTGAACCTAAGGGCAACGAAAACAATTATTAGAAAAAAGTAACAATATTAAAACAAAAATGAAAACAAAACTTTCCTAATACCGACACACGGACAACCAAAACCACAACAATTTAGGAATTTAATCCCCACGTTTGGTGCCAATTTGTTACACCTTTTTTTTTTCGTTTCGCGAACCGATTATTAATGAAATTTATCTAATTTAAGTTTATGAAAATTATCCAATTCAATTTTATTAAACAAAACGAATTAAAATGAAACGTCGCGACACCACGTTTATTCGATTAGATAACAGTTGCCGATTGACAATTCAGAGCTGTCAATGCAAAGCGGCGAAAAACAAAAAGTGTAACAAGCAACAATAAAAGTGCTGGCACCCCGACTAGCTCGGTAAATGGGGGTTTGCAATTTTGTTTTATTGATCGATTAATTTTTTTTAATGGATTAATTATTTAATTAATCAAACTTATTTTGTTGGGTTTCCAGGAGCGTACCTGTTAAATGAAAAAGGGCGCCAGCAATTTTTTTGTGTGAAATTTAAGGAAATTACAAACCTTATGGAGCGGAATGCGACGATGAAGGAGAAATTATAACCAATGAATTTAACAAAGAAAAGATAGGCGAATTATATTTTTGAATTGTATTGCCTGGGAAACCTTTTGAACTGGATTAAAACCCAGGACCTTGTCGAAACGAAATTACAATGTAAATGAAAAGAAATATTTCAGCGAAAAAAAGACAAGAGATGGACTGTTAATGTCTGGTTCCCGAATATGGCACAATTTTGCGAATAATTAATAATAATAATGAATATTTTAATTTTTTGTAGATGTACGAAAACCCTACGGCCAATCACGATTTAAGAGCACAATAACGTGAAAATAACTACATATATATATCTATCAATCCAATATATATTTATACTTATTTTCTACTACTACATTTTTTTCTACGTATCTTTTTGTTATGGGTATTTCCTCCAAATTTTCCCCCTTCTAGCTAGAATTTCCCTTTTCCTCTCCTTTTGCTATCCAAAATTCCTCGATACGAATCCTTTTAAATTTTCCTGATTTTTTCCTTGTATATTAAAATTCTGTTCTCCTCGACTTGGTCTCTCTCAATTACGATATTTCTAGAAGTAAGTTCACTAGGATCATTTTCCTGACGCACTACACAGACAAAAAAGTGGTCTACTAACAAGACTAAAACGCTTGTATAGACGGTTTACTGATACACGAGATCTGGAGATTAGGACAGTCCATCAAAAACATCAACCAATTGATCAAAGAAAATTATAGGTTGTCTATTAATTTGTTTTATGACAATAAAATTCGTGCCGTTAACTCTAGCGACCCAAGTATGTTCCCAAAAATTAATAAGATTTTCAGAAGAAAGGATCAAAACGATCTTCCGTGTCTTAAGCTCCAGAAGACGACAGAGAACAGAGACGTACTTCTGACAGCAGGCATAGACCCAGAGGATGCCGTATTGGACGATGACCTCTATATAATCGAAGATCTGCAGGAGATAGTGGAGGATGTGGGGGATGCTTTCCAGCAAGTGTACAAGGTAAATGCTAGCATTCGCCTGAATCATGACCTGGAGAACAGAGCTCTGCTTCATCACTTATGGCTCCGGAACGATATAATCGAATGGAGATCTGAGAACCTTGGTTTTACCGGGTTTAATGATGAAGATTTTGCGAACGCCATAATCGCCGACCGAAATGGGCCCAGTCCCCTGTTAATTTCGAAGAATGAGCTCCAGCTAATCTTCGATTCATTAAAGAAAAAGAAGTCAGCAGGAGTCGATGGTATATCCAACGCTGTACTACGACATTTGCCTCAAGAAGCAGTTGACATTTATACAACACTGTTTAACAACGCGCTGAATAATGCATATTATCCAGTGCGGTGGAAGTCAGCTGTGGCGCACCCTCTCCCAAAAAATGGGAAAGGACAACTCCAATCCGGCGAATCTCCGGTCGACAAGTCTTCTGCCAAGTATCAGCAAAGTATTTGAAAAGGTTATTAATAGGGACCTGTTCAAGTGGCCGGAGGACAAAAATATCATCCCGGCTAATCAGTTCGGTTTTAAGGCGGGACATGGCACAATTCATGCCGCGTCTAAACAAGTTTCTGATATCTAATGGAACAAAACTAAAAAGCAGTGTACGGGTGCCTGTCTGGCTGATTTGGAGAAGGCCTTCGACACCGTATGGTTAGAAGGTCTCTATCTAAAGCTAACCAGACTAGGTATAAGAAAACCTCTTTGTATATGCCTTATGACATGCTTAATGGTTGAAAGTTTGTTATCAAGAGTGGCAATGTAACTTCTACCGCAATTTTTAATATAAATAATGGTCTTCATCAGGGAGCGGTTGGTTAACTCGCCGATTCTGTTCAGGTGCAGCGGTCTGATAGGTAGTCTAACTCAGGCAATTGCGTACGCCGACGATCTAATTGCGTACAGAACAGGACTCCGTTGCCTAGCGTCTCAAGGGATACGAGAAAGAACTGGGCCAAGCTGGTGATCGTAGGGCCACACGGACATCCACTGGCGAGTAAAAGTGTAGTAAAGTACCTTGGCATCTGGTTGGATCAGTACCTGTATTTCGACAGACATATAGGTGCTGCCTTGGCCAGGGATAGGGGAGCCTTTGCCTTGACAAAACGACTGTTCTATAGCAGCCGTTTTGACAGCAGGGTGAAGGTGATTTGTTACATGGCCCTCATCAGGCCGATGATTGCCTACGGATGCCCGGTGTGGTTCAACGTTTCCCCATCTCAAATGGAAAAGATTCGGGTGTTTGAGAGGCAATGTCTTAGACGTTGCCTTGGATTACACAGAACACCAGAGTCGGAGTACACAAGATATTATTCCAACCAGGTTCTATACAACGGAGCCAACATAAACAGAATAGATAATTTTTTGTTTAAGCTGATTCGGGGTCACACTGCAAGAGCGATGTCCTCAACCAACAGCTTAATTTTTGGGGCTTACAACCCCAATAATGAATATTTTGAGAGTGCGCGCTTAAGTGGGGGTGGCCGTGGCGCGATAGTTGTGTGCTAGGTTGTCAACCTCGTGGTCGCAGGTTCGATTCCTGCCGTTGTCTATGTCTTCTTATATTCCATTAAAAACCTATTCAAAAAATTTTCATAAAATGAGTTGCTGGTTTACTCATTACATGCTGTTCAGCCATAACACTAACAACATGTGATTGAGTAAACTACTCATTAAATGTCAACGATATAAATAAAATAATGCGAATTATAAGAGACATAAATAAATAAGACACGGTAATTTTCTCCGCATTAGTTCAGCCGCCATCCCTGGAGATAAAATCTGAGACAACAACCACCGTCTCAATACATCGCGCCACACATCTTTCATATCCTTCTTTCTCTTCTTTCACCGGATGCCCGCGCTGTGTTAAATAAAAACATATAAAGGATATTCATAATCCCTTAAGCGCGTGCAAAATTATAAAAAAAAGTGACTACATCCCTCCCGAGGCATTCCTCTATTTAGACGTCGAGGGCTGATACAGGATGGAGGGGCGGTTCCGGTCATCTACCACGTCAGCCGGAAAACTGTGGATAGGCGACTCCTGTACGGTCGAGACGTCTCGCTCAAGGTGGAGAAGAGCGCCTTCGGTTCAATAGGACTGTGTCCGATCGGGACCGAAGGGATAGGGCGAAACAGGAGAACCAGTTCTGGTGGCTCTCTGAACAGCATCATATTTAAAGTCGATGAAGATGGTATGTCTTGGCCGACTTACATTGATTTAGGGCAATTAGGTATAGGGAACAGTCG
This sequence comes from Philhelius pedissequus, assembly GCA_910595825.1. Taxonomy (NCBI): domain Eukaryota; kingdom Metazoa; phylum Arthropoda; class Insecta; order Diptera; family Syrphidae; genus Philhelius; species Philhelius pedissequus. The sequence goes on from OU343160.1 coordinate 170,905,514, forward strand.
GGGTGGCACCAAAAAAAAAATTAAAAATATGTGTGTATGCGGGGGAATATGTGCATGTAACTGCGTGTCTGTGCATGTGTGTGCGTACGTATATGTATTTGCGTATGTACATGTATGGGTGGGTTGCATGTTGTTATGTGTCTGCATGCATATAAAAAATAAACAAAAAAAAATTAAAAGACGAACAAAAAAAATGCTGCTGTGGCTGTTCTAGTTTTTAAGTAGTTTTAAGTGGTTTTGGGTATTATTAGGTATTTTAAGTAGTTTAAGTTATTTTAAGTTAGTATAAGTTAGTTGTATCTAGTTTTAATTATTTTTAGTCTATCTTTAGGTTTAGTTTATAAGTAAAAAAGAAAAAAAATGATAAGACACCGAGTTTTTTGGCAATAAGTTTTCTTGGTTAAAAAAATAAAATAATTAGATTTAATTAAAATAGTTTTTAGGTCGAAAGACATAAGTTCAAGAGTTATTGTTTAGTTTAGAGCGCCCGTAAAGGGCCAGTAAATTAGTTATAAGTTATTGATAATTGGGATAGTTTTAAACATTTTTGTCTAACTTTAAGATAGTTATAAGTTAATATTAAATAAAAATTAATTTAAAAAAAATAATGTGGATTCTATTCCTAGTGGTAATTTTAATAGTTATAATACGAAACTTTGAAATTATTTTATATTTTATGTACATTTGAAAGCTGTCCAAAAAAAGCTATTTTAAGGCTAAACAAATATTGCAATTATTTGTTTCATAGAGAAAAATTTTGTTTTCTGGTGGAATCCTGTTATAAAAATTAGCTTTAAGTTTACCTTAGAACCCCCTCAATAAGCAGTAACCATAAAATATTGCTTTATTTTGCGATGTTGGAAATTAGCGTAGAGCAAATCTATTAAAAACACTGAAAATAAGAGTTTGCCGCACTAAACATTTTCCGTTTTTTTTCTGCCACAGGCTCCCAATCAAGATTTATTTTTTTTTGTCAAGAAATCAGCTAACTGAGTTCACGAGGTGCTTAAAAACTTGACTTATGTTGTAACTTCAGAGGAAACTAAGAACATTTTAAGAAAGTTCGAATCTGTAAATAAAATTCAATGGTTAGCATCGTCAAGAAATTATCAAGCTTTTATAAATAAAAACAAACCCTGGTTGGAGCTTGAAATTTCGTTTCCTAGCCGAGCCCATGGATTTGTTGGGCGGCCGAAAGCTGACTTTCTCGAGCTAAGTGAAAGTTCCAAAAGGCGATAAACTGAAGTTGCTTTCTGAGTTTGAAACCGAAGAGTTGTGCTATTTTTTTTAAATAATTTACACGCGCTCAAGGGATTATAATGTTACCCTTTATATGTTTTTTAACATAACGCGGGCGTGAGAGAGATAAAAATATAGGAAAGATGTGTGGCTTGATGTTCTGAGACTGGAGCTGGTTGTTGTCTCAAATTTATCTCCAGGGATGGCGGCTGTACTAATGCGGAGAATTTACCGTGTCCTATTTATCTATGTCTCTTAATTCGCATTATTTTGTTTATTACATTGTCATATTGTATGGCTGTTAAATGTCAAGAGGTGTTAATTCGCCCTTAATAATAAAGCGTGAATAAAGAAAGAGACATCTCTCGACAGTGACAGTAATATACTTTTCGTATACCATACCAACTATAAAAAAAAAAGAAATGATTCAAAAAAGACCATAAGAATTTTATAAGCCAAGAAAGCTAAGTGCTTTTTTTTTATTTCAATTAACTTCTTTTTTTTTCCTCAATCCGAGCAATTCATAAGTTAAGAATTTACACTCATCTAAAACATTGGTCCTTCGAACTGCGATTATTATCAGTAAATTTCAAAATAAAATCATTTTTTGCAAATTTTTACACCGGGACCAATCGATTGTGTCGCATCCTAACCTCAAAGCATGGTATCTCCGATAATCATCCAATCGCATTCAACTCGACACGAGGACATCGCTCAAAGGAAACATCGTGTGAGCAGCTGGTTTTTCAGGACTAGAAAAATCACCAATTTGAGATGTAAGTGACTTTAAACTTTTTGTTTGGCAAAATTAAGACCGATATGCCCGAGGACGAGATGGAAAAGTCAGTCTGCCCCACCGAACAACAGCAATTGGTGGCGGAACAACTTGACTTGCTCCAACAACTGCGAAAAGAACGCCCAAATTTCGACAAGGATGGCCCTAATCGATGTTCTAAAGGGCAAATTATGACACGTCTCAATCGAATTGCCAAAAACCTTCAAATCTTTAATGAAAATCATCGAAAATTAGTTCGTTTAAATTTATCTCGCGACGATGCGTATTTCAAAAACGATATTTTTGGATCTTTTCAATCCAAACATGCGGATGCCATAGATCACATCGAAACCACATTCGATCAAGTTCATCCCGACCGCCACGCCACCACGAGTCCACCTTCTTTCACGCCATCCGCTCCAATTACAAGCGACGCAAATAATACGATTATACGTGAGGTTTACACCGACAGGTCTTTCAGACCACCTGAATTTAAAATTGAAAAATTTGACGGTGAGCCCACCGAGTGGCCAACATTCTATTGCATCGTTTCAAGCAATTCACAACAACTCAAGACTTTCAAAACACCAAAAGTTCGTATATCTCAAATCATTTCTAACTCAAAATGTGACCTCCTCTATCGCTCATTTGGATGTTACAAATGATACATATGATGAAGCTCTGGAAGATTTGAAAGATCGTTATAGCAATGAACAAGTTTTGTTCCATGGCTTTATGAAAAAATTTATGAACTTGCCAAAATATTCTCAACGCGAGTCAGCTGCTGAGCTGAAATCGTTGCATGATTCTGTGCGTGCATGCATTTTCCAGCTAAAAAACCTCAAATTCCATACCGAGGAAAATTCCGAGTTTTTCGCATTTTATCTGCTCGAAAAGCTATCTCCAGCTACGCATCTCGACTTTGAAAAACACCGCAAAGATCCAAAGAAAGTTCCAAAACTTTATCAATTGCTCGATTTCCTTAAATCAATATTTCTTATTGCTGATGCCGCCGCACATACCACGAACAACATCGATTCTAAGTCATCATCGCCACATCAAAAATCAATTCAATTATCTAAGAAATCTTTCGGTCGAAAAGAAATACGAAATTTTCATGTCTCAAAAAAATCAATTGTTTGTCCACTTGAAAAATGCAAAGGCTCTCACTTTTTACGCAAATGTCAAAATTCTGGCAATGGTCACCAGTTGAGCGTAAAGATTTCGCTATTCAAAAGAAATTGTGTTTCAACTGTCTCAGTCATTCAACATCAACGCTATGCACTAGCAAACATTCCTGTTTCACTTTCGGTGGTCGACATCACACTCTTTTACATTTTAATAGATCAAATTTGTCATCAAATTCAGCTTCATTTCCAAATCCAAATATGACCTTGACTTCATCTCAACTGAATCATGCACCAACAGTTAATCCGCAAATCGTCTCAAATAATTTGGTGAACACTCATTCAACGGTTCTTCTTGGTACAGCAATTGTAAATGTACAATGCATGCGGTCAACTGATTCGACTTCGGGCATTAGTCGATAATGGAGCACAACAATCAATTATTACAGAGCGTGCCGCTAAGCGATTGGCATTCATCCCATTCTGCATTGGTTATCGTTCCATGGGCCAAACTCAATACAAAATCGCCGACAAGGGATTGAGTCTCAACGTTCATTCAATCATTAATCCGAAATTTAATTTTACTTCGAATTTTGCTGTTCTTCCATCGATTACGTCAGAATTGCCTTTGCAATTGCAACAAAACCGTGGCCCCATCTTCAAAGCTTGCCACGCGCTGACCCTCATTATGCGAATCCGGGTCAAATCGACCTATTGTTGGCTGGTGATGTTTACGAAAAAATCATAGAGGAAGGTCTAAGCAAGGGGGAATTCAGTGAACCCGTCGCTCAATGCACGTCTTTGGGATGGATATTATTTGGAGAATTGTTTCAACAAAATCATGTTCTTACATTGCCATTGGTTGAATGTCATAACAATATTATATTATTATTTAACAAAATTCCATGAACTAGAGGAAGTACCAACGGAAAAGATATTGTCGAAAGAGGATGAATGGACAGAGAAGTTTTATGAGCAAACGACCAAACGCCAATCAAATGGAAAGTTCATGGTGCGTTTCCCATTTAAATCATATTTTGATTCATCAATTCATTTGGGGTCGTCATATGATATGGCACTCCAACGTTTTCAGTCGCTACAACGTCGTTTCGCTCGAGACGAAAAATTCAAGGAAGCATACTTCAAAGTATTCAACGAATACAAAACGCTCAATCAAGTCAAACTCGTTCGTGAGATAAACGGAAAACATTTATATCTGCCCCACCATACCGTAATGAAAGAAACAAGTATTACGTACAAAACTTCGTCAAGTGTTTGATGGTTCGGCTAAATCGACAAATGGAAAATCATTAAATGATATTTTGACTCCCGGCCCCGTTTTACAAGCCGATTTAGTTTCAATCATTCTAAACTGGCGAACCTACAAACATGTTTTCATTGCGGATATGGAAAAATGTACCGTTGCATCGATGTACACCAGGACGACACTCACTATCAATACGTTTTGTGGCAAGATGACGAGAATTCAGGCATTCAGACATACACTCTTCAAACTGTCACGTTTGGACTTGCACCATCACCGTATCAAGCAATCAAAACCATTCATAAAGTAGCTGAACAAATAAAAGCCATTTCACCAGCTGTCTACACAGCCCTTAAACTTGAAACGTATGTGGATGACGTAACTACCGGTAGCGAGACCATCGAAAGCTCCATAAAAATGATTCAAATTTTAATTCTAGTTTTGCGAAATGCCGGTTTCGAACTTCGTAAATGGGCTGGCAATTCACCTGAAATTCTACGACAAATTCCCACCGAATATCATTACGAAAACACGAAATGTTTATTCAATGCTGAAGACGCCATCAAAGCGCTCGGCTTAGGATGGTCAAGCAACAAAGATTTATTTACATTTTCCGTTAACTTTCCCACTCACAAGCAACTCACAAAACGAAATGTCTCATCCACAGTAGCTCGCTTATTCGACCCACTTGGATGGCTCAATCCATTTGGTACAAAACAAAAGATGTTTTTGAATAAATTGTGGGAGAGCAATTTTGATTGGGATGACATCGTAACGTCAACCGAACTTCAATCAGAATGGGATAAGACTATCGATCAATTTCAATTTATCAAAGACATCGAAATTCCTCGTTGGGTCACCACTTCATCAAACAACAAAAATAATCAGCTTCATGTTTTTTGCGATAGCTCAAACAAAGCATACGCTACATCAATCTATCTTCGAACCGTCGGACAGTTTGTAATCGAATTCATAAAATCCTTTCGTCAACTAAAATTGTACAATGGCACCATGTCCGGACGCATGAAAATCCTGCTGATCTTAATAGCCGTGGTCTAAACGTTTCTGAGCTGTGTGATTCACAACTTGGGTGGCATGGTCCACAATTTCTTTCAATGCCTCAATCTGATTGGCCAGATTCACCATTCGAACTTCATGAAGATGATCAAAATGAACTTCATTTAAAGTTGAAGTCAATCAACCTCAACATCAAAGAAGTGTCCAGTGTCAACAGCCTCATCCAACGTTTTTCAAATTTTAATCGCCTTCGTCGTGCCGTTACATACGCCCTTCGTTTTGTTCAAATTGTTCGCTCTTCAAGCAAGCTCAAATTGCAACGACCACCAATTTCAATGCTATCAATTCCAACAAGACAACTCATCCAACAAGTTGCCCCGCTCACAGTGACTGAAATTCAACACAGTGAATATGCAATTATTCGCTGGATACAATTCACTCATTTCTCGACTAAACTCAAAACGATTCAAGATCAAAAACCAATCACAAAAACCAGCAAATTGTATCGGCTTAATCCATTTATCGACAACAACAACATTCTTCGTGTCAACGGTCGTTTACAAAATGCATTCATGTCATTTGAAGAAAAATTTCCAATAATTTTACCTTCGAAAAGTCATATTGCAACGTTAATCACCGATTATTATCATCGTCTTACTTTACACGGTGGTCCACAAGTAACGGTCAATCAAATTAGACAAATTTATTGGATTCTCGATGTTCGCAATTTCGCTCGCCATTTCATTCACAAATGTGTCATTTGTTTCAAAGCGCTTCCAGTTTTATCACACCAACAAATGGCCACATTGCCCACTGCTCGTGTCAATACAAATTCAAGACCATTTGCCTCGAATAGCATTGACTACGCGGGCCCATATGACATCCGTGCTTCAAAAAGTTGTTTCCAAACATCATACAAGGGCTACGTGGCTGTGTTCACTTGCATGACCACGAAAGCGGTCCATTTGGAAGCAGCTGGTGATCTAACAACCCAAACATTTCTGCATGCGTTCGACCGATTCATCTCCCGTCGTGGATTTTGTCATGATGTGCTTAGCGATTGTGGAACCAATTTTGTTGGTGCCAACAACGAGAATCAACGACTCTACAATGAAGTTCTTGGATCAATCGAAACTGAAATCATCCCGGCATTAACAAATCAACACATTCAATGGCATTTTAGCCCACCAGGAGCACCCCATTTCAATGGATTGGCCGAAGCAGCTCTAAAAATAATGAAATTTCATTTAACCCGAGTCATTGGAAATGCGAAACTCACCTTCGAAGAATTCTCAACTGTCTTGGCTCGCATTGAAGCTGTGCTAAATTCACGCCCAATTTCACCAATCAGTGATAATGCAAACGACTTCACAGCAATAACACCAGGGCACTTTCTTACGGGAAATTCGAACCAAATGGCAAAACAAGCAACCTAACATCAAAGAAAACGATTTAGTAATAATCAAAGACGATCGATTTCCAGTTGGTCAGTGGCCCATGGGTCGTGTCATATCATTACAGCAAGGCAGCGACAACCTCGTTCGAGTTGTTACAGTCAAAACACCTACTGGCGTTTTCAAAAGACCGATCGTGAAACTTGCTTTGATACCAAACGCTGGTAAGCCACAAGTTTCTTAATTTTTTGCCATTCAGGATTGTTTTTAGTCACTTACGCTCCTCGTTGAGCAGCGATAAGAAGAACACATCATAAATATCATCATAAAATTTCTTTCATTCACAATAGCTATTCATGTACATTACCTAAATGATAAATTTATTATAACATTTTTTTTTTTTCTTAAACTTGATCTCATTAGTCTTTACATAGTTGTAATATGCATTACTTCAAAGCAATCATTTTTATTTTATTATTAACCTTTGTTTATAACAACCATGTTGTCATTGCCGGGGGAATGTTAAATGTCAAGAGGTGTTAATTCACCCTTAATAATAAAGCGTGAATAAAGAAAGTGACAGCTCTCGACAGTGACAGTAATATACTTTTCGTATACCATACCAACTTAAAAAAAAAAAAGACGATAAGAATTTTGTAAGCCAAGGAAGCTGAAGTGCTTTTTTTTATTTCAATTAACTTCTTTTTTTTCCTCAATCCGAGCAATTCGTAAGTTAAGAATTTGCACTCATCTAAAACAATTGGTATACTAGTTTACTCAATCACAAGATGTTAGTGTTATGCCTGAACAGCATGGATGAACCAACCAGCAACTTATTTTATGACAATTTTTAGAATTAGTTTTTAATGAAAAATAAGACGACATAGACAACGGCAGGAATCGAACCTGCGACCACGAGGTTGACAGGCGAGCACACAACTATCGCGCCACGGCCACGCTCAATCGACACTTTGTCATTGTATGCGAACTTTTGTGGATCACTGTATGTATCGTTTTTATTGTGTTAGTATTTTTTGCATATATCTCTAAATGTAGAAAGTTGTGTGAAAGATTAATGAACATTTCGTACTTCACATTCCTCTAGCATAAAACCGGTTTTCCACCAAAATAAATCGTCTTGCGGGCGCAGGCTCAAAGAGTTTAAAACAAAGCAAAACCAAAGGGAAATAAACGTATTATTTACATTTTTGCGCATAGTCCAGCCATTTAAGGCATTTTAAACCCCAATCTACGGAAAAATTCCTAGTCAGCTGGATTTTTGTATACACCTTTATTACGGTGTTGTAATAAAGATTTGAAAAATCGGCATCGATATCATGCCGTTATATATAGGTTATAAAGGTCACGAAAATCAGTTTTTCGGAAATATCTCGCTAGCGGTTATTATAAAAATTGTTCCTAGTAAAATTATGTATAAAATATGTCTCATGCATTTTTTGGTAAAATCACCCGTTTCCGGAGTAGAGCGCTGAGAAAACGACTATAATGCACGAACATATGGTATTGTATACCGTACACAGGCGTAAACTCTATTGCTTTTTATTAATGTTCGTAAGTGTCATAAAAACTTTTATCTGATATTCGGATGTTTCGGGAAAAATATACTTTCTTATAGAAGCTTAGGAACTTAGTAAAATCTCTTTAACTTATCCAAATGACCTCCACTGGCAGATGTTTCGTATTTTATTGTTCGAGACCCGTCCCTTTATACCTACTACTGCCTGTCGGACTGTGTATGTCGTATGGCAAAAAAAATGATACATTTCATATTATCATTAACAAATATATTAATTTTGTATTAAATAATTTCGGTACAAATACTGTTGTCATTTTTGATGGTTACTCTGATACCAGTAAAAATATCAAAGCGATGGAACAACTAAGACGAACCGCTGCATACAGGCGGATTTTCCCAAAAACATGGACAAAGGTATAAAAGATAAATGTCAAATTTGTCGATTTTTTTGTATGTCAAGTTGTTTATATATTACATGAGCATATAATCTAATTAATCCCTCTATTTATTTTGCAACCGTTTAGTCAATTGTCGATTCAATTGTAAACTTTAGTTAAACACGTACAGTACCAGGTCTGGTTGGTGATAGAGGTTTATGTGTTTAGATAATTTTTTAATTTTCTGTGCGAATTTCATCAACCAATTGATCAAAGAAAATTATATATTAACTTGTTTTGGGACAATAAAATTCGTGCCGTTAACTCTAGCGACCCAAGTATGTTCCCAAAAATTAATAAGATTTTTAGAAGAAAAGATCAAACCGATCTTCCGTGTCTTAAGCTCCAGAGGACGACAGAGAACAGAGACGTACTTCTGACAGCAGGCATAGACCCAGAGGATGCCGTATTGGACGATGACCTCTATATAATCGAAGATCTGCAGGAGAGAGTGGAGGCTGTGGGGGATGCTTTCGAGCAAGTGTACAAAGTAAATGCTAGCATTCGCCCGAGTCATGACCTGGAGAACAGAGCTCTGCTTCATTGCAGTGGTGAAAGACAGCTGTGGTGCACCCTCTCCCAAAAAAAGGGAAAGGACAACTCCAATCCGGCGAATCTCCGGTCGATAAGTCTTCTTCCAAGTATCAGCAAAGTATTTGAAAAGGTTATTAATAGGGCCCTGTTCAAGTGGCCGGAGGACAAAAATATCATCCCGGAGTTCGGTTTTAAGGCGGGACATGGCACAATTCATGCCGCGTCTAAACAAGTTTCTGATATCCGATGGAACAAAACTAAAAAGCAGTGTACGGGTGCCTTTCTGGCTGATTTGGAGAAGGCCTTCGACACCGTATGGTTAGAAGGTCTCTATCTAAAGCTAACCAGACTAGGTATAAGTAAACCTCTTTGTATATGCCTTATGACATGCTAAATGGTAGAAAGTTTGTAGTCAAGAGTGGCAATGTACCTTCTATCGCAATTTTTAATATTAATAATGGTCTTCATCAGGGAGCGGTTGTTTAACTCGCCGATTCTGTTCAGGTGCAGCGGTCTGATAGGTAGTCTAACTCAGGCAATTGCGTAAGCTGACGATATAATTGCGTACAGAACAGCTAATACAGTTAAGGTCATCAAAATTCTTTAGCAGAGTGACTTCGAAAGATAGCGATATTGTGATGACTGGAAGTTGAAAATCAACTTCCAGAAATCGGAAACTATTTTGTTTAGGACTCCGTTGCCTAGCGCCTCAAGGGATACGAGAAAGAACTGGACCAAGCTGGTGATCGTAGGGCCACACGGACATCCACTGGGGAGTAAAAGTGTAGTAAAGTACCTTGGCATCTGGTTGGATCAGTACCTGTATTTCGACAGACATATAGGTGCTGCCTTGGCCAGGGATAGGGGAGCATTTGCCCTGACATAACGACTCTTTTATAGCAGCCGTCATAACTGCAGGGTGAAGGTGATTTGTTACATGGCCCTCATCAGGCCGATGATTGCCTCCAGATGCCCGGTGTGGTTCAACGTTGCCCCATCTCAAATGGAAAAGATTCGGGTATTTGAGAGGCAATGTCTTAGACGTTGCCTTGGATTACACAGAACATCAGAGACGGAGTACACAAGATATTATTCCAACCAGGTTCTATACAACGGAGTCAACATAAACAGAATAGATAATTTTTTGTTTAAGCTGATTCGGGGTCACACTGCAAGAGCGATGTCCTCAACCAACAGCTTAATTTTTGGGGCTTACAACCCCAATAATGAATATTTTGAGAGTGCGCGGTTAAGTGGGGTGGCCGTGGCGCGATAGTTGTGTGCTCGCCTGTCAACCTCGTGGTCGCAGGTTCGATTCCTGCCGTTGTCTATGTCTTCTTATATTCCATTAAAAACCTATTCCAAAAATTTTCATAAAATGAGTTGCTGGTTTACTCATTACATGCTGTTCAGGCATAACACTAACAACATTTGATTGAGTAAACTACTCATTAAAATGTCAACGATATAAATAAAATAATGCGAATTATAAGAGACATAAATAAATAAGACACGGTAATATTCTCCGCATTAGTTCAGCCGCCATCTCTGGAGATAAAATCTGAGACAACAACCGCCGTCTCAATACATCGCGCCACACATCTTTCATATCCTTCTTTCTCTTCTTTCACCGGATGCCCGCGCTGTGTTAAATAAAAACATATAAAGGATATTCATAATCCCTTAAGCGCGTGCAAAATTATAAAAAAAAAGTGACTACATCCTTCCCGAGGCATTCCTCTATTTAGACAGTCGAGGGCTGATACAGGATGGAGGGGCGGTTCCGCTCATCTACCACGTCAGCCGGAAAACTCTGGATAGGGGACTCCTGTACGGTCGAGACGTCTCGCTCAAGGTGGAGAAGAGCGCCTTCGGTTCAGTAGGACTCTGTCCGATCGGGACCGAAGGGATAGGGCGAAACAGGAGAACCAGTTCTGGTGGCTCTCTGAACAGCATCATATTTAAAGTCGATGAAGATGGTATGTCTTGGCCGACTTACATTGATTTAGGGCAATTAGGTATAGGGAACAGTCGGGGTGGCACCAAAAAAAAATTAAAAATATGTATGTATGCGGGGGCATATGTGCATGTAACTGCGTGTCTGTGCATGTGTGCGCGTACGTATATGTATTTGCGTATGTACATGTATGGGTGGGTTGCATGTTGTTATGTGTCTGCATGCATATAAAAATAAACAAAAAAAATTTAAAAGACGAACAAAAAAAATGCAGCTGTGGCTGTTCTAGTTTTTAAGTAGTTTTAAGTGGTTTTGGGTATTATTAGGTATTTTAAGTAGTTTAAGTTATTTTAAGTTAGTATAAGTTAGTTGTATCTAGTTTTAATTATTTTTAGTCTATCTTTAGGTTTAGTTTATAAGTAAAAAAGAAAAAAAATGATAAGACACCGAGTTTTTTGGCAATAAGTTTTCTTGGTTAAAAAAATAAAATAATTAGATTTAATTAAAATAGTTTTTAGGTCGAAAGACATAAGTTCAAGAGTTATTGTTTAGTTTAGAGCGCCCGTAAAGGGCCAGTAAATTAGTTATAAGTTATTGATAATTGGGATAGTTTTAAACATTTTTATCTAACTTTAAGATAGTTATAAGTTAATATTAAATAAAAATTAATTAAAAAAAAAATAATGTGGATTCTATTCCTAGTCGTAATTTAAATAGTTATAATACAAAACTTTGAAATTATTTTATATTTTATGTACATTTGAAAGCTGTCCAAAAAAAGCTATTTTAAGGCTAAACAAATATTGCAATTGTATTGTTTTGTGGTGGAATCCTGTTATAAAAATTAGCTTTAAGTTTACCTTAGAACCCCCTCAATAAGCAGTAACCATAAAATATTGCTTTATTTTGCGGTGTTGGAAATTAGCGTAGAGCAAATCTCTTAAAAACACTGAAAATAAGAGTTTGCCGCACTAAATATTTTCCGTTTTTTTTTCTGCCACAGGCTCCCAATCAAGATTTATTTTTTTTTGTCAAGAAATCAGCTTACTAAGTTCACGAGGAGCTTAAAAACTTGACTCATGTTGTTTCAGAGGAAACTAAGAACATTTTAACAAAGTTCGAATCTGTAAATAAAATTCGATGGTTAGCATCGTCAAGAAATTATCAAGCTTTTATAAATAAAAACAAACCCTGGTTGGAGCTTGAAATTTCGTTTCCTAGCCGAGCCCATGGATTTGTTGGGCGGCCGAAAGCTGACTTTCTCGAGCTAAGTGAAAGATCCAAAAGGCGATAAACTGAAATTTTGCGTTCTGAGTTTGAAACCGAAGAGTTGTGCTATTTTTTTTTAATAATTTAGACGCGCTCAAGGGATTATAATATTACCCTTTATATGTTTTTTAACATAGCGCGGGCGTGAGAGAGATAGAAATATAGGAAAGATGTGTGGCTTGATGTTCTGAGACTAGAGCTGGTTGTTGTCTCAAATTTATCTCCAGGGATGACGGCTGTACTAATGCGGAGAATTTACCGTGTCCTATTTATCTATGTCTCTTAATTCGCATTATTTTGTTTATTACGTTGTCATATTGTATGGGTGTTAAATGTCAAAAGGTGTTAATTCACCCTTAATAATAAAGCGTGAATAAAGAGAGAGACAGCTCTCGACAGTGACACTAATATACTTTTCGTATACCATACCAACTTTAAAAAAAAAAAGAAATGATTCAAAAAAGACCATAAGAATTTTGTAAGCCAAGGAAGCTGAAGTGCTTTTTTTTTTATTTCAATTAACTTCTTTTTTTTCCTCAATCCGAGCAATTCATAAGTTAAGAATTTACACTCATCTAAAACATTGGTCCTTCGAACCGCGATTATTATCAGTAAAATTCAAAATAAAATCATTTTTTGCAAATTTTTACACCGGCACCAATCGATTGTGTCGCATCCTAACCTCAAAGATCGTGCCGACCCGCATGGTATCTTCGATAATCATCCACATCGCATTCAACTCGACACGAGGACACCGCTCAAAGGAAACATCGTGTGAGCAGCTGGTTTTTCAGGACTAGAAAAATCACCAATTTGAGAGGTAAGTGACTTTAAACTTTTTGTTTGGCAAAATTAAGACCGATATGCCCGAGGACGAGATGGAAAAGTCAGTCTGCCCCACCGAACAACAGCAATTGGTGGCGGAACAACTTGACTTGGTCCAACAACTGCGAAAAGAACGCCCAAATTTCGACAAGGATGGCCCTAATCGAAGATCTAAAGGGCAATTTATGACACGTCTCAATCGAATTGCCAAAAACCTTCAAATCTTTAATGAAAATCATCGAAAATTAGTTCGTTTAAATTTATCTCGCGACGATGCGTATTTCAAAAACGATATTTTTGGATCTTTTCAATCCAAACATGCGGATGCCATAGATCACATCGAAACCACATTCGATCAAGTTCATCCCGACCGCCACGCCACCACGAGTCCACCTTCTTTCACGCCATCCGCTCCAATTACAAGCGACGCAAATAATACGATTATACGTGAGGTTTAGACCGACAGCTCTTTCAGACAACCTGAATTTAAAATTGAAAAATTTGACGGTGAGCCCACCGAGTGGCCAACATTCTATTGCATCGTTTCAAGCAATTCACAACAACTCATGACTTTCAAAACACCAAAAGTTCGTATATCTCAAATCATTTCTAACTCAAAATGTGACCTCCTCTATCGCTCATTTGGATGTTACAAATGATACATATGATGAAGCTCTGGAAGATTTGAAAGATCGTTATAGCAATGAACAAGTTTTGTTCCATGGCTTTATGAAAAAATTTATGAACTTGCCAAAATATTCTCAACGCGAGTCAGCTGCTGAGCTGAAATCGTTGCATGATTCTGTGCGTGCATGCATTTTCCAGCTAAAAAACCTCAAATTCCATACCGAGGAAAATTCCGAGTTTTTCGCATTTTATCTGCTCGAAAAGCTATCTCCAGCTACGCGTCTCGACATTGAAAAACGCCGCAAAGATCCAAAGAAAGTTCTAAAACTTAATCAATTGCTCGATTTCCTTAAATCAATATTTCTTATTGCTGATGCCGCCGCACATACCACGAACAACATCGATTCTAAGTCATCATCGCCACATCAAAAATCAATTCAATTATCTAATAAATCTTTCGGTCGAAAAGAAATACGAAATTTTCATGTCTCAAAAAAATCAATTGTTTGTCCACTTGAAAAATGCAAAGGCTCTCACTTTTTACACAAATGTCAACAATTCTGCAATGGTCACCAGTTGAGCGTAAAGATTTCGCTATTCAAAAGAAATTGTGTTTCAACTGTCTCAGTCATTCAACATCAACGCTATGCACTAGCAAACATTCCTGTTTCACTTTCGGTGGTCGACATCACACTCTTTTACATTTTAATAGATCAAACTTGTCATCAAATTCAGCTTCATTTCCAAATCCAAATATGACCTTGACTTCATCTCAACTGAATCATGCACCAACAGTTAATCCGCAAATCGTCTCAAATAATTTGGTGAACACTCATTCAACGGTTCTTCTTGCTACAGCAATTGTAAATGTACTTGACGCATGCGGTCAACTGATTCGACTTCAGGCATTAGTCGATAATGGAGCACAACAATCAATTATTACAGAGCGTGCCGCTAAGCGATTAAAATTGGCATTCATCCCATTCTACATTGGTTATCGTTCCATGGGCGAAACTCAATACAAAATCGCCGACAAGGGATTGAGTCTCAATGTTCATTCAATCATTAATCCGAAATTTAATTTTACTTCGAATTTTGCTGTTCTTCCATCGATTACGTCAGAATTGCCTTTGCAATTGCAACAAAACCGCGGCCCCATCTTCAAAGCTTGCCACTCGCTGACCCTCATTATGCGAATCCGGGTCAAATCGACCTATTGTTGGCTGGTGATGTTTACGAAAAAATCATAGAGGAAGGTCTAAGCAAGGGGGAATTCGGTGAGCCCGTCGCTCAATGCACGTCTTTGGGATGGATATTATTTGGAGAATTGTTTCAACAAAATCATGTTCTTACATTGCCATTGGTTGAATGTCATAACAATATTATATTATTATTTAACAAAATTCCATGAACTAGAGGAAGTACCAACAGAAAAGATATTGTCGAAAGAGGAATGGACAGAGAAGTTTTATGAGCAAACGACAACACGCCAATCAAATGGAAAGTTCATGGTGCGTTTCCCATTTAAATCATATTTTGATTCATCAATTCAATTGGGGTCGTCATATGATATGGCACTCAAACGTTTTCAGTCGCTACAACGTCGTTTCGCTCGAGACGAAAAATTCAAGGAAGCATACTTCAAAGTATTCAACGAATACAAAACGCTCAATCAAGTCAAACTCGTTCGTGAGATAAACGGAAAACATTTATATCTGCCCCACCATACCGTAATGAAAGGAACAAGTATTACGACAAAACTTCGTCAAGTGTTTGATGGTTCGGCTAAATCGACAAATGGAAAATCATTAAATGATATTTTGACTCCCGGCCCCGTTTTACAAGCCGATTTAGTTTCAATCATTCTAAACTGGGGAACCTAGAAACATGTTTTCATTACGGATATGGAAAAATGTACCGTTGCATCGATGTACACCAGGACGACACTCACTATCAATACGTTTTGTGGCAAGATGACGAGAATTCAGGCATTCAGACATACGCTCTTCAAACTGTCACGTTTGGACTTGCACCATCACCGTATCAAGCAATCAAAACCATTCATAAAGTAGCTGAACAAATAAAAGCCACTTCACCAGCTGTCTACACAGCCCTTAAACTTGAAACGTATGTGGATGACGTGACTACCGGTAGCGAGACCATCGAAAGCTCCATAAAAATGATTCAAATTTTAATTCAAGTTTTGCGAAATGCCGGTTTCGAACTTCGTAAATGGGCTAGCAATTCACCTGAAATTCTACGACAAATTCCCACCGAATATCATGACCAAAACACGAAATGTTTATTCAATGCTGAAGAAGCCATCAAAGCGCTCGGTTTAGGATGGTTAAGCAACAAAGATTTATTTACATTTTCCGTTAACTTTCCCACTCACAAGCAACTCACAAAACGAAATGTCTCATCCACAGTAGCTCGCTTATTCGACCCACTTGGATGGCTCAATCCATTTGTTACAAAACAAAAGATGTCTTTGAATAAATTGTGGGAGAGCAAATTTGATTGGGATGACATCGTAACGTCAACCGAACTTCAATCAGAATGGGATAAGACTATCGATCGATTTCAATTTATCAAAGACATCGAAATTCCTCGTTGGGTCACCACTTCATCAAACAACAAAAATAATCAGCTTCATGTTTTTTGCGATAGCTCAAACAAAGCATACGCTACATCAATCTATCTTCGAACCGTCGATTCAAACGAACAAATCCACGTAAGTTTGATCATCGCTAAAAGTAAATTGACATCAATGCACAAGCCGTTAACGACACCTCGAGCTGAACTATGTGGCGCTGTCCTAGCTGTCAGATTGCTTGAACTGGTCAACAAATCATTGAGAATCTCATTCAATGAAGTTTTTATGTGGACCGATTCCAGCGTGGTCTTATCATGGATTCGAGGAGACCCAAACCGTTGGACAGTTTTTGTTTGTAATCGAATTCATAAAATCCTTTCGTCAACTAAAATTGTACAATGGCACCATGTCCGGACGCATGAAAATCCAGCTGATCTTAATAGCCGTGGTCTAAACGTTTCTGAACTGCGTGATTCACAACTGTGGTGTCATGGTCCACAATTTCTTTCAATGCCTCAATCTGATTGGCCAGATTCACCATTCGAACTTCATGAAGATGATCAAAATGAACTTCGTTTAAAGTTGAAGTCAATCAACCTCAACT
This sequence comes from Philhelius pedissequus, assembly GCA_910595825.1. Classification (NCBI taxonomy): domain Eukaryota; kingdom Metazoa; phylum Arthropoda; class Insecta; order Diptera; family Syrphidae; genus Philhelius; species Philhelius pedissequus. The sequence continues at coordinate 170,922,716 of OU343160.1, forward strand.
TCAAAGAAGTGTCCAGTGTCAACAGCCTCATCCAACGTTTTTCAAATTTTAATCGCCTTCGTCGTGCCGTTGCATACGCCCTTCGTTTTGTTCAAATTGTTCGTTCTTCAAGCAAGCTCAAATTGCAACGATCACCAATTTCAATGCTATCAATTCCAACAAGACAACTCGTCCAACAAGTTGCCCCGCTCACAGTGACTGAAATTCAACACAGTGAAAATGCAACTATTCGCTGGATACAATTCACTGATTTCTCGACTGAACTCAAAACGATTCAAGATCAAAAACCAATCACAAAAACCAGCAAATTGTATCGGCTTAATCCATTTATCGACAACAACAACATTCTTCGTGTCAACGGTCGTTTACAAAATGCATTCATGTCATTTGAAGAAAAATTTCCAATAATTTACCTTCGAAAAGTCATAGTGCAACGTTAATCACCGATTATTATCATCGTCTTACGTTACACGGTGGTCCACAAGTAACGGTCAATCAAATTAGACAAATTTATTGGATTCTCGATGTGCGCAATTTCGCTCGCCATTTTATTTACAAATGTGTCATTTGTTTCAAAGCGCGTCCAGTTTTATCACACCAACAAATGGCCACATTGCCCACTGCTCGTGTCAATACAAATTCAAGACCATTTGCCTCGACTAGCATTGACTACGCGGGCCCATATGACATCCGTGCTTCAAAAGGTCGTGGCCAAACATCATACAAGGGCTACGTGGCTGTTTTCACTTGCATGACCACGAAAGCAGTCCATTTGGAAGCAGCTGGTGATCTGACAACACAAACATTTCTGCATGCGTTCGACCGATTCATCTCCCGTCGTGGATTTTGTCATGATGTGTTTAGCGATTGTGGAACCAATTTTGTTGGTGCCAACAACGAGAATCAACGACTCTACAATGAAGTTCTTCGATCAATCGAAACTGAAATCATCCCGGCATTAGCAAATCAACACATTCAATGGCATTTTAGCCCACCATGAGCACCCCATTTCAATGGATTGGCCGAAGCAGCTGTAAAAATAATGAAATTTCATTTAACCCGAGTCATTGGAAATGCGAAACTCACCTTCGAAGAATTCCCAACTATCTTGGCTCGCATTGAAGCTGTGCTAAATTCACGCCCAATTTCGCCAATCAGTGATAATGCAAACGACTTCACAATAATAACACCAGGGCACTTTCTTACGGGAAATGCTCTTTTATCACGACCTCAACCACCATCAGAGTTAAATCCAATCAAACGACATCAACTAATGGAACAAATGGTTCAGCACTTTTGGAAACGATTCAAAGAAGAGGTCTTGTGCAGCATGCAAATTCGAACCAAATGGCAAAACAAGCAACCTAACATCAAAGAAAACGATTTCGTAATAATCAAAGACGATCGATATCCAGTTGGTCAGTGGCCCATGGGTCGTGTCATATCATTACAGCAAGGCAGCGACAACCTCGTTCGAGTTGTTACAGTCAAAACACCTGGTGGCGTTTTCAAAAGACCGATCGTGAAACTTGCTTTGATACCAAACGTAGCCACAAGATTCTTAATTTTTTGCCATTCAGGATTGTTTTTAGTCACTTACGCTCCTCGGCGAGCAGCGATAAGAAGAACACATCATAAATATCATCATAAAATTTCTTTCATTCACAATAGCTATTCATGTACATTACCTAAATGATAAATTTATTATAACATTTTTTTTTTTCTTAAACTTGATCTCATAACTCTTTACATAGTTGTAATATGCATTACCTCAAAGCAATCATTTTTATTTTATTATTAACCTTTGTTTATAACAACCATGTTGTCATTGCCGGGGGAATGTTAAATGTCAAGAGGTGTTAATTCACCCTTAATAATAAAGCGTGAATAAAGAAAGAGACAGCTCTCGACAGTGACAGTAATATACTTTTCGTATACCATACCAACTTAAAAAAAAAAAGAAATGATTCAATTAAGACCATAAGAATTTTGTAAGCCAAGGAAGCTGAAGTGCTTTTTTTTATTTCAATTAACTTCTTTTTTTTCCTCAATCCGAGCAATTCGTAAGTTAAGAATTTGCACTCATCTAAAACAATTGGTATACTAGTTTACTCAATCACAAGATGTTAGTGTTATGCCTGAACAGCATGGATGAACCAACCAGCAACTTATTTTATGACAATTTTTAGAATTAGTTTTTAATGAAAAATAAGACGACATAGACAACGGCAGGAATCGAACCTGCGACCACGAGGTTGACAGGCGAGCACACAACTATCGCGCCACGGCCACGCTCAATCGACACTTTGTCATTGTATGCGAACTTATATACATACATACATTGTATACACCTTTATTACGGTGTTGTAATAAAGATTTGAAAAATCGGCATCGATATCATGCCGTTATATATAGGTTATAAAGGTCACGAAAATCAGTTTTTCGGAAATATCTCGCTAGCGGTTATTATAAAAATTGTTCCTAGTAAAATTATGTATAAAATATGTCATGCATTTTTTGGTAAAATCACCCGTTTCCGGAGTAGAGCGCTGAGAAAACGACTATAATGCACGAACATATGGTATTGTATACCGTACACAGGCGTAAACTCTATTGCTTTTTATTAATGTTCGTAAGTGTCATAAAAACTTTTATCTGATATTCGGATGTTTCGGGAAAAATATACTTTCTTATAGAGGCTTAGGAACTTAGTAAAATCTCTTTAACTTATCCAAATGACCTCCACTGGCAGATGTTTCGTATTTTATTGTTCGATACCCGTCCCTTTATACCTACTACTGCCTGTCGGACTGTGTATGTCGTATGGCAAAAAAAATGATACATTTCATATTATCATAACAAATATATTAATTTTGTATTAAATAATTTCGGTACAAATACTGTTGTCATTTTTGATGGTTACTCTGATACCAGTAAAAATATCAAAGCGATGGAACAACTAAGACGAACCGCTGCATACAGGCGGATTTTCCCAAAAACATGGACAAAGGTATAAAAGATAAATGTCAAATTTGTCGATTTTTTTGTATGTCAAGTTGTTTATATATTACATGAGCATATAATCTAATTAATCCCGCTATTCATTTTGCAACCGTTTAGTCAGATGATGCGATTCAATTGTAAACTTTAGTTAAACACGTACAGTACCAGGTCTGGTTGGTGATAGAGGTTTATTGTTTAGATAATTTTTTAATTTTCTGTGCGAATTTATTAAAAACAATAATGTAGATTCTGCGCCGGCAGCATTGGCGGATATTATGGGCATTCTGCTGGCCATCCAGGGCCAGTTGACTGGCCTCCACAAACCAGATCAGGGAGCAGGCGACTAGGGTGGATCATCTCTACTCTGTTTTGCTGAGCTTAACACAACTCAGAGGTTAAGAGCGCGCTGCCGGAGAGGCCCTTTAAGATCCTAGCCGACCCTACTCCACTGTAAATTCACTGATTAGGACCGAACGTAGAGCGAATTTATTACAATTGCTTAAAGACATAAGTCCAGATGTGTTTATGACTAGCGAAACTGAGCTTAACCAGAAACATAAATTGACTAACAACAATTACAATATCATAAGAAGAGACCGACCCAACTCCACTCAAGGAGGAGGCGTTGCAATCTTTATACGTTAAGGCATTAGTCATAAGGTAATATATAATAGATTCAAAATAACTTTTAACGGCCTTAAGTCCACAAAATTTGCGTTTCATCACGTGGACTAAAGGCCGTTAAAAGCTATTTTGAATCAATAATTCAACAAGTCCAATTAAATATAATGCTAAGTCTTCTACTTGGCTGAGTAATTTCAGTAGCATATAGAATTGTATTATAAAAAAAAAAACGCATTCTTAGTAATATATAATAGTGATGTGCGAAAATTTCGGACGTTAGAGGCATGCATCATATGCATTCATCTCCAACAGGGGAAGCGAATGTATGTGATCGCTGCCTATGCACCGGAAACACCTCAGCCCACCTAGTTTATAACAGAACTTGAAAAGCTTTTTGAATGCTTAAGATTGAGCTTGGAAGAAAACTTTTACATATTTGCCGGTGGTTTAAACGCCAAACACATAGATTGGGGAATTCAGATACAAAATCCTCGAGGTAACCATTTGTATAATTGGATGGGTCGATACAACCTTGAGTATCGCCTCGATCTTCTAGCCACAGAGAGTCCATCGTTTCCAAGAAGCGGTGCCTATCTGGATCTATTGCTGAAAGACGCAAGACTAACAATTACTGCCACTGTGGGTCAACGACCAAGAAATTGTTTACGAACGATCGAGTACGACAGTGACCACTGCGGACTCGCCGCTGTAATACAACTTCCAAACGAGCTTATGGAGTTGGAGGAGTATGTGCCTGTGCATACTTATAACTACAGTAAGGTGCGCTGGCCACGTTTCTCCAACGCCTTATTGAGCGAATTACGGTCAAATGGTATATCTTCACCAAACGACAGGAACCTGACAAATACAGAAATCGACAGATACTTAGAACAAATGGACGATTCTACCAACAATGAACAGAACAATACCGAAATACAAAGAACGTAATGCAACGGACACCACCACGGTTTACTGATACACGAGATCTGGAGATTAGGACACTGAAGTCGTCCATCAAAAACATCAACCAATTGATCAAAGAAAATTATAAGTTGTCTATTAATTTGTTTTGGGACAATAAAATTCGTGCGTTAACTCTAGCGACCCACGGATGTTCCCAAAAATTAATAAGATTTTTAGAAGAAAGGATCAAAACGATCTTCCGTGTCTTAAGCTCCAGAGGACGACAGAGAACAGAGACGTACTTCTGACAGCAGGCATAGACCCAGAGGATGCCGTATTGGACGATGACCTCTATATAATCGAAGATCTGCAGGAGAGAGTGGAGGCTGTGGGGGATGCTTTCCAGCAAGTGTACAAGGTAAATGCTAGCATTCGCCCGAATCATGACCTGGAGAACAGAGCTCTGCTTCATCACTTATGGCTCCGGAACGATATAACCGAATGGCGATCTGAGAACCTTGGTTTTACCGGGTTTAATGATGAAGATCTTGCGAACGCCTTAATCGCCGACCGAAATGGGCCCATTCCCCTGTTAATTTCGAAGAATGAGCTCCAGCTAATCTTCGATTCATTAAAGAAAAAGAAGTCAGCAGGAGTCGATGGTATATCCAACGCTGTACTACGACATTTGCCTCAAGAAGCAGTTGACATTTATACAACACTGTTTAACAACGCGCTGAATAATGCATATTATCCAGTGCGGTGGAAGACAGCTGTGGTGCACCCTCTGCCAAAAAAGGGAAAGGACAACTCCAATCCGGCGAATCTCCGGTCGATAAGTCTTCTTCCATGTATCAGCAAAGTATTTGAAAACTTTATTAATAGGGCCCTGTTCAAGTGGCCGGAGGACAAAAATATCATCCCGGATAATCAGTTCGGTTTTAAGGCGGGACATGACACAATTCATGTCGCGTCTAAACTAGTTTCTGATATCCAATGGAACAAAACTAAAAAGCAGTGTACGGGTGCCTGTCTGGCTGATTTGGAGAAGGCCTTCGACACCGTATGGTTAGAAGGTCTCTATCTAAAGCTAACCAGACTAGGTATAAGTAAACCTCTTTGTATATCCCGTATGACATGCTAAATGGTAGAAAGTTTGTTGTCAAGAGTGGCAATGTAACTTCTACCGCAATTTTTAATATTAATAATGGTCTTCATCAGGGAGCGGTTGGTTAACTCGCCGATTCTGTTCAGGTGCAGCGGTCTGATAGGTAGTCTAACTCAGGCAGTTGCGTACGCCGACGATCCAATTGCGTACAGAACAGCTAATACAGTTGAGGTCATCAAAATTCTTTAGCAGAGTGACTTCGAAAGATTCAGCGATATTGTGATGACTGGAAGTTGAAAATCAACTTCCAGAAATCGTAAACTATTTTGTTTAGGACTCCGTTGCCTAGCGCCTCAAGGGATACGAGAAAGAACTGGGCCAAGCTGGTGATCGTAGGGCCACACGGACATCCACTGGCGAGTAAAAGTGTAGTAAAGTACCTTGGCATCTGGTTGGATCAGTACCTGTATTTCGACAGACATATAGCCTTTGCCTTGACAAAACGACTGTTCTATAGCAGCCGTTTTGACAGCAGGGTGAAGGTGATTTGTTACATGGCCCTCATCAGGCCGATGATTGCCTAGGGATGCCCGGTGTGGTTCAACGTTGCCCCATCTCAAATGGAAAAGATTCGGCTGTTTGAGAGGCAATGTCTTAGACGTTGCCTTGGATTACACAGAACACCAGAGTCGGAGTACAACATTTTCTACTAGCAATATACGGTGCTCCGAAATCAGAACAATCGATAGATAATTACAGATACTGTAGCTTTGCTAAACTGTTGTAAAGTACGGACTTCACAACCTCCAACGCCTTTTCCTCATTCACTTTTATTTCTCATGCCATTTCATGACCCTATTCATTTCCAATTCAACTTCACTTCAAATTCCCATGGTCATCATTTTCCTTTTTTAATATCCAACAACCAATGCACTCCCTTTCCAAATCACACTTTTCAACCTATTAAACGTGCATTGATCCCAAGCACCATATCGGCAACTACATACCGACACTTGTGCTGATGTTGCATGTTTCCCTTTTTCGTCGTGTCGGGTGACGAGCATTCGAAGTTTTAGAAATCGACCGACCGATCCGATGTCACTATTTCGTGACATCGGATCGGTCGGTGGATTTCTAAAACTTTAAAACGATTTAGTAATATGTTAAATAACTTTTAGTATGATACTAGGTTAAAAAGAAATTTTGTTAATTTTACTCTTATTAACATTTTACTAAAGTTAAAATCACCCAATGGCTACTTTAAATTTTTAGTATCGTAGTAAATACACATGTCATTCTTATAGTATATCGGCTTTGCACGCGGGAGGCCCAGGTTCGAGTCCTGCGGGTGTCAGTTTTTTTTTTATTTTTGTAAATAATGAAGTTAAAATGATGAAAACATAAACATCGAATGCTTATTTAGAGCACATGTTGGGTTTCTATCAACATATAATCAATTTACAACGCATAAACACAATAGTTGTGTTCATCAAAATTCAAACACTACACATGCTTTTCTATCTGCTTAATTAGAATTTTATTATACTCTGTTCCATAAAAATAGGCAGTACAGGCAAAATAGGACGTTTGCCTACAGTGAATTGCATAAATCTGTCACCCAAGAAAGCTCTCACAGGGTTTTCGTAGTGTGTATTTTAAATGGACTCAGATATGAGAAAATAGTTGTACGGTTACCGCCCTATTTTTAGGTAGGAATTTTTATTTAATCGTTTTGCTTATAAATTTTTTATCTTTTCCCACACCACTATGTGGTAAGATAAAAAAGAACTAAAAATAAAACATTTATTCATTAGGAAATAACAAAAATAAATATAAATTCATCTTTTAAATAACTATGTTTACAAAATATTTTGTTCAGAAAAATAGTTGGTGGTTCTGCTGCTCCTGCTACTGCTGCTGCTATCTTCACCTAGGTTATAACAGAGCGTTCCGAAAAAATGTCCATTTCCCACATTTTCGGCTCAACCACCTGTTGGACGTGTGGCACACACCGATGCCATTTTTGCTTCACTTCACATTAATTAACAGCGCGCTTGGAAAATCTACGCAAATAATGTTCTTCTTCAAAGAAAAACATTGTAACTGTAATTTAACGTATTTTCCACACATTAAAAGAAGTGCAAAAAATGAAAATACTCCACGGTAACACTCATCAAATAAGATTTTTTTAAAAGCTCTCAAATCAAAAGCACCTTAACAGAAGCCTAAGGAAAAAAAACCTAAAGAGTTAACAAATCGACACGGGTAACTCTGAAAGCACATCAATATTTAATAGGGGTTGAAAAGCAGCAGCAGCCACAGGCCACAGCAAACGCAATTCAGTCCACACTCAGATGTGTGCTGAGTACGACGTTGAGTCTGCGTCAGATGCAATGCTTTTTTTAATTATTTTATATATTTACGGACGGTCAAGCACTTTTTATGGAGAAGTTTTTCCAATGTAGTATGGTGCAAAAATATGACACCTTAATGATTTTGAAAAAGCTTTCACATAAGACGTGTACTGCCTATTTTTCTGATACAGAATATAGTTAACAAAAGGTTTAAAATTAAAGAAAAGTTAGTAGACTACTATGTATATAGTAAATTGCTAATTAGTATCATGCTAAGGCGTTAATAGGTTGTTTAAAATGTTGCGCCTTTTTTTTATATACAATAATTCACAATAATAAAACAAAAGCATATCTTACCAAATCTTTTAATAAATTCGATAGCTTTCAAACTCTTAATTAATTCTATATGTTACCAAATTAAACAAATTAAACTTATATAATAAAGTGAGAAGTAATATTGTAAGAATAAATGAACTTAGAGAAATAAAAACCTGGCAAGAAAGAATTTCTCCAGATCAGTGGGGTTGGTAGTTAAAAAATATATATTACAGCCAATAACGGCTTTATTACCACCAGCACCCGATGATCTACTGAGCAACATCTTTTGTAATTGTACGAAAGTTTGTGGCGGCAAATGTGGATGCAAAAAAATTGGATTGAGATGTTCGGAAGCTTGTGGACATTGCCGTGGCCAGTCATGCTTAAACGCAGAGTCAACAAATGATGAAGATGTAGATTTAAATCTAGAAATGAGTCCACTCGACGTTTTGTCTGTAACTATTACTGATAAACTGAAGATATCGACAATGAATAAAAAAAAATATATAGGGACTAAAGTTTTTTTTTTTGTATATTACAGAATTCCAATAAAAAAATATTTATTCTTAAAAAAGAAATCCTTTCATAGCTTATCATTGATTATGCCTACGGGCAAAAACTATGTAAAACAAAAGGGACTAGACCCCTCCGAGCAATAGGTCGCGAGATATTTGCGAAAAACTGATCTGCGTAACGTTTTGCCCTTCATAACTTTTTTAGCCGGCACGATATCGAGTCGATTTTTAACATCTTCATTACAACACCGTAATAAAGGTGTATACTAAAATTCAGCTCACTAGGAATTTTTCCGCAGATAAAAACTAAAATGACTGGACTAACTTTCAATATTTTGTCGATTTTTTATTATTAGTATTAATTTTTTTATTTAAAATTTACAGTCTTACTTCTTTTCTTCAGGTTTATTTCATAAAACAATATAATAATTCAACTAAATCAAACAAAAAAATCTAAGGAAATCATAGAAAACAAAGAAATACAAAAATGCCAGCCCGTATCGCAGATGCAGTCACTGTTGACACGGAAATAAGAGATGAGAGAAATAATGCCTCGTGCTTGAAAGATGTTTGTGTTGCCATTACTGGTTTCTCTGGTCGCTTGCCAGAGAGTTCTAATATTGAAGAGTTCAAAAAGAATTTATTTGAAGGCGTTGATATGGTGAATGATGATCCTCGTAGATGGCCTAAAGGTAACTTTTAATTAACGAGTCACTCCGTATGAAATGTCATTTCGTGAAAATGTCGTGCTTTTTTGTTTGAGGTTTTTGAGTCTTTGTTTGTGCGAATCTTCTCTAGGATTCCTTGCGTCAGTTCCGTAAATACGTTTTAAATGAGAAAAAAAAAATGATTTTAATTTATTACTTCTAAATTCTTAAAGTTGAAATCCTAAAGAAGGTAACATAGTTTTAGCAAAATTAAAAATGAGCTGGCCTTATCGATTTGATTATTTTGTATGGAATGATTCTTAAACTTAATTCTAGCAGTATAAATTTACGTTTAAAATCTATCATTAGGTTTATACGATTTACCCGATAGGATGGGTAAAATTAAAGATGAAGATTTAGAAAACTTTGATCAGCAATTCTTTTCGGTTCACCAAAAACAGGCCGAATGTATGGATGCCCAGTTGCGAATGCTTTTAGAAGTCACTTATGAAGCTATGATTGATGCTGGCGTCAATCCGCAAGCAATACGTGGGAGCCGTACAGGTGTTTATATTGGTGTATCATCGTCAGAGACTGAACAATATTGGTGTAATGACCCTGCCCGTGTCAACGGATATGGTTTGACGGGCTGTGCCAGGGCAATGTTTGCCAATCGTTTATCGTTCACATTTGATTTTACCGGCCCCAGCTATTGTATCGATACAGCTTGCTCAAGCTCACTTTACGCCTTAGAACAAGCTTTCTCCGACTTGAAGAGAGGATTTTGTGATAATGCAATTGTCGCAGGAGTTGGACTCATTCTAAAGCCAACCATGTCACTCCAATTCAAACGGCTTAACATGTTGAGCCAGGATGGTAAGTGTAAAGCATTTGATCAAACAGGAAGTGGGTATGTTCGTTCCGATGGGTGTGTCGCATTATTCCTTCAAAATACAAAGCAAGCTAAGCGAATTTATGCATCTATTCTAAATGTACGTACAAACACAGATGGTAATAAACAACAGGGAATAACATATCCTTCTGGAAAAATGCAAAATAAATTGATTCAAGAAACATACGAAGAAATTGGCTTAAATCCTCATGATGTGGTTTATGTAGAGGCTCACGGCACTGGAACTAAAGTAGGAGATCCAGAAGAAGTAAATTCCATAACAGATTTCTTTTGCAAAGACAGGCAAAACCCACTCCTTATTGGGTCAGTGAAATCCAATATGGGTCACTCTGAACCAGCTTCGGGGGTTTGCTCAATAGCAAAAGTATTGATTGCCATGGAAGAAGGCGTCATTCCTTCAAACTTGCATTTTGCAAATCCGAATCCTGATTTGTATGGGTTGGTCGAAGGACGCCTAAAAGTTGTAGATAAAAATATGCCATGGAATGGTGGCATTGTTGGAATAAATTCTTTTGGATTCGGAGGAGCCAATGCACACGTCGTTCTTAAATCAAATCCAAAACCAAAGGCTGTCACTCCCATAGATGGTCCTCCCAAATTAGTTACGGTTTCAGGAAGAACTTTTGATGCCGTTCAAAATTTCCTTGAAGATGTGGAAAAACACCGGAATGATGACGAATACCTGGCTTTAATAAACGAAATATACTTAAAAAACATTCCACTCCACTCCTACCGGGGATATACTTTACTGAACAATAACAGGTCAGCAGTTAGAGAAGTATTTGAGCTTGTTGATGATAAGCGACAAATTTGGTTTATTTACTCTGGCATGGGTAGCCAATGGGCTAATATGGCCAGGGATCTAATGGGATTTGAAATTTTTAGCCAAAGCATTCATCGATGTTCTGAGACACTAAGACAAGTTGGAATGAATTTAATGAACATTTTGCTTAACTCCACAGACGAAAGTTTTGATAATATCATAAACTCTTTCACCGCAATTGCCGCAGTGCAAATTGCTTTAACTGATATGCTCACCAGTCTAGGAATTCATCCAGATGGCATAATTGGTCATTCGGTTGGCGAACTGGGATGTGCCTATGCTGATGGCTGCTTCACTCCGGAACAAACTGTGTTAGCTGCTTACTGGCGTGGAAAAAGTTTACAAGATACGAAGTTGGCGAAAGGTAAAATGGCTGCCGTAGGGGTTAAATGGAAGGATTGCAATGGTTTGCTTTCTCCAGGCGTCTTTCCGGTTTGTCACAATAGTGAAGATAATGTAACTATTTCGGGACCACAGGCAGATATAATAGAAATGGTAGAAAAGTTATCACAAAAAGGAATATTTGCAAAGATTGTAAACTCTTCTGGATATGCTTTCCACAGCAAATATATTGCAGATGCTGGCCCAAAACTTCGCAGAAGTTTGGAAAAAATTATTCCAAATCCTAAAAACCGCTCTACAAGATGGATAAGTACAAGTATTCCTGAAACCGCATGGAACACTTCAATAGCAAAGCAGAGCTCTGCAGCTTATCACGTAAACAATTTGCTGTCGCCTGTTCTTTTCTATGAAGGTTTACAAAAAATACCAAAAAACTCAATTTGTATTGAAGTTGCTCCAACTGGACTTCTTCAGGCTATTCTCAAACGTGCCCTTGATAATTCTTGCACGAATTTAAGCTTGATAAAACGAAATTACGAAAATAATATTGAGTTTTTCCTTTCAAATATTGGCAAATTATATGTAGCGGGTGCTCAACCAAATGTCTTAAATATGGTTCGCCCGGTCTCGTTCCCAGTTGGTAGAGGAACACCAATGTTGAATTCAAAGCTTGGATGGGATCATTCACAAAAATTTATGGTTCCAAAGTATGGTTATGAAATATCTTCTGGGGAGACAGTTGTCGAAATAAATTTAGCTGATGAACGAGATGCTTTTTTGGCGGGTCATACTATTGATGGAAGAATATTATTTCCAGCTACCGGTTACATAACTTTGGCATGGAAAACATTTAGCAAAATACGTGGTTTTGATTTCAATGAAACGCCAGTTATTATTGAAAACTTAGTTTTCCATCGAGCAACAATCTTAAATAAAGAGAATGTTGTGAAGCTTGGTATAAATTTCTTTGACGGAACTGGTAACTTTGAAATCTGTGAAGTTGGAACTTTAGCTGTTACAGGAAAACTTTCAGTTGTTGAAAATACTACCAGCCAAGAGTTACCGCAGCAAAAGCAAGACTCTGAGGACCATCGTATGGAGTTGAAGTTGAATGACGTTTACAAAGAATTGCGGATGCGAGGGTACGATTATGGTGGAGAATTTAGAGGAATTTTTTCATCAGATATTAATGCCACTACCGGATATCTTGCCTGGAACGGAAACTGGATTAGCTTCATGGATACTATGTTGCAATTCAGTATTTTGAGAAGGGATATCCGAGATTTGTATTTGCCAACACGTATTGACAAGGTCATTATAAATCCAACAAAGCATCACAAAATGATGAAAGAAATAATTAATGGTGCCGAAAATAAAGTCCTAAAAGTTCAGTCATACGACTACTTGAATGTAGTAAAGAGTGGAGGTATAGAAATACTAGGATTAAAAGCTTCTTTAGCGCCTCGTCGTTCAGGGCCGCAGACCCACACAAAACTGGAACGATATTCATTCGTACCAAGTACAAATGCGAATGATTTACATGAGAACCTAACAAAGGCGCGCATACAAGCACTAACAGAGGTACTTCATGTCGTTTTGGAGAATTCGGCGGGAGGAATGAAGATCAAAGTGGTAGAATTGGATATTAATCGTAGTGCGGATGTACTTTTAGCCCCAACAATTTTACGAATTATCGAAGATGAACCTACAATTGCAGCAGATATAGCAATTGTCACAAGTAGTCAAGGAGAACACATTACATCCACCCTAGGAAATACAGATGTACGAGTGATTAAAAAAAATATTTTATTCGAAGAAGTTGATAATAATTGCCATATGGTATTGAGCTACGATCTTTTATCTGTGGAGAATTCTGATATATTAAACAATATATTTAAAATAATTAAAAAGGATGGTTTCATCTTGTTCGATGAAAGTTATTTGGGGTATCAAAAAACGGGGAGAGCAACTTTAAAGCACTTCAATTTAATCCCTATAGTTGAACAAAAATATGGGGATCGCTTGTTGGCTTTGGTCCGTTTTTCAACTAACCTCGAAAATAGAAATACTTGTGTCGTTAGAATTACTAACATCAACTTTGTGTGGGTAGAAGAACTTAAAGCAAGCCTTGCCAGAAGTGAACTAGAGAACAGATTTATTTATGTTGTTTCGGAAAATGAAGACTTCTCTGGAGCTGTTGGATTCTTGAACTGCTTGAAAAACGAAGCTGGTGGTAAATTCGTTCGTATGATTTTCATTCAAGACAAAGCGGAAGCCTTTTCCTTAAAATCCAAATTTTACACAGATCAGTTAAAGAAGGATCTTGTCATTAACGTTTATAAAAACGGATCCTGGGGAACATACAGACATTTCGTTATTGAAACCCAGTCTGATATCGCAACACTGCCAGTCGAACATGCTTATGTAAACGCTTTGGTAAAGGGCGATCTTGCAAGTTTAAAGTGGGTTGAAGGGCCAGTTCCAAACACCATAACTGAACCGTTAAATGGGGACAATGAATTGTGTAGTGTTTATTATGCACCTATTAATTTCCGAGATGTTATGCTCTGTTCTGGTAAGCTTTCGGTTGACGCTCTTCCTGGTGAGTTAGCACAACAAGATTGTGTCCTGGGACTTGAATTTTCTGGACGCGATTCCACCGGTAGAAGAATTATGGCTATGGTTCCCGCGAAGTCTTTAGCTTCGACTTGCTTAGCTAATAAACGTATGATGTGGCCTATACCCGATAATTGGTCAATGGAAGAAGCATCAACTGTGCCTTGTGTATACGCAACAGTATATTATGCACTTGTTGTAAGAGGACGAATGAAGAAAGGGGAGACTGTTTTAATTCACGCTGGTTCTGGTGGTGTTGGACAAGCTGCCATTTCTGTTGCCTTGAACCATGATTTGACTGTGTTCACCACTGTTGGAAGGAATGAGAAACGCGAGTACTTAAAGAAGAGATTTCCTCAACTCCTAGATAGTCATATTGGAAATTCAAGAAATATATCGTTCGAACAGATGGTCATGAATGAAACAAAAGGAAAGGGTGTTGATTTAGTTCTTAATTCACTGTCGGAAGAGAAATTACAAGCCTCTGTTCGGTGCCTTGGAGTCAACGGCCGATTCTTGGAAATTGGGAAATTTGATTTGAACAAAAATTCATCTCTTGGTATGTCAGTGTTTTTAAAAAACACTTCATTCCATGGAATTCTCCTTGACAGTGTTATGGAAGGAGAAAAATCAATCCAAAATCAAGTAGTTAAGCTCGTTGCTGATGGTATTAAGAGTGGTGCCGTCGTTCCATTACAAACAACTGTATTCAATGAAACGCAAATTGAGCAGGCATTCCGATTCATGGCATCTGGTAAGCATATCGGTAAGGTGGTTATTAAAGTTCGGGCGGAAGAAGAGGACAAACCACAAATGAAGCCAGATCTTCGCATGTATAACGCAATCCCTCGAACTTATATGCACCCAGAAAAAGTTTATATTCTGATTGGAGGACTTGGCGGCTTTGGTTTGGAATTAACTAATTGGCTTGTGCTACGTGGAGCGAAAAAAATTGTGTTAGTAAGCAGATCTGGCATCAAGACAGGGTACCAATCATTGATGATAAGCAGATGGACAAAAAAAAACTGCAATATAAAGATTAAAACAAATGATGTAACCACCTTAGGAGGTTGCCGCAAACTATTAGAGTTAGCACGTGAATTGGGTCATGTTGGTGGAATATTTAATTTAGCAGCTGTACTTAGAGATGGCCTATTTGAAAATTTAACAAAGGAAGATTTTGAGGCTGTATGTAGGCCTAAAATTGAAGGCACAATTTATTTGGATAAATTATCACGTGAACTCTGTCCAGAGCTTGACTATTTTGTTTGTTTTTCAAGTGTTTCGTGTGGACGTGGAAACATAGGGCAAACTAATTATGGTTTAGCAAATTCTGTAATGGAGAGATTATGTGAAAACCGTCAGGTGTCTGGATTCCCAGGTACAGCTATTCAATGGGGAGCTGTTGGTGATACTGGTATGGTAATTGAGAATTTAGGTGACAATAATACAGTCATTATGGGTACTTTGCCTCAGAGAATGTCTTCATGTTTGCAAACAATTGATATATTTCTGCAGCAACCACACCCAGTGCTGGCATCAATGGTGGTGGCAGAAAAGCGTAAAAATGACGCTGCTTCTGGATTTAGTGTGGTAACATGCGTTGCTAATATTTTGGGGTTAAGAGATATTAGGAATGTTCAAGACAATTCAACCTTAGCAGATCTCGGTATGGATTCCTTGATGGGAGCAGAAATTAAACAAAATTTGGAAAGAAATTTCGATATCGTCATGTCTGCTCAAGAAATACGAATGCTTACTTTTGGAGCGTTAAACGCCCTGACTGGTGAATCAACTCATGCTTCAAGTGATTCAATAGAAGCATCACCATCAAGAAATATACCTCGCCCGTTTGCAGATGGAACACAAGTAGTTTTTGCTTCCGAATTGATGCCAACTGAATCCATTGTTCAGTTAAAGTCGGGCACGTCTGTCAGCTCGCAAAAACGCCCAATTTTCTTTGTGCACCCCATTGAAGGGTTCATAAAACCACTTGAGCGGCTTGCTGCACGTCTTGATTGTCCTGTTTACGGATTGCAGTGTACGTCTGATGCTCCTCTAGACTCAGTTGATGACTTAGCGTCATTTTACCTGAAGAAAATCAAAACAGTTCAACCGAAAGGTCCATACGCCATTGCAGGATATTCTTTCGGAGCGTTAATCGCATTCGTTATGGTCACACAGTTGGAGAACGACAATGAATCCGCAAAGTTGGTGATGCTTGACGGTGCTCCTAAATATGTTAATTGGTATACACAATCACACAAACAGCGATACAATTCATCAGAAGATATTAATCAAAATCAGTCATATGCATTGGCGTACTTTGGCATGGTGTGTGGCAACATGGATTATGGAGGGGTAAGTAAATTTAATAATATATTGTTTTATTTAGTTAATTATTTTGACGTACAAAATGAAGGTTGCCCAACTTTTGCATACAATACCAACGTGGGAAGCCAAAATTGAGAAATGTGCTGAACTGTTACAAGCCGAGATTGAGCAACCTATAGACTTGGTAAGTTTTTTCAACTTTACAGTTAGTTGGAATTATTTGAACTTGAGGTCACAGGTTAAAAAGTTAAACAACTCGAATTCAATGTTGTGCCGGCCATGTTTAGAAAATGAAATATTTACAAATGTGTGTTTGCACATACACTCAAAAAAAAATCGAGAGTAGTGTTTACTTTTCGATTGGAATGCCGGGTCGGAAGAACTTTTCCGGATTACCAATCGAAAACGACATACAACAAACATGGCCAAAATAATAGCCATGGTCCTTACTTTTAGGTAATACTGTGTCTTGCACTTTAGTTAGGCGAACATGTGAACAAATTGCTGTGTTACTGTAACGGTTTACATATTGTCAATCTATGTATTGTTATTAGCTTGAAGAAGTCAAGATTTTGATGAGATTTTTTTATCTGAGAATTATTTTGAAATTTAAGTCACATTTCTTTTTAATATGGCACTTAGAAATGGGTAGAGTGAATCACTGCACTGCAGACCAATGAGAAGCTATTTTAGTTCTGCATAAAAACAGTGGATCCATGAGAGAGATCGCAAGAGTCATTGAGCGATCTGCAAGAATGGTGTGGACTGCTTTAAACTGAAAAAAAAAAAATTGAAGAAACCAGAGGGTAAAATAATTGCAAGGAAGAAAGCTACGTTGGTGAGAAAATGATTGATGCTGACCTTCACGCACGATCTGAAAGGAAGGTGTCCTTACTAAAAAAATACACACCCAGAAGCGGATCTGGGTTGCCAAAATGCATCACATGAAAGACGACCCCCTCCAGCCAAGAAGCCGTAGAGGAATGTGCTTTGGACCGACGAAACGAAAATCAATTTATTCGGAATGGATGGGAAACAGTTTGTTCGTCGCCCAAAGTGCGACGCCTACAACGAAAATAAATAAAATAAAAATAATCTAAATTAAAAATTTTTTTTTTAATTTAAATAAATAAAAAAAAGTAATTACTAAAGCGGATAATAAACTTAAAAATGTAAGTTTTTTTTAAATAAAAACAAAATATATATAGATATAAAAAAGATAGTAAATTTAAATTTGATTAGAATAGTACAAGAATAGTTTCCTCTTAAAAACCGTTGGTGCGGTAGTGTTTTGCAATTCAGAAGTAAATTCCAGAAACGAATTGCAGATACGTAAAATGAACGTTCTGCTATGCTGTTTGAAAAACGCGATATAATTAATTTTAAACCTCTTTGGGATTGGACAATATTTACACTGAGGTAGCTGTGACACCTATTATGGATGACACTATGGAGTCCCAAAACATGTCTGAACTTGAAGTATTGATCAAGGTTCATTCCAAAAAGTATGGCGTAAATGCGATATACTGCGAATACAGTAATTAAGAGCAACATTCAGCTTGCGCTTACATTCACAATCAAAAAATTGAAATCACTAAATAATTAAAACTAAAATATGATTTAATCAGGTATTTCTTTTTTTCGAATTTAAGATGAACAGGATTCTTAGGACCTAAAGCCCGCAGCAACCAGTTTATATGAAATTCTAAAAAAAAAACAAAAAAGGTCACGTAAATCAATAACAAACAATCAGGTGTTTCATTTCGGGTGACAATAAGTCTGATGAAGATCTTAGTGTTCGTAACCCATGGTTAATGTTTCTGATAGTGTCTGAAATTGCTCTGCAGTAACTCTTATACTACCATTTATTCTATATCCAAAGTATTTTACTTCATTACATACATAATTACTTCATTGAGGAGAATAACCGAGGGAAAATCTAGGGGATTGAGTTCATCTATGGAACCTAACATAGCAACATATTTAGCAGGATTTAGATGCATATAGTTGTTGTTAGACCATATTAGTATATGGCTTAAATCTTCATTCAATCTAATTATGCAGTCCTCCATCAATCCAATTGTACGAAAAATATAAAGTATAACATCATCGGCATATAAATGAACTCGGCAATTGCTAATTACATTTGGAAGGTCGTTAATGAACAACGAAAATAACAAGGGACCCAGCACTGAGCCTTGAGGAATTCCTATATTGGTGATCAAAGGATTGGAAATGCCAACATCTGTTTTCACTCGCTGAACTCTATCTTTCAGGTAGTTGGAAAGTAAAAAACATTCTTAAAAAACAAACATTACAATTTTTTTCTAAGTTTAGAGATTAGCATAGAGTGAACAATACAATCAAAGGCCTTTGAAAAATCTAGAAGCAAAATGACACCAAACTTACTCGTATCACGGTCAAGAGCAAAACGGATATCTGACGTTACTTTTAATGTCGCAGATTCACAACAATGCTTATTGCAAAAACCAGATTGCCATTTCGAAAGCAAGTTGTGTTCGTTTAAATAAATTTGGATTTGATAATGGATTATTTTTTCGAATAACTTACATGAAATAGAAAAAATACTGATATGTCTATATTCAGAGGGAGTGGAAGGATTTGCTTTTTTAGCAACTGGTATAATTCTAATTGGTCGAGATGTGACGGATATCCAGTAGGTTTTCGGTATCCGGCCTATCCGGCTCTTTTTATAATATCCGGCCGCAGCCGGATAGTCTTTTTTTCAGTAAAAAAAATAACAAAATATCAAGTCTTATGATCCGATTGAATTTATTTCATATAATAAAGATGGGCTATCAGCAGTTTAATATTGTACGTTTACTACAGCCAAATTATTATGAATGAACATTTTTCTGCATTCATGTGTACTTTTATTTTTTTATTGTATGTACTTTCATCAATTAGAGTTTATAATAATACTCAGATTAGACTAATTAATAATACATTTAAAACAGAAAATAAATAAACGTAATATACAATACATACTAAAATGAAAGTTAAAATCTTTTTTTTTTTTAGATTTTATAAACTATTTATTTATTTTTTTATTTTCCAATAACATCATAATTTTAGGTTTTCATAATTTTCATAGTAAAGAGGAGAAAAAAAAATAAAATTAATAATTAAAATAAGCAATGGCGTTGTCGTTTGTCTGATTGACGAAAGTTAAACATTTGATTAGAGGAAAGAAAAAATTAAAACGAAAATAAATAATATTTTAATGGATTTAAAACCACGACATATCTGTATTTTTTTCTTTCTTATGAAAATTCGCTTAGAATATTATTTCTATACCTACATGCGGTGTCAATAAATCTGTGGAGTGCTAGCCAGTTCTCTCCATTAAGAATGTCTTTAGTGTCTTTCATTGTCAATGATAGCTGCCCAAAAAAAAAATAATCTCAATTCTTTATAAATTGGACATATTGCCAAAAAGTGGAATGTGTCTTGTTTAATTTGGAAGTTACATATAGTGCAAAAATTAGTGGTGATTTTTTTGAAGGACGCACCATTTAAATTCCTAATAGAGGAAAGAAAAAATTAAAACGCAAATAAATAATATTTTAATGGATTTAAAACCACGACATATCTGTATTTTCTTCTTTCTTATGAAAATTCGTTTAGAATATTATTTCTATACCTACATGCGGTGTCAATAAATCTGTGGAGTGCTAGCCAGTTCTCTCCATTAAGAATGTCTTTAGTGTCTTTCATTGTCAATGATAGCTGTCCAAAAAGAAATAATCTCAATTCTTTATAAATTGGACATATTGCCAAAAAGTGGAATGTGTCTTCTTTAATTTGGAGGTTACATATAGTGCAAAAATTAGTGCTGATTTTTTTGAAGGACGCACGATTTAAATTCATAATATCGCATCTTATCTTGCAAATTTATTATTACAAATTTGAGATATAGACCTTATGTTATAATTTTTATTGAAATAGTTTTTTTCATTTAGATTATAGTTGAGTTCGAATATATTAACCTCTTAATGGACGATGTTGCACTTATTTTTTTTTCATTTCTGTAGAGAGGATCGGATATTTCGAAAATTTTATAAGCTGTTGTTTCAAATTATGGGATCATATCATATTTGATATTTAAGCTAATATCACATTTTTCTGCCAGAGTTATCAAGTCTTTCGCCCATTCTACTTTATTATTTATACTATATTTAATGAGTATGAGTGGAAGTCTATGCGTGGGGTATTTGAGTATTTTGAGCACGTATTCAAAGTGTAACTTGAGTGGAAATTGAAAAGGCTTGGTAACCCGGTTTCTAAAGTAAGTACGTAATTCGGCGTAGTTATGGGAAGACGGAAGAGCTTTTTCAGAAATAATCGAAGAAGTTTTTCAACTTCCTCGTATTGCTTATAACCCCACGTTTGTGCGCTATAGCACATCGTAGATCTCATGACGGATTCAAATATACGGAATTTTGCAGAGATTGGCATTTTTTTTTTGTTTATTATATTTGTCCAGGAGACATTTATTAGATTTTTAGCAGCTGATAATTTATTTTCAAGATGGAGATTAAATTTCATCTTTGGTGTTAAAAATAATTCTAAATATTTATATTGTGAAACAGTTTCGATTGTTTCCGAATCCAAGAACAATTTTTCGTTATTGATAACTTTGGTTTCTCTGTTGCGAACGATCATTATCTTCGATTTTTCTAAATTCACTTTCAGGTTCCAGAATTTACACTAATTACTTATTTTGTTGATCATAAGCTGTAAGCTTTGGGGAGATTCTGCTAGTAACACAATATCATCTGCGTAAAGCAGCAACTTAACAGTTTGTCCTGAAATTCTTAATCCTGTGCGTAGATGGTCTGATATTTCGTCTATAAATATTGCAAATAAAATCTATGTAACTCTAAGAGTTATTGATTTCCATGACACTGCGAGTTATAGGCTAATTGGTGGCATAACTAAATCTATGAGCAATCTCATGAAACAAGATTCGAGTTGGGAGATCAAGAGAAGGGGCACATGGATCGATTAGAGCTAACAGATCAGGACAATCTATATGTACGATAGAATTTCATGAACGAATGCAAAAGCAAACATCTTGCGACGATTTTCCAATGTATGCCTGTCAATAAGCTGGCATCTTACTTTATAAGAAGACATTTCGATGTTCTGAGACACTAAGACAAGTTGGAATGAATTTAATGAACATTTTGCTTAACTCCACAGATGAAAGTTTTGATAATATCATAAACTCTTTCACCACAATTGCCGCAGTGCAAATTGCCTTAACTGATATGCTCACCAGTCTAGGAATTCATCCATATGGCATAATTGGTTATTCGGTTGGCGAACTGGGATGTGCCTATGCTGATGGCTGCTTCACTCGGGAACAAACTGTGTTAGCTGCTTACTGGCGTGGAAAGAGTTTACAGGAAACGAAGTTGGCTAAAGGTAAAATGGCTGCCGTAGGTGTTAAATGGAAGGATTGCAATGGTTTGCTTTCCCCAGGCGTCTTTCCGGTTTGTCACAATAGTGAAGATAATGTAACTATTTCAGGACCGCAGGCAGATATAATAGAAATGGTAGAAGAGTTATCACAGAAAGGAATATTTGCAAAGATTGTAAACTCTTCTGGATATGTTTCCACAGCAAATATATTGCAGATGCTGGCCCAAAACTTCTCAGAAGTTTGGAAAAAATTATTCCAAATCCAAAAACCATTCTACAAGTACAAGTATTCCTGAAACCGCATGGAACACTCCAATAGCAGAGCTCTGCAGCTTATCACGTAAACAATTTGCTGTCGCCTGTTCTTTTCTATTAAGGTTTACAAAAAAATACCAAAAAACTCAATTTGTATTGAAGTTGCTCCAACTCGACTTCTTCAAGCTATTCTCAAACGTGCCCTTGATAATTCTTGCACGAATTTAAGACCGATAAAACGAAATTACGTAAATAATATTGAGTTTTTTGAGATGGAAGAATATTATTTCCAGCTACCAGTTACATAACTTTGGCATGGAAAACATTTAGCAAAATACGTGGTTTTGATTTCAATGAAACGCCAGTTATTATTGAAAACTTAGTTTTCCATCGAGCAACAATCTTAAATAAAGAGAATGTTGTGAAGTTTGGTATAAATTTCCTTGACGGAACTGGTAATTTTGAAATCTGTGAAGTTGGAACTTTAGCTGTTACAGGAAAACTTTCAGTTGTTGAAAATACTGCCAGCCAAGAGTTACCGCAGCAAAAGCAAGACTCTGAAAACCATCGTATGGAGTTGAAGTTGAATGACGTTTACAAAGAATTGCGGTTGCGAGGGTACGATTATGGTGGAGAATTTAGAGTAATTTTTTCATCAGATATTAATGTCACTACCGCATATCTTTTTTTTTTTTTTTTTATAATCTACACGCGCTCAAGGGATTATGAATACCCTTTAAATGTTTCAACATAGCGCGGGCGTGAGGGTGATGTTAAGGAAGAGAAAGAATTATATGAAAGATGTGTGGCGCGATATTCGGATATTCGGAGACTGTTGTTGTCTCAGATTTTATCTTCAGGGATGGCGGCTGAACTAATGCGGAGAAATTTCCGTGTCTTATTTATTGATGACCCTTATAATTCGCATTAATTTTTTTATTCTTTGTCATATTTTATCGGTATACTAGTTTTACTCAATTACATGTTGTTAGTTCTATGCCTAAACAACATGTAATGAGTAAACCAGCAACTCATTGTATGACATTTATTTTTAGAATTGTTTTTTTTTTTTTAATGGAAAAATAAGAAGACATAGACTACGGCAGGCATCGAACCTGTGACCATGAGGTTGACAGGCGAACACACAACTATCGCGCCACGGCCACCCCCATCTTGCCTGGAACGACAACTGGATTAGCTTCATGGATACTATGTTGCAATTCAGTATTTTGAGAAGGGATATCCGAGATTTGTATTTGCCAACACTTATTGACAAGGTCATTATAAATCCAACAAAGCATCACAAAATGGTGAAAGAAATAATTAATGGTGCCGAAAATACAGTCCTAAAAGTTCAGTCATGCGACTGGAGGTATAGAAATACTAGGATTAAAAGCTTCTTTAGCGCCTCGTCGTTCAGGACCGCAGGCCCTAACAAAGACACGCATACAAGAACTAACAGAGGTACTTCATGTCGTTTTGGAGAATTCGGGGGGAGGAATGAAGATCGAAGTGGTAGAATTGGATATTAATCGTAGTGCGGATGTACTTTTAGCCCCAACAATTTTACGAATTATCGAAGATGAATCTACAATTGCAGCAGATATAGCAATTGTCACAAGTAGTCAAGGAGAACACATTACAGCCACTCTAGGAAATACAGATGTACGAGTGATTAAAAAAAATATTTTATTCGAAGAAGTTGATAAGAATTGCCATATGGTATTGAGATACGATTTTTTATCGGTGGAGAATTCTGATATATTAAACAATATATTTAAAACAATTAAAAAGGATGGTTTCATCTTGTTCGATGAAATTTAACAAACTGGGAGAGCAACTTTAAAGCACTTCAATTTAATCCCTATAGTTGAACAAAAATATGGGGATCGCTTGTTGACTTTGGTCCGTTTTTCAACTAACCTCGAAAATAGAAACACTTGTGTCGTTAGAATTACTAACATCAACTTTGTGTGGGCAGAAGAACTTAAAGCAAGCCTTGTCAGAAGTGAACTAGAGAACAGATTTATTTATGTTGTTTCGGAAAATGAAGACTTCTCTGGAGCTGTTGGATTCTTGAACTGCTTGAAAAACGAAGCTGGTGGTAAATTCGATCGTATGATTTTCATTCAAGACAAAGCCGAAGCCTTTTCCTTAAAATCCAAATTTTACACAGATCAGTTAAAGAAGGATCTTGTCATTAACGTTTATAAAAACGGATCCTGGGGAACATACAGACATTTCGTTATTGAAACCCAGTCTGATATCGCAATACTACCAGTCGAACATGCTTATGTCAACGCTTTGGTAAAGGGCGATCTTGCAAGTTTAAAATGGGTTGAAGGGCCAGTTCCAAAGACCATAACTGAGCCGTTAAATGGGGACAATGAATTGTGTAGTGTTTATTATGCACCTATTAATTTCCGAGATGTTATGCTCAGTTCTGGTAAGCTTTCGGTTGACGCTCTTCCTGGTGCGTTAGCACAACAAGATTGTGTCCTGGGACTTGAATTTTCTGGAAGAGATTTCACCGGTAGAAGAATTATGGCTATGGTTCCCGCGAAGTCTTTAGCTTCGACTTGCTTAGCTAATAAACGTATGATGTGGCCTATACCCGATAATTGGTCAATGGAAGAAGCATCAAATTGGTCAATGGAAGAAGCATCAACTGTGCCTTGTGTATACGCAACATTATATTATGCACTTGTTGTAGGAGGGCGAATGAAGAAAGGGGAGACTGTTTTAATTCACACTGGTTCTGGTGGTGTTGGACAAGCTGCCATTTCTGTTGCCTTGAACCATGATTTGACTGTGTTCACTACTGTTGGAAGGAATGAGAAACGCGAGTACTTAAAGAAGAGATTTCCTCAACTCCTAGACAGTCATATTGGAAATTAAAGAAATATATCGTTCGAACAGATGGTCATGAATGAAACAAAAGGAAAGGGTGTTGATTTAGTTCTTAATTCACTGTCGGAAGAGAAATTACAAGCCTCTGTTCGGTGCGTTGGAGTCAACGGCCGATTCTTGGAAATTGGGAAATTTAATTTGAACAAAAATTCATCTCTTGGTATGTCTTACTTAAGTGGCGCTACAGTCCGGAATGAACCTGGGCCTCAACCAATATGCCTCTCCAATTAGCCCGGTCCTTAGCTAACTGCCTCCAGTTGCGCACTCCAAGTTGGTTGAGGTCGGTTTCTACTTGTGCGCGCCACTTAAGGCGAGGTCTTCCTCTACTGCGTCCGACGTCTGGCCGGTGATCGAAGACTCTGCGAGCCGGAGTATTGGTGTCCATTCGTTCTACATGTCCTAGCCATCTTAAACCGTCCAATGCGGATTTTTTTGACCAGGGGCATGTCGCTGTACAGCTCGTATAGTTCTTGGTTGAATCTTCGTCTCCATAGCCCGTCAACGCAAACGGGACCGAAGATTTTTCGAAGAATTTTCCTCTCGAATCTACCTAGGATTTCTTCATCCGCTTTTGATACGGTCCAGGTTTCAGCGCCGTAGAGCAGGACTGGGATGATCAGGGTCTTATATAGGATCTCCTTAGTAGTTCGAGTGAGGGCTTTACTACTAAATTGCCTTCTTAGCCCGAAGAAACAGCGGTTGGCAAGAGTAATTCTTCGTTTAATTTCTGACGAGATGTTGTTGTCAGAGTTAATAGCGGAGCCGAGGTAGACAAAGTCCCGCACTACCTCAAAGTTATATCTGTCAATGGTGACGTTCTGTCCAATTCGTCGATGTTGTGAGTCCTTTCGTGATGACAGCATATACTTAGTCTTACCCTCATTTACTGCTAAACCCATTTTCGCCGCTTCCTTCTCTATTCTAGCAAACGTGGCTATGACATCACGTTGAGTCCTACTAATGATGTCAATATCGTCATCGTATGCTAGTAGTTGCACCGACTTTTGGAAAATTGTGCCTCTGGTGTTGGCTTTGGAGTTTTGCACAATCCTCTCAAGAATCAGATTAAAGAAGTCACATGACAGCGCATCGCCTTGCCTAAATCCTTTTTTGGTATCGAATGTGTCGGTGAGGTCGTTTCCGACCCTGATGGAGCAGCGAGAATTTTCTATCGTCATCCTACACAAACGGACGAGTTTGGGCGGTATACCAAAACTAGACATGGCTCTGTACAGTTCGTCTCTATAAATGCTGTCATATGCGGCTTTGAAATCGATGAATAGGTGGTGGGTATCGATTTGGACTACTTGAGTTTTTTCCAGGATCTGCCGGAGTGTGAAAATTTGATCGGTTGTGGACTTTCCTGGCCTAAAACCACACTGATAAGGGCCAATCAGGTTGTTGGTAAACGGTTTCAGGCGTTCACATATTACGGCAGATAGGATCTTGTAGGCGATGTTGAGGACACTTATGCCTCTGTAGTTGGCGCAGTTCAGAGGGTCTCCTTTTTTGTGGATCGGGCAAACGATGCTGAGGTTCCATTCTTCAGGCATATTTTCATCTGACCAGATTTGGTTTATGAGTTTGTGGATGTTACTTACCAAGTCATCTCCGCCGGACTTATAAAGCTCAGCGGGAAGGCCGTCATTTCCAGCAGCCTTATTAAGCTTGAGTTTAGATATTGCTATCCTCACTTCACTCAGGTCGGGTGGTTGGCAGTTTTCGCTGTCGTTGCCAATATTGAATGGTTCGTTCTGCCTGACAGCGGAATGTTGTTCGTCATCGCCGTTTAACAGTCTGCAGAAGTGGTTTTTCCATATCCTCAGCATCGACTGTGTCTCAACTACAATATTTCCTTGTTCATCTCGACAGGATTCTGTTCGAGCCTTGTATCCTTGGCTTTGACGTTTTACACTCTGGTAAAACTTGCGAACATCGTTCCTGGAGTGGCACCTCTCTATATCCTCGATCGCGCGCTTTTCTTGCTCTTTTTTCTTCTTGTTGAAAAGCCGATGTTCTTCCTTTCTTCTTTGCCTATAGAACTCAATGGCAGCTCTCGTCTTCACCTGCAGCTTAGCCTTGTAGGCCTCGTTCTTGGCTGCGAGCATCTGTCGGCATTCCTCATCAAACCAGGGGTTTCTTGCTGGTGGGCGCGAGAAACCTAGCACATCAGTTGCGGCTGATCTAATGGCCTGTTGGCATCGTTGCCATTGCTCTTCGACATTCGATGCTGGTGTAATGGTGTTAATCGAGAGGTTAAGGGATACGCGTTGTGCGAAGGTCTTGGCGGTCTCTTGCGATTTCAGTCTTCCGACATTAAATTTTTTCACAGTATTTCTGGATTGTTGTGGTGCGGTGGATATCCGCATTCTTACCTTGGCTGCTACAAGGTAGTGATCCGAGTCGATGTTAGCTCCTCGGAATGTTCGGACATCCAAAATACTGGATGCGTGCCTCTTATCTATCGCAATGTGATCAATTTGGTTGACCGTTCGTTGATCTGGAGACCGCCATGTCCCCTTATGGATATCGAGGTGAGGAAACCGTGTGCTGGCTATAGTGGCATTTCGTTCCGTAGCGAAATCAATTAGCCTAAGTCCGTTACCAGACGTGTTGTCGTGTAGGCTATGTTTTCCGACAATACTTCTAAAGATGTCTTCTCTTCCTACCTTTGCGTTAAAATCTCCCAGCACGATTTTAACATCGTACTTCGGTAGTCGCTCATAGGTTTTGTCAAGGAGCTCGTAGAAGCAATCCTTAGCTATGTCATCTTTTTCTTCCGTCTGAGCGTGAGCGCATATAAGGCTTATGTTGGCGAATTTGGCCTTGATGCGGATTGTTACTATGCGTTCGCTAATGTCTTGGAAACATAAGACTTCTTGCCTAAGTCTGGCACTTATAACAAATTCGCATCCGAATAGTCGCTGTTTCTGCTCACTATAACACGGTCCGTAGTAGATGTCACAGTTTTTCACCCTCTTTTTGCCCGGCCCATCCCATCGTATTTCCTGGATGGCAGTAATGTCTGCTTTGTAGCAGTTTAGGGCTTCCGCTAGTTGTTCGCCTGCACCTCTCCTGTTTAATTCTCTCACATTCCAGGTGCAGATACGAACGTCGTTGTCCTTTTTTCCTTTAGCAGGGTCGTCAACAATAAAATCAGTCCTTTCCGAGGCTATTGGTTGCTTCGTAACAATATTTTTTTCCTGTGGGTGGGTAGTTAACCCAAAGCACAACCCCCAACCTGGAGGGCCAGTTCCAATTTATTAGATACCCCTAGGACACGGGGCCATCAGTATCCACTACGGGATTGAGCGCTGCCGTTGGCCTTTCGGTTCATCCGCCACCATCTCTGTTCAAGGGGCCTGAATAACCCTTGAAATTCCTAGACAACCTGTTGTCCGAATATGTCAGAGCAGCTCATCTAGGTTCGCCTGGGACAGCAGGCCGGGTATTCATCCGTGCCGTTCTCACCAGGGTGTTTATAGTGTTGCTGTTTTTCGTCGTGTTATCAACACTCGCACTTATCGTTTAGCAAGTCAAATCCGGTTGGCTGAGACCAGTACCCGATGGTTACCACTTGGAGGTAAAAATAAGCACATTTGATGTGTAGTCAGAGTTGCAACACTGGGCATTGCCAAGTTAACGCCAATCAGAGTCTACCCTCGTTCTACAACACCCAACCATCTTGGTATGTCAGTGTTTTTAAAAAACACTTCATTCCATGGAATTCTCCTCGACAGTGTTATGGAAGGAGAAAAATCAATCCAAGATCAAGTAGTTAAGCTCTTTGCTGATGGTATTAAGAGTGGTGCCGTCGTTCCATTACAAACTACTGTATTCAATGAAATGCAAATTGAGCAGGCATTACGATTCATGGCATTTGGTAAGCATATCGGTAAGGTGGTTATTAAAGTTCGGGTCGAAGAGGAGGACAAACCACAAATGAAACCAGATCTTCGCATGTATAACGCCATCCCTCGAACTTATATGCACCCAGAAAAAGTTTATATTCTGATTGGAGGACTTGGCGGCTTTGGTTTCGAATTAACTAATTGGCTTGTGCTACGTGGAGCGAAAAAAATTGTGTTAGTAAGCAGATCTGGTATCAAGACATGGTACCAATCATTGATGATGAGGAGATGGACAAAAAAAACTGCACTATTAAGATTGAAACAAATGATGTAACCATCTTAGGAGGTTGCCGCAAACTATTAGAGTTAGCACGTGAATTGGGTCATGTTGATGGAATATTTAATTTAGCAGCTGTACTTAGGATGGCCTGATTGAAAATTTAACAAAGGAAGATTTTGAGGCTGTATGTAAGCCTAAAATTGAAGGAATAATATATTTGGATAAAATATCACGTGAACTCTGTCCAGAGCTTGACTATTTTGTGTGTTTTTCAAGTGTTTCGTGTGGACGTGGAAACATAGAGCAAACTTATTATGGCTTATCAAATTCTGTAATGGAGAGATGTGAAAACCGGCAGGTGTCTGGATTCCCAGGTACAGCAATTCAATGGGGATCTGTTGGTGATAATGGTATGGTAGTTGAGAATTTAGGTGACAATAATACAGTCATTATGGGTACTGTGCCTCAGAGAATGTCTTCATGTTTGCAAACAATTGGTATATTGATATGGGGGTGGCCGTGGCGCGATAGTTGTGTGCTCGCATGTCAACCTCGTGGTTGCAGGTTCGATTCCTGCCGTTGTCTATGTCTTCTTGTATTCCATTAAAAACCAATTCTAAAATTGTCATAAAAGAAGTTGCTGCTTTGCTCATTACATGTTGTTTAGGCATAACACTAACAACATGTGATTGAGTAAACTAGCATACACATAAAATATGACAACGAAATAAATAAAATAATGCGAATTATAAGGGACATAAATAAATAAGACACGGTAATTATCTCCGCATTAGTTCAGCCGCCATCCCTGGAGATAAATCTGAGACAACAACCAGCACTGGGCTCAGAACATCGCGTCACACATCTATCCTATCCTTCTTTCTCTTCTTCCACCGGATGCCGCGCTGTGTTAAGAAAAACATATAAAGGGTATTCATAATCCCTTGAGCGCGTGCAAAGTTATAAAAAAAAAAAAAAAAAAAAAATCTGCAGCAACCACACCCAGTGCTGGCATCAATGGTTGATGGCAGAAAAGCGTAAAAATGACGCTGGTTCTGGATTTAGTTTGGAAACATGCGTTGCTAATATTTTGGGGTTAAGAGATATTAGGAATGTTCAAGACAATTCAACCTAAGCAGATCTCGGTATGGATTTCTTGATGGGAGCAGAAATCAAACAAAATTTGGAAAGAAATTTCGATATCGTCATGTCTGCTCAAGAAATTCGAATGCTTACTTTTGGAGTGTTAAACGCCCTGACTGGTGAATCAACTCTTGCTTCAAGTGCTTCAATAGAAGCATCACTATCAAGAAATATACCTTGCCCGTTTTCGTATGGAACACAAGTAGTTTTTGCTTCCGAATTGATGCCAACTGAATCCATTGTTCAGTTAAAGTCGGGCACGTCTGTCAGTTCGCAGAAACGCCCAATTTTCTTTGTGCACCCCATTGAAGGGTTCATAAAACCACTTGAGCGGCTTGCTGCACGTCTTGATTGTCCTGTTTAGGGATTGCAGTGTACGTCTGATGCTCCTCTAGACTCAGTTGATGACTTAGCGTCATTTTACCTGAAGAAAATCAAAACAGTTCAACCGAAAGGTCCGGACGCCATTGCAGGATATTCTTTCGGAGCGTTAATCGCATTCGTTATGGTCACACAGTTGGAGAACGACAATGAATCCGCAAAGTTGGTGATGCTTGACGGTGCTCCTAAATATGTTAATTGGTATACACAATCACACAAACAGCGATACAATTCATCAGAAGATATTAATCAAAATCAGTCATATACATTGGCGTACTTTGGCATGGTGTGTGGCAACATGGATTATGGAGGGGTAAGTAAATTTAATAATATATTGTTTTATTTAGTTAATTATTTTGACGTACAAAATGAAGGTTGCCCAACTTTTGCATACAATACCAACGTGGGAAGACAAAATTGAGAAATGTGCTGAACTGTTACAAGCCGAGATTGAGCAACCTATAGACTTGGTAAGTTTTTTCAACTTTACAGTTAGTTGGAATTATTTGAACTTGAGGTCACAGGTTAAAAAGTTAAACAACTCGAATTCAATGTTGTGCCGGCCATGTTTAGAAAATGAAATATTTACAAATGTGTGTTTGCACATACACTCAAAAAAAAAAAAATCGAGAGTAGTGTTTACTTTTCGATTGGAATGCCGGGTCGGAAGAACTTCTCCGGATTACCAATCGAAAACGACATACAACAAACATGGCCAAAATAATAACCATGGTCCTTACTTTTAGGTAATACTGTATCTTGCACTTTAGTTAGGCGAACATGTGAACAAATTGCTGTGTTACTGTAACGGTTTATATATTGTCAATCTATGTGTTGTTATTAGCTTGAAGAAGTCAAGATTTTGATGAGATTTTTTTATCTGAGAATTATTTTGAAATTTAAGTCACATTTCTTTTTAATATGGCACTTAGAAATGGGTAGAGCGAATCACTGCACTGCAGACCAATGAGAAGCTATTTTAGTTCTGCATAAAAACGGTGGATCCATGAGAGAGATCGCATGAGTCATTGAGCGATCTGCAAGAATGGTGTGGACTGCTTTAAACTGAAAAAAAAAATGAAGAAACCAGAGGGTAAAATAATTGCAAGGAAGAAAGCTACGTTGGTGAGAAAATGAAAATGATTGATGCTGACCTTCACGCACGATCTGAAAGGAAGGTGTCCTTACTAAAAAAATACACACCCAAAAGCGGATCTGTATTGCCAAAATGCATCACATGAAAGACGACCCCCTCCAGCCAAGAAGCCGTAGAGGAATGTGCTTTGGACCGACGAAACGAAAATAAATTTATTCGGAATGGTGGGAAACAGTTTGTTCGTCGCCCAAAGTGCGACACCTACAACGAAAATAAATAAAATAAAAATAATCTAAATTACAAAATTTTTTTTAAATTTAAATAAATAAAAAAAGTAATTACTAAAGCGGATAATAAACTTAAAAATGTAAGTTTTTTTTAAATAAAAACAAAATATATGTAGATATAAAAAAGATAGTAAATTTAAATTTGATTAGAATAGTACAAGAATAGTTTCCTCTTAAAAACCGTTGGTGCGGTAGTGTTTTGCAATTCAGAAGTAAATTCCAGAAACGAATTGCAGATACGTAAAATGAACGTTCTGCTATGCTGTTTGAAAAACGCGATATAATTAATTTTAAACCTCTTTGGGATTGGACAATATTTACACTGAGGTAGCTGTGACACCTATTATGGATGACACTATGGAGTCCCAAAACATGTCCGAACTTGAAGTATTGATCAAGGTTCATTCCAAAAAGTATGGCGTAAATGCGATATACTGCGACTGCAACATTCAGCTTGCGCTTACATTCACAATCAAAAATTGAAATCACTAAATAATTAAAACTAAAATATGATTTAATCAGGTATTTCTTTTTTTCGAATTTAAGATGAACAGGATTCTTAGGACCTAAAGCCCGCAGCAACCAGTTTATATGAAATTCTAAAAAAAAAAAAAAAAAGGTCACGTAAATCAATAACAAACAATCAGGTGTTTCATTTCGGGTGACAATAAGTCTGATGAAGATCTTAGTGTTCGTAACCCATGGTTAATGTTTCTGATAGTGTCTGAAATTGCTCTGCAGTAACTCTTATACTACCATTTATTCTATATCCAAAGTATTTTACTTCCTTACATACATAATTACTTCATTGAGGAGAATAACCGAGGGAAAATCTAGGGGATTGAGTTCATCTATGGAACCTAACATAGCAACATATTTAGCAGGATTTAGATGCATATAGTTGTTGTTAGACCATATTAGTATATGGCTTAAATCTTCATTCAATCTAATTATGCAGTCCTCCATCAATCCAATTGTACGAAAAATATAAAGTATAACATCATCGGCATATAAATGAACTCGGCAATTGCTAATTACATTTGGAAGGTCGTTAATGAACAACGAAAATAACAAGGGACCCAGCACTGAGCCTTGAGGAATTCCTATATTGGTGATCAAAGGATTGGAAATGCCAACATCTGTTTTCACTCGCTGAACTCTATCTTTCAGGTAGTTGGAAAGTAAAAAACATTCTTAAAAAACAAACATTACAATTTTTTTCTAAGTTTAGAGATTAGCATAGAGTGAACAATACAATCAAAGGCCTTTGAAAAATCTAGAAGCAAAATGACACCAAACTTACTCGTATCACGGTCAAGAGCAAAACGGATATCTGACGTTACTTTTAATGTCGCAGATTCACAACAATGCTTATTGCAAAAACCAGATTGCCATTTCGAAAGCAAGTTGTGTTCGTTTAAATAAATTTGGATTTGATAATGGATTATTTTTTCGAATAACTTACATGAAATAGAAAAAATACTGATATGTCTATATTCAGAGGGAGTGGAAGGATTTGCTTTTTTAGCAACTGGTATAATTCTAATTGGTCGAGATGTGACGGATATCCAGTAGGTTTTCGGTATCCGGCCTATCCGGCTCTTTTTATAATATCCGGCTGCAGCCGGATAGTCTTTTTTTCAGTAAAAAAAATAACAAAATATCAAGTCTTATGATCCGATTGAATTTATTTCATATAATAAAGATGGGCTATCAGCAGTTTAATATTGTACGTTTACTACAGCCAAATTATTATGAATGAACATTTTTCTGCATTCATGTGTACTTTTATTTTTTTATTGTATGTACTTTCATCAATTAGAGTTTATAATAATACTCAGATTAGACTAATTAATAATACATTTAAAACAGAAAATAAATAAACGTAATATACAATACATACTAAAATGAAAGTTAAAATCTTTTTTTTTTTAGATTTTATAAACTATTTATTTATTTTTTTATTTTCCAATAACATCATAATTTTAGGTTTTCATAATTTTCATAGTAAAGAGGAGAAAAAAAAATAAAATTAATAATTAAAATAAGCAATGGCGTTGTCGTTTGTCTGATTGACGAAAGTTAAACATTTGATTAGAGGAAAGAAAAAATTAAAACGAAAATAAATAATATTTTAATGGATTTAAAACCACGACATATCTGTATTTTTTTCTTTCTTATGAAAATTCGCTTAGAATATTATTTCTATACCTACATGCGGTGTCAATAAATCTGTGGAGTGCTAGCCAGTTCTCTCCATTAAGAATGTCTTTAGTGTCTTTCATTGTCAATGATAGCTGCCCAAAAAAAATAATCTCAATTCTTTATAAATTGGACATATTGCCAAAAAGTGGAATGTGTCTTCTTTAATTTGGAAGTTACATATAGTGCAAAAATTAGTGGTGATTTTTTTGAAGGACGCACCATTTAAATTCCTAATAGAGGAAAGAAAAAATTAAAACGCAAATAAATAATATTTTAATGGATTTAAAACCACGACATATCTGTATTTTTTTCTTTCTTATGAAAATTCGTTTAGAATATTATTTCTATACCTACATGCGGTGTCAATAAATCTGTGGAGTGCTAGCCAGTTCTCTCCATTAAGAATGTCTTTAGTGTCTTTCATTGTCAATGATAGCTGTCCAAAAAGAAATAATCTCAATTCTTTATAAATTGGACATATTGCCAAAAAGTGGAATGTGTCTTCTTTAATTTGGAGGTTACATATAGTGCAAAAATTAGTGCTGATTTTTTTGAAGGACGCACGATTTAAATTCATAATATCGCATCTTATCTTGCAAATTTATTATTACAAATTTGAGATATAGACCTTATGTTATAATTTTTATTGAAATAGTTTTTTTCATTTAGATTATAGTTGAGTTCAGGATATATTAACCTCTTAATGGACGATGTTGCACTTATTTTTTTTTCATTTCTGTAGAGAGGATCGGATATTTCTAAAATTTTATAAGCTGTTGTTTCAAATTATGGGATCATATCATATTTGATATTTAAGCTAATATCACATTTTTCTGCCAGAGTTATCAAGTCTTTCGCCCATTCTACTTTATTATTTATACTATATTTAATGAGTATGAGTGGAAGTCTATGCGTGGGGTATTTGAGTATTTTGAGCACGTATTCAAAGTGTAACTTTAGTGGAAATTGAAAAGGCTTGGTAACCCGGTTTCTAAAGTAAGTACGTAATTCGGCGTAGTTATGGGAAGACGGAAGAGCTTTTTCAGAAATAATCGAAGAAGTTTTTCAACTTCCTCGTATTGCTTATAACCCCACGTTTGTGCGCTATAGCACATCGTAGATCTCATGACGGATTCAAATATACGGAA
The DNA here is from genome assembly GCA_910595825.1 of Philhelius pedissequus. NCBI lineage: Eukaryota > Metazoa > Arthropoda > Insecta > Diptera > Syrphidae > Philhelius > Philhelius pedissequus. The sequence continues at coordinate 170,958,220 of OU343160.1, forward strand.
TTTTGCAGAGATTGGCATTTTTTTTTTGTTTATTATATTTGTCCAGGAGACATTTATTAGATTTTTAGCAGCTGATAATTTATTTTCAAGATGGAGATTAAATTTCATCTTTGGTGTTAAAAATAATTCTAGATATTTATATTGTGAAACAGTTTCGATTGTTTCCGAATCCAAGAACAATTTTTCGTTATTGATAACTTTGGTTTCTCTGTTGCGAACGATCATTATCTTCGATTTTTCTAAATTCACTTTCAGGTTCCAGAATTTACACTAATTACTTATTTTGTTGATCATAAGCTGTAAGCTTTGGGGAGATTCTGCTAGTAACACAATATCATCTGCGTAAAGCAGCAACTTAACAGTTTGTCCTGAAATTCTTAATCCTGTGCGTAGATGGTCTGATATTTCGTCTATAAATATTGCAAATAAAATCTATGTAACTCTAAGAGTTATTGATTTCCATGACACTGCGAGTTATAGGCTAATTGGTGGCATAACTAAATCTATGAGCAATCTCATGAAACAAGATTCGAGTTGGGAGATCAAGAGAAGGGGCACATGGATCGATTAGAGCTAACAGATCAGGACAATCTATATGTACGATAGAATTTCATGAACGAATGCAAAAGCAAACATCTTGCGACGATTTTCCAATGTATGCCTGTCAATAAGCTGGCATCTTACTTTATAAGAAGACATTTCGATGTTCTGAGACACTAAGACAAGTTGGAATGAATTTAATGAACATTTTGCTTAACTCCACAGATGAAAGTTTTGATAATATCATAAACTCTTTCACCACAATTGCCGCAGTGCAAATTGCCTTAACTGATATGCTCACCAGTCTAGGAATTCATCCATATGGCATAATTGGTTATTCGGTTGGCGAACTGGGATGTGCCTATGCTGATGGCTGCTTCACTCGGGAACAAACTGTGTTAGCTGCTTACTGGCGTGGAAAGAGTTTACAGGAAACGAAGTTGGCTAAAGGTAAAATGGTTGCCGTAGGTGTTAAATGGAAGGATTGCAATGGTTTGCTTTCCCCAGGCGTCTTTCCGGTTTGTCACAATAGTGAAGATAATGTAACTATTTCAGGACCGCAGGCAGATATAATAGAAATGGTAGAAGAGTTATCACAGAAAGGAATATTTGCAAAGATTGTAAACTCTTCTGGATATGTTTCCACAGCAAATATATTGCAGATGCTGGCCCAAAACTTCTCAGAAGTTTGGAAAAAATTATTCCAAATCCAAAAACCATTCTACAAGTACAAGTATTCCTGAAACCGCATGGAACACTCCAATAGCAGAGCTCTGCAGCTTATCACGTACACAATTTGCTGTCGCCTGTTCTTTTCTATTAAGGTTTACAAAAAAATACCAAAAAACTCAATTTGTATTGAAGTTGCTCCAACTCGACTTCTTCAAGCTATTCTCAAACGTGCCCTTGATAATTCTTGCACGAATTTAAGACCGATAAAACGAAATTACGTAAATAATATTGAGTTTTTTGAGATGGAAGAATATTATTTTCAGCTACCAGTTACATAACTTTGGCATGGAAAACATTAGCAAAATACGTGGTTTTGATTTCAATGAAACGCCAGTTATTATTGAAAACTTAGTTTTCCATCGAGCAACAATCTTAAATAAAGAGAATGTTGTGAAGTTTGGTATAAATTTCTTTGACGGAACTGGTAATTTTGAAATCTGTGAAGTTGGAACTTTAGCTGTTACAGGAAAACTTTCAGTTGTTGAAAATACTGCCAGCCAAGAGTTACCGCAGCAAAAGCAAGACTCTGAAAACCATCGTATGGAGTTGAAGTTAAATGACGTTTACAAAGAATTGCGGTTGCGAGGGTACGATTATGGTGGAGAATTTAGAGTAATTTTTTCATCAGATATTAATGTCACTACCGCATATCTTTTTTTTTTTTTTTTTTTATAATCTACACGCGCTCAAGGGATTATGAATACCCTTTAAATGTTTCAACATAGCGCGGGCGTGAGGGTGATGTTAAGGAAGAGAAAGAATTATATGAAAGATGTGTGGCGCGATATTCGGATTTTCGGAGACTGTTGTTGTCTCAGATTTTATCTTCAGGGATGGCGGCTGAACTAATGCGGAGAAATTTCCGTGTCTTATTTATTGATGACCCTTATAATTCGCATTAATTTTTTTATTCTTTGTCATATTTTATCGGTATACTAGTTTTACTCAATTACACGTTGTTAGTTCTATGCCTAAACAACATGTAATGAGTAAACCAGCAACTCATTGTATGACATTTATTTTTAGAATTGTTTTTTTTTTTTTAATGGAAAAATAAGAAGACATAGACTACGGCAGGCATCGAACCTGTGACCATGAGGTTGACAGGCGAACACACAACTATCGCGCCACGGCCACCCCCATCTTGCCTGGAACGACAACTGGATTAGCTTCATTGATACTATGTTGCAATTCAGTATTTTGAGAAGGGATATCCGAGATTTGTATTTGCCAACACTTATTGACAAGGTCATTATAAATCCAACAAAGCATCACAAAATGGTGAAAGAAATAATTAATGGTGCCGAAAATACAGTCCTAAAAGTTCAGTCATGCGACTGGAGGTATAGAAATACTAGGATTAAAAGCTTCTTTAGCGCCTCGTCGTTCAGGACCGCAGGCCCTAACAAAGACACGCATACAAGAACTAACAGAGGTACTTCATGTCGTTTTGGAGAATTCGGGGGGAGGAATGAAGATCAAAGTGGTAGAATTGGATATTAATCGTAGTGCGGATGTACTTTTAGCCCCAACAATTTTACGAATTATCGAAGATGAATCTACAATTGCAGCAGATATAGCAATTGTCACAAGTAGTCAAGGAGAACACATTACAGCCACTCTAGGAAATACAGATGTACGAGTGATTAAAAAAATATTTTATTCGAAGAAGTTGATAAGAATTGCCATATGGTATTGAGATACGATTTTTTATCGGTGGAGAATTCTGATATATTAAACAATATATTTAAAACAATTAAAAAGGATGGTTTCATCTTGTTCGATGAAAGTTAACAAACTGGGAGAGCAACTTTAAAGCACTTTAATTTAATCCCTATAGTTGAACAAAAATATGGGGATCGCTTGTTGGCTTTGGTCCGTTTTTCAACTAACCTCGAAAATAGAAACACTTGTGTCGTTAGAATTACTAACATCAACTTTGTGTGGGCAGAAGAACTTAAAGCAAGCCTTGTCAGAAGTGAACTAGAGAACAGATTTATTTATGTTGTTTCGGAAAATGAAGACTTCTCTGGAGCTGTTGGATTCTTGAACTGCTTGAAAAACGAAGCTGGTGGTAAATTCGATCGTATGATTTTCATTCAAGACAAAGCCGAAGCCTTTTCCTTAAAATCCAAATTTTACACAGATCAGTTAAAGAAGGATCTTGTCATTAACGTTTATAAAAACGGATCCTGGGGAACATACAGACATTTCGTTATTGAAACCCAGTCTGATATCGCAATACTACCAGTCGAACATGCTTATGTCAACGCTTTGGTAAAGGGCGATCTTGCAAGTTTAAAATGGGTTGAAGGGCCAGTTCCAAAGACCATAACTGAACCGTTAAATGGGGACAATGAATTGTGTAGTGTTTATTATGCACCTATTAATTTCCGAGATGTTATGCTCAGTTCTGGTAAGCTTTCGGTTGACGCTCTTCCTGGTGCGTTAGCACAACAAGATTGTGTCCTGGGACTTGAATTTTCTGCAAGAGATTTCACCGGTAGAAGAATTATGGCTATGGTTCCCGCGAAGTCTTTAGCTTCGACTTGCTTAGCTAATAAACGTATGATGTGGCCTATACCCGATAATTGGTCAATGGAAGAAGCATCAACTGTGCCTTGTGTATACGCAACATTATATTATGCACTTGTTGTAGGAGGACGAATGAAGAAAGGGGAGACTGTTTTAATTCACGCTATTTCTGGTGGTGTTGGACAAGCTGCCATTTCTGTTGCCTTGAACCATGATTTGACTGTGTTCACCACTGTTGGAAGGAATGAGAAACGCGAGTACTTAAAGAAGAGATTTCCTCAACTCCTAGACAGTTATATTGGAAATTAAAGAAATATATCGTTAGAACAGATGGTCATGAATGAAACAAAAGGAAAGGGTGTTGATTTAGTTCTTAATTCACTGTCGGAAGAGAAATTACAAGCCTCTGTTCGGTGCCTTGGAGTCAACGGCCGATTCTTGGAAATTGGGAAATTTAATTTGAACAAAAATTCATCTCTTGGTATGTCTTACTTACTTAAGTGGCGCTACAGTCCGGAATTAACCCGGGCCTCAACCAACATGCCTCTCCAATTAGCCCGGTCCTTAGCTAACTGCCTCCAGTTGCGCACTCCAAGTTGGTTGAGGTCGGTTTCTACTTGTGCGCGCCACTTAAGGCGAGGTCTTCCTCTACTGCGTCCGACGTCTGGCCGGTGATCGAAGACTCTGCGAGCCGGAGTATTGGTGTCCATTCGTTCTACATGTCCTAGCCATCTTAAACGTCCAATGCGGAGTTTTTTGACCAGGGGCATGTCGCTGTACACCTCGTATAGTTCTTGGTTGAATCTTCGTCTCCATAGCCCGTCAACGCAAACGGGACCGAAGATTTTTCGAAGAATTTTCCTCTCGAATCTACCAAGGATTTCTTCATCCGCTTTTGATACGGTCCAGGTTTCAGCGCCGTAGAGCAGGACTGGGATGATCAGGGTCTTATATAGGATCTCCTTAGTAGTTCGAGTGAGGGCTTTACTACTAAATTGCCTTCTTAGCCCGAAGAAACAGCGGTTGGCAAGAGTAATTCTTCGTTTAATTTCTGACGAGATGTTGTTGTCAGAGTTAATAGCGGAGCCGAGGTAGACAAAGTCCCGCACTACCTCAAAGTTATATCTGTCAATGGTGACGTTCTGTCCAATTCGTCGATGTTGTGAGTCCTTTAGTGATGACAGCATATACTTAGTCTTACCCTCATTTACTGCTAAACCCATTTTCGCCGCTTCCTTCTCTATTCTAGCAAATGTGGCTATGACATCACGTTGAGTCCTACCAATGATGTCAATATCGTCAGCGTATGCTAGTAGTTGCACCGACTTTTTGAAAATTGTGCCTCTGGTGTTGGATTTGGAGTTTTGCACAATCCTCTCAAGAATCATATTAAAGAAGTCACATGACAGCGCATCGCCTTGCCTAAATCCTTTTTTGGTATCGAGTGTGTCGGTGAGGTCGTTTCCGACCCTGATGGAGCAGCGAGAATTTTCTATCGTCATCCTACACAAACGGACGAGTTTGGGCGGTATACCAAAACTAGACATGGCTCTGTACAGTTCGTCTCTATAAATGCTGTCATATGCGGCTTTGAAATCGATGAATAGGTGGTGGGTATCGATTTGGACTTCTTGAGTTTTTTCCAGGATCTGCCGGAGTGTGAAAATTTGATCGGTTGTGGACTTTCCTGGCCTAAAACCACACTGATAAGGGCCAATCAGGTTGTTGGTAAACGGTTTCAGGCGTTCACATATTACGGCAGATAGGATCTTGTAGGCGATGTTGAGGAGACTTATGCCTCTGTAGTTGGCGCAGTTCAGAGGGTCTCCTTTTTTGTGGATCGGGCAAACGATGCTGAGGTTCCATTCTTCAGGCATATTTTCATCTGACCAGATTTGGTTTATGAGTTGGTGGATGTTACTTACCAAGTCATCTCCGCCGGCCTTATAAAGCTCAGCGGGAAGGCCGTCATTTCCAGCAGCCTTATTAAGCTTGAGTTTAGATATTGCTATCCTCACTTCACTCAGGTCGGGTGGTTGGCAGTTTTCGCTGTCGTTGCCAATATTGAATGGTTCGTTCTGCCTGACAGCGGAATGTTGTTCGTCATCGCCGTTTAACAGTCTGCAGAAGTGGTTTTTCCATATCCTCAGCATCGACTGTGTCTCAACTACAATATTTCCTTGTTCATCTCGACAGGATTCTGTTCGAGCCTTGTATCCTTGGCTTTGACGTTTTACACTCTGGTAAAACTTGCGAACATCGTTCCTGGAGTGGCACCTCTCTATATCCTCGATCGCGCGCTTTTCTTGCTCTTTTTTCTTCTTGTTGAAAAGCCGATGTTCTTCCCTTCTTCTTTGCCTATAGAACTCAATGGCAGCTCTCGTCTTCACCTGCTGCTTAGCCTTGTAGGCCTCGTTCTTGGCTGCGAGCATCTGTCGGCATTCCTCATCAAACCAGGGGTTTCTTGCTGGTGGGCGCGAGAAACCTAGCACATCAGTTGCGGCTGATCTAATGGCCTGTTGGCATCGTTGCCATTGCTCTTCGACATTCGATGCTGGTGGTATGGTGTTAATCGAGAGGTTAAGGGATACGCGTTGTGCGAAGGTCTTGGCGGTCTCTTGCGATTTCAGTCTTCCGACATTAAATTTTTTCACAGTATTTCTGGATTGTTGTGGTGCGGTGGATATCCGCATTCTTACCTTGGCTGCTACAAGGTAGTGATCCGAGTCGATGTTAGCTCCTCGGAATGTTCGGACATCCAAAATACTGGATGCGTGCCTCTTATCTATCGCAATGTGATCAATTTGGTTGACCGTTCGTTGATCTGGAGACCGCCATGTCCCCTTATGGATATCGAGGTGAGGAAACCGTGTGCTGGCTATAGTGGCATTTCGTTCCGTAGCGAAATCAATTAGCCTAAGTCCGTTACCAGACGTGTTGTCGTGTAGGCTATGTTTTCCGACAATACTTCTAAAGATGTCTTCTCTTCCTACCTTTGCGTTAAAATCTCCCAGCACGATTTTAACATCGTACTTCGGTAGTCGCTCATAGGTTTTGTCAAGGAGCTCGTAGAAGCAATCCTTAGCTATGTCATCTTTTTCTTCCGTCGGAGCGTGAACGCATATAAGGCTTATGTTGGCGAATTTGGCCTTGATGCGGATTGTTACTATGCGTTCGCTAATGTCTTGGAAACATAAGACTTCTTGCCTAAGTCTGGCACTTATAACAAATCCGCATCCGAATAGTCGCTGTTTCTGCTCACTATAACACGGTCCGTAGTAGATGTCACAGTTTTTCATCCTCTTTTTGCCCGGCCCATCCCATCGTATTTCCTGGATGGCAGTAATGTCTGCTTTGTAGCAGTTTAGGGCTTCCGCTAGTTGTTCGCCTGCACCTCTCCTGTTTAATGTTCTCACATTCCAGGTGCAGATACGAACGTCGTTGTCCTTTTTTCGTTTAGCAGGGTCGTCAACAATAAAATCAGTCCTTTCCGAGGCTATTGGTTGCTTCGTAACAATATTTTTTTTCTGTGGGTGGGTAGTTAACCCAAAGCACAACCCCCAACCTGGAGGGCCAGTTCCAATTTATTAGATACCCCTAGGACACGGGGCCATCAGTATCCACTACGGGATTGAGCGCTGCCGTTGGCCTTTCGGTTCATCCGCCACCATCTCTGTTCAAGGGGCCTGAATAACCCTTGAAATTCCTAGACAACCTGTTGTCCGAATATGTCAGAGCAGCTCATCTAGGTTCGCCTGGGACAGCAGGCCGGGAATTCATCCGTGTTGTTCTCATCAGGGTGTTTATAGTGTTGCTGTTTTTCGTCGTGTTATCAACACTCGCACTTATCGTTTAGCAAGTCAAATCCGGTTGGCTGAGACCAGTACCCGATGGTTACCACTTGGAGGTAAAAATAAGCACATTTGATGTGTAGTCAGAGTTGCAACACTGGGCATTGCCAAGTTAACGCCAATCAGAGTCTATCCTCGTTCTACAACACCCAACCATCTTGGTATGTCAGTGTTTTTAAAAAACACTTCATTCCATGGAATTCTCCTCGACAGTGTTATGGAAGGAGAAAAATCAATCCAAGATCAAGTAGTTAAGCTCTTTGCTGATGGTATTAAGAGTGGTGCCGTCGTTCCATTACAAACTACTGTATTCAATGAAATGCAAATTGAGCAGGCATTACGATTCATGGCATTTGGTAAGCATATCGGTAAGGTGGTTATTAAAGTTCGGGTCGAAGAGGAGGACAAACCACAAATGAAACCAGATCTTCGCATGTATAACGCAATCCCTCGAACTTATATGCACCCAGAAAAAGTTTATATTCTGATTGGAGGACTTGGCGGCTTTGGTTTCGAATTAACTAATTGGCTTGTGCTACGTGGAGCGAAAAAAATTGTGTTAGTAAGCAGATCTGGTATCAAGACATGGTACCAATCATTGATGATAAGCAGATGGACAAAAAAAAACTGCACTATTAAGATTGAAACAAATGATGTAACCATCTAAGGAGGTTGCCGCAAACTATTAGAGTTAGCACGTGAATTGGGTCATGTTGATGGAATATTTAATTTAGCAGCTGTACTTTGGATGGCCTGATTGAAAATTTAACAAAGGAAGATTTTGAGGCTGTATGTAAGCCTAAAATTGAAGGAATAATATATTTGGATAAAATATCACGTGAACTCTGTCCAGAGCTTGACTATTTTGTGTGTTTTTCAAGTGTTTCGTGTGGACGTGGAAACATAGAGCAAACTTATTATGGTTTATCAAATTCTGTAATGGAGAGATGTGAAAACCGGCAGGTGTCTGGATTCCCAGGTACAGCAATTCAATGGGGATCTGTTGGTGATACTGGTATGGTAGTTGAGAATTTAGGTGACAATAATACAGTCATAATGGGTACTTTGCCTCAGAGAATGTCTTCATGTTTGCAAACAATTGATATATTTCTGCAGCAACCACACCCAGTGCTGGCATCAATGGTTGATGGCAGAAAAGCGTAAAAATGACGCTGCTTCTGGATTTAGTTTGGTAACATGCGTTGCTAATATTTTGGGGTTAAGAGATATTAGGAATGTTCAAGACAATTCAACCTTAGCAGATCTCGGTATGGATTTCTTGATGGGAGCAGAAATCAAACAAAATTTGGAAAGAAATATCGATATCGTCATGTCTGCTCAAGAAATACGAATGCTTACTTTTGAAGCGTTAAACGCCCTGACTGGTGAATCAACTCTTGCTTCAAGTGCTTCAATAGAAGCATCACCATCAAGAAATATACCTTGCCCGTTTTCAGATGGAACACAAGTAGTTTTTGCTTCCGAATTGATGCCAACTGAATCCATTGTTCAGTTAAAGTCGGGCACGTCTGCCAGTTCGCAAAAAGCTCCCAATTTTCTTTGTCCACCCCATTGAAGGGTTTATAAAACCACTTTAGCGGCTTGCTGCACGTCTTGATTGGAAAAATTAGAAGACATACACTACGGCAGGCATCGAACCTGTGATCATGAGGTTGACAGGCGAACACACAACTATCGCGCCACGGCCACCCCCATCTTGCCTGGAACGAAAACTGGATTAGCTTCATGGATACTATGTTGCAATTCAGTATTTTGAGAAGGGATATCCGAGATTTGTATTTGCCAACACTTATTGACAAGGTCATTATAAATCCAACAAAGCATCACAAAATGGTGAAAGAAATAATTAATGGTGCCGAAAATACAGTCCTAAAAGTTCAGTCATGCGACTGGAGGTATAGAAATACTAGGATTAAAGCTTCTTTAGCCCTCGTCGTTCGGGACCGCAGGCCCTAACAAAGACGATCATACAAACACTAACAGAGGTACTTCATGTCGTTTTTGAGAATTCGAGGGGGAGGAATGAAGATCAAAGTGGTAGAATTTGATATTAATCGTAGTGCGGATGTACTTTTAGCCCCAACAATTTTACGAATTATCGAAGATGAACCTACAATTGCAGCAGATATAGCAATTGTCACAAGTAGTCAAGGAGAACACATTACAGCCACCCTAGGAAATACAGATGTACGAGTGATTAAAAAAATATTTTATTCGAAGAAGTTGATAAGAATTGCCATATGGTATTGAACTACGATCTTTTATCGGTGGAGAATTCTGATATATTAAACAATATATTTAAAACAATTAAAAAGGATGGTTTCATCTTGTTCGATGAAAGTTAACAAACTGGGAGAGCAACTTTAAAGCACTTTAATTTAATCCCTATAGTTGAACAAAAATATGGGGATCGCTTGTTGGCTTTGGTCCGTTTTCCAACTAACCTCGAAAATAGAAACACTTGTGTCGTTAGAATTACTAACATCAACTTTGTGTGGGCAGAAGAACTTAAAGCAAGCCTTGCCAGAAGTGAACTAGAGAACAGATTTATTTATGTTGTTTCGGAAAATGAAGACTTCTCTGGAGCTGTTGGATTCTTGAACTGCTTGAAAAACGAAGCTGGTGGTAAATTCGATCGTATGATTTTCATTCAAGACAAAGCCGAAGCTTTTTCCTTAAAATCCAAATTTTACACAGATCAGTTCAAGAAGGATCTTGTCATTAACGTTTATAAAAACGGATCCTGGGGAACATACATACATTATTGAAACCCAGTCTGATATCGCAATACTGCCAGTCGAACATGCTTATGTAAACGCTTTGGTAAAGGGCGATCTTGCAAGTTTAAAATGGGTTGAAGGGCCAGTTCCAAAGACCATAACTGAACCGTTAAATGGGGACAATGAATTGTGTAGTGTTTATTATGCACCTATTAATATACGAGATGTTATGCTCAGTTCTGGTAAGCTTTCGGTTGACGCTCTTCCTGGTGAGTTAGCACAACAAGATTGTGTCCTGGGACTTGAATTTTCTGGACGAAATTTCACCGGTAGAAGAATTATGGCTATGGTTCCCGCGAAGTCTTTAGCTTCGACTTGCTTAGCTAAACGTATGATGTGGCCTATACCCGATAATTGGTCAATGGAAGAAGCATCAACTGTGCCTTGTGTATACGCAACAGTATATTATGCACTTGTTGTAAGAGGACGAATGAAGAAAGGGGAGACTGTTTTAATTCACGCTGGTTCTGGTGGTGTTGGACAAGCTGCCATTTCTGTTGCCTTGAACCATGATTTGACTGTGTTCACCACTGTTGGAAGGAATGAGAAACGCGAGTACTTAAAGAAGAGATTTCCTCAACTCCTAGACAGTTATATTGGAAATTAAAGAAATATATCGTTCGAACAGATGGTCATGAATGAAACAAAAGGAAAGGGTGTTGATTTAGTTCTTAATTCACTATCGGAAGAGAAATTACAAGCCTCTGTTCGGTGCCTTGGAGTCAACGGCCGATTCTTGGAAATTGGGAAATTTGATTTGATCAAAAATTCATCTCTTGGTATGTCAGTGTTTTTAAAAAACACTTCATTCCATGGAATTCTCCTCGACAGTGTTATGGAAGGAGAAAAATCAATCCAAGATCAAGTAGTTAAGCTCGTTGCTGATGGCATTAAGAGTGGTGCCGTCGTTCCATTACAAACTACTGTATTCAATGAAATGAAAATTGAGCAGGCAATGAAACCAGATCTTCGCATGTATAACGCAATCCCTCGAACTTATATGCACCCAGAAAAAGTTTATATTCTGATTGGAGGACTTGGCGGCTTTGGTTTCGAATTAACTAATTGGCTTGTGCTACGTGGAGCGAAAAAAATTGTGTTAGTAAGCAGATCTGGTATCAAGACATGGTACCAATCATTGATGATAAGCAGATGGACAAAAAAAAACTGCACTATTAAGATTGAAACAAATGATGTAACCATCTAAGGAGGTTGCCGCAAACTATTAGAGTTAGCACGTGAATTGGGTCATGTTGATGGAATATTTAATTTAGCAGCTGTACTTTGGATGGCCTGATTGAAAATTTAACAAAGGAAGATTTTGAGGCTGTATGTAAGCCTAAAATTGAAGGAATAATATATTTGGATAAAATATCACGTGAACTCTGTCCAGAGCTTGACTATTTTGTGTGTTTTTCAAGTGTTTCGTGTGGACGTGGAAACATAGAGCAAACTTATTATGGTTTATCAAATTCTGTAATGGAGAGATGTGAAAACCGGCAGGTGTCTGGATTCCCAGGTACAGCAATTCAATGGGGATCTGTTGGTGATACTGGTATGGTAGTTGAGAATTTAGGTGACAATAATACAGTCATAATGGGTACTTTGCCTCAGAGAATGTCTTCATGTTTGCAAACAATTGATATATTTCTGCAGCAACCACACCCAGTGCTGGCATCAATGGTTGATGGCAGAAAAGCGTAAAAATGACGCTGCTTCTGGATTTAGTTTGGTAACATGCGTTGCTAATATTTTGGGGTTAAGAGATATTAGGAATGTTCAAGACAATTCAACCTTAGCAGATCTCGGTATGGATTTCTTGATGGGAGCAGAAATCAAACAAAATTTGGAAAGAAATATCGATATCGTCATGTCTGCTCAAGAAATACGAATGCTTACTTTTGAAGCGTTAAACGCCCTGACTGGTGAATCAACTCTTGCTTCAAGTGCTTCAATAGAAGCATCACCATCAAGAAATATACCTTGCCCGTTTTCAGATGGAACACAAGTAGTTTTTGCTTCCGAATTGATGCCAACTGAATCCATTGTTCAGTTAAAGTCGGGCACGTCTGCCAGTTCGCAAAAAGCTCCCAATTTTCTTTGTCCACCCCATTGAAGGGTTTATAAAACCACTTTAGCGGCTTGCTGCACGTCTTGATTGGAAAAATAAGAAGACATACACTACGGCAGGCATCGAACCTGTGATCATGAGGTTGACAGGCGAACACACAACTATCGCGCCACGGCCACCCCCATCTTGCCTGGAACGAAAACTGGATTAGCTTCATGGATACTATGTTGCAATTCAGTATTTTGAGAAGGGATATCCGAGATTTGTATTTGCCAACACTTATTGACAAGGTCATTATAAATCCAACAAAGCATCACAAAATGGTGAAAGAAATAATTAATGGTGCCGAAAATACAGTCCTAAAAGTTCAGTCATGCGACTGGAGGTATAGAAATACTAGGATTAAAGCTTCTTTAGCCCTCGTCGTTCGGGACCGCAGGCCCTAACAAAGACGATCATACAAACACTAACAGAGGTACTTCATGTCGTTTTTGAGAATTCGAGGGGGAGGAATGAAGATCAAAGTGGTAGAATTTGATATTAATCGTAGTGCGGATGTACTTTTAGCCCCAACAATTTTACGAATTATCGAAGATGAACCTACAATTGCAGCAGATATAGCAATTGTCACAAGTAGTCAAGGAGAACACATTACAGCCACCCTAGGAAATACAGATGTACGAGTGATTAAAAAAATATTTTATTCGAAGAAGTTGATAAGAATTGCCATATGGTATTGAACTACGATCTTTTATCGGTGGAGAATTCTGATATATTAAACAATATATTTAAAACAATTAAAAAGGATGGTTTCATCTTGTTCGATGAAAGTTAACAAACTGGGAGAGCAACTTTAAAGCACTTTAATTTAATCCCTATAGTTGAACAAAAATATGGGGATCGCTTGTTGGCTTTGGTCCGTTTTCCAACTAACCTCGAAAATAGAAACACTTGTGTCGTTAGAATTACTAACATCAACTTTGTGTGGGCAGAAGAACTTAAAGCAAGCCTTGCCAGAAGTGAACTAGAGAACAGATTTATTTATGTTGTTTCGGAAAATGAGGACTTCTCTGGAGCTGTTGGATTCTTGAACTGCTTGAAAAACGAAGCTGGTGGTAAATTCGATCGTATGATTTTCATTCAAGACAAAGCCGAAGCCTTTTCCTTAAAATCCAAATTTTACACAGATCAGTTCAAGAAGGATCTTGTCATTAACGTTTATAAAAACGGATCCTGGGGAACATACATACATTATTGAAACCCAGTCTGATATCGCAATACTGCCAGTCGAACATGCTTATGTAAACGCTTTGGTAAAGGGCGATCTTGCAAGTTTAAAATGGGTTGAAGGGCCAGTTCCAAAGACCATAACTGAACCGTTAAATGGGGACAATGAATTGTGTAGTGTTTATTATGCACCTATTAATATACGAGATGTTATGCTCAGTTCTGGTAAGCTTTCGGTTGACGCTCTTCCTGGTGAGTTAGCACAACAAGATTGTGTCCTGGGACTTGAATTTTCTGGACGAAATTTCACCGGTAGAAGAATTATGGCTATGGTTCCCGCGAAGTCTTTAGCTTCGACTTGCTTAGCTAAACGTATGATGTGGCCTATACCCGATAATTGGTCAATGGAAGAAGCATCAACTGTGCCTTGTGTATACGCAACAGTATATTATGCACTTGTTGTAAGAGGACGAATGAAGAAAGGGGAGACTGTTTTAATTCACGCTGGTTCTGGTGGTGTTGGACAAGCTGCCATTTCTGTTGCCTTGAACCATGATTTGACTGTGTTCACCACTGTTGGAAGGAATGAGAAACGCGAGTACTTAAAGAAGAGATTTCCTCAACTCCTAGACAGTTATATTGGAAATTAAAGAAATATATCGTTCGAACAGATGGTCATGAATGAAACAAAAGGAAAGGGTGTTGATTTAGTTCTTAATTCACTATCGGAAGAGAAATTACAAGCCTCTGTTCGGTGCCTTGGAGTCAACGGCCGATTCTTGGAAATTGGGAAATTTGATTTGATCAAAAATTCATCTCTTGGTATTTTAGTGTTTTTAAAAAACACTTCATTCCATGGAATTCTCCTCGACAGTGTTATGGAAGGAGAAAAATCAATCCAAGATCAAGTAGTTAAGCTCGTTGCTGATGGCATTAAGAGTGGTGCCGTCGTTCCATTACAAACTACTGTATTCAATGAAATGAAAATTGAGCAGGCAATGAAACCAGATCTTCGCATGTATAACGCAATCCCTCGAACTTATATGCACCCAGAAAAAGTTTATATTCTGATTGGAGGACTTGGCGGCTTTGGTTTCGAATTAACTAATTGGCTTGTGCTACGTGGAGCGAAAAAAATTGTGTTAGTAAGCAGATCTGGTATCAAGACATGGTACCAATCATTGATGATAAGCAGATGGACAAAAAAAAACTGCACTATTAAGATTGAAACAAATGATGTAACCATCTAAGGAGGTTGCCGCAAACTATTAGAGTTAGCACGTGAATTGGGTCATGTTGATGGAATATTTAATTTAGCAGCTGTACTTTGGATGGCCTGATTGAAAATTTAACAAAGGAAGATTTTGAGGCTGTATGTAAGCCTAAAATTGAAGGAATAATATATTTGGATAAAATATCACGTGAACTCTGTCCAGAGCTTGACTATTTTGTGTGTTTTTCAAGTGTTTCGTGTGGACGTGGAAACATAGAGCAAACTTATTATGGTTTATCAAATTCTGTAATGGAGAGATGTGAAAACCGGCAGGTGTCTGGATTCCCAGGTACAGCAATTCAATGGGGATCTGTTGGTGATACTGGTATGGTAGTTGAGAATTTAGGTGACAATAATACAGTCATAATGGGTACTTTGCCTCAGAGAATGTCTTCATGTTTGCAAACAATTGATATATTTCTGCAGCAACCACACCCAGTGCTGGCATCAATGGTTGAAGGCAGAAAAGCGTAAAAATGACGCTGCTTCTGGATTTAGTTTGGTAACATGCGTTGCTAATATTTTGGGGTTAAGAGATATTAGGAATGTTCAAGACAATTCAACCTTAGCAGATCTCGGTATGGATTTCTTGATGGGAGCAGAAATCAAACAAAATTTGGAAAGAAATATCGATATCGTCATGTCTGCTCAAGAAATACGAATGCTTACTTTTGAAGCGTTAAACGCCCTGACTGGTGAATCAACTCTTGCTTCAAGTGCTTCAATAGAAGCATCACCATCAAGAAATATACCTTGCCCGTTTTCAGATGGAACACAAGTAGTTTTTGCTTCCGAATTGATGCCAACTGAATCCATTGTTCAGTTAAAGTCGGGCACGTCTGCCAGTTCGCAAAAAGCTCCCAATTTTCTTTGTCCACCCCATTGAAGGGTTTATAAAACCACTTTAGCGGCTTGCTGCACGTCTTGATTGGAAAAATAAGAAGACATACACTACGGCAGGCATCGAACCTGTGATCATGAGGTTGACAGGCGAACACACAACTATCGCGCCACGGCCACCCCCATCTTGCCTGGAACGAAAACTGGATTAGCTTCATGGATACTATGTTGCAATTCAGTATTTTGAGAAGGGATATCCGAGATTTGTATTTGCCAACACTTATTGACAAGGTCATTATAAATCCAACAAAGCATCACAAAATGGTGAAAGAAATAATTAATGGTGCCGAAAATACAGTCCTAAAAGTTCAGTCATGCGACTGGAGGTATAGAAATACTAGGATTAAAGCTTCTTTAGCCCTCGTCGTTCGGGACCGCAGGCCCTAACAAAGACGATCATACAAACACTAACAGAGGTACTTCATGTCGTTTTTGAGAATTCGAGGGGGAGGAATGAAGATCAAAGTGGTAGAATTTGATATTAATCGTAGTGCGGATGTACTTTTAGCCCCAACAATTTTACGAATTATCGAAGATGAACCTACAATTGCAGCAGATATAGCAATTGTCACAAGTAGTCAAGGAGAACACATTACAGCCACCCTAGGAAATACAGATGTACGAGTGATTAAAAAAATATTTTATTCGAAGAAGTTGATAAGAATTGCCATATGGTATTGAACTACGATCTTTTATCGGTGGAGAATTCTGATATATTAAACAATATATTTAAAACAATTAAAAAGGATGGTTTCATCTTGTTCGATGAAAGTTAACAAACTGGGAGAGCAACTTTAAAGCACTTTAATTTAATCCCTATAGTTGAACAAAAATATGGGGATCGCTTGTTGGCTTTGGTCCGTTTTCCAACTAACCTCGAAAATAGAAACACTTGTGTCGTTAGAATTACTAACATCAACTTTGTGTGGGCAGAAGAACTTAAAGCAAGCCTTGCCAGAAGTGAACTAGAGAACAGATTTATTTATGTTGTTTCGGAAAATGAAGACTTCTCTGGAGCTGTTGGATTCTTGAACTGCTTGAAAAACGAAGCTGGTGGTAAATTCGATGGTATGATTTTCATTCAAGACAAAGCCGAAGCCTTTTCCTTAAAATCCAAATTTTACACAGATCAGTTCAAGAAGGATCTTGTCATTAACGTTTATAAAAACGGATCCTGGGGAACATACATACATTATTGAAACCCAGTCTGATATCGCAATACTGCCAGTCGAACATGCTTATGTAAACGCTTTGGTAAAGGGCGATCTTGCAAGTTTAAAATGGGTTGAAGGGCCAGTTCCAAAGACCATAACTGAACCGTTAAATGGGGACAATGAATTGTGTAGTGTTTATTATGCACCTATTAATATACGAGATGTTATGCTCAGTTCTGGTAAGCTTTCGGTTGACGCTCTTCCTGGTGAGTTAGCACAACAAGATTGTGTCCTGGGACTTGAATTTTCTGGACGAAATTTCATCGGTAGAAGAATTATGGCTATGGTTCCCGCGAAGTCTTTAGCTTCGACTTGCTTAGCTAAACGTATGATGTGGCCTATACCCGATAATTGGTCAATGGAAGAAGCATCAACTGTGCCTTGTGTATACGCAACAGTATATTATGCACTTGTTGTAAGAAGACGAATGAAGAAAGGGGAGACTGTTTTAATTCACGCTGGTTCTGGTGGTGTTGGACAAGCTGCCATTTCTGTTGCCTTGAACCATGATTTGACTGTGTTCACCACTGTTGGAAGGAATGAGAAACGCGAGTACTTAAAGAAGAGATTTCCTCAACTCCTAGACAGTTATATTGGAAATTAAAGAAATATATCGTTCGAACAGACGGTCATGAATGAAACAAAAGGAAAGGGTGTTGATTTAGTTCTTAATTCACTGTCGGAAGAGAAATTACAAGCCTCTGTTCGGTGCCTTGGAGTCAACGGCCGATTCTTGGAAATTGGGAAATTTGATTTGATCAAAAATTCATCTCTTGGTATGTCAGTGTTTTTAAAAAAACACTTCATTCCATGGAATTCTCCTCGACAGTGTTATGGAAGGAGAAAAATCAATCCAAGATCAAGTAGTTAAGCTCGTTGCTGATGGCATTAAGAGTGGTGCCGTCGTTCCATTACAAACTACTGTATTCAATGAAATGAAAATTGAGCAGGCAATGAAACCAGATCTTCGCATGTATAACGCAATCCCTCGAACTTATATGCACCCAGAAAAAGTTTATATTCTGATTGGAGGACTTGGCGGCTTTGGTTTCGAATTAATTAATTGGCTTGTGCTACGTGGAGCGAAAAAAATTGTGTTAGTAAGCAGATCTGGTATCAAGACATGGTACCAATCATTGATGATAAGCAGATGGACAAAAAAAACTGCACTATTAAGATTGAAACAAATGATGTAACCATCTAAGGAGGTTGCCGCAAACTATTAGAGTTAGCACGTGAATTGGGTCATGTTGATGGAATATTTAATTTAGCAGCTGTACTTTGGATGGCCTGATTGAAAATTTAACAAAGGAAGATTTTGAGGCTGTATGTAAGCCTAAAATTGAAGGAATAATATATTTGGATAAAATATCACGTGAACTCTGTCCAGAGCTTGACTATTTTGTGTGTTTTTCAAGTGTTTCGTGTGGAAGTGGAAACATAGAGCAAACTTATTATGGTTTATCAAATTCTGTAATGGAGAGATGTGAAAACCGGCAGGTGTCTGGATTCCCAGGTACAGCAATTCAATGGGGATCTGTTGGTGATACTGGTATGGTAGTTGAGAATTTAGGTGGCAATAATACAGTCATTATGGGTACTTTGCCTGAGAGAATGTCTTCATGTTTGCAAACAATTGATATATTTCTGCAGCAACCACACCCAGTGCTGGTATCAATGGTTGATGGCAGAAAAGCGTAAAAATGACGCTGCTTCTGGATTTAGTTTGGTAACATGCGTTGCTAATATTTTGGGGTTAAGAGATATTAGGAATGTTCAAGACAATTCAACCTTAGCAGATCTCGGTATGGATTTCTTGATGGGAGCAGAAATCAAACAAAATTTGGAAAGAAATATCGATATCGTCATGTCTGCTCAAGAAATACGAATGCTTACTTTTGAAGCGTTAAACGCCCTGACTGGTGAATCAACTCTTGCTTCAAGTGCTTCAATAGAAGCATCACCATCAAGAAATATACCTTGCCCGTTTTCAGATGGAACACAAGTAGTTTTTGCTTCCGAATTGATGCCAACTGAATCCATTGTTCAGTTAAAGTCGGGCACGTCTGCCAGTTCGCAAAAAGCTCCCAATTTTCTTTGTCCACCCCATTGAAGGGTTTATAAAACCACTTTAGCGGCTTGCTGCACGTCTTGATTGGAAAAATAAGAAGACATACACTACGGCAGGCATCGAACCTGTGATCATGAGGTTGACAGGCGAACACACAACTATCGCGCCACGGCCACCCCCATCTTGCCTGGAACGAAAACTGGATTAGCTTCATGGATACTATGTTGCAATTCAGTATTTTGAGAAGGGATATCCGAGATTTGTATTTGCCAACACTTATTGACAAGGTCATTATAAATCCAACAAAGCATCACAAAATGGTGAAAGAAATAATTAATGGTGCCGAAAATACAGTCCTAAAAGTTCAGTCATGCGACTGGAGGTATAGAAATACTAGGATTAAAAGCTTCTTTAGCGCCTCGTCGTTCAGGACCGCAGGCCCTAACAAAGACACGCATACAAGAACTAACAGAGGTACTTCATGTCGTTTTGGAGAATTCGGGGGGAGGAATGAAGATCAAAGTGGTAGAATTGGATATTAATCGTAGTGCGGATGTACTTTTAGCCCCAACAATTTTACGAATTATCGAAGATGAATCTACAATTGCAGCAGATATAGCAATTGTCACAAGTAGTCAAGGAGAACACATTACAGCCACTCTAGGAAATACAGATGTACGAGTGATTAAAAAAAATATTTTATTCGAAGAAGTTGATAAGAATTGCCATATGGTATTGAGATACGATTTTTTATCGGTGGAGAATTCTGATATATTAAACAATATATTTAAAACAATTAAAAAGGATGGTTTCATCTTGTTCGATGAAAGTTAACAAACTGGGAGAGCAACTTAAAAGCACTTTAATTTAATCCCTATAGTTGAACAAAAATATGGGGATCGCTTGTTGGCTTTGGTCCGTTTTTCAACTAACCTCGAAAATAGAAACACTTGTGTCGTTAGAATTACTAACATCAACTTTGTGTGGGCAGAAGAACTTAAAGCAAGCCTTGTCAGAAGTGAACTAGAGAACAGATTTATTTATGTTGTTTCGGAAAATGAAGACTTCTCTGGAGCTGTTGGATTCTTGAACTGCTTGAAAAACGAAGCTGGTGGTAAATTCGATCGTATGATTTTCATTCAACACAAAGCCGAAGCCTTTTCCTTAAAATCCAAATTTTACACAGATCAGTTAAAGAAGGATCTTGTCATTAACGTTTATAAAAACGGATCCTGGGGAACATACAGACATTTCGTTATTGAAACCCAGTCTGATATCGCAATACTACCAGTCGAACATGCTTATGTCAACGCTTTGGTAAAGGGCGATCTTGCAAGTTTAAAATGGGTTGAAGGGCCAGTTCCAAAGACCATAACTGAACCGTTAAATGGGGACAATGAATTGTGTAGTGTTTATTATGCACCTATTAATTTCCGAGATGTTATGCTCAGTTCTGGTAAGCTTTCGGTTGACGCTCTTCCTGGTGCGTTAGCACAACAAGATTGTGTCCTGGGACTTGAATTTTCTGGAAGAGATTTCACCGGTAGAAGAATTATGGCTATGGTTCCCGCGAAGTCTTTAGCTTCGACTTGCTTAGCTAATAAACGTATGATGTGGCCTATACCCGATAATTGGTCAATGGAAGAAGCATCAACTGTGCCTTGTGTATACGCAACATTATATTATGCACTTGTTGTAGGAGGACGAATGAAGAAAGGGGAGACTGTTTTAATTCACGCTATTTCTGGTGGTGTTGGACAAGCTGCCATTTCTGTTGCCTTGAACCATGATTTGACTGTGTTCACCACTGTTGGAAGGAATGAGAAACGCGAGTACTTAAAGAAGAGATTTCCTCAACTCCTAGACAGTTATATTGGAAATTAAAGAAATATATCGTTCGAACAGATGGTCATGAATGAAACAAAAGGAAAGGGTGTTGATTTAGTTCTTAATTCACTGTCAGAAGAGAAATTACAAGCCTCTGTTCGGTGCCTTGGAGTCAACGGCCGATTCTTGGAAATTGGGAAATTTAATTTGAACAAAAATTCATCTCTTGGTATGTCTTACTTACTTAAGTGGCGCTACAGTCCGGAATTAACCCGGGCCTCAACCAACATGCCTCTCCAATTAGCCCGGTCCTTAGCTAACTGCCTCCAGTTGCGCACTCCAAGTTGGTTGAGGTCGGTTTCTACTTGTGCGCGCCACTTAAGGCGAGGTCTTCCTCTACTGCGTCCGACGTCTGGCCGGTGATCGAAGACTCTGCGAGCCGGAGTATTGGTGTCCATTCGTTCTACATGTCCTAGCCATCTTAAACGTCCAATGCGGAGTTTTTTGACCAGGGGCATGTCGCTGTACACCTCGTATAGTTCTTGGTTGAATCTTCGTCTCCATAGCCCGTCAACGCAAACGGGACCGAAGATTTTTCGAAGAATTTTCCTCTCGAATCTACCAAGGATTTCTTCATCCGCTTTTGATACGGTCCAGGTTTCAGCGCCGTAGAGCAGGACTGGGATGATCAGGGTCTTATATAGGATCTCCTTAGTAGTTCGAGTGAGGGCTTTACTACTAAATTGCCTTCTTAGCCCGAAGAAACAGCGGTTGGCAAGAGTAATTCTTCGTTTAATTTCTGACGAGATGTTGTTGTCAGAGTTAATAGCGGAGCCGAGGTAGACAAAGTCCCGCACTACCTCAAAGTTATATCTGTCAATGGTGACGTTCTGTCCAATTCGTCGATGTTGTGAGTCCTTTCGTGATGACAGCATATACTTAGTCTTACCCTCATTTACTGCTAAACCCATTTTCGCCGCTTCCTTCTCTATTCTAGCAAATGTGGCTATGACATCACGTTGAGTCCTACCAATGATGTCAATATCGTCAGCGTATGCTAGTAGTTGCACCGACTTTTTGAAAATTGTGCCTCTGGTGTTGGCTTTGGAGTTTTGCACAATCCTCTCAAGAATCAGATTAAAGAAGTCACATGACAGCGCATCGCCTTGCCTAAATCCTTTTTTGGTATCGAGTGTGTCGGTGAGGTCGTTTCCGACCCTGATGGAGCAGCGAGAATTTTCTATCGTTATCCTACACAAACGGACGAGTTTGGGCGGTATACCAAAACTAGACATGGCTCTGTACAGTTCGTCTCTATAAATGCTGTCATATGCGGCTTTGAAATCGATGAATAGGTGGTGGGTATCGATTTGGACTTCTTGAGTTTTTTCCAGGATCTGCCGGAGTGTGAAAATTTGATCGGTTGTGGACTTTCCTGGCCTAAAACCACACTGATAAGGGCCAATCAGGTTGTTGGTAAACGGTTTCAGGCGTTCACATATTACGGCAGATAGGATCTTGTAGGCGATGTTGAGGAGACTTATGCCTCTGTAGTTGGCGCAGTTCAGAGGGTCTCCTTTTTTGTGGATCGGGCAAACGATGCTGAGGTTCCATTCTTCAGGCATATTTTCATCTGACCAGATTTGGTTTATGAGTTGGTGGATGTTACTTACCAAGTCATCTCCGCCGGCCTTATAAAGCTCAGCGGGAAGGCCGTCATTTCCAGCAGCCTTATTAAGCTTGAGTTTAGATATTGCTATCCTCACTTCACTCAGGTCGGGTGGTTGGCAGTTTTCGCTGTCGTTGCCAATATTGAATGGTTCGTTCTGCCTGACAGCGGAATGTTGTTCGTCATCGCCGTTTAACAGTCTGCAGAAGTGGTTTTTCCATATCCTCAGCATCGACTGTGTCTCAACTACAATATTTCCTTGTTCATCTCGACAGGATTCTGTTCGAGCCTTGTATCCTTGGCTTTGACGTTTTACACTCTGGTAAAACTTGCGAACATCGTTCCTGGAGTGGCACCTCTCTATATCCTCGATCGCGCGCTTTTCTTGCTCTTTTTTCTTCTTGTTGAAAAGCCGATGTTCTTCCCTTCTTCTTTGCCTATAGAACTCAATGGCAGCTCTCGTCTTCACCTGCAGCTTAGCCTTGTAGGCCTCGTTCTTGGCTGCGAGCATCTGTCGGCATTCCTCATCAAACCAGGGGTTTCTTGCTGGTGGGCGCGAGAAACCTAGCACATCAGTTGCGGCTGATCTAATGGCCTGTTGGCATCGTTGCCATTGCTCTTCGACATTCGATGCTGGTGGTATGGTGTTAATCGAGAGGTTAAGGGATACGCGTTGTGCGAAGGTCTTGGCGGTCTCTTGCGATTTCAGTCTTCCGACATTAAATTTTTTCACAGTATTTCTGGATTGTTGTGGTGCGGTGGATATCCGCATTCTTACCTTGGCTGCTACAAGGTAGTGATCCGAGTCGATGTTAGCTCCTCGGAATGTTCGGACATCCAAAATACTGGATGCGTGCCTCTTATCTATCGCAATGTGATCAATTTGGTTGACCGTTCGTTGATCTGGAGACCGCCATGTCCCCTTATGGATATCGAGGTGAGGAAACCGTGTGCTGGCTATAGTGGCATTTCGTTCCGTAGCGAAATCAATTAGCCTAAGTCCGTTACCAGACGTGTTGTCGTGTAGGCTATGTTTTCCGACAATACTTCTAAAGATGTCTTCTCTTCCTACCTTTGCGTTAAAATCTCCCAGCACGATTTTAACATCGTACTTCGGTAGTCGCTCATAGGTTTTGTCAAGGAGCTCGTAGAAGCAATCCTTAGCTATGTCATCTTTTTCTTCCGTCGGAGCGGGAACGCATATAAGGCTTATGTTGGCGAATTTGGCCTTGATGCGGATTGTTACTATGCGTTCGCTAATGTCTTGGAAACATAAGACTTCTTGCCTAAGTCTGGCACTTATAACAAATCCGCATCCCAATAGTCGCTGTTTCTGCTCACTATAACACGGTCCGTAGTAGATGTCACAGTTTTTCATCCTCTTTTTGCCCGGCCCATCCCATCGTATTTCCTGGATGGCAGTAATGTCTGCTTTGTAGCAGTTTAGGGCTTCCGCTAGTTGTTCGCCTGCACCTCTCCTGTTTAATGTTCTCACATTCCAGGTGCAGATACGAACGTCGTTGTCCTTTTTTCGTTTAGCAGGGTCGTCAACAATAAAATCAGTCCTTTCCGAGGCTATTGGTTGCTTCGTAACAATATTTTTTTTCTGTGGGTGGGTAGTTAACCCAAAGCACAACCCCCAACCTGGAGGGCCAGTTCCAATTTATTAGATACCCCTAGGACACGGGGCCATCAGTATCCACTACGGGATTGAGCGCTGCCGTTGGCCTTTCGGTTCATCCGCCACCATCTCTGTTCAAGGGGCCTGAATAACCCTTGAAATTCCTAGACAACCTGTTGTCCGAATATGTCAGAGCAGCTCATCTAGGTTCGCCTGGGACAGCAGGCCGGGAATTCATCCGTGCCGTTCTCATCAGGGTGTTTATAGTGTTGCTGTTTTTCGTCGTGTTATCAACACTCGCACTTATCGTTTAGCAAGTCAAATCCGGTTGGCTGAGACCAGTACCCGATGGTTACCACTTGGAGGTAAAAATAAGCACATTTGATGTGTAGTCAGAGTTGCAACACTGGGCATTGCCAAGTTAACGCCAATCAGAGTCTACCCTCGTTCTACAACACCCAACCATCTTGGTATGTCAGTGTTTTTAAAAAACACTTCATTCCATGGAATTCTCCTCGACAGTGTTATGGAAGGAGAAAAATCAATCCAAGATCAAGTAGTTAAGCTCTTTGCTGATGGTATTAAGAGTGGTGCCGTCGTTCCATTACAAACTACTGTATTCAATGAAATGCAAATTGAGCAGGCATTACGATTCATGGCATTTGGTAAGCATATCGGTAAGGTGGTTATTAAAGTTCGGGTCGAAGAGGAGGACAAACCACAACTGAAACCAGATCTTCGCATGTATAACGCAATCCCTCGAACTTATATGCACCCAGAAAAAGTTTATATTCTGATTGGAGGACTTGGCGGCTTTGGTTTCGAATTAACTAATTGGCTTGTGCTACGTGGAGCGAAAAAAATTGTGTTAGTAAGCAGATCTGGTATCAAGACATGGTACCAATCATTGATGATAAGCAGATGGACAAAAAAACTGCACTATTAAGATTGAAACAAATGATGTAACCATCTTAGGAGGTTGCCGCAAGCTATTAGAGTTAGCACGTGAATTGGGTCATGTTGATGGAATATTTAATTTAGCAGCTGTACTTAGGATG
Source organism: Philhelius pedissequus (assembly GCA_910595825.1). Classification (NCBI taxonomy): domain Eukaryota; kingdom Metazoa; phylum Arthropoda; class Insecta; order Diptera; family Syrphidae; genus Philhelius; species Philhelius pedissequus. The sequence continues at coordinate 170,983,610 of OU343160.1, forward strand.
GCCTGATTGAAAATTTAACAAAGGAAGATTTTGAGGCTGTATGTAAGCCTAAAATTGAAGGAATAATATATTTGGATAAAATATCACGTGAACTCTGTCCAGAGCTTGACTATTTTGTGTGTTTTTCAAGTGTTTCGTGTGGACGTGGAAACATAGAGCAAACTTATTATGGTTTATCAAATTCTGTAATGGAGAGATGTGAAAACCGGCAGGTGTCTGGATTCCCAGGTACAGCAATTCAATGGGGATCTGTTGGTGATACTGGTATGGTAGTTGAGAATTTAGGTGACAATAATACAGTCATAATGGGTACTTTGCCTCAGAGAATGTCTTCATGTTTGCAAACAATTGATATATTTCTGCAGCAACCACACCCAGTGCTGGTATCAATGGTTGATGGCAGAAAAGCGTAAAAATGACGCTGCTTCTGGATTTAGTTTGGTAACATGCGTTGCTAATATTTTGGGGTTAAGAGATATTAGGAATGTTCAAGACAATTCAACCTTAGCAGATCTCGGTATGGATTTCTTGATGGGAGCAGAAATCAAACAAAATTTGGAAAGAAATATCGATATCGTCATGTCTGCTCAAGAAATACGAATGCTTACTTTTGAAGCGTTAAACGCCCTGACTGGTGAATCAACTCTTGCTTCAAGTGCTTCAATAGAAGCATCACCATCAAGAAATATACCTTGCCCGTTTTCAGATGGAACACAAGTAGTTTTTGCTTCCGAATTGATGCCAACTGAATCCATTGTTCAGTTAAAGTCGGGCACGTCTGCCAGTTCGCAAAAAGCTCCCAATTTTCTTTGTCCACCCCATTGAAGGGTTTATAAAACCACTTTAGCGGCTTGCTGCACGTCTTGATTGGAAAAATAAGAAGACATACACTACGGCAGGCATCGAACCTGTGATCATGAGGTTGACAGGCGAACACACAACTATCGCGCCACGGCCACCCCCATCTTGCCTGGAACGAAAACTGGATTAGCTTCATGGATACTATGTTGCAATTCAGTATTTTGAGAAGGGATATCCGAGATTTGTATTTGCCAACACTTATTGACAAGGTCATTATAAATCCAACAAAGCATCACAAAATGGTGAAAGAAATAATTAATGGTGCCGAAAATACAGTCCTAAAAGTTCAGTCATGCGACTGGAGGTATAGAAATACTAGGATTAAAGCTTCTTTAGCCCTCGTCGTTCGGGACCGCAGGCCCTAACAAAGACGATCATACAAACACTAACAGAGGTACTTCATGTCGTTTTTGAGAATTCGGGGGGGAGGAATGAAGATCAAAGTGGTAGAATTTGATATTAATCGTAGTGCGGATGTACTTTTAGCCCCAACAATTTTACGAATTATCGAAGATGAACCTACAATTGCAGCAGATATAGCAATTGTCACAAGTAGTCAAGGAGAACACATTACAGCCACCCTAGGAAATACAGATGTACGAGTGATTAAAAAAATATTTTATTCGAAGAAGTTGATAAGAATTGCCATATGGTATTGAACTACGATCTTTTATCGGTGGAGAATTCTGATATATTAAACAATATATTTAAAACAATTAAAAAGGATGGTTTCATCTTGTTCGATGAAAGTTAACAAACTGGGAGAGCAACTTTAAAGCACTTTAATTTAATCCCTATAGTTGAACAAAAATATGGGGATCGCTTGTTGGCTTTGGTCCGTTTTCCAACTAACCTCGAAAATAGAAACACTTGTGTCGTTAGAATTACTAACATCAACTTTGTGTGGGCAGAAGAACTTAAAGCAAGCCTTGCCAGAAGTGAACTAGAGAACAGATTTATTTATGTTGTTTCGGAAAATGAAGACTTCTCTGGAGCTGTAGGATTCTTGAACTGCTTGAAAAACGAAGCTGGTGGTAAATTCGATGGTATGATTTTCATTCAAGACAAAGCCGAAGCCTTTTCCTTAAAATCCAAATTTTACACAGATCAGTTCAAGAAGGATCTTGTCATTAACGTTTATAAAAACGGATCCTGGGGAACATACATACATTATTGAAACCCAGTCTGATATCGCAATACTGCCAGTCGAACATGCTTATGTAAACGCTTTGGTAAAGGGCGATCTTGCAAGTTTAAAATGGGTTGAAGGGCCAGTTCCAAAGACCATAACTGAACCGTTAAATGGGGACAATGAATTGTGTAGTGTTTATTATGCACCTATTAATATACGAGATGTTATGCTCAGTTCTGGTAAGCTTTCGGTTGACGCTCTTCCTGGTGAGTTAGCACAACAAGATTGTGTCCTGGGACTTGAATTTTCTGGACGAAATTTCACCGGTAGAAGAATTATGGCTATGGTTCCCGCGAAGTCTTTAGCTTCGACTTGCTTAGCTAAACGTATGATGTGGCCTATACCCGATAATTGGTCAATGGAAGAAGCATCAACTGTGCCTTGTGTATACGCAACAGTATATTATGCACTTGTTGTAAGAGGACGAATGAAGAAAGGGGAGACTGTTTTAATTCACGCTGGTTCTGGTGGTGTTGGACAAGCTGCCATTTCTGTTGCCTTGAACCATGATTTGACCGTGTTCACCACTGTTGGAAGGAATGAGAAACGCGAGTACTTAAAGAAGAGATTTCCTCAACTCCTAGACAGTTATATTGGAAATTAAAGAAATATATCGTTCGAACAGATGGTCATGAATGAAACAAAAGGAAAGGGTGTTGATTTAGTTCTTAATTCACTATCGGAAGAGAAATTACAAGCCTCTGTTCGGTGCCTTGGAGTCAACGGCCGATTCTTGGAAATTGGGAAATTTGATTTGATCAAAAATTCATCTCTTGGTATGTCAGTGTTTTTAAAAAACACTTCATTCCATGGAATTCTCCTCGACAGTGTTATGGAAGGAGAAAAATCAATCCAAGATCAAGTAGTTAAGCTCGTTGCTGATGGCATTAAGAGTGGTGCCGTCGTTCCATTACAAACTACTGTATTCAATGAAATGAAAATTGAGCAGGCAATGAAACCAGATCTTCGCATGTATAACGCAATCCCTCGAACTTATATGCACCCAGAAAAAGTTTATATTCTGATTGGAGGACTTGGCGGCTTTGGTTTCGAATTAACTAATTGGCTTGTGCTACGTGGAGCGAAAAAAATTGTGTTAGTAAGCAGATCTGGTATCAAGACATGGTACCAATCATTGATGATAAGCAGATGGACAAAAAAAAACTGCACTATTAAGATTGAAACAAATGATGTAACCATCTAAGGAGGTTGCCGCAAACTATTAGAGTTAGCACGTGAATTGGGTCATGTTGATGGAATATTTAATTTAGCAGCTGTACTTTGGATGGCCTGATTGAAAATTTAACAAAGGAAGATTTTGAGGCTGTATGTAAGCCTAAAATTGAAGGAATAATATATTTGGATAAAATATCACGTGAACTCTGTCCAGAGCTTGACTATTTTGTGTGTTTTTCAAGTGTTTCGTGTGGACGTGGAAACATAGAGCAAACTTATTATGGTTTATCAAATTCTGTAATGGAGAGATGTGAAAACCGGCAGGTGTCTGGATTCCCAGGTACAGCAATTCAATGGGGATCTGTTGGTGATACTGGTATGGTAGTTGAGAATTTAGGTGACAATAATACAGTCATAATGGGTACTTTGCCTCAGAGAATGTCTTCATGTTTGCAAACAATTGATATATTTCTGCAGCAACCACACCCAGTGCTGGCATCAATGGTTGATGGCAGAAAAGCGTAAAAATGACGCTGCTTCTGGATTTAGTTTGGTAACATGCGTTGCTAATATTTTGGGGTTAAGAGATATTAGGAATGTTCAAGACAATTCAACCTTAGCAGATCTCGGTATGGATTTCTTGATGGGAGCAGAAATCAAACAAAATTTGGAAAGAAATATCGATATCGTCATGTCTGCTCAAGAAATACGAATGCTTACTTTTGAAGCGTTAAACGCCCTGACTGGTGAATCAACTCTTGCTTCAAGTGCTTCAATAGAAGCATCACCATCAAGAAATATACCTTGCCCGTTTTCAGATGGAACACAAGTAGTTTTTGCTTCCGAATTGATGCCAACTGAATCCATTGTTCAGTTAAAGTCGGGCACGTCTGCCAGTTCGCAAAAAGCTCCCAATTTTCTTTGTCCACCCCATTGAAGGGTTTATAAAACCACTTTAGCGGCTTGCTGCACGTCTTGATTGGAAAAATAAGAAGACATACACTACGGCAGGCATCGAACCTGTGATCATGAGGTTGACAGGCGAACACACAACTATCGCGCCACGGCCACCCCCATCTTGCCTGGAACGAAAACTGGATTAGCTTCATGGATACTATGTTGCAATTCAGTATTTTGAGAAGGGATATCCGAGATTTGTATTTGCCAACACTTATTGACAAGGTCATTATAAATCCAACAAAGCATCACAAAATGGTGAAAGAAATAATTAATGGTGCCGAAAATACAGTCCTAAAAGTTCAGTCATGCGACTGGAGGTATAGAAATACTAGGATTAAAGCTTCTTTAGCCCTCGTCGTTCGGGACCGCAGGCCCTAACAAAGACGATCATACAAACACTAACAGAGGTACTTCATGTCGTTTTTGAGAATTCGGGGGGGAGGAATGAAGATCAAAGTGGTAGAATTTGATATTAATCGTAGTGCGGATGTACTTTTAGCCCCAACAATTTTACGAATTATCGAAGATGAACCTACAATTGCAGCAGATATAGCAATTGTCACAAGTAGTCAAGGAGAACACATTACAGCCACCCTAGGAAATACAGATGTACGAGTGATTAAAAAAATATTTTATTCGAAGAAGTTGATAAGAATTGCCATATGGTATTGAACTACGATCTTTTATCGGTGGAGAATTCTGATATATTAAACAATATATTTAAAACAATTAAAAAGGATGGTTTCATCTTGTTCGATGAAAGTTAACAAACTGGGAGAGCAACTTTAAAGCACTTTAATTTAATCCCTATAGTTGAACAAAAATATGGGGATCGCTTGTTGGCTTTGGTCCGTTTTCCAACTAACCTCGAAAATAGAAACACTTGTGTCGTTAGAATTACTAACATCAACTTTGTGTGGGCAGAAGAACTTAAAGCAAGCCTTGCCAGAAGTGAACTAGAGAACAGATTTATTTATGTTGTTTCGGAAAATGAAGACTTCTCTGGAGCTGTAGGATTCTTGAACTGCTTGAAAAACGAAGCTGGTGGTAAATTCGATGGTATGATTTTCATTCAAGACAAAGCCGAAGCCTTTTCCTTAAAATCCAAATTTTACACAGATCAGTTCAAGAAGGATCTTGTCATTAACGTTTATAAAAACGGATCCTGGGGAACATACATACATTATTGAAACCCAGTCTGATATCGCAATACTGCCAGTCGAACATGCTTATGTAAACGCTTTGGTAAAGGGCGATCTTGCAAGTTTAAAATGGGTTGAAGGGCCAGTTCCAAAGACCATAACTGAACCGTTAAATGGGGACAATGAATTGTGTAGTGTTTATTATGCACCTATTAATATACGAGATGTTATGCTCAGTTCTGGTAAGCTTTCGGTTGACGCTCTTCCTGGTGAGTTAGCACAACAAGATTGTGTCCTGGGACTTGAATTTTCTGGACGAAATTTCACCGGTAGAAGAATTATGGCTATGGTTCCCGCGAAGTCTTTAGCTTCGACTTGCTTAGCTAAACGTATGATGTGGCCTATACCCGATAATTGGTCAATGGAAGAAGCATCAACTGTGCCTTGTGTATACGCAACAGTATATTATGCACTTGTTGTAAGAGGACGAATGAAGAAAGGGGAGACTGTTTTAATTCACGCTGGTTCTGGTGGTGTTGGACAAGCTGCCATTTCTGTTGCCTTGAACCATGATTTGACTGTGTTCACCACTGTTGGAAGGAATGAGAAACGCGAGTACTTAAAGAAGAGATTTCCTCAACTCCTAGACAGTTATATTGGAAATTAAAGAAATATATCGTTCGAACAGATGGTCATGAATGAAACAAAAGGAAAGGGTGTTGATTTAGTTCTTAATTCACTATCGGAAGAGAAATTACAAGCCTCTGTTCGGTGCCTTGGAGTCAACGGCCGATTCTTGGAAATTGGGAAATTTGATTTGATCAAAAATTCATCTCTTGGTATGTCAGTGTTTTTAAAAAACACTTCATTCCATGGAATTCTCCTCGACAGTGTTATGGAAGGAGAAAAATCAATCCAAGATCAAGTAGTTAAGCTCGTTGCTGATGGCATTAAGAGTGGTGCCGTCGTTCCATTACAAACTACTGTATTCAATGAAATGAAAATTGAGCAGGCAATGAAACCAGATCTTCGCATGTATAACGCAATCCCTCGAACTTATATGCACCCAGAAAAAGTTTATATTCTGATTGGAGGACTTGGCGGCTTTGGTTTCGAATTAACTAATTGGCTTGTGCTACGTGGAGCGAAAAAAATTGTGTTAGTAAGCAGATCTGGTATCAAGACATGGTACCAATCATTGATGATAAGCAGATGGACAAAAAAAAACTGCACTATTAAGATTGAAACAAATGATGTAACCATCTAAGGAGGTTGCCGCAAACTATTAGAGTTAGCACGTGAATTGGGTCATGTTGATGGAATATTTAATTTAGCAGCTGTACTTTGGATGGCCTGATTGAAAATTTAACAAAGGAAGATTTTGAGGCTGTATGTAAGCCTAAAATTGAAGGAATAATATATTTGGATAAAATATCACGTGAACTCTGTCCAGAGCTTGACTATTTTGTGTGTTTTTCAAGTGTTTCGTGTGGACGTGGAAACATAGAGCAAACTTATTATGGTTTATCAAATTCTGTAATGGAGAGATGTGAAAACCGGCAGGTGTCTGGATTCCCAGGTACAGCAATTCAATGGGGATCTGTTGGTGATACTGGTATGGTAGTTGAGAATTTAGGTGACAATAATACAGTCATAATGGGTACTTTGCCTCAGAGAATGTCTTCATGTTTGCAAACAATTGATATATTTCTGCAGCAACCACACCCAGTGCTGGCATCAATGGTTGATGGCAGAAAAGCGTAAAAATGACGCTGCTTCTGGATTTAGTTTGGTAACATGCGTTGCTAATATTTTGGGGTTAAGAGATATTAGGAATGTTCAAGACAATTCAACCTTAGCAGATCTCGGTATGGATTTCTTGATGGGAGCAGAAATCAAACAAAATTTGGAAAGAAATATCGATATCGTCATGTCTGCTCAAGAAATACGAATGCTTACTTTTGAAGCGTTAAACGCCCTGACTGGTGAATCAACTCTTGCTTCAAGTGCTTCAATAGAAGCATCACCATCAAGAAATATACCTTGCCCGTTTTCAGATGGAACACAAGTAGTTTTTGCTTCCGAATTGATGCCAACTGAATCCATTGTTCAGTTAAAGTCGGGCACGTCTGCCAGTTCGCAAAAAGCTCCCAATTTTCTTTGTCCACCCCATTGAAGGGTTTATAAAACCACTTTAGCGGCTTGCTGCACGTCTTGATTGGAAAAATAAGAAGACATACACTACGGCAGGCATCGAACCTGTGATCATGAGGTTGACAGGCGAACACACAACTATCGCGCCACGGCCACCCCCATCTTGCCTGGAACGAAAACTGGATTAGCTTCATGGATACTATGTTGCAATTCAGTATTTTGAGAAGGGATATCCGAGATTTGTATTTGCCAACACTTATTGACAAGGTCATTATAAATCCAACAAAGCATCACAAAATGGTGAAAGAAATAATTAATGGTGCCGAAAATACAGTCCTAAAAGTTCAGTCATGCGACTGGAGGTATAGAAATACTAGGATTAAAGCTTCTTTAGCCCTCGTCGTTCGGGACCGCAGGCCCTAACAAAGACGATCATACAAACACTAACAGAGGTACTTCATGTCGTTTTTGAGAATTCGAGGGGGAGGAATGAAGATCAAAGTGGTAGAATTTGATATTAATCGTAGTGCGGATGTACTTTTAGCCCCAACAATTTTACGAATTATCGAAGATGAACCTACAATTGCAGCAGATATAGCAATTGTCACAAGTAGTCAAGGAGAACACATTACAGCCACCCTAGGAAATACAGATGTACGAGTGATTAAAAAAATATTTTATTCGAAGAAGTTGATAAGAATTGCCATATGGTATTGAACTACGATCTTTTATCGGTGGAGAATTCTGATATATTAAACAATATATTTAAAACAATTAAAAAGGATGGTTTCATCTTGTTCGATGAAAGTTAACAAACTGGGAGAGCAACTTTAAAGCACTTTAATTTAATCCCTATAGTTGAACAAAAATATGGGGATCGCTTGTTGGCTTTGGTCCGTTTTCCAACTAACCTCGAAAATAGAAACACTTGTGTCGTTAGAATTACTAACATCAACTTTGTGTGGGCAGAAGAACTTAAAGCAAGCCTTGCCAGAAGTGAACTAGAGAACAGATTTATTTATGTTGTTTCGGAAAATGAAGACTTCTCTGGAGCTGTTGGATTCTTGAACTGCTTGAAAAACGAAGCTGGTGGTAAATTCGATGGTATGATTTTCATTCAAGACAAAGCCGAAGCCTTTTCCTTAAAATCCAAATTTTACACAGATCAGTTCAAGAAGGATCTTGTCATTAACGTTTATAAAAACGGATCCTGGGGAACATACAGACATTTCGTTATTGAAACCCAGTCTGATATCGCAATACTGCCAGTCGAAAATGCTTATGTAAACGCTTTGGTAAAGGGCGATCTTGCAAGTTTAAAATGGGTTGAAGGGCCAGTTCCAAAGACCATAACTGAACCGTTAAATGGGGACAATGAATTGTGTAGTGTTTATTATGCACCTATTAATTTACGAGATGTTATGCTCAGTTCTGGTAAGCTTTCGGTTGACGCTCTTCCTGGTGAGTTAGCACAATAAGATTGTGTCCTGGGACTTGAATTTTCTGGACGAGATTTCACCGGTAGAAGAATTATGGCTATGGTTCCCGCGAAGTCTTTAGCTTCGACTTGCTTAGCTAATAAACGTATGATGTGGCCTATACCCGATAATTGGTCAATGGAAGAAGCATCAACTGTGTCTTGTGTATACGCAACAGTATATTATGCACTTGTTGTAAGAGGACGAATGAAGAAAGGGGAGACTGTTTTAATTCACGCTGGTTCTGGTGGTGTTGGACAAGCTGCCATTTCTGTTGCCTTGAACCATGATTTGACTGTGTTCACCACTGTTGGAAGGAATGCGAATCGCGAGTACTTAAAGAAGAGATTTCCCCAACTCCTAGACAGTTATATTGGAAATTAAGGAAATATATCGTTCGAACAGATGGTCATGAATGAAACAAAAGGAAAGGGTGTTGATTTAGTTCTTAATTCACTGTCGGAAGAGAAATTACAAGCCTCTGTTCGGTGCCTTGGAGTCAACGGCCGATTCTTGGAAATTGGGAAATTTGATTTGATCAAAAATTCATCTCTTGGTATGTCAGTGTTTTTAAAAAAACACTTCATTCCATGGAATTCTCCTCGACAGTGTTATGGAAGGAGAAAAATCAATCCAAGATCAAGTAGTTAAGCTCGTTGCTGATGGTATTAAGAGTGGTGCCGTCGTTCCATTACAAACTACTGTATTCAATGAAATGAAAATTGAGCAGGCAATGAAACCAGACCTTCGCATGTATAACGCAATCCCTCGAACTTATATGCACCCAGAAAAAGTTTATATTCTGATTGGAGGACTTGGCGGCTTTGGTTTCGAATTAACTAATTGGCTTGTGATACGTGGAGCGAAAAAAATTGTGTTAGTAAGCAGATCTGGTATCAAGACATGGTACCAATCATTGATGATAAGCAGATGGACAAAAAAAACTGCACTATTAAGATTGAAACAAATGATGTAACCATCTTAGGAGGTTGCCGCAAACTATTAGAGTTAGCACGTGAATTGGGTCATGTTGATTGAATATTTAATTTAGCAGCTGTACTTTGGATGGCCTGATTGAAAATTTAACAAAGGAAGATTTTGAGGCTGTATGTAAGCCTAAAATTGAAGGAATAATATATTTGGATAATATATCACGTGAACTCTGTCCAGAGCTTGACTATTTTGTGTGTTTTTCAAGTGTTTCGTGTGGACGTGGAAACATAGAGCAAACTTATTATGGTTTATCAAACTCTGTAATGGAGAGATGTGAAAACCGGCAGGTGTCTGGATTCCCAGGTACAGCAATTCAATGGGGATCTGTTGGTGATACTGGTATGGTAGTTGAGAATTTAGGTGACAATAATACAGTCATTATGGGTACTTTGCCTGAGAGAATGTCTTCATGTTTGCAAACAATTGATATATTTCTGCAGCAACCACACCCAGTGCTGGCATCAATGGTTGATGGCAGAAAAGCGTAAAAATGACGCTGGTTCTGGATTTAGTTTGGTAACATGCGTTGCTAATATTTTGGGGTTAAGAGATATTAGGAATGTTCAAGACAATTCAACCTTAGCAGATCTCGGTATGGATTTCTTGATGGGAGCAGAAATCAAACAAAATTTGGAAAGAAATTTCGATATCGTCATGTCTGCTCAAGAAATACGAATGCTTACTTTTGGAGCGTTAAACGCCCTGACTGGTGAATCAACTCATGCTTCAAGTGATTCAATAGAAGCATCACCATCAAGAAATATACCTTGCCCGTTTTCAGATGGAACACAAGTAGTTTTTGCTTCCGAATTGATGCCAACTGAATCCATTGTTCAGTTAAAGTCGGGCACGTCTGCCAGTTCGCAAAAAGCTCCCAATTTTCTTTGTCCACCCCATTGAAGGGTTTATAAAACCACTTTAGCGGCTTGCTGCACGTCTTGATTGGAAAAATAAGAAGACATACACTACGGCAGGCATCGAACCTGTGATCATGAGGTTGACAGGCGAACACACAACTATCGCGCCACGGCCACCCCCATCTTGCCTGGAACGAAAACTGGATTAGCTTCATGGATACTATGTTGCAATTCAGTATTTTGAGAAGGGATATCCGAGATTTGTATTTGCCAACACTTATTGACAAGGTCATTATAAATCCAACAAAGCATCACAAAATGGTGAAAGAAATAATTAATGGTGCCGAAAATACAGTCCTAAAAGTTCAGTCATGCGACTGGAGGTATAGAAATACTAGGATTAAAGCTTCTTTAGCCCTCGTCGTTCGGGACCGCAGGCCCTAACAAAGACGATCATACAAACACTAACAGAGGTACTTCATGTCGTTTTTGAGAATTCGAGGGGGAGGAATGAAGATCAAAGTGGTAGAATTTGATATTAATCGTAGTGCGGATGTACTTTTAGCCCCAACAATTTTACGAATTATCGAAGATGAACCTACAATTGCAGCAGATATAGCAATTGTCACAAGTAGTCAAGGAGAACACATTACAGCCACCCTAGGAAATACAGATGTACGAGTGATTAAAAAAATATTTTATTCGAAGAAGTTGATAAGAATTGCCATATGGTATTGAACTACGATCTTTTATCGGTGGAGAATTCTGATATATTAAACAATATATTTAAAACAATTAAAAAGGATGGTTTCATCTTGTTCGATGAAAGTTAACAAACTGGGAGAGCAACTTTAAAGCACTTTAATTTAATCCCTATAGTTGAACAAAAATATGGGGATCGCTTGTTGGCTTTGGTCCGTTTTCCAACTAACCTCGAAAATAGAAACACTTGTGTCGTTAGAATTACTAACATCAACTTTGTGTGGGCAGAAGAACTTAAAGCAAGCCTTGCCAGAAGTGAACTAGAGAACAGATTTATTTATGTTGTTTCGGAAAATGAAGACTTCTCTGGAGCTGTTGGATTCTTGAACTGCTTGAAAAACGAAGCTGGTGGTAAATTCGATGGTATGATTTTCATTCAAGACAAAGCCGAAGCCTTTTCCTTAAAATCCAAATTTTACACAGATCAGTTCAAGAAGGATCTTGTCATTAACGTTTATAAAAACGGATCCTGGGGAACATACAGACATTTCGTTATTGAAACCCAGTCTGATATCGCAATACTGCCAGTCGAAAATGCTTATGTAAACGCTTTGGTAAAGGGCGATCTTGCAAGTTTAAAATGGGTTGAAGGGCCAGTTCCAAAGACCATAACTGAACCGTTAAATGGGGACAATGAATTGTGTAGTGTTTATTATGCACCTATTAATTTACGAGATGTTATGCTCAGTTCTGGTAAGCTTTCGGTTGACGCTCTTCCTGGTGAGTTAGCACAATAAGATTGTGTCCTGGGACTTGAATTTTCTGGACGAGATTTCACCGGTAGAAGAATTATGGCTATGGTTCCCGCGAAGTCTTTAGCTTCGACTTGCTTAGCTAATAAACGTATGATGTGGCCTATACCCGATAATTGGTCAATGGAAGAAGCATCAACTGTGTCTTGTGTATACGCAACAGTATATTATGCACTTGTTGTAAGAGGACGAATGAAGAAAGGGGAGACTGTTTTAATTCACGCTGGTTCTGGTGGTGTTGGACAAGCTGCCATTTCTGTTGCCTTGAACCATGATTTGACTGTGTTCACCACTGTTGGAAGGAATGCGAATCGCGAGTACTTAAAGAAGAGATTTCCCCAACTCCTAGACAGTTATATTGGAAATTAAGGAAATATATCGTTCGAACAGATGGTCATGAATGAAACAAAAGGAAAGGGTGTTGATTTAGTTCTTAATTCACTGTCGGAAGAGAAATTACAAGCCTCTGTTCGGTGCCTTGGAGTCAACGGCCGATTCTTGGAAATTGGGAAATTTGATTTGATCAAAAATTCATCTCTTGGTATGTCAGTGTTTTTAAAAAAACACTTCATTCCATGGAATTCTCCTCGACAGTGTTATGGAAGGAGAAAAATCAATCCAAGATCAAGTAGTTAAGCTCGTTGCTGATGGTATTAAGAGTGGTGCCGTCGTTCCATTACAAACTACTGTATTCAATGAAATGAAAATTGAGCAGGCAATGAAACCAGACCTTCGCATGTATAACGCAATCCCTCGAACTTATATGCACCCAGAAAAAGTTTATATTCTGATTGGAGGACTTGGCGGCTTTGGTTTCGAATTAACTAATTGGCTTGTGATACGTGGAGCGAAAAAAATTGTGTTAGTAAGCAGATCTGGTATCAAGACATGGTACCAATCATTGATGATAAGCAGATGGACAAAAAAAACTGCACTATTAAGATTGAAACAAATGATGTAACCATCTTAGGAGGTTGCCGCAAACTATTAGAGTTAGCACGTGAATTGGGTCATGTTGATTGAATATTTAATTTAGCAGCTGTACTTTGGATGGCCTGATTGAAAATTTAACAAAGGAAGATTTTGAGGCTGTATGTAAGCCTAAAATTGAAGGAATAATATATTTGGATAATATATCACGTGAACTCTGTCCAGAGCTTGACTATTTTGTGTGTTTTTCAAGTGTTTCGTGTGGACGTGGAAACATAGAGCAAACTTATTATGGTTTATCAAACTCTGTAATGGAGAGATGTGAAAACCGGCAGGTGTCTGGATTCCCAGGTACAGCAATTCAATGGGGATCTGTTGGTGATACTGGTATGGTAGTTGAGAATTTAGGTGACAATAATACAGTCATTATGGGTACTTTGCCTGAGAGAATGTCTTCATGTTTGCAAACAATTGATATATTTCTGCAGCAACCACACCCAGTGCTGGCATCAATGGTTGATGGCAGAAAAGCGTAAAAATGACGCTGGTTCTGGATTTAGTTTGGTAACATGCGTTGCTAATATTTTGGGGTTAAGAGATATTAGGAATGTTCAAGACAATTCAACCTTAGCAGATCTCGGTATGGATTTCTTGATGGGAGCAGAAATCAAACAAAATTTGGAAAGAAATTTCGATATCGTCATGTCTGCTCAAGAAATACGAATGCTTACTTTTGGAGCGTTAAACGCCCTGACTGGTGAATCAACTCATGCTTCAAGTGATTCAATAGAAGCATCACCATCAAGAAATATACCTTGCCCGTTTTCAGATGGAACACAAGTAGTTTTTGCTTCCGAATTGATGCCAACTGAATCCATTGTTCAGTTAAAGTCGGGCACGTCTGCCAGTTCGCAAAAACGCCCAATTTTCTTTGTGCATCCCATTGAAGGGTTCATAAAACCACTTTAGCGGCTGGCTGCACGTCTTGATTGGAAAAATAAGAAGACATAGACTACGGCAGGCATCGAACCTGTGACCATGAGGTTGACAGGCGACCACACAACTATCGCGCCACGGCCACCCCCATCTTGCCTGGAACGAAAACTGGATTAGCTTCATGGATACTATGTTGCAATTCAGTATTTTGAGAAGGGATATCCGAGATTTGTATTTGCCAACACTTATTGACAAGGTCATTATAAATGCAACAAAGCATCACAAAATGGTGAAAGAAATAATTAATGGTGCCGAAAATAAAGTCCTAAAAGTTCAGTCAGTCATACGACTGGACGTATAGAAATACTAGGATTAAAAGCTTCTTTAGCGCCTCGTCGTTCAGGACCGCAGGCCCTAACAAAGACGCGCATACAAGCACTAACAGAGGTACTTCATGTCGTTTTTGAGAATTCGGGGGGAGGAATGAAGATCAAAGTGGTAGAATTGGATATTAATCGTATTGCGGATGTACTTTTAGCCCCAACAATTTTACGAATTATCGGAGATGAACCTACAATTGCAGCAGATATAGCAATTGTCACAAGTAGTCAAGGAGAACACATTACAGCCACCCTAGGAAATACAGATGTACGAGTGATTAAAAAAATATTTTATTCGAAGAAGTTGATAAGAATTGCCATATGGTATTGAACTACGATCTTTTATCGGTGGAGAATTCTGATATATTAAACAATATATTTAAAACAATTAAAAAGGATGGTTTCATCTTGTTCGATGAAAGTTAACAAACTGGGAGAGCAACTTTAAAGCACTTTAATTTAATCCCTATAGTTGAACAAAAATATGGAGATCGCTTGTTGGCTTTGGTCCGTTTTTCAACTAACCTCGAAAATAGAAACACTTGTGTCGTTAGAATTACTAACATCAACTTTGTGTGGGCAGAAGAACTTAAAGCAAGCCTTGCCAGAAGTGAACTAGAGAACAGATTTATTTATGGTGTTTCGGAAAATGAAGACTTCTCTGGAGCTGTTGGATTCTTGAACTGCTTGAAAAACGAAGCTGGTGGTAAATGATTTTCATTCAAGACAAAGCCGAAGCCTTTTCCTTAAAATCCAAATTTTACACAGATCAGTTAAAGAAGGCTCTTGTCATTAACGTTTATAAAAACGGATCCTGGGGAACATACAGACATTTCGTTATTGAAACCCAGTCTGATATCGCAATACTACCAGTCGAACGATTGCAATAATGAAGAAAAAAATTGATACCAATAACCTACCACCTATTTTTGTATCATCTCCAATTTAGTAATACTGTTCTTGGCTTTAAAATAAATCGATCTCTTTCAGCAAATGATCATATCAAACGATGGATTTATTTTAAAGCCAAGACTTGTAACAGTATTACAGTAAACTACTGCAGCATAATCAATTATAGGCAAAAACAATGATTTAACGATTCTTAGTTTAGTGTCAACAGGTGCTATATAGGAAAAAATATATATATAGAATTTATGCTGGTCTTCGGAAATCAAATATTTTTTCTTATTTAGCACCTGTTGACACTAAACTTAGAATCGTTAAATCATTGTTTTTGCCTATAATTGATTATGCTGCAGTAGTTTACTGTAATACTGTTACAAGTCTTGGCTTTAAAATAAATCCTTCTCTTTCAGCAAATGATCAAATCAAAATTTCTATTGGTAGAATTTATGGTGGTCTCCGTAAATTGAATATTTTTTCCTATTTAACACCTGTTGACACTAAACTTAGAATCGTTAAATCATTGTTTTTGACTTTTTTAGTTTTAGACTCTCCCTTCACAAACTAAGTGTTGCTTTTAATGACCTGGTTAGGTATGTATTTAATTTGAGGAGGTTTGACCATGTTTCTCAATACCATCAACGTGTCCTGGGATGCACATTTGAAGAGTTCCTTGTTGCAAGATGTTATTTTTCTTGCATACAATTATTCTAAGAAAAACTCCGCCATACCAGTTTGATAAGCTAAGCTTCGCGTAGTCGATTCGAACAATGAATCTATTAACTCTTTATATATGGTATTCAAAAACATACTAGTAGCTCACAGTTACAACATTTACTGCTTGGTATGAGTCTTGAGAATTACTTGAGATACAGACTTATTTTAAGGTTCCATAATGTCATCCACAATAGATGTCCTGCTTATTTAAGTGAATCGCTTCGTAAACTACCAATTCTCAACGAGGATTGAAACTTATTGTACCGCGTTTTTCGCACATCATTGCAGAACGATCCTTCTATGTATCTGCAGTTCGTTTGTGGCATTCACTTCCGAACGAACTGCAGAGTATAACCTCACCTATCACTTTTAAGAGGAAACTATATTTGCACTTTTCTGGTCTTTAAGTACTATTGTTTTTGTTTTTGGTTTTCATTTTTGAATACTATTTTTCTGCTTACTAAAGTTAATTTCTTTAATTTTTATTTCATTTTTATATTGCGTAATAAATAAATTACTATATTTTCTTCTCTTGAAAACATATTATATTGCATTTTACTCTTATTTTTGTACATGATGTGTATAATTAAATCTAAATTAAATTAAATTCATTATTGAAACATTTTGTATATTTTATTCTAGATACTCTATAAGATTCATATCTTAATGTGTCATTGTTAACCTTATATTTTGTTGAAATAAATTGAAATTAAAACTCCTTCCTTTGTTAATTTTTTAATTGTTAATTCGTCAAGACTATTCTTTCTGCAGTTATGCTCTGGAACTCTCTGTCATTGGAAATAAAACAAATAATATGTATTTGTTAGGAGATAAATATGAGACAACAACCAGCTCGCGCCACACATCTTTCCTATCCCTCTTTCTCTTCTTTCACATGACGTCCGCGTTGTGTATAATCATAATCCCTTGAGCGCGTGTAAGATTATTAAAAAAAAGGTATTTCTCAATTTAAAACAGAAATTTTTAGTACTTTTAATTAAGATATTCTGGGTAACGGGTGTTTTTTTAGACGCGTGGGTCTCAAGAAGAAATAAAAGGCATATAATTTAATGTAATGTCCAAGAATTTAGCTTTATTATAAAGATAAGGGTTTGTCATTTTTAAAAATGATTTCGGGCAATTTGCCGCCGCAGCTAACTCGAATTACTTCCAGCCGAGGGGGCAAATTTTCGACCACTTTTTGCAGCAATTGGAGCCGTGTGTTAGAAATAACGCGCCGAATATTCTCTTCCAAGGCGTCAATCGTCTCGCGCTTATCTGCATAGACAAGTGTCTTCACATAACCCCACGAAAAATAGTCCAGCGGTGTTGAATCCCACGATCTTTGAGGCCACGCCACAGGCCCACGACGCGACGCTAGATAATGCGCTCACCAAAAGTTTCCTTTAATAAAATGATAGTTTCGTTAGATGTATGAAATGTAGCGCCGTCTTGTTGGATCCAAAGGTCGTCCACAGCAACATCCTCCAATTCGGGCACGAAAAAGTCATTAATCATGGCTCTATAGCGTTCCCAATTGACTGTAACATTATGGCCGGCTTCATTAAGTCTATTCATTATGAAATACCAAAACAAACTGAGCAAACTCTATTTTTCTTATTTTCTCTCAGAGCAAGGTATAGAGTTACGCACAAGCACAGCCAAACAAATTACAACAAGAAAGAAGAACATGGGAAGATATGCATGAACAATACTTTTTTATATGAAAAACTGGTTTTTGTTCTTTTTTTTGGCTAGGTAGATATTTTGTCGTTGCTTTTATATGCATATATGGTTGGAGTCTATGAAGCAAGTGGCAAAGTGGCAAGTGAGTATTTCTGATTTCTGTTGCCAGTTGAGATTATTTTTCTTTAAGTACAAAATGTGAAGGTACATTTTGTTCTTGGTCGAGATTTTCCAATAATTGAAGATTTTAGGTAGGTACTTCCAAATCAAACTTTGTTTTGAAAATTTTTTGTTTCGAGAATTCTTTTCGTCGTGTAGTTGGTAAAAATAAAAGAATCAAAGTACGTGAGACATGTACAGTGAAGGCTCACTAACTAGTATTTTTTCGGAATTTGGGGAACTTGCTCCGATATTGATAACTTTTTGAAATGCAGATGTCAAATGTTCTTTTGATGGATCTATTTTCTTACTTACTTATCCGGCTCCCGATCCATGGAGGGTCGCTGCCTGACATTGCGATCTTCCATCGGTTGCGGTCCCTCGCATGCTTCCTCCAGTCGTCGAGACCAATCGCTCTTGCGTCTGTAACCACCTGGTCCCTGTAGCGGAGTTTCGGACGTCCTGGTCGTCTCGAACATGGGCTTTGGCTCTTTGAACTACATCCATATCTTGGTACAGTTCGTACAATTATCGATTGAATCTTCTCCTCCATTCGCCCTCTTCGCATATAGGACCAAATACCCTCCGAAGAAATTTTCTCTCCAAAGTGCCCAGTATCAATTCCGCTTTTTTACGTATCGTCCAGCACTCGGCGCCGTAGAGTAGAACTGGTAAAATTAGCGTTTTGTATAGCATGCACTTTGTCTTTCGAGACAGGAGTTTTGACCCCATCTGTTTGGCCAAACCGAAGTAGCAGTGGTTCGCTAGGGTAATTCTTCGTCAAATTTCCACTAAGGTGTCGTTCGTGGAATTAATGTTGATGCCAGTCCTATAACCAGATGCCAGTTGCTTGGCTATTTCGTAGAACCGGCGGGGGTTGGTGGCGGTGCCCCCCCCCCTTACAACCCCACTTCTTGGCCCAATATAGGATTTGGGGTGATTACAAATTTGGATATATGCAAATTTTGTTGGAACTTTTTAAAGAGAAATCTACAAATCCAAAAAAATTGCATATACCAAGACTTGTACCCACCCCAAATCCTATATTGGGCCAAGCAGGGGGCTGGCAGAGGGGCCGCATGCGCCCTTACGCGCCGAGCTTTTTGCACGCCGGGAACCTAATTTCAAAAAACACTTCACACAAGTACCACAAAAAACCTTATAGTTAGACATAAGCCCCAAATTAGTTTTTGGGACTTGCGTCCTTTTATTAAATGTCTGCCTGGCGGTGTTTTCTTTTAGATTTTTTTGCAATGACTAACCTTATGATCTTCAACTAACGCTTTTGTTTATTATTCAACTCAATTAAAAACGGTAAATAGCGACATTTTTTTACTTTACATTGGACTTTATTGCACCGTTTTTTACTGTGGTCGGGTCGTTAGCCCAACGCACAAACCTCCAATCTGTAGGGCCATGGGTTTAATGTTGCAATTTTTCTGTGATCAACATTCGCACTTACAAGTTTAGCAAGTCACGACATTAAGTCAAGACCAGTATCCGGCGGCTACCAACTTGTAGGTAATGTAAGCACTTGATGTGTAGGAAAAGATACAGCTCGAGGCCCCCAGTTCCTACAACATCCAACCACCTCAACATCCAACCATCTCAACATCCAACCACCAATTTTCCCTTGAACTATTATGATGACCATGACTTATTGTTTTGTAGGTACAACATTGATTTCTCGTGTTTATCATCTCCGACAACATTTCAATTCCGAGATTTTAAATCTGTAGACATGGCCTTGCAACTTGATGCAACACATTTTCCGTGGAATTTATGCTATAATTTGTACAACGTAAATGATAAAGTAAATCTTTTACAAGATTTGCTATCATAACTATACGAACAACATGTTCCGTTGAAGACGGTGTTAATTTGTAACAAGAATAGTCCATGGTTTACAAATTATGTGCTCCGTTCTATTTAAATCCGTCGAAAACTCTACTCAAGATGGAAGAATAACCCTTAACCCTATACTGGGAAAGTTTTTGTCAGTCTCGTAACTATTCATCTTTTGTTACAGGCTGAGGTAAAAAAATATAATTTATGACCAAATTAAGTTGTAATCAAACTCCCCGAAAGTTACGGAGTAATTTACGATCTATTGGAGTTGGTAGGAAAAACGAAGTTCATAACTTTCCTGATCTAAACGACCTTAACAAGGCTTTTGCATTAAATAATTTGCAGTCATCGAATTTTATACCCAGCAACAGATCCCTTTTTGAATCTTCTTCAGAATTTCGTTCTCTTTTAAGTCCAATTCTGGTGCGGAAGATGGCGTTCTAATTTGTTTTATAAAAATGATTTTACCGCAAATCATATTTACGTTTGCCTGTATTGGAAACTTTTGTATTCCAACCACCTCATTTCCTCAATGTTGGAAGCTGGCTAAGGTTATTCCTGTTTCTAAAAAGCCCAACCCTTCCTCAGCCAGTGACTCTCGGGCAATAAGTATATTGCCTGTCAAAAATATTTGAAAAAGTGTTATCAAATCAAGTTTCAAATCAGATAAACTCCCATAATCTATTTACTCCTGATCAGTCTGGTTTCTGCACAAAACACTGTTGCTCTACAGCAATGGTAAAAGTCCTTGATGATATAAGCGTACAACATGATCAAGATAAATTAACTATACTTTGTTTGCTGGATTTTATCATGATATCCAATTACAATTTTCTTTATTCTTATTAATTCAATACCAATTTAACAAAATAAATCCTTTGTAAGAAGCTTAATATTTACTTTGGCTTCAGTAGAAGATCGGTTCATTTAATTCAAGACTACCTAAGACACCGCAGTCAGAGAGTAAAAGTAGATAATTCTTTCTCAGATCTAATCCATCTACTTGCTGGCGTGCCACTCTTGTTGGGACCTATTTTATTTTGCTTGTTTATCGACGCTTTACCTAAAGTGTGTAACAATGGCATGTTACATCTTCATGCAGACGATGTTCTGGTATATCTCTCCCGTCCATTTAACTTATTGGAGGACTTAGTCTGCGGGATAAATGAAGATCTTCGTGAGATCTATAAATGGTCGTTGTCCAATGGTTTAACCTTAAATCGAGCTACATCGCAAACGATTGCAATAATGAAGAAAAAAATTGGTACCAATAACCTACCACCTATTTTTGTATCATCTCCAATTTAGTAATACTGTTCTTGGCTTTAAAATAAATCGATCTCTTTCAGCAAATGATCATATCAAACGATGGATTTATTTTAAAGCCAAGACTTGTAACAGTATTACAGTAAACTACTGCAGCATAATCAATTATAGGCAAAAACAATGATTTAACGATTCTTAGTTTAGTGTCAACAGGTGCTATATAGGAAAAAATATATATATAGAATTTATGGTGGTCTTCGGAAATCAAATATTTTTTCTTATTTAGCACCTGTTGACACTAAACTTAGAATCGTTAAATCATTGTTTTTGCCTATAATTGATTATGCTGCAGTAGTTTACTGTAATACTGTTACAAGTCTTGGCTTTAAAATAAATCCTTCTCTTTCAGCAAATGATCAAATCAAAATTTCTATTGGTAGAATTTATGGTGGTCTCCGTAAATTGAATATTTTTTCCTATTTAACACCTGTTGACACTAAACTTAGAATCGTTAAATCATTGTTTTTGACTTTTTTAGTTTTAGACTCTCCCTTCACAAACTAAGTGTTGCTTTTAATGACCTGGTTAGGCATGTATTTAATTTGAGGAGGTTTGACCATGTTTCTCAATACCATCAACGTGTCCTGGGATGCACATTTGAAGAGTTCCTTGTTGCAAGATGTTATTTTTCTTGCATAAAATTATTCTAAGAAAAACTCCGCCATACCAGTTTGATAAGCTAAGCTTCGCGTAGTCGATTCGAACAATGAATCTATTAACTCTTTATATATGGTATTCAAAAACATACTAGTATCTCACAGTTACAACATTTACTGCTTGGTATGAGTCTTGAGAATTACTTGAGATACAGACTTATTTTAAGGTTCCATAATGTCATCCACAATAGATGTCCTGCTTATTTAAGTGAATCGCTTCGTAAACTACCAATTCTCAACGAGGATTGAAACTTATTGTACCGCGTTTTTCGCACATCATTGCAGAACGATCCTTCTATGTATCTGCAGTTCGTTTGTGGCATTCACTTCCGAACGAACTGCAGAGTATAACCTCACCTATCACTTTTAAGAGGAAACTATATTTGCACTTTTCTAGTCTTTAAGTACTATTGTTTTTGTTTTTGGTTTTCATTTTTGAATACTATTTTTCTGCTTACTAAAGTTAATTTCTTTAATTTTTATTTCATTTTTATATTGCGTAATAAATAAATTACTATATTTTCTTCTCTTGAAAACATATTATATTGCATTTTACTCTTATTTTTGTACATGATGTGTATAATTAAATCTAAATTAAATTAAATTCATTATTGAAACATTTTGTATATTTTATTCTAGATACTCTATAAGATTCATATCTTAATGTGTCATTGTTAACCTTATATTTTGTTGAAATAAATTGAAATTAAAACTCCTTCCTTTGTTAATTTTTTAATTGTTAATTCGTCAAGACTATTCTTTCTGCAGTTATGCTCTGGAACTCTCTGTCATTGGAAATAAAACAAATAATATGTATTTGTTAGGAGATAAATATGAGACAACAACCAGCTCGCGCCACACATCTTTCCTATCCCTCTTTCTCTTCTTTCACATGACGTCCGCGTTGTGTATAATCATAATCCCTTGAGCGCGTGTAAGATTATTAAAAAAAAGGTATTTCTCAATTTAAAACAGAAATTTTTAGTACTTTTAATTAAGATATTCTAGGTAACGGGTGTTTTTTTAGACGCGTGGGTCTCAAGAAGAAATAAAAGGCATATAATTTAATGTAATGTCCAAGAATTTAGCTTTATTATAAAGATAAGGGTTTGTCATTTTTAAAAATGATTTCGGGCAATTTGCCGCCGCAGCTAACTCGAATTACTTCCAGCCGAGGGGGCAAATTTTCGACCACTTTTTGCAGCAATTGGAGCCGTGTGTTAGAAATAACGCGCCGAATATTCTCTTCCAAGGCGTCAATCGTCTCGCGCTTATCTGCATAGACAAGTGTCTTCACATAACCCCACGAAAAATAGTCCAGCGGTGTTGAATCCCACGATCTTTGAGGCCACGCCACAGGCCCACGACGCGACGCTAGATAATGCGCTCACCAAAAGTTTCCTTTAATAAAATGATAGTTTCGTTAGATGTATGAAATGTAGCGCTGTCTTGTTGGATCCAAAGGTCGTCCACAGCAACATCCTCCAATTCGGGCACGAAAAAGTCATTAATCATGGCTCTATAGCGTTCCCAATTGACTGTAACATTATGGCCGGCTTCATTAAGTCTATTCATTATGAAATACCAAAACAAACTGAGCAAACTCTATTTTTCTTATTTTCTCTCAGAGCAAGGTATAGAGTTACGCACAAGCACAGCCAAACAAATTACAACAAGAAAGAAGAACATGGGAAGATATGCATGAACATTACTTTTTTATATGAAAAACTGTTTTTTGTTCTTTTTTTTGGCTAGGTAGATATTTTGTCGTTGCTTTTATATGCATATATGGTTGGAGTCTATGAAGCAAGTGGCAAAGTGGCAAGTGAGTATTTCTGATTTCTGTTGCCAGTTGAGATTATTTTTCTTTAAGTACAAAATGTGAAGGTACATTTTGTTCTTGGTCGAGATTTTCCAATAATTGAAGATTTTAGGTAGGTACTTCCAAATCAAACTTTGTTTTGAAAATTTTTTGTTTCGAGAATTCTTTTCGTCGTGTAGTTGGTAAAAATAAAAGAATCAAAGTACGTGAGACATGTACAGTGAAGGCTAGTATTTTTTCGGAATTTGGGGAACTTGCTCCGATATTGATAACTTTTTGAAATGCAGATGTCAAATGTTCTTTTGATGGATCTATTTTCTTACTTACTTATCCGGCTCCCGATCCATGGAGGGTCGCTGCCTGACATTGCGATCTTCCATCGGTTGCGGTCCCTCGCATGCTTCCTCCAGTCGTCGAGACCAATCGCTCTTGCGTCTGTAACCACCTGGTCCCTGTAGCGGAGTTTCGGACGTCCTGGTCGTCTCGAACATGGGCTTTGGCTCTTTGAACTACATCCATATCTTGGTACAGTTCGTACAATTATCGATTGAATCTTCTCCTCCATTCGCCCTCTTCGCATATAGGACCAAATACCCTCCGAAGAAATTTTCTCTCCAAAGTGCCCAGTATCAATTCCGCTTTTTTACGTATCGTCCAGCACTCGGCGCCGTAGAGTAGAACTGGTAAAATTAGCGTTTTGTATAGCATGCACTTTGTCTTTCGAGACAGGAGTTTTGAACCCATCTGTTTGGCCAAACCGAAGTAGCAGTGGTTCGCTAGGGTAATTCTTCGTCAAATTTCCACTAAGGTGTCGTTCGTGGAATTAATGTTGATGCCAGTCCTATAACCAGATGCCAGTTGCTTGGCTATTTCGTAGAACCGGCGGGGGTTGGTGGCGGTGCCCCCCCCCCCTTACAACCCCACTTCTTGGCCCAATATAGGATTTGGGGTGATTACAAATTTGGATATATGCAAATTTTGTTGGAACTTTTTAAAGAGAAATCTACAAATCCAAAAAAATTGCATATACCAAGACTTGTACCCACCCCAAATCCTATATTGGGCCAAGCAGGGGGCTGGCAGAGGGGCCGCATGCGCCCTTACGCGCCGAGCTTTTTGCACGCCGGGAACCTAATTTCAAAAAACACTTCACACAAGTACCACAAAAAACCTTATAGTTAGACATAAGCCCCAAATTAGTTTTTGGGACTTGCGTCCTTTTATTAAATGTCTGCCTGGCGGTGTTTTCTTTTAGATTTTTTTGCAATGACTAACCTTATGATCTTCAACTAACGCTTTTGTTTATTATTCAACTCAATTAAAAACGGTAAATAGCGACATTTTTTTACTTTACATTGGACTTTATTGCACCGTTTTTTACTGTGGTCGGGTCGTTAGCCCAACGCACAAACCTCCAATCTGTAGGGCCATGGGTTTAATGTTGCAATTTTTCTGTGATCAACATTCGCACTTACAAGTTTAGCAAGTCACGACATTAAGTCAAGACCAGTATCCGGCGGCTACCAACTTGTAGGTAATGTAAGCACTTGATGTGTAGGAAAAGATACAGCTCGAGGCCCCCAGTTCCTACAACATCCAACCACCTCAACATCCAACCACCTCAACATCCAACCACCAATTTTCCCTTGAACTATTATGATGACCATGACTTATTGTTTTGTAGGTACAACATTGATTTCTCGTGTTTATCATCTCCGACAACATTTCAATTCCGAGATTTTAAATCTGTAGACATGGCCTTGCAACTTGATGCAACACATTTTCCGTGGAATTTATGCTATAATTTGTACAACGTAAATGATAAAGTAAATCTTTTACAAGATTTGCTATCATAACTATACGAACAACATGTTCCGTTGAAGACGGTGTTAATTTGTAACAAGAATAGTCCATGGTTTACAAATTATGTGCTCCGTTCTATTTAAATCCGTCGAAAACTCTACTCAAGATGGAAGAATAACCCTTAACCCTAAACTGGGAAAGTTTTTGTCAGTCTCGTAACTATTCATCTTTTGTTACAGGCTGAGGTAAAAAAATATAATTTATGACCAAATTAAGTTGTAATCAAACTCCCCGAAAGTTACGGAGTAATTTACGATCTATTGGAGTTGGTAGGAAAAACGAAGTTCATAACTTTCCTGATCTAAACGACCTTAACAAGGCTTTTGCATTAAATAATTTGCAGTCATCGAATTTTATACCCAGCAACAGATCCCTTTTTGAATCTTCTTCAGAATTTCGTTCTCTTTTAAGTCCAATTCTGGTGCGGAAGATGGCGTTCTAATTTGTTTTATAAAAATGATTTTACCGCAAATCATATTTACGTTTGCCTGTATTGGAAACTTTTGTATTCCAACCACCTCATTTCCTCAATGTTGGAAGCTGGCTAAGGTTATTCCTGTTTCTAAAAAGCCCAACCCTTCCTCAGCCAGTGACTCTCGGGCAATAAGTATATTGCCTGTCAAAAATATTTGAAAAAGTGTTATCAAATCAAGTTTCAAATCAGATAAACTCCCATAATCTATTTAATCCTGATCAGTCTGGTTTCTGCACAAAACACTGTTGCTCTACAGCAATGGTAAAAGTCCTTGATGATATAAGCGTACAACATGATCAAGATAAATTAACTATACTTTGTTTGCTGGATTTTATCATGATATCCAATTTCAATTTTCTTTATTCTTATTAATTCAATACCAATTTAACAAAATAAATCCTTTGTAAGAAGCTTAATATTTACTTTGGCTTCAGTAGAAGATCGGTTCATTTCATTAAAGACTACCTAAGACACCGCAGTCAGAGAGTAAAAGTAGATAATTCTTTCTCAGATCTAATCCATCTACTTGCTGGCGTGCCACTCTTGTTGGGACCTATTTTATTTTGCTTGTTTATCGACGCTTTACCTAAAGTGTGTAACAATGGCATGTTACATCTTCATGCAGACGATGTTCTGGTATATCTCTCCCGTCCATTTAACTTATTGGAGGACTTAGTCTGCGGGATAAATGAAGATCTTCGTGAGATCTATAAATGGTCGTTGTCCAATGGTTTAACCTTAAATCGAGCTACATCGCAAACGATTGCAATAATGAAGAAAAAAATTGATACCAATAACCTACCACCTATTTTTGTATCATCTCCAATTTAGTAATACTGTTCTTGGCTTTAAAATAAATCGATCTCTTTCAGCAAATGATCATATCAAACGATGGATTTATTTTAAAGCCAAGACTTGTAACAGTATTACAGTAAACTACTGCAGCATAATCAATTATAGGCAAAAACAATGATTTAACGATTCTTAGTTTAGTGTCAACAGGTGCTATATAGGAAAAAATATATATATAGAATTTATGGTGGTCTTCGGAAATCAAATATTTTTTCTTATTTAGCACCTGTTGACACTAAACTTAGAATCGTTAAATCATTGTTTTTGCCTATAATTGATTATGCTGCAGTAGTTTACTGTAATACTGTTACAAGTCTTGGCTTTAAAATAAATCCTTCTCTTTCAGCAAATGATCAAATCAAAATTTCTATTGGTAGAATTAATGGTGGTCTCCGTAAATTGAATATTTTTTCCTATTTAACACCTGTTGACACTAAACTTAGAATCGTTAAATCATTGTTTTTGACTTTTTTAGTTTTAGACTCTCCCTTCACAAACTAAGTGTTGCTTTTAATAACCTGGTTAGGCATGTATTTAATTTGAGGAGGTTTGACCATGTTTCTCAATACCATCAACGTGTCCTGGGATGCACATTTGAAGAGTTCCTTGTTGCAAGATGTTATTTTTCTTGCATAAAATTATTCTAAGAAAAACTCCGCCATACCAGTTTGATAAGCTAAGCTTCGCGTAGTCGATTCGAACAATGAATCTATTAACTCTTTATATATGGTATTCAAAAACATACTAGTATCTCACAGTTACAACATTTACTGCTTGGTATGAGTCTTGAGAATTACTTGAGATACAGACTTATTTTAAGGTTCCATAATGTCATCCACAATAGATGTCCTGCTTATTTAAGTGAATCGCTTCGTAAACTACCAATTCTCAAAGAGGATTGAAACTTATTGTACCGCGTTTTTCGCACATCATTGCAGAGCGATCCTTCTATGTATCTGCAGTTCGTTTGTGGCATTCACTTCCGAACGAACTGCAGAGTATAACCTCACCTATCACTTTTAAGAGGAAACTATATTTGCACTTTTCTGGTCTTTAAGTACTATTGTTTTTGTTTTTGGTTTTCATTTTTGAATACTATTTTTCTGCTTACTAAAGTTAATTTCTTTAATTATTATTTCATTTTTATATTGCGTAATAAATAAATTACTATATTTTCTTCTCTTGAAAACATATTATATTACATTTTACTCTTATTTTTGTACATGATGTGTATAATTAAATATGACACACATCTTTCCTATCCCTCTTTCTTTTCTTTCACATGACGTCCGCGTTGTGTATAATCATAATCCCTTGAGCGCGTGTAAGATTATTAAAAAAAAGGTATTTCTCAATTTAAAACAGAAATTTTTAGTA
The DNA here is from genome assembly GCA_910595825.1 of Philhelius pedissequus. NCBI lineage: Eukaryota > Metazoa > Arthropoda > Insecta > Diptera > Syrphidae > Philhelius > Philhelius pedissequus. The sequence continues at coordinate 171,011,867 of OU343160.1, forward strand.
CTTTTAATTAAGATATTCTAGGTAACGGGTGTTTTTTTAGACGCGTGGGTCTCAAGAAGAAATAAAAGGCATATAATTTAATGTAATGTCCAAGAATTTAGCTTTATTATAAAGATAAGGGTTTGTCATTTTTAAAAATGATTTCGGGCAATTTGCCGCCGCAGCTAACTCGAATTACTTCCAGCCGAGGGGGCCAATTTTCGACCACTTTTTGCAGCAATTGGAGCCGTGTGTTAGAAATAACGCGCCGAATATTCTCTTCCAAGGCGTCAATCGTCTCGCGCTTATCTGCATAGACAAGTGTCTTCACATAACCCCACGAAAAATAGTCCAGCGGTGTTGAATCGCACGATCTTTTAGGCCACGCCACAGGTTCACGACGCGACGCGACGCTAGATAATGCGCTCACCAAAAGTTTCCTTGTATAAAATGATAGTTTCGTTAGATGTATGAAATGTAGCGCCGTCTTGTTGGATCCAAAGGTCGTCCACAGCAACATCCTCCAATTCGGGCACGAAAAAGTCATTAATCATGGCTCTATAGCGTTCCCAATTGACTGTAACATTATGGCCGGCTTCATTAAGTCTATTTATTATGAAATACCAAACCAAACTGAGCAAACTCTATTTTTCTTATTTTCTCTCAGAGCAAGGTATAGAGTTACGCACAAGCACAGCAAAACAAATTACAACAAGAAAGAAGAACATGGGAAGATATGCATGAACAATACTTTTTTATATGAAAAACTGGTTTTTGTTCTTTTTTTTGGCTAGGTAGATATTTTGTCGTTGCTTTTATATGCATATATGGTTGGAGTCTATGAAGCAAGTGGCAAAGTGGCAAGTGAGTATTTCTGATTTCTGTTGCCAGTTGAGATTATTTTTCTTTAAGTACAAAATGTGAAGGTACATTTTGTTCTTGGTCGAGATTTTCCAATAATTGAAGATTTTAGGTAGGTACTTCCAAATCAAACTTTGTTTTGAAATTTTTTTGTTTCGAGAATTCTTTTCGTCGTGTAGTTGGTAAAAATAAAAGAATCAAAGTACGTGAGACATGTACAGTGAAGGCTCACTAACTAGTATTTTTTCGGAATTTGGGGAACTTGCTCCGATATTGATAACTTTGAAATGCAGATGTCAAATGTTCTTTTGATGGATCTATTTTCTTATTTACTTATCCGGCTCCCGATCCATGGAGGGTCGCTGCCTGACATTGCGATCTTCCATCGGTTGCGGTCCCTCGCATGCTTCCTCCAGTCGTCGAGACCAATCGCTCTTGCGTCTGTAACCACCTGGTTCCTGTAGCGGAGTTTCGGACGTCCTGGTCTTCTCGAACATGGGCCTTGGCTCTTTGAACTACATCCATATCTTGGTACAGTTCGTACAATTATCGATTGAATCTTCTACTCCATTCGCCCTCTTCGCATATAGGACCAAATACCCTCCGAAGAAATTTTCTCTCCAAAGTGCCCAGTATCAATTCCGCTTTTTTACGTATCGTCCAGCACTCGGCGCCGTAGAGTAGAACTGGTAAAATTAGCGTTTTGTATAGCGTGCACTTTGTCTTTCGAGACAGGAGTTTTGAACCCATCTGTTTGGCCAAACCGAAGTAGCAGTGGTTCGCTAGGGTAATTCTTCGTCAAATTTCCACTAAGGTGTCGTTCGTGGAATTAATGTTGATGCCAGTCCTATAACCAGATGCCAGTTGCTTGGCTATTTCGTAGAACCGGCGGGGGTTGGTTGCGGTGCCCCCCCCCCCTTACAACCCCACTTCTTGGCCCAATATAGGATTTGGGGTGATTACAAATTTGGATATATGCAAATTTTGTTGGAACTTTTTAAAAAGAAATCTACAAAACCAAAAAAATTGCATATACCAAGACTTGTACCCACCCCAAATCCTATATTGGGCCAAGCAGGGGGCTGGCAGAGGGGCCGCATGCGCCCTTACGCGCCGAGCTTTTTGCACGCCGGGAACCTAATTTCAAAAAACACTTCACACAAGTACCACAAAAAACCTTATAGTTAGACATAAGCCCCAAATTAGTTTTTGGGACTTGCGTCCTTTTATTAAATGTCTGCCTGGCGGTGTTTTCTTTTAGATTTTTTTGCAATGACTAACCTTATGATCTTCAACTAACGCTTTTGTTTATTATTCAACTCAATTAAAAACGGTAAATAGCGACATTTTTTTACTTTACATTGGACTTTATTGCACCGTTTTTTACTGTGGTCGGGTCGTTAGCCCAACGCACAAACCTCCAATCTGTAGGGCCATGGGTTTAATGTTGCAATTTTTCTGTGATCAACATTCGCACTTACAAGTTTAGCAAGTCACGACATTAAGTCAAGACCAGTATCCGGCGGCTACCAACTTGTAGGTAATGTAAGCACTTGATGTGTAGGAAAAGATACAGCTCGAGGCCCCCAGTTCCTACAACATCCAACCACCTCAACATCCAACCACCTCAACATCCAACCACCAATTTTCCCTTGAACTATTATGATGACCATGACTTATTGTTTTGTAGGTACAACATTGATTTCTCGTGTTTATCATCTCCGACATTTCAATTCCGAGATTTTAAATCTGTAGACATGGCCTTGCAACTTGATGCAACACATTTTCCGTGGGATTTATGCTATAATTTGTACAACGTAAATGATAAAGTAAATCTTTTACAAGATTTGCTATCATAACTATACGAACAACATGTTCCGTTGAAGACGGTGTTAATTTGTAACAAGAATAGTCCATGGTTTACAAATTATGTGCTCCGTTCTATTTAAATCCGTCGAAAACTCTACTCAAGATGGAAGAATAACCCTTAACCCTAAACTGGGAAAGTTTTTGTCAGTCTCGTAACTATTCATCTTTTGTTACAGGCTGAGGTAAAAAAATATAATTTATGACCAAATTAAGTTGTAATCAAACTCCCCGAAAGTTACGGAGTAATTTACGATCTATTGGAGTTGGTAGGAAAAACGAAGTTCATAACTTTCCTGATCTAAACGACCTTAACAAGGCTTTTGCATTAAATAATTTGCAGTCATCGAATTTTATACCCAGCAACAGATCCCTTTTTGAATCTTCTTCAGAATTTCGTTCTCTTTTAAGTCCAATTCTGGTGCGGAAGATGGCGTTCTAATTTGTTTTATAAAAATGATTTTACCGCAAATCATATTTACGTTTGCCTGTATTGGAAACTTTTGTATTCCAACCACCTCATTTCCTCAATGTTGGAAGCTGGCTAAGGTTATTCCTGTTTCTAAAAAGCCCAACCCTTCCTCAGCCAGTGACTCTCGGGCAATAAGTATATTGCCTGTCAAAAATATTTGAAAAAGTGTTATCAAATCAAGTTTCAAATCAGATAAACTCCCATAATCTATTTACTCCTGATCAGTCTGGTTTCTGCACAAAACACTGTTGCTCTACAGCAATGGTAAAAGTCCTTGATGATATAAGCGTACAACATGATCAAGATAAATTAACTATACTTTGTTTGCTGGATTTTATCATGATATCCAATTTCAATTTTCTTTATTCTTATTAATTCAATACCAATTTAACAAAATAAATCCTTTGTAAGAAGCTTAATATTTACTTTGGCTTCAGTAGAAGATCGGTTCATTTAATTCAAGACTACCTAAGACACCGCAGTCAGAGAGTGAAAGTAGATAATTCTTTCTCAGATCTAATCCATCTACTTGCTGGCGTGCCACTCTTGTTGGGACCTATTTTATTTTGCTTGTTTATCGACGCTTTACCTAAAGTGTGTAACAATGGCATGTTACATCTTCATGCAGCCGATGTTCTGGTATATCTCTCCCGTCCATTTAACTTATTGGAGGACTTAGTCTGCGGGATAAATGAAGATCTTCGTGAGATCTATAAATGGTCGTTGTCCAATGGTTTAACCTTAAATCGAGCTACATCGCAAACGATTGCAATAATGAAGAAAAAAATTGATACCAATAACCTACCACCTATTTTTGTATCATCTCCAATTTAGTAATACTGTTCTTGGCTTTAAAATAAATCGATCTCTTTCAGCAAATGATCATATCAAACGATGGATTTATTTTAAAGCCAAGACTTGTAACAGTATTACAGTAAACTACTGCAGCATAATCAATTATAGGCAAAAACAATGATTTAACGATTCTTAGTTTAGTGTCAACAGGTGCTATATAGGAAAAAATATATATATAGAATTTATGGTGGTCTTCGGAAATCAAATATTTTTTCTTATTTAGCACCTGTTGACACTAAACTTAGAATCGTTAAATCATTGTTTTTGACTTTTTTAGTTTTAGACTCTCCCTTCACAAACTAAGTGTTGCTTTTAATGACCTGGTTAGGTATGTATTTAATTTGAGGAGGTTTGACCATGTTTCTCAATACCATCAACGTGTCCTGGGATGCACATTTGAAGAGTTCCTTGTTGCAAGATGTTATTTTTCTTGCATAAAACTCCGCCATACCATTTTGATAAGCTAAGCTTCGCGTAGTCGATTCGAACAATGAATCTATTAACTCTTTATATATGGTATTCAAAAACATACTAGTATCTCACAGTTACAACATTTACTGCTTGGTATGAGTCTTGAGAATTACTTGAGATACAGACTTATTTTAAGGTTCCATAATGTCATCCACAATAGATGTCCTGCTTATTTAAGTGAATCGCTTCGTAAACTACCAATTCTCAAAGAGGATTGAAACTTATTGTACCGCGTTTTTCGCACATCATTGCAGAGCGATCCTTCTATGTATCTGCAGTTCGTTTGTGGCATTCACTTCCGAACGAACTGCAGAGTATAACCTCACCTATCACTTTTAAGAGGAAACTATATTTGCACTTTTCTGGTCTTTAAGTACTATTGTTTTTGTTTTTGGTTTTCATTTTTGAATACTATTTTTCTGCTTACTAAAATTAATTTCTTTAATTTTTATTTCATTTTTATATTGCGTAATAAATAAATTACTATATTTTCTTCTCTTGAAAACATATTATATTACATTTTACTCTTATTTTTGTACATGATGTGTATAATTAAATATGACACTCATCTTTCCTATCCCTCTTTCTTTTCTTTCACATGACGTCCGCGTTGTGTATAATCATAATCCCTTGAGCGCGTGTAAGATTATTAAAAAAAAGGTATTTCTCAATTTAAAACAGAAATTTTTAGTACTTTTAATTAAGATATTCTAGGTAACGGGTGTTTTTTTAGACGCGTGGGTCTCAAGAAGAAATAAAAGGCATATAATTTGATGTAATGTCCAAGAATTTAGCTTTATTATAAAGATAAGGGTTTGTCATTTTTAAAAATGATTTCGGGCAATTTGCCGCCGCAGCTAACTCGAATTACTTCCAGCCGAGGGGGCCAATTTTCGACCACTTTTTGCAGCAATTGGAGCTGTGTGTTAGAAATAACGCGCCGAATATTCTCTTCCAAGGCGTCAATCGTCTCGCGCTTATCTGCATAGACAAGTGTCTTCACATAACCCCACGAAAAATAGTCCAGCGGTGTTGAATCGCACGATCTTTGAGGCCACGCCACAGGTTCACGACGCGACGCGACGCTAGATAATGCGCTCACCAAAAGTTTCCTTGTATAAAATGATAGTTTCGTTAGATGTATGAAATGTAGCGCCGTCTTGTTGGATCCAAAGGTCGTCCACAGCAACATCCTCCAATTCGGGCACGAAAAAGTCATTAATCATGGCTCTATAGCGTTCCCAATTGACTGTAACATTATGGCCGGCTTCATTAAGTCTATTCATTATGAAATACCAAACCAAACTGAGCAAACTCTATTTTTCTTATTTTCTCTCAGAGCAAGGTATAGAGTTACGCACAAGCACAGCCAAACAAATTACAACAAGAAAGAAGAACATGGGAAGATATGCATGAACAATACTTTTTTATATGAAAAACTGTTTTTTGTTCTTTTTTTTGGGTAGGTAGATATTTTGTCGTTGCTTTTATATGCATATATGGTTGGAGTCTATGAAGCAAGTGGCAAAGTGGCAAGTGAGTATTTCTGATTTCTGTTGCCAGTTGAGATTATTTTTCTTTAAGTACAAAATGTGAAGGTACATTTTGTTCTTGGTCGAGATTTTCCAATAATTGAAGATTTTAGGTAGGTACTTCCAAATCAAACTTTGTTTTGAAAATTTTTTGTTTCGAGAATTCTTTTCGTCGTGTAGTTGGTAAAAATAAAAGAATCAAAGTACGTGAGACATGTACAGTGAAGGCTCACTAACTAGTATTTTTTCGGAATTTGGGGAACTTGCTCCGATATTGATAACTTTTTGAAATGCAGATGTCAAATGTTCTTTTGATGGATCTATTTTCTTACTTACTTATCCGGCTCCCGATCCATGGAGGGTCGCTGCCTGACATTGCGATCTTCCATCGGTTGCGGTCCCTCGCATGCTTCCTCCAGTCGTCGAGACCAATCGCTCTTGCGTCTGTAACCACCTGGTCCCTGTAGCGGAGTTTCGGACGTCCTGGTCGTCTCGAACATGGGCTTTGGCTCTTTGAACTACATCCATATCTTGGTACAGTTCGTACAATTATCGATTGAATCTTCTCCTCCATTCGCCCTCTTCGCATATAGGACCAAATACCCTCCGAAGAAATTTTCTCTCCAAAGTGCCCAATATCAATTCCGCTTTTATACGTATCGTCCAGCACTCGGCGCCGTAGAGTAGAACTGGTAAAATTAGCGTTTTGTATAGCGTGCACTTTGTCTTTCGAGACAGGAGTTTTGAACCCATCTGTTTGGCGAAACCGAAGTAGCAGTGGTTCGCTAGGGTAATTCTTCGTCAAATTTCCACTAAGGTGTCGTTCGTGGAATTAATGTTGATGCCAGTCCTATAACCAGATGCCAGTTGCTTGGCTATTTCGTAGAACCGGCGGGGGTTGGTGGCGGTGCCCCCCCCCCTTACAACCCCACTTCTTGGCCCAATATAGGATTTGGGGTGATTACAAATTTGGATATATGCAAATTTTGTTGGAACTTTTTGAAAAGAAATCTACAAATCCAAAAAAATTGCATATACCAAGACTTGTACCCACCCCAAATCCTATATTGGGCCAAGCAGGGGGCTGGCAGAGGGGCCGCATGCGCCCTTACGCGCCGAGCTTTTTGCACGCCGGGAACCTAATTTCAAAAAACGCTTCACACAATACCACAAAAAACCTTATAGTTAGACATAAGCCCCAAATTAGTTTTTGGGACTTGCGTCCTTTTATTAAATGTCTGCCTGGCGGTGTTTTCTTTTAGATTTTTTTGCAATGACTAACCTTATGATCTTCAACTAACGCTTTTGTTTATTATTCAACTAAATTAAAAACGGTAAATAGCGACATTTTTTTACTTTACATTGGACTTTATTGCACCGTTTTTTACTGTGGTCGGGTCGTTAGCCCAACGCACAAACCTCCAATCTGTAGGGCCATGGGCTTAATGTTGCAATTTTTCTGTGATCAACATTCGCACTTACAAGTTTAGCAAGTCACGACATTAAGTCAAGACCAGTATCCGGCGGCTACCAACTTGTAGGTAATGTAAGCACTTGATGTGTAGGAAAAGATACAGCTCGAGGCCCCCAGTTCCTACAACATCCAACCACCTCAACATCCAACCACCTCAACATCCAACCACCAATTTTCCCTTGAACTATTATGATGACCATGACTTATTGTTTTGTAGGTACAACATTGATTTCTCGTGTTTATCATCTCCGACAACATTTCAATTCCGAGATTTTAAATCTGTAGACATGGCCTTGCAACTTGATGCAACACATTTTCCGTGGAATTTATGCTATAATTTGTACAACGTAAATGATAAAGTAAATCTTTTACAAGATTTGCTATCATAACTATACGAACAACATGTTCCGTTGAAGACGGTGTTAATTTGTAACAAGAATAGTCCATGGTTTACAAATTATGTGCTCCGTTCTATTTAAATCCGTCGAAAACTCTACTCAAGATGGAAGAATAACCCTTAACCCTAAACTGGGAAAGTTTTTGTCAGTCTCGTAACTATTCATCTTTTGTTACAGGCTGAGGTAAAAAAATACAATTTATGACCAAATTAAGTTGTAATCAAACTCCCCGAAAGTTACGGAGTAATTTACGATCTATTGGAGTTGGTAGGAAAAACGAAGTTCATAACTTTCCTGATCTAAACGACCTTAACAAGGCTTTTGCATTAAATAATTTGCAGTCATCGAATTTTATACCCAGCAACAGATCCCTTTTTGAATCTTCTTCAGAATTTCGTTCTCTTTTAAGTCCAATTCTGGTGCGGAAGATGGCGTTCTAATTTGTTTTATAAAAATGATTTTACCGCAAATCATATTTACGTTTGCCTGTATTGGAAACTTTTGTATTCCAACCACCTCATTTCCTCAATGTTGGAAGCTGGCTAAGGTTATTCCTGTTTCTAAAAAGCCCAACCCTTCCTCAGCCAGTGACTCTCGGGCAATAAGTATATTGCCTGTCAAAAATATCCCATAATCTATTTACTCCTGATCAGTCTGGTTTCTGCACAAAACACTGTTGCTCTACAGCAATGGTAAAAGTCCTTGATGATATAAGCGTACAACATGATCAAGATAAATTAACTATACTTTGTTTGCTGGATTTTATCATGATATCCAATTTCAATTTTCTTTATTCTTATTAATTCAATACCAATTTAACAAAATAAATCCTTTGTAAGAAGCTTAATATTTACTTTGGCTTCAGTAGAAGATCGGTTCATTTCATTCAACACTACCTAAGACACCGCAGTCAGAGAGTAAAAGTAGATAACTCTTTCTCAGATCTAATCCATCTACTTGCTGGCGTGCCACTCTTGTTGGGACCTATTTTATTTTGCTTGTTTATCGACGCTTTACCTAAAGTGTGTAACAATGGCATGTTACATCTTCATGCAGACGATGTTCTGGTATATCTCTCCCGTCCATTTAACTTATTGGAGGACTTAGTCTGCGGGATAAATGAAGATCTTCGTGAGATCTATAAATGGTCGTTGTCCAATGGTTTAACCATAAATCGAGATACATCGCAAACGATTGCAATAATGAAGAAAAAAATTGATACCAATAACCTACCACCTATTTTTGTATCATCTCCAATTTAGTAATACTGTTCTTGGCTTTAAAATAAATCGATCTCTTTCAGCAAATGATCATATCAAACGATGGATTTATTTTAAAGCCAAGACTTGTAACAGTATTACAGTAAACTACTGCAGCATAATCAATTATAGGCAAAAACAATGATTTAACGATTCTTAGTTTAGTGTCAACAGGTGCTATATAGGAAAAAATATATATATAGAATTTAGGGTGGTCTTCGGAAATCAAATATTTTTTCTTATTTAGCACCTGTTGACACTAAACTTAGAATCGTTAAATCATTGTTTTTGCCTATAATTGATTATGCTGCAGTAGTTTACTGTAATACTGTTACAAGTCTTGGCTTTAAAATAAATCCTTCTCTTTCAGCAAATGATCAAATCAAAATTTCTATTGGTAGAATTTATGGTGGTCTCCGTAAATTGAATATTTTTTCCTATTTAACACCTGTTGACACTAAACTTAGAATCGTTAAATCATTGTTTTTGACTTTTTTAGTTTTAGACTCTCCCTTCACAAACTAAGTGTTGCTTTTAATGACCTGGTTAGGCATGTATTTAATTTGAGGAGGTTTGACCATGTTTCTCAATACCATCAACGTGTCCTGGGATGCACATTTGAAGAGTTCCTTGTTGCAAGATGTTATTTTTCTTGCATACAATTATTCTAAGAAAAACTCCGCCATACCAGTTTGATAAGCTAAGCTTCGCGTAGTCGATTCGAACAATGAATCTATTAACTCTTTATATATGGTATTCAAAAACATACTAGTATCTCACAGTTTCAACATTTACTGCTTGGTATGAGTCTTGAGAATTACTTGAGATACAGACTTATTTTAAGGTTCCATAATGTCATCCACAATAGATGTCCTGCTTATTTAAGTGAATCGCTTCGTAAACTACCAATTCTCAAAGAGGATTGAAACTTATTGTACCGCGTTTTTCGCACATCATTGCAGAACGATCCTTCTATGTATCTGCAGTTCGTTTGTGGCATTCACTTCCGAACGAACTGCAGAGTATAACCTCACCTATCACTTTTAAGAGGAAACTATATTTGCACTTTTCTGGTCTTTAAGTACTATTGTTTTTGTTTTTGGTTTTCATTTTTGAATACTATTTTTCTGCTTACTAAAGTTAATTTCTTTAATTTTTATTTCATTTTTATATTGCGTAATAAATAAATTACTATATTTTCTTCTCTTGAAAACATATTATATTACATTTTACTCTTATTTTTGTACATGATGTGTATAATTAAATATGACACACATCTTTCCTATCCCTCTTTCTTTTCTTTCACATGACGTCCGCGTTGTGTATAATCATAATCCCTTGAGCGCGTGTAAGATTATTAAAAAAAAGGTATTTCTCAATTTAAAACAGAAATTTTTAGTACTTTTAATTAAGATATTCTAGGTAACGGGTGTTTTTTTAGATGCGTGGGTCTCAAGAAGAAATAAAAGGCATATAATTTAATGTAATGTCCAAGAATTTAGCTTTATTATAAAGATAAGGGTTTGTCATTTTTAAAAATGATTTCGGGCAATTTGCCGCCGCAGCTAACTCGAATTACTTCCAGCCGAGGGGGCCAATTTTCGACCACTTTTTGCAGCAATTGGAGCCGTGTGTTAGAAATATCGCGCCGAATATTCTCTTCCAAGGCGTCAATCGTCTCGCGCTTATCTGCATAGACAAGTGTCTTCACATAACCCCACGAAAAATAGTCCAGCGGTGTTGAATCGCACGATCTTTTAGGCCACGCCACAGGTTCACGACGCGACGCGACGCTAGATAATGCGCTCACCAAAAGTTTCCTTGTATAAAATGATAGTTTCGTTAGATGTATGAAATGAAGCGCCGTCTTGTTGGATCCAAAGGTCGTCCACAGCAACATCCTCCAATTCGGGCACGAAAAAGTCATTAATCATGGCTCTATAGCGTTCCCAATTGACTGTAACATTATGGCCGGCTTCATTAAGTCTATTCATTATGAAATACCAAACCAAACTGAGCAAACTCTATTTTTCTTATTTACTCTCAGAGCAAGGTATAGAGTTACGCACAAGCACAGCCAAACAAATTACAACAAGAAAGAAGAACATGGGAAGATATGCATGAACAATACTTTTTTATATGAAAAACTGGTTTTTGTTCTTTTTTTTGGGTAGGTAGATATTTTGTCGTTGCTTTTATATGCATATATGGTTGGAGTCTATGAAGCAAGTGGCAAAGTGGCAAGTGAGTATTTCTGATTTCTGTTGCCAGTTGAGATTATTTTTCTTTAAGTACAAAATGTGAAGGTACATTTTGTTCTTGGTCGAGATTTTCCAATAATTGAAGATTTTAGGTAGGTACTTCCAAATCAAACTTTGTTTTGAAAATTTTTTGTTTCGAGAATTCTTTTCGTCGTGTAGTTGGTAAAAATAAAAGAATCAAATTACGTGAGACATGTACAGTGAAGGCTCACTAACTAGTATTTTTTCGGAATTTGGGGAACTTGCTCCGATATTGATAACTTTTTGAAATGCAGATGTCAAATGTTCTTTTGATGGATTTATTTTCTTACTTACTTATCCGGCTCCCGATCCATGGAGGGTCGCTGCCTGACATTGCGATCTTCCATCGGTTGCGGTCCCTCGCATGCTTCCTCCAGTCGTCGAGACCAATCGCTCTTGCGTCTGTAACCACCTGGTCCCTGTAGCGGAGTTTCGGACGTCCTGGTCGTCTCGAACATGGGCTTTGGCTCTTTGAACTACATCCATATCTTGGTACAGTTCGTACAATTATCGATTGAATCTTCTCCTCCATTCGCCCTCTTCGCATATAGGACCAAATACCCTCCGAAGAAATTTTCTCTCCAAAGTGCCCAGTATCAATTCCGCTGTTTTACGTATCGTCCAGCACTCGGCGCCGTAGAGTAGAACTGGTAAAATTAGCGTTTTGTATAGCGTGCACTTTGTCTTTCGAGACAGGAGTTTTGAACCCATCTGTTTGGCCAAACCGAAGTAGCAGTGGTTCGCTAGGGTAATTCTTCGTCAAATTTCCACTAAGGTGTCGTTCGTGGAATTAATGTTGATGCCAGTCCTATAACCAGATGCCAGTTGCTTGGCTATTTCGTAGAACCGGCGGGGGTTGGTGGCGGTGCCCCCCCCCTTACAACCCCACTTCTTGGCCCAATATAGGATTTGGGGTGATTACAAATTTGGATATATGCAAATTTTGTTGGAACTTTTTGAAAAGAAATCTACAAATCCAAAAAAATTGCATATACCAAGACTTGTACCCACCCCAAATCCTATATTGGGCCAAGCAGGGGGCTGGCAGAGGGGCCGCATGCGCCCTTACGCGCCGAGCTTTTTGCACGCCGGGAACCTAATTTCAAAAAACGCTTCACACAATACCACAAAAAACCTTATAGTTAGACATAAGCCCCAAATTAGTTTTTGGGACTTGCGTCCTTTTATTAAATGTCTGCCTGGCGGTGTTTTCTTTTAGATTTTTTTGCAATGACTAACCTTATGATCTTCAACTAACGCTTTTGTTTATTATTCAACTAAATTAAAAACGGTAAATAGCGACATTTTTTTACTTTACATTGGACTTTATTGCACCGTTTTTTACTGTGGTCGGGTCGTTAGCCCAACGCACAAACCTCCAATCTGTAGGGCCATGGGTTTAATGTTGCAATTTTTCTGTGATCAACATTCGCACTTACAAGTTTAGCAAGTCACGACATTAAGTCAAGACCAGTATCCGGCGGCTACCAACTTGTAGGTAATGTAAGCACTTGATGTGTAGGAAAAGATACAGCTCGAGGCCCCCAGTTCCTACAACATCCAACCACCTCAACATCCAACCACCTCAACATCCAACCACCAATTTTCCCTTGAACTATTATGATGACCATGACTTATTGTTTTGTAGGTACAACATTGATTTCTCGTGTTTATCATCTCCGACAACATTTTAATTCCGAGATTTTAAATCTGTAGACATGGCCTTGCAACTTGATGCAACACATTTTCCGTGGAATTTATGCTATAATTTGTACAACGTAAATGATAAAGTAAATCTTTTACAAGATTTGCTATCATAACTATACGAACAACATGTTCCGTTGAAGACGGTGTTAATTTGTAACAAGAATAGTCCATGGTTTACAAATTATGTGCTCCGTTCTATTTAAATCCGTCGAAAACTCTACTCAAGATGGAAGAATAACCCTTAACCCTAAACTGGGAAAGTTTTTGTCAGTCTCGTAACTATTCATCTTTTGTTACAGGCTGAGGTAAAAAAATATAATTTATGACCAAATTAAGTTGTAATCAAACTCCCCGAAAGTTACGGAGTAATTTACGATCTATTGGAGTTGGTAGGAAAAACGAAGTTCATAACTTTCCTGATCTAAACGACCTTAACAAGGCTTTTGCATTAAATAATTTGCAGTCATCGAATTTTATACCCAGCAACAGATCCCTTTTTGAATCTTCTTCAGAATTTCGTTCTCTTTTAAGTCCAATTCTGGTGCGGAAGATGGCGTTCTAATTTGTTTTATAAAAATGATTTTACCGCAAATCATATTTACGTTTGCCTGTATTGGAAACTTTTGTATTCCAACCACCTCATTTCCTCAATGTTGGAAGCTGGCTAAGGTTATTCCTGTTTCTAAAAAGCCCAACCCTTCCTCAGCCAGTGACTCTCGGGCAATAAGTATATTGCCTGTCAAAAATATCCCATAATCTATTTACTCCTGATCAGTCTGGTTTCTGCACAAAACACTGTTGCTCTACAGCAATGGTAAAAGTCCTTGATGATATAAGCGTACAACATGATCAAGATAAATTAACTATACTTTGTTTGCTGGATTTTATCATGATATCCAATTTCAATTTTCTTTATTCTTATTAATTCAATACCAATTTAACAAAATAAATCCTTTGTAAGAAGCTTAATATTTACTTTGGCTTCAGTAGAAGATCGGTTCATTTCATTCAACACTACCTAAGACACCGCAGTCAGAGAGTAAAAGTAGATAACTCTTTCTCAGATCTAATCCATCTACTTGCTGGCGTGCCACTCTTGTTGGGACCTATTTTATTTTGCTTGTTTATCGACGCTTTACCTAAAGTGTGTAACAATGGCATGTTACATCTTCATGCAGACGATGTTCTGGTATATCTCTCCCGTCCATTTAACTTATTGGAGGACTTAGTCTGCGGGATAAATGAAGATCTTCGTGAGATCTATAAATGGTCGTTGTCCAATGGTTTAACCATAAATCGAGATACATCGCAAACGATTGCAATAATGAAGAAAAAAATTGATACCAATAACCTACCACCTATTTTTGTATCATCTCCAATTTAGTAATACTGTTCTTGGCTTTAAAATAAATCGATCTCTTTCAGCAAATGATCATATCAAACGATGGATTTATTTTAAAGCCAAGACTTGTAACAGTATTACAGTAAACTACTGCAGCATAATCAATTATAGGCAAAAACAATGATTTAACGATTCTTAGTTTAGTGTCAACAGGTGCTATATAGGAAAAAATATATATATAGAATTTAGGGTGGTCTTCGGAAATCAAATATTTTTTCTTATTTAGCACCTGTTGACACTAAACTTAGAATCGTTAAATCATTGTTTTTGCCTATAATTGATTATGCTGCAGTAGTTTACTGTAATACTGTTACAAGTCTTGGCTTTAAAATAAATCCTTCTCTTTCAGCAAATGATCAAATCAAAATTTCTATTGGTAGAATTTATGGTGGTCTCCGTAAATTGAATATTTTTTCCTATTTAACACCTGTTGACACTAAACTTAGAATCGTTAAATCATTGTTTTTGACTTTTTTAGTTTTAGACTCTCCCTTCACAAACTAAGTGTTGCTTTTAATGACCTGGTTAGGCATGTATTTAATTTGAGGAGGTTTGACCATGTTTCTCAATACCATCAACGTGTCCTGGGATGCACATTTGAAGAGTTCCTTGTTGCAAGATGTTATTTTTCTTGCATACAATTATTCTAAGAAAAACTCCGCCATACCAGTTTGATAAGCTAAGCTTCGCGTAGTCGATTCGAACAATGAATCTATTAACTCTTTATATATGGTATTCAAAAACATACTAGTATCTCACAGTTTCAACATTTACTGCTTGGTATGAGTCTTGAGAATTACTTGAGATACAGACTTATTTTAAGGTTCCATAATGTCATCCACAATAGATGTCCTGCTTATTTAAGTGAATCGCTTCGTAAACTACCAATTCTCAAAGAGGATTGAAACTTATTGTACCGCGTTTTTCGCACATCATTGCAGAACGATCCTTCTATGTATCTGCAGTTCGTTTGTGGCATTCACTTCCGAACGAACTGCAGAGTATAACCTCACCTATCACTTTTAAGAGGAAACTATATTTGCACTTTTCTGGTCTTTAAGTACTATTGTTTTTGTTTTTGGTTTTCATTTTTGAATACTATTTTTCTGCTTACTAAAGTTAATTTCTTTAATTTTTATTTCATTTTTATATTGCGTAATAAATAAATTACTATATTTTCTTCTCTTGAAAACATATTATATTACATTTTACTCTTATTTTTGTACATGATGTGTATAATTAAATATGACACACATCTTTCCTATCCCTCTTTCTTTTCTTTCACATGACGTCCGCGTTGTGTATAATCATAATCCCTTGAGCGCGTGTAAGATTATTAAAAAAAAGGTATTTCTCAATTTAAAACAGAAATTTTTAGTACTTTTAATTAAGATATTCTAGGTAACGGGTGTTTTTTTTAGATGCGTGGGTCTCAAGAAGAAATAAAAGGCATATAATTTAATGTAATGTCCAAGAATTTAGCTTTATTATAAAGATAAGGGTTTGTCATTTTTAAAAATGATTTCGGGCAATTTGCCGCCGCAGCTAACTCGAATTACTTCCAGCCGAGGGGGCCAATTTTCGACCACTTTTTGCAGCAATTGGAGCCGTGTGTTAGAAATAACGCGCCGAATATTCTCTTCCAAGGCGTCAATCGTCTCGCGCTTATCTGCATAGACAAGTGTCTTAACATAACCCCACGAAAAATAGTCCAGCGGTGTTGAATCGCACGATCTTTTAGGCCACGCCACAGGTTCACGACGCGACGCGACGCTAGATAATGCGCTCACCAAAAGTTTCCTTGTATAAAATGATAGTTTCGTTAGATGTATGAAATGAAGCGCCGTCTTGTTGGATCCAAAGGTCGTCCACAGCAACATCCTCCAATTCGGGCACGAAAAAGTCATTAATCATGGCTCTATAGCGTTCCCAATTGACTGTAACATTATGGCCGGCTTCATTAAGTCTATTCATTATGAAATACCAAACCAAACTGAGCAAACTCTATTTTTCTTATTTACTCTCAGAGCAAGGTATAGAGTTACGCACAAGCACAGCCAAACAAATTACAACAAGAAAGAAGAACATGGGAAGATATGCATGAACAATACTTTTTTATATGAAAAACTGGTTTTTGTTCTTTTTTTTGGGTAGGTAGATATTTTGTCGTTGCTTTTATATGCATATATGGTTGGAGTCTATGAAGCAAGTGGCAAAGTGGCAAGTGAGTATTTCTGATTTCTGTTGCCAGTTGAGATTATTTTTCTTTAAGTACAAAATGTGAAGGTACATTTTGTTCTTGGTCGAGATTTTCCAATAATTGAAGATTTTAGGTAGGTACTTCCAAATCAAACTTTGTTTTGAAAATTTTTTGTTTCGAGAATTCTTTTCGTCGTGTAGTTGGTAAAAATAAAAGAATCAAAGTACGTGAGACATGTACAGTGAAGGCTCACTAACTAGTATTTTTTCGGAATTTGGGGAACTTGCTCCGATATTGATAACTTTTTGAAATGCAGATGTCAAATGTTCTTTTGATGGATCTATTTTCTTACTTACTTATCCGGCTCCCGATCCATGGAGGGTCGCTGCCTGACATTGCGATCTTCCATCGGTTGCGGTCCCTCGCATGCTTCCTCCAGTCGTCGAGACCAATCGCTCTTGCGTCTGTAACCACCTGGTCCCTGTAGCGGAGTTTCGGACGTCCTGGTCGTCTCGAACATGGGCTTTGGCTCTTTGAACTACATCCATATCTTGGTACAGTTCGTACAATTATCGATTGAATCTTCTCCTCCATTCGCCCTCTTCGCATATAGGACCAAATACCCTCCGAAGAAATTTTCTCTCCAAAGTGCCCAGTATCAATTCCGCTGTTTTACGTATCGTCCAGCACTCGGCGCCGTAGAGTAGAACTGGTAAAATTAGCGTTTTGTATAGCGTGCACTTTGTCTTTCGAGACAGGAGTTTTGAACCCATCTGTTTGGCCAAACCGAAGTAGCAGTGGTTCGCTAGGGTAATTCTTCGTCAAATTTCCACTAAGGTGTCGTTCGTGGAATTAATGTTGATGCCAGTCCTATAACCAGATGCCAGTTGCTTGGCTATTTCGTAGAACCGGCGGGGGTTGGTGGCGGTGCCCCCCCCCCTTACAACCCCACTTCTTGGCCCAATATAGGATTTGGGGTGATTACAAATTTGGATATATGCAAATTTTGTTGGAACTTTTTAAAAAGAAATCTACAAATCCAAAAAAATTGCATATACCAAGACTTGTACCCACCCCAAATCCTATATTGGGCCAAGCAGGGGGCTGGCAGAGGGGCCGCATGCGCCCTTACGCGCCGAGCTTTTTGCACGCCGGGAACCTAATTTCAAAAAACACTTCACACAAGTACCACAAAAAACCTTATAGTTAGACATAAGCCCCAAATTAGTTTTTGGGACTTGCGTCCTTTTATTAAATGTCTGCCTGGCGGTGTTTTCTTTTAGATTTTTTTGCAATGACTAACCTTATGATCTTCAACTAACGCTTTTGTTTATTATTCAACTCAATTAAAAACGGTAAATAGCGACATTTTTTTACTTTACATTGGACTTTATTGCACCGTTTTTTACTGTGGTCGGGTCGTTAGCCCAACGCACAAACCTCCAATCTGTAGGGCCATGGGTTTAATGTTGCAATTTTTCTGTGATCAACATTCGCACTTACAAGTTTAGCAAGTCACGACATTAAGTCAAGACCAGTATCCGGCGGCTACCAACTTGTAGGTAATGTAAGCACTTGATGTGTAGGAAAAGATACAGCTCGAGGCCCCCAGTTCCTACAACATCCAACCACCTCAACATCCAACCACCTCAACATCCAACCACCAATTTTCCCTTGAACTATTATGATGACCATGACTTATTGTTTTGTAGGTATAACATTGATTTCTCGTGTTTATCATCTCCGACAACATTTCAATTCCGAGATTTTAAATCTGTAGACATGGCCTTGCAACTTGATGCAACACATTTTCCGTGGAATTTATGCTATAATTTGTACAACGTAAATGATAAAGTAAATCTTTTACAAGATTTGCTATCATAACTATACGAACAACATGTTCCGTTGAAGACGGTGTTAATTTGTAACAAGAATAGTCCATGGTTTACAAATTATGTGCTCCGTTCTATTTAAATCCGTCGAAAACTCTACTCAAGATGGAAGAATAACCCTTAACCCTAAACTGGGAAAGTTTTTGTCAGTCTCGTAACTATTCATCTTTTGTTACAGGCTGAGGTAAAAAAATATAATTTATGACCAAATTAAGTTGTAATCAAACTCCCCGAAAGTTACGGAGTAATTTACGATCTATTGGAGTTGGTAGGAAAAACGAAGTTCATAACTTTCCTGATCTAAACGACCTTAACAAGGCTTTTGCATTAAATAATTTGCAGTCATCGAATTTTATACCCAGCAACAGATCCCTTTTTGAATCTTCTTCAGAATTTCGTTCTCTTTTAAGTCCAATTCTGGTGCGGAAGATGGCGTTCTAATTTGTTTTATAAAAATGATTTTACCGCAAATCATATTTACGTTTGCCTGTATTGGAAACTTTTGTATTCCAACCACCTCATTTCCTCAATGTTGGAAGCTGGCTAAGGTTATTCCTGTTTCTAAAAAGCCCAACCCTTCCTCAGCCAGTGACTCTCGGGCAATAAGTATATTGCCTGTCAAAAATATTTGAAAAAGTGTTATCAAATCAAGTTTCAAATCAGATAAACTCCCATAATCTATTTACTCCTGATCAGTCTGGTTTCTGCACAAAACACTGTTGCTCTACAGCAATGGTAAAAGTCCTTGATGATATAAGCGTACAACATGATCAAGATAAATTAACTATACTTTGTTTGCTGGATTTTATCATGATATCCAATTTCAATTTTCTTTATTCTTATTAATTCAATACCAATTTAACAAAATAAATCCTTTGTAAGAAGCTTAATATTTACTTTGGCTTCAGTAGAAGATCGGTTCATTTCATTCAAGACTACCTAAGACACCGCAGTCAGAGAGTAAAAGTAGATAATTCTTTCTCAGATCTAATCCATCTACTTGCTGGCGTGCCACTCTTGTTGGGACCTATTTTATTTTGCTTGTTTATCGACGCTTTACCTAAAGTGTGTAACAATGGCATGTTACATCTTCATGCAGACGATGTTCTGGTATATCTCTCCCGTCCATTTAACTTATTGGAGGACTTAGTCTGCGGGATAAATGAAGATCTTCGTGAGATCTATAAATGGTCGTTGTCCAATGGTTTAACCCTAAATCGAGATACATCGCAAACGATTGCAATAATGAAGAAAAAAATTGATACCAATAACCTACCACCTATTTTTGTATCATCTCCAATTTAGTAATACTGTTCTTGGCTTTAAAATAAATCGATCTCTTTCAGCAAATGATCATATCAAACGATGGATTTATTTTAAAGCCAAGACTTGTAACAGTATTACAGTAAACTACTGCAGCATAATCAATTATAGGCAAAAACAATGATTTAACGATTCTTAGTTTAGTGTCAACAGGTGCTATATAGGAAAAAATATATATATAGAATTTATGGTGGTCTTCGGAAATCAAATATTTTTTCTTATGTAGCACCTGTTGACACTAAACTTAGAATCGTTAAATCATTGTTTTTGCCTATAATTGATTATGCTGCAGTAGTTTACTGTAATACTGTTACAAGTCTTGGCTTTAAAATAAATCCTTCTCTTTCAGCAAATGATCAAATCAAAATTTCTATTGGTAGAATTTATGGTGGTCTCCGTAAATTGAATATTTTTTCCTATTTAACACCTGGTGACACTAAACTTAGAATCGTTAAATCATTGTTTTTGACTTTTTTAGTTTTAGACTCTCCCTTCACAAACTAAGTGTTGCTTTTAATGACCTGGTTAGGTATGTATTTAATTTGAGGAGGTTTGACCATGTTTCTCAATACCATCAACGTGTCCTGGGATGCACATTTGAAGAGTTCCTTGTTGCAAGATGTTATTTTTCTTGCATAAAATTATTCTAAGAAAAACTCCGCCATACCAGTTTGATAAGCTAAGCTTCGCGTAGTCGATTCGAACAATGAATCTATTAACTCTTTATATATGGTATTCAAAAACATACTAGTATCTCACAGTTACAACATTTACTGCTTGGTATGAGTCTTGAGAATTACTTGAGATACAGACTTATTTTAAGGTTCCATAATGTCATCCACAATAGATGTCCTGCTTATTTAAGTGAATCGCTTCGTAAACTACCAATTCTCAACGAGGATTGAAATTGTACCGCGTTTTTCGCACATCATTGCAGAACGATCCTTCTATGTATCTGCAGTTCGTTTGTGGCATTCACTTCCGAACGAACTGCAGAGTATAACCTCACCTATCACTTTTAAGAGGAAACTATATTTGCACTTTTCTGGTCTTTAAGTACTATTGTCTTTGTTTTTGGTTTTCATTTTTGAATACTATTTTTCTGCTTACTAAAGTTAATTTCTTTAATTTTTATTTCATTTTTATATTCCGTAATAAATAAATTACTATATTTTCTTCTCTTGAAAACATATTATATTACATTTTACTCTTATTTTTGTACATGATGTGTATAATTAAATCTAAATTAAATTAAATTCATTATTGAAACATTTTGTATATTTTATTCTAGATACTCTATAAGATTCATATCTTAATGTGTCATTGTTAACCTTATATTTTGTTGAAATAAATTGAAATTGAAATAAATTGAAATTGAAACTCCTTCCTTTGTTAATTTTTTAATTGTTAATTCGTCAAGACTATTCTTTCTGCAGTTATGCTCTGGAACTCTCTGTCATTGGAAATAAAACAAATAATATGTATTTGTTAGGAGATAAATATGAAACAACAACCAGCTCGCGCCACACATCTTTCCTATCCCTCTTTCTCTTCTTTCACATGACGTCCGCGTTGTGTATAATCATAATCCCTTGAGCGCGTGTAAGATTATTAAAAAAAAGGTATTTCTCAATTTAAAACAGAAATTTTTAGTACTTTTAATTAAGATATTCTAGGTAACGGGTGTTTTTTTAGACGCGTGGGTCTCAAGAAGAAATAAAAGGCATATAATTTAATGTAATGTCCAAGAATTTAGCTTTATTATAAAGATAAGGGTTTGTCATTTTTAAAAATGATTTCGGGCAATTTGCCGCCGCAGCTAACTCGAATTACTTCCAGCCGAGGGGGCAAATTTTCGACCACTTTTTGCAGCAATTGGAGCCGTGTGTTAGAAATAACGCGCCGAATATTCTCTTCCAAGGCGTCAATCGTCTCGCGCTTATCTGCATAGACAAGTGTCTTCACATAACCCCACGAAAAATAGTCCAGCGGTGTTGAATCGCACGATCTTTGAGGCCACGCCACAGGCCCACGACGCGACGCTAGATAATGCGCTCAGCAAAAGTTTCCTTTAATAAAATGATAGTTTCGTTAGATGTATGAAATGTAGCGCCGTCTTGTTGGATCCAAAGGTCGTCCACAGCAACATCCTCCAATTCGGGCACGAAAAAGTCATTAATCATGGCTCTATAGCGTTCCCAATTGACTGTAACATTATGGCCGGCTTTATTAAGTCTATTCATTATGAAATACCAAAACAAACTGAGCAAACTCTATTTTTCTTATTTTCTCTCAGAGCAAGGTATAGAGTTACGCACAAGCACAGCCAAACAACAAGAAAGAAGAACATGGGAAGATATGAATGAACAATACTTTTTTATATGAAAAACTGGTTTTTGTTCTTTTTTTTGGCTAGGTAGATATTTTGCCGTTGCTTTTATATGCATATATGGTTGGAGTCTATGAAGCAAGTGGCAAGTGAGTATTTCTGATTTCTGTTGCCAGTTGAGATTATTTTTCTTTAAGTACAAAATGTGAAGGTACATTTTGTTCTTGGTCGAGATTTTCCAATAATTGAAGATTTTAGGTAGGTACTTCCAAATCAAACTTTGTTTTGAAAATTTTTTGTTTCGAGAATTCTTTTCGTCGTGTAGTTGGTAAAAATAAAAGAATCAAAGTACGTGAGACATGTACAGTGAAGGCTCACTAACTAGTATTTTTTCGGAATTTGGGGAACTTGCTCCGATATTGATAACTTTTTGAAATGCAGATGTCAAATGTTGTTTTGATGGATCTATTTTCTTACTTACTTATCCGGCTCCCGATCCATGGAGGGTCGCTGCCTGACATTGCGATCTTCCATCGGTTGCGGTCCCTCGCATGCTTCCTCCAGTCGTCGAGACCAATCGCTCTTGCGTCTGTAACCACCTGGTCCCTGTAGCGGAGTTTCGGACGTCCTGGTCGTCTCGAACATGGGCTTTGGCTCTTTGAACTACATCCATATCTTGGTACAGTTCGTACAATTATCGATTGAATCTTCTCCTCCATTCGCCCTCTTCGCATATAGGACCAAATACCCTCCGAAGAAATTTTCTCTCCAAAGTGCCCAGTATCAATTCCGCTGTTTTACGTATCGTCCAGCACTCGGCGCCGTAGAGTAGAACTGGTAAAATTAGCGTTTTGTATAGCGTGCACTTTGTCTTTCGAGACAGGAGTTTTGAACCCATCTGTTTGGCCAAACCGAAGTAGCAGTGGTTCGCTAGGGTAATTCTTCGTCAAATTTCCACTAAGGTGTCGTTCGTGGAATTAATGTTGATGCCAGTCCTATAACCAGATGCCAGTTGCTTGGCTATTTCGTAGAACCGGCGGGGGTTGGTGGCGGTGCCCCCCCCCTTACAACCCCACTTCTTGGCCCAATATAGGATTTGGGGTGATTACAAATTTGGATATATGCAAATTTTGTTGGAACTTTTTAAAAAGAAATCTACAAATCCAAAAAAATTGCATATACCAAGACTTGTACCCACCCCAAATCCTATATTGGGCCAAGCAGGGGGCTGGCAGAGGGGCCGCATGCGCCCTTACGCGCCGAGCTTTTTGCACGCCGGGAACCTAATTTCAAAAAACACTTCACACAAGTACCACAAAAAACCTTATAGTTAGACATAAGCCCCAAATTAGTTTTTGGGACTTGCGTCCTTTTATTAAATGTCTGCCTGGCGGTGTTTTCTTTTAGATTTTTTTGCAATGACTAACCTTATGATCTTCAACTAACGCTTTTGTTTATTATTCAACTCAATTAAAAACGGTAAATAGCGACATTTTTTTACTTTACATTGGACTTTATTGCACCGTTTTTTACTGTGGTCGGGTCGTTAGCCCAACGCACAAACCTCCAATCTGTAGGGCCATGGGTTTAATGTTGCAATTTTTCTGTGATCAACATTCGCACTTACAAGTTTAGCAAGTCACGACATTAAGTCAAGACCAGTATCCGGCGGCTACCAACTTGTAGGTAATGTAAGCACTTGATGTGTAGGAAAAGATACAGCTCGAGGCCCCCAGTTCCTACAACATCCAACCACCTCAACATCCAACCACCTCAACATCCAACCACCAATTTTCCCTTGAACTATTATGATGACCATGACTTATTGTTTTGTAGGTACAACATTGATTTCTCGTGTTTATCATCTCCGACAACATTTCAATTCCGAGATTTTAAATCTGTAGACATGGCCTTGCAACTTGATGCAACACATTTTCCGTGGAATTTATGCTATAATTTGTACAACGTAAATGATAAAGTAAATCTTTTACAAGATTTGCTATCATAACTATACGAACAACATGTTCCGTTGAAGACGGTGTTAATTTGTAACAAGAATAGTCCATGGTTTACAAATTATGTGCTCCGTTCTATTTAAATCCGTCGAAAACTCTACTCAAGATGGAAGAATAACCCTTAACCCTAAACTGGGAAAGTTTTTGTCAGTCTGGTAACTATTCATCTTTTGTTACAGGCTGAGGTAAAAAAATATAATTTATGACCAAATTAAGTTGTAATCAAACTCCCCGAAAGTTACGGAGTAATTTACGATCTATTGGAGTTGGTAGGAAAAACGAAGTTCATAACTTTCCTGATCTAAACGACCTTAACAAGGCTTTTGCATTAAATAATTTGCAGTCATCGAATTTTATACCCAGCAACAGATCCCTTTTTGAATCTTCTTCAGAATTTCGTTCTCTTTTAAGTCCAATTCTGGTGCGGAAGATGGCGTTCTAATTTGTTTTATAAAAATGATTTTACCGCAAATCATATTTACGTTTGCCTGTATTGGAAACTTTTGTATTCCAACCACCTCATTTCCTCAATGTTGGAAGCTGGCTAAGGTTATTCCTGTTTCTAAAAAGCCCAACCCTTCCTCAGCCAGTGACTCTCGGGCAATAAGTATATTGCCTGTCAAAAATATTTGAAAAAGTGTTATCAAATCAAGTTTCAAATCAGATAAACTCCCATAATCTATTTACTCCTGATCAGTCTGGTTTCTGCACAAAACACTGTTGCTCTACAGCAATGGTAAAAGTCCTTGATGATATAAGCGTACAACATGATCAAGATAAATTAACTATACTTTGTTTGCTGGATTTTATCATGATATCCAATTTCAATTTTCTTTATTCTTATTAATTCAATACCAATTTAACAAAATAAATCCTTTGTAAGAAGCTTAATATTTACTTTGGCTTCAGTAGAAGATCGGTTCATTTCATTCAAGACTACCTAAGACACCGCAGTCAGAGAGTAAAAGTAGATAATTCTTTCTCAGATCTAATCCATCTACTTGCTGGCGTGCCACTCTTGTTGGGACCTATTTTATTTTGCTTGTTTATCGACGCTTTACCTAAAGTGTGTAACAATGGCATGTTACATCTTCATGCAGACGATGTTCTGGTATATCTCTCCCGTCCATTTAACTTATTGGAGGACTTAGTCTGCGGGGTAAATGAAGATCTTCGTGAGATCTATAAATGGTCGTTGTCCAATGGTTTAACCCTAAATCGAGATACATCGCAAACGATTGCAATAATGAAGAAAAAAATTGATACCAATAACCTACCACCTATTTTTGTATCATCTCCAATTTAGTAATACTGTTCTTGGCTTTAAAATAAATCGATCTCTTTCAGCAAATGATCATATCAAACGATGGATTTATTTTAAAGCCAAGACTTGTAACAGTATTACAGTAAACTACTGCAGCATAATCAATTATAGGCAAAAACAATGATTTAACGATTCTTAGTTTAGTGTCAACAGGTGCTATATAGGAAAAAATATATATATAGAATTTATGGTGGTCTTCGGAAATCAAATATTTTTTCTTATGTAGCACCTGTTGACACTAAACTTAGAATCGTTAAATCATTGTTTTTGCCTATAATTGATTATGCTGCAGTAGTTTACTGTAATACTGTTACAAGTCTTGGCTTTAAAATAAATCCTTCTCTTTCAGCAAATGATCAAATCAAAATTTCTATTGGTAGAATTTATGGTGGTCTCCGTAAATTGAATATTTTTTCCTATTTAACACCTGGTGACACTAAACTTAGAATCGTTAAATCATTGTTTTTGACTTTTTTAGTTTTAGACTCTCCCTTCACAAACTAAGTGTTGCTTTTAATGACCTGGTTAGGTATGTATTTAATTTGAGGAGGTTTGACCATGTTTCTCAATACCATCAACGTGTCCTGGGATGCACATTTGAAGAGTTCCTTGTTGCAAGATGTTATTTTTCTTGCATAAAATTATTCTAAGAAAAACTCCGCCATACCAGTTTGATAAGCTAAGCTTCGCGTAGTCGATTCGAACAATGAATCTATTAACTCTTTATATATGGTATTCAAAAACATACTAGTATCTCACAGTTACAACATTTACTGCTTGGTATGAGTCTTGAGAATTACTTGAGATACAGACTTATTTTAAGGTTCCATAATGTCATCCACAATAGATGTCCTGCTTATTTAAGTGAATCGCTTCGTAAACTACCAATTCTCAACGAGGATTGAAATTGTACCGCGTTTTTCGCACATCATTGCAGAACGATCCTTCTATGTATCTGCAGTTCGTTTGTGGCATTCACTTCCGAACGAACTGCAGAGTATAACCTCACCTATCACTTTTAAGAGGAAACTATATTTGCACTTTTCTGGTCTTTAAGTACTATTGTCTTTGTTTTTGGTTTTCATTTTTGAATACTATTTTTCTGCTTACTAAAGTTAATTTCTTTAATTTTTATTTCATTTTTATATTCCGTAATAAATAAATTACTATATTTTCTTCTCTTGAAAACATATTATATTACATTTTACTCTTATTTTTGTACATGATGTGTATAATTAAATCTAAATTAAATTAAATTCATTATTGAAACATTTTGTATATTTTATTCTAGATATTCTATAAGATTCATATCTTAATGTGTCATTGTTAACCTTATATTTTGTTGAAATAAATTGAAATTGAAATAAATTGAAATTGAAACTCCTTCCTTTGTTAATTTTTTAATTGTTAATTCGTCAAGACTATTCTTTCTGCAGTTATGCTCTGGCACTCTCTGTCATTGGAAATAAAACAAATAATATGTATTTGTTAGGAGATAAATATGAAACAACAACCAGCTCGCGCCACACATCTTTCCTATCCCTCTTTCTCTTCTTTCACATGACGTCCGCGTTGTGTATAATCATAATCCCTTGAGCGCGTGTAAGATTATTAAAAAAAAGGTATTTCTCAATTTAAAACAGAAATTTTTAGTACTTTTAATTAAGATATTCTAGGTAACGGGTGTTTTTTTAGACGCGTGGGTCTCAAGAAGAAATAAAAGGCATATAATTTAATGTAATGTCCAAGAATTTAGCTTTATTATAAAGATAAGGGTTTGTCATTTTTAAAAATGATTTCGGGCAATTTGCCGCCGCAGCTAACTCGAATTACTTCCAGCCGAGGGGGCAAATTTTCGACCACTTTTTGCAGCAATTGGAGCCGTGTGTTAGAAATAACGCGCCGAATATTCTCTTCCAAGGCGTCAATCGTCTCGCGCTTATCTGCATAGACAAGTGTCTTCACATAACCCCACGAAAAATAGTCCAGCGGTGTTGAATCGCACGATCTTTGAGGCCACGCCACAGGCCCACGACGCGACGCTAGATAATGCGCTCAGCAAAAGTTTCCTTTAATAAAATGATAGTTTCGTTAGATGTATGAAATGTAGCGCCGTCTTGTTGGATCCAAAGGTCGTCCACAGCAACATCCTCCAATTCGGGCACGAAAAAGTCATTAATCATGGCTCTATAGCGTTCCCAATTGACTGTAACATTATGGCCGGCTTTATTAAGTCTATTCATTATGAAATACCAAAACAAACTGAGCAAACTCTATTTTTCTTATTTTCTCTCAGAGCAAGGTATAGAGTTACGCACAAGCACAGCCAAACAACAAGAAAGAAGAACATGGGAAGATATGAATGAACAATACTTTTTTATATGAAAAACTGGTTTTTGTTCTTTTTTTTTGGCTAGGTAGATATTTTGTCGTTGCTTTTATATGCATATATGGTTGGAGTCTATGAAGCAAGTGGCAAGTGAGTATTTCTGATTTCTGTTGCCAGTTGAGATTATTTTTCTTTAAGTACAAAATGTGAAGGTACATTTTGTTCTTGGTCGAGATTTTCCAATAATTGAAGATTTTAGGTAGGTACTTCCAAATCAAACTTTGTTTTGAAAATTTTTTGTTTCGAGAATTCTTTTCGTCGTGTAGTTGGTAAAAATAAAAGAATCAAAGTACGTGAGACATGTACAGTGAAGGCTCACTAACTAGTATTTTTTCGGAATTTGGGGAACTTGCTCCGATATTGATAACTTTTTGAAATGCAGATGTCAAATGTTCTTTTGATGGATCTATTTTCTTACTTACTTATCCGGCTCCCGATCCATGGAGGGTCGCTGCCTGACATTGCGATCTTCCATCGGTTGCGGTCCCTCGCATGCTTCCTCCAGTCGTCGAGACCAATCGCTCTTGCGTCTGTAACCACATGGTCCCTGTAGCGGAGTTTCGGACGTCCTGGTCGTCTCGAACATGGGCTTTGGCTCTTTGAACTACATCCATATCTTGGTACAGTTCGTACAATTATCGATTGAATCTTCTCCTCCATTCGCCCTCTTCGCATATATGACCAAATACCCTCCGAAGAAATTTTCTCTCCAAAGTGCCCAGTATCAATTCCGCTGTTTTACGTATCGTCCAGCACTCGGCGCCGTAGAGTAGAACTGGTAAAATTAGCGTTTTGTATAGCGTGCACTTTGTCTTTCGAGACAGGAGTTTTGAACCCATCTGTTTGGCCAAACCGAAGTAGCAGTGGTTCGCTAGGGTAATTCTTCGTCAAATTTCCACTAAGGTGTCGTTCGTGGAATTAATGTTGATGCCAGTCCTATAACCAGATGCCAGTTGCTTGGCTATTTCGTAGAACCGGCGGGGGTTGGTGGCGGTGCCCCCCCCTTACAACCCCACTTCTTGGCCCAATATAGGATTTGGGGTGATTACAAATTTGGATATATGCAAATTTTGTTGGAACTTTTTAAAAAGAAATCTACAAATCCAAAAAAATTGCATATACCAAGACTTGTACCCACCCCAAATCCTATATTGGGCCAAGCAGGGGGCTGGCAGAGGGGCCGCATGCGCCCTTACGCGCCGAGCTTTTTGCACGCCGGGAACCTAATTTCAAAAAACACTTCACACAAGTACCACAAAAAACCTTATAGTTAGACATAAGCCCCAAATTAGTTTTTGGGACTTGCGTCCTTTTATTAAATGTCTGCCTGGCGGTGTTTTCTTTTAGATTTTTTTGCAATGACTAACCTTATGATCTTCAACTAACGCTTTTGTTTATTATTCAACTCAATTAAAAACGGTAAATAGCGACATTTTTTTACTTTACATTGGACTTTATTGCACCGTTTTTTACTGTGGTCGGGTCGTTAGCCCAACGCACAAACCTCCAATCTGTAGGGCCATGGGTTTAATGTTGCAATTTTTCTGTGATCAACATTCGCACTTACAAGTTTAGCAAGTCACGACATTAAGTCAAGACCAGTATCCGGCGGCTACCAACTTGTAGGTAATGTAAGCACTTGATGTGTAGGAAAAGATACAGCTCGAGGCCCCCAGTTCCTACAACATCCAACCACCTCAACATCCAACCACCTCAACATCCAACCACCAATTTTCCCTTGAACTATTATGATGACCATGACTTATTGTTTTGTAGGTACAACATTGATTTCTCGTGTTTATCATCTCCGACAACATTTCAATTCCGAGATTTTAAATCTGTAGACATGGCCTTGCAACTTGATGCAACACATTTTCCGTGGAATTTATGCTATAATTTGTACAACGTAAATGATAAAGTAAATCTTTTACAAGATTTGCTATCATAACTATACGAACAACATGTTCCGTTGAAGACGGTGTTAATTTGTAACAAGAATAGTCCATGGTTTACAAATTATGTGCTCCGTTCTATTTAAATCCGTCGAAAACTCTACTCAAGATGGAAGAATAACCCTTAACCCTAAACTGGGAAAGTTTTTGTCAGTCTGGTAACTATTCATCTTTTGTTACAGGCTGAGGTAAAAAAATATAATTTATGACCAAATTAAGTTGTAATCAAACTCCCCGAAAGTTACGGAGTAATTTACGATCTATTGGAGTTGGTAGGAAAAACGAAGTTCATAACTTTCCTGATCTAAACGACCTTAACAAGGCTTTTGCATTAAATAATTTGCAGTCATCGAATTTTATACCCAGCAACAGATCCCTTTTTGAATCTTCTTCAGAATTTCGTTCTCTTTTAAGTCCAATTCTGGTGCGGAAGATGGCGTTCTAATTTGTTTTATAAAAATGATTTTACCGCAAATCATATTTACGTTTGCCTGTATTGGAAACTTTTGTATTCCAACCACCTCATTTCCTCAATGTTGGAAGCTGGCTAAGGTTATTCCTGTTTCTAAAAAGCCCAACCCTTCCTCAGCCAGTGACTCTCGGGCAATAAGTATATTGCCTGTCAAAAATATTTGAAAAAGTGTTATCAAATCAAGTTTCAAATCAGATAAACTCCCATAATCTATTTACTCCTGATCAGTCTGGTTTCTGCACAAAACACTGTTGCTCTACAGCAATGGTAAAAGTCCTTGATGATATAAGCGTACAACATGATCAAGATAAATTAACTATACTTTGTTTGCTGGATTTTATCATGATATCCAATTTCAATTTTCTTTATTCTTATTAATTCAATACCAATTTAACAAAATAAATCCTTTGTAAGAAGCTTAATATTTACTTTGGCTTCAGTAGAAGATCGGTTCATTTCATTCAAGACTACCTAAGACACCGCAGTCAGAGAGTAAAAGTAGATAATTCTTTCTCAGATCTAATCCATCTACTTGCTGGCGTGCCACTCTTGTTGGGACCTATTTTATTTTGCTTGTTTATCGACGCTTTACCTAAAGTGTGTAACAATGGCATGTTACATCTTCATGCAGACGATGTTCTGGTATATCTCTCCCGTCCATTTAACTTATTGGAGGACTTAGTCTGCGGGGTAAATGAAGATCTTCGTGAGATCTATAAATGGTCGTTGTCCAATGGTTTAACCCTAAATCGAGATACATCGCAAACGATTGCAATAATGAAGAAAAAAATTGATACCAATAACCTACCACCTATTTTTGTATCATCTCCAATTTAGTAATACTGTTCTTGGCTTTAAAATAAATCGATCTCTTTCAGCAAATGATCATATCAAACGATGGATTTATTTTAAAGCCAAGACTTGTAACAGTATTACAGTAAACTACTGCAGCATAATCAATTATAGGCAAAAACAATGATTTAACGATTCTTAGTTTAGTGTCAACAGGTGCTATATAGGAAAAAATATATATATAGAATTTATGGTGGTCTTCGGAAATCAAATATTTTTTCTTATGTAGCACCTGTTGACACTAAACTTAGAATCGTTAAATCATTGTTTTTGCCTATAATTGATTATGCTGCAGTAGTTTACTGTAATACTGTTACAAGTCTTGGCTTTAAAATAAATCCTTCTCTTTCAGCAAATGATCAAATCAAAATTTCTATTGGTAGAATTTATGGTGGTCTCCGTAAATTGAATATTTTTTCCTATTTAACACCTGGTGACACTAAACTTAGAATCGTTAAATCATTGTTTTTGACTTTTTTAGTTTTA
The DNA here is from genome assembly GCA_910595825.1 of Philhelius pedissequus. Taxonomy (NCBI): domain Eukaryota; kingdom Metazoa; phylum Arthropoda; class Insecta; order Diptera; family Syrphidae; genus Philhelius; species Philhelius pedissequus. The sequence continues at coordinate 171,043,659 of OU343160.1, forward strand.
GACTCTCCCTTCACAAACTAAGTGTTGCTTTTAATGACCTGGTTAGGTATGTATTTAATTTGAGGAGGTTTGACCATGTTTCTCAATACCATCAACGTGTCCTGGGATGCACATTTGAAGAGTTCCTTGTTGCAAGATGTTATTTTTCTTGCATAAAATTATTCTAAGAAAAACTCCGCCATACCAGTTTGATAAGCTAAGCTTCGCGTAGTCGATTCGAACAATGAATCTATTAACTCTTTATATATGGTATTCAAAAACATACTAGTATCTCACAGTTACAACATTTACTGCTTGGTATGAGTCTTGAGAATTACTTGAGATACAGACTTATTTTAAGGTTCCATAATGTCATCCACAATAGATGTCCTGCTTATTTAAGTGAATCGCTTCGTAAACTACCAATTCTCAACGAGGATTGAAATTGTACCGCGTTTTTCGCACATCATTGCAGAACGATCCTTCTATGTATCTGCAGTTCGTTTGTGGCATTCACTTCCGAACGAACTGCAGAGTATAACCTCACCTATCACTTTTAAGAGGAAACTATATTTGCACTTTTCTGGTCTTTAAGTACTATTGTCTTTGTTTTTGGTTTTCATTTTTGAATACTATTTTTCTGCTTACTAAAGTTAATTTCTTTAATTTTTATTTCATTTTTATATTCCGTAATAAATAAATTACTATATTTTCTTCTCTTGAAAACATATTATATTACATTTTACTCTTATTTTTGTACATGATGTGTATAATTAAATCTAAATTAAATTAAATTCATTATTGAAACATTTTGTATATTTTATTCTAGATACTCTATAAGATTCATATCTTAATGTGTCATTGTTAACCTTATATTTTGTTGAAATAAATTGAAATTGAAATAAATTGAAATTGAAACTCCTTCCTTTGTTAATTTTTTAATTGTTAATTCGTCAAGACTATTCTTTCTGCAGTTATGCTCTGGAACTCTCTGTCATTGGAAATAAAACAAATAATATGTATTTGTTAGGAGATAAATATGAAACAACAACCAGCTCGCGCCACACATCTTTCCTATCCCTCTTTCTCTTCTTTCACATGACGTCCGCGTTGTGTATAATCATAATCCCTTGAGCGCGTGTAAGATTATTAAAAAAAAGGTATTTCTCAATTTAAAACAGAAATTTTTAGTACTTTTAATTAAGATATTCTAGGTAACGGGTGTTTTTTTAGACGCGTGGGTCTCAAGAAGAAATAAAAGGCATATAATTTAATGTAATGTCCAAGAATTTAGCTTTATTATAAAGATAAGGGTTTGTCATTTTTAAAAATGATTTCGGGCAATTTGCCGCCGCAGCTAACTCGAATTACTTCCAGCCGAGGGGGCAAATTTTCGACCACTTTTTGCAGCAATTGGAGCCGTGTGTTAGAAATAACGCGCCGAATATTCTCTTCCAAGGCGTCAATCGTCTCGCGCTTATCTGCATAGACAAGTGTCTTCACATAACCCCACGAAAAATAGTCCAGCGGTGTTGAATCGCACGATCTTTGAGGCCACGCCACAGGCCCACGACGCGACGCTAGATAATGCGCTCAGCAAAAGTTTCCTTTAATAAAATGATAGTTTCGTTAGATGTATGAAATGTAGCGCCGTCTTGTTGGATCCAAAGGTCGTCCACAGCAACATCCTCCAATTCGGGCACGAAAAAGTCATTAATCATGGCTCTATAGCGTTCCCAATTGACTGTAACATTATGGCCGGCTTTATTAAGTCTATTCATTATGAAATACCAAAACAAACTGAGCAAACTCTATTTTTCTTATTTTCTCTCAGAGCAAGGTATAGAGTTACGCACAAGCACAGCCAAACAACAAGAAAGAAGAACATGGGAAGATATGAATGAACAATACTTTTTTATATGAAAAACTGGTTTTTGTTCTTTTTTTTTGGCTAGGTAGATATTTTGTCGTTGCTTTTATATGCATATATGGTTGGAGTCTATGAAGCAAGTGGCAAGTGAGTATTTCTGATTTCTGTTGCCAGTTGAGATTATTTTTCTTTAAGTACAAAATGTGAAGGTACATTTTGTTCTTGGTCGAGATTTTCCAATAATTGAAGATTTTAGGTAGGTACTTCCAAATCAAACTTTGTTTTGAAAATTTTTTCTTTCGAGAATTCTTTTCGTCGTGTAGTTGGTAAAAATAAAAGAATCAAAGTACGTGAGACATGTACAGTGAAGGCTCACTAACTAGTATTTTTTCGGAATTTGGGGAACTTGCTCCGATATTGATAACTTTTTGAAATGCAGATGTCAAATGTTCTTTTGATGGATCTATTTTCTTACTTACTTATCCGGCTCCCGATCCATGGAGGGTCGCTGCCTGACATTGCGATCTTCCATCGGTTGCGGTCCCTCGCATGCTTCCTCCAGTCGTCGAGACCAATCGCTCTTGCGTCTGTAACCACATGGTCCCTGTAGCGGAGTTTCGGACGTCCTGGTCGTCTCGAACATGGGCTTTGGCTCTTTGAACTACATCCATATCTTGGTACAGTTCGTACAATTATCGATTGAATCTTCTCCTCCATTCGCCCTCTTCGCATATAGGACCAAATACCCTCCGAAGAAATTTTCTCTCCAAAGTGCCCAGTATCAATTCCGCTGTTTTACGTATCGTCCAGCACTCGGCGCCGTAGAGTAGAACTGGTAAAATTAGCGTTTTGTATAGCGTGCACTTTGTCTTTCGAGACAGGAGTTTTGAACCCATCTGTTTGGCCAAACCGAAGTAGCAGTGGTTCGCTAGGGTAATTCTTCGTCAAATTTCCACTAAGGTGTCGTTCGTGGAATTAATGTTGATGCCAGTCCTATAACCAGATGCCAGTTGCTTGGCTATTTCGTAGAACCGGCGGGGGTTGGTGGCGGTGCCCCCCCCCCCCTTACAACCCCACTTCTTGGCCCAATATAGGATTTGGGGTGATTACAAATTTGGATATATGCAAATTTTGTTGGAACTTTTTAAAAAGAAATCTACAAATCCAAAAAAATTGCATATACCAAGACTTGTACCCACCCCAAATCCTATATTGGGCCAAGCAGGGGGCTGGCAGAGGGGCCGCATGCGCCCTTACGCGCCGAGCTTTTTGCACGCCGGGAACCTAATTTCAAAAAACACTTCACACAAGTACCACAAAAAACCTTATAGTTAGACATAAGCCCCAAATTAGTTTTTGGGACTTGCGTCCTTTTATTAAATGTCTGCCTGGCGGTGTTTTCTTTTAGATTTTTTTGCAATGACTAACCTTATGATCTTCAACTAACGCTTTTGTTTATTATTCAACTCAATTAAAAACGGTAAATAGCGACATTTTTTTACTTTACATTGGACTTTATTGCACCGTTTTTTACTGTGGTCGGGTCGTTAGCCCAACGCACAAACCTCCAATCTGTAGGGCCATGGGTTTAATGTTGCAATTTTTCTGTGATCAACATTCGCACTTACAAGTTTAGCAAGTCACGACATTAAGTCAAGACCAGTATCCGGCGGCTACCAACTTGTAGGTAATGTAAGCACTTGATGTGTAGGAAAAGATACAGCTCGAGGCCCCCAGTTCCTACAACATCCAACCACCTCAACATCCAACCACCTCAACATCCAACCACCAATTTTCCCTTGAACTATTATGATGACCATGACTTATTGTTTTGTAGGTACAACATTGATTTCTCGTGTTTATCATCTCCGACAACATTTCAATTCCGAGATTTTAAATCTGTAGACATGGCCTTGCAACTTGATGCAACACATTTTCCGTGGAATTTATGCTATAATTTGTACAACGTAAATGATAAAGTAAATCTTTTACAAGATTTGCTATCATAACTATACGAACAACATGTTCCGTTGAAGACGGTGTTAATTTGTAACAAGAATAGTCCATGGTTTACAAATTATGTGCTCCGTTCTATTTAAATCCGTCGAAAACTCTACTCAAGATGGAAGAATAACCCTTAACCCTAAACTGGGAAAGTTTTTGTCAGTCTCGTAACTATTCATCTTTTGTTACAGGCTGAGGTAAAAAAATATAATTTATGACCAAATTAAGTTGTAATCAAACTCCCCGAAAGTTACGGAGTAATTTACGATCTATTGGAGTTGGTAGGAAAAACGAAGTTCATAACTTTCCTGATCTAAACGACCTTAACAAGGCTTTTGCATTAAATAATTTGCAGTCATCGAATTTTATACCCAGCAACAGATCCCTTTTTGAATCTTCTTCAGAATTTCGTTCTCTTTTAAGTCCAATTCTGGTGCGGAAGATGGCGTTCTAATTTGTTTTATAAAAATGATTTTACCGCAAATCATATTTACGTTTGCCTGTATTGGAAACTTTTGTATTCCAACCACCTCATTTCCTCAATGTTGGAAGCTGGCTAAGGTTATTCCTGTTTCTAAAAAGCCCAACCCTTCCTCAGCCAGTGACTCTCGGGCAATAAGTATATTGCCTGTCAAAAATATTTGAAAAAGTGTTATCAAATCAAGTTTCAAATCAGATAAACTCCCATAATCTATTTACTCCTGATCAGTCTGGTTTCTGCACAAAACACTGTTGCTCTACAGCAATGGTAAAAGTCCTTGATGATATAAGCGTACAACATGATCAAGATAAATTAACTATACTTTGTTTGCTGGATTTTATCATGATATCCAATTTCAATTTTCTTTATTCTTATTAATTCAATACCAATTTAACAAAATAAATCCTTTGTAAGAAGCTTAATATTTACTTTGGCTTCAGTAGAAGATCGGTTCATTTCATTCAAGACTACCTAAGACACCGCAGTCAGAGAGTAAAAGTAGATAATTCTTTCTCAGATCTAATCCATCTACTTGCTGGCGTGCCACTCTTGTTGGGACCTATTTTATTTTGCTTGTTTATCGACGCTTTACCTAAAGTGTGTAACAATGGCATGTTACATCTTCATGCAGACGATGTTCTGGTATATCTCTCCCGTCCATTTAACTTATTGGAGGACTTAGTCTGCGGGGTAAATGAAGATCTTCGTGAGATCTATAAATGGTCGTTGTCCAATGGTTTAACCCTAAATCGAGATACATCGCAAACGATTGCAATAATGAAGAAAAAAATTGATACCAATAACCTACCACCTATTTTTGTATCATCTCCAATTTAGTAATACTGTTCTTGGCTTTAAAATAAATCGATCTCTTTCAGCAAATGATCATATCAAACGATGGATTTATTTTAAAGCCAAGACTTGTAACAGTATTACAGTAAACTACTGCAGCATAATCAATTATAGGCAAAAACAATGATTTAACGATTCTTAGTTTAGTGTCAACAGGTGCTATATAGGAAAAAATATATATATAGAATTTATGGTGGTCTTCGGAAATCAAATATTTTTTCTTATGTAGCACCTGTTGACACTAAACTTAGAATCGTTAAATCATTGTTTTTGCCTATAATTGATTATGCTGCAGTAGTTTACTGTAATACTGTTACAAGTCTTGGCTTTAAAATAAATCCTTCTCTTTCAGCAAATGATCAAATCAAAATTTCTATTGGTAGAATTTATGGTGGTCTCCGTAAATTGAATATTTTTTCCTATTTAACACCTGGTGACACTAAACTTAGAATCGTTAAATCATTGTTTTTGACTTTTTTAGTTTTAGACTCTCCCTTCACAAACTAAGTGTTGCTTTTAATGACCTGGTTAGGTATGTATTTAATTTGAGGAGGTTTGACCATGTTTCTCAATACCATCAACGTGTCCTGGGATGCACATTTGAAGAGTTCCTTGTTGCAAGATGTTATTTTTCTTGCATAAAATTATTCTAAGAAAAACTCCGCCATACCAGTTTGATAAGCTAAGCTTCGCGTAGTCGATTCGAACAATGAATCTATTAACTCTTTATATATGGTATTCAAAAACATACTAGTATCTCACAGTTACAACATTTACTGCTTGGTATGAGTCTTGAGAATTACTTGAGATACAGACTTATTTTAAGGTTCCATAATGTCATCCACAATAGATGTCCTGCTTATTTAAGTGAATCGCTTCGTAAACTACCAATTCTCAACGAGGATTGAAATTGTACCGCGTTTTTCGCACATCATTGCAGAACGATCCTTCTATGTATCTGCAGTTCGTTTGTGGCATTCACTTCCGAACGAACTGCAGAGTATAACCTCACCTATCACTTTTAAGAGGAAACTATATTTGCACTTTTCTGGTCTTTAAGTACTATTGTCTTTGTTTTTGGTTTTCATTTTTGAATACTATTTTTCTGCTTACTAAAGTTAATTTCTTTAATTTTTATTTCATTTTTATATTCCGTAATAAATAAATTACTATATTTTCTTCTCTTGAAAACATATTATATTACATTTTACTCTTATTTTTGTACATGATGTGTATAATTAAATCTAAATTAAATTAAATTCATTATTGAAACATTTTGTATATTTTATTCTAGATACTCTATAAGATTCATATCTTAATGTGTCATTGTTAACCTTATATTTTGTTGAAATAAATTGAAATTGAAATAAATTGAAATTGAAACTCCTTCCTTTGTTAATTTTTTAATTGTTAATTCGTCAAGACTATTCTTTCTGCAGTTATGCTCTGGAACTCTCTGTCATTGGAAATAAAACAAATAATATGTATTTGTTAGGAGATAAATATGAAACAACAACCAGCTCGCGCCACACATCTTTCCTATCCCTCTTTCTCTTCTTTCACATGACGTCCGCGTTGTGTATAATCATAATCCCTTGAGCGCGTGTAAGATTATTAAAAAAAAGGTATTTCTCAATTTAAAACAGAAATTTTTAGTACTTTTAATTAAGATATTCTAGGTAACGGGTGTTTTTTTAGACGCGTGGGTCTCAAGAAGAAATAAAAGGCATATAATTTAATGTAATGTCCAAGAATTTAGCTTTATTATAAAGATAAGGGTTTGTCATTTTTAAAAATGATTTCGGGCAATTTGCCGCCGCAGCTAACTCGAATTACTTCCAGCCGAGGGGGCAAATTTTCGACCACTTTTTGCAGCAATTGGAGCCGTGTGTTAGAAATAACGCGCCGAATATTCTCTTCCAAGGCGTCAATCGTCTCGCGCTTATCTGCATAGACAAGTGTCTTCACATAACCCCACGAAAAATAGTCCAGCGGTGTTGAATCGCACGATCTTTGAGGCCACGCCACAGGCCCACGACGCGACGCTAGATAATGCGCTCAGCAAAAGTTTCCTTTAATAAAATGATAGTTTCGTTAGATGTATGAAATGTAGCGCCGTCTTGTTGGATCCAAAGGTCGTCCACAGCAACATCCTCCAATTCGGGCACGAAAAAGTCATTAATCATGGCTCTATAGCGTTCCCAATTGACTGTAACATTATGGCCGGCTTTATTAAGTCTATTCATTATGAAATACCAAAACAAACTGAGCAAACTCTATTTTTCTTATTTTCTCTCAGAGCAAGGTATAGAGTTACGCACAAGCACAGCCAAACAACAAGAAAGAAGAACATGGGAAGATATGAATGAACAATACTTTTTTATATGAAAAACTGGTTTTTGTTCTTTTTTTTTGGCTAGGTAGATATTTTGTCGTTGCTTTTATATGCATATATGGTTGGAGTCTATGAAGCAAGTGGCAAGTGAGTATTTCTGATTTCTGTTGCCAGTTGAGATTATTTTTCTTTAAGTACAAAATGTGAAGGTACATTTTGTTCTTGGTCGAGATTTTCCAATAATTGAAGATTTTAGGTAGGTACTTCCAAATCAAACTTTGTTTTGAAAATTTTTTCTTTCGAGAATTCTTTTCGTCGTGTAGTTGGTAAAAATAAAAGAATCAAAGTACGTGAGACATGTACAGTGAAGGCTCACTAACTAGTATTTTTTCGGAATTTGGGGAACTTGCTCCGATATTGATAACTTTTTGAAATGCAGATGTCAAATGTTCTTTTGATGGATCTATTTTCTTACTTACTTATCCGGCTCCCGATCCATGGAGGGTCGCTGCCTGACATTGCGATCTTCCATCGGTTGCGGTCCCTCGCATGCTTCCTCCAGTCGTCGAGACCAATCGCTCTTGCGTCTGTAACCACATGGTCCCTGTAGCGGAGTTTCGGACGTCCTGGTCGTCTCGAACATGGGCTTTGGCTCTTTGAACTACATCCATATCTTGGTACAGTTCGTACAATTATCGATTGAATCTTCTCCTCCATTCGCCCTCTTCGCATATAGGACCAAATACCCTCCGAAGAAATTTTCTCTCCAAAGTGCCCAGTATCAATTCCGCTGTTTTACGTATCGTCCAGCACTCGGCGCCGTAGAGTAGAACTGGTAAAATTAGCGTTTTGTATAGCGTGCACTTTGTCTTTCGAGACAGGAGTTTTGAACCCATCTGTTTGGCCAAACCGAAGTAGCAGTGGTTCGCTAGGGTAATTCTTCGTCAAATTTCCACTAAGGTGTCGTTCGTGGAATTAATGTTGATGCCAGTCCTATAACCAGATGCCAGTTGCTTGGCTATTTCGTAGAACCGGCGGGGGTTGGTGGCGGTGCCCCCCCCCCCCCCTTACAACCCCACTTCTTGGCCCAATATAGGATTTGGGGTGATTACAAATTTGGATATATGCAAATTTTGTTGGAACTTTTTAAAAAGAAATCTACAAATCCAAAAAAATTGCATATACCAAGACTTGTACCCACCCCAAATCCTATATTGGGCCAAGCAGGGGGCTGGCAGAGGGGCCGCATGCGCCCTTACGCGCCGAGCTTTTTGCACGCCGGGAACCTAATTTCAAAAAACACTTCACACAAGTACCACAAAAAACCTTATAGTTAGACATAAGCCCCAAATTAGTTTTTGGGACTTGCGTCCTTTTATTAAATGTCTGCCTGGCGGTGTTTTCTTTTAGATTTTTTTGCAATGACTAACCTTATGATCTTCAACTAACGCTTTTGTTTATTATTCAACTCAATTAAAAACGGTAAATAGCGACATTTTTTTACTTTACATTGGACTTTATTGCACCGTTTTTTACTGTGGTCGGGTCGTTAGCCCAACGCACAAACCTCCAATCTGTAGGGCCATGGGTTTAATGTTGCAATTTTTCTGTGATCAACATTCGCACTTACAAGTTTAGCAAGTCACGACATTAAGTCAAGACCAGTATCCGGCGGCTACCAACTTGTAGGTAATGTAAGCACTTGATGTGTAGGAAAAGATACAGCTCGAGGCCCCCAGTTCCTACAACATCCAACCACCTCAACATCCAACCACCTCAACATCCAACCACCTCAACATCCAACCACCAATTTTCCCTTGAACTATTATGATGACCATGACTTATTGTTTTGTAGGTACAACATTGATTTCTCGTGTTTATCATCTCCGACAACATTTCAATTCCGAGATTTTAAATCTGTAGACATGGCCTTGCAACTTGATGCAACACATTTTCCGTGGAATTTATGCTATAATTTGTACAACGTAAATGATAAAGTAAATCTTTTACAAGATTTGCTATCATAACTATACGAACAACATGTTCCGTTGAAGACGGTGTTAATTTGTAACAAGAATAGTCCATGGTTTACAAATTATGTGCTCCGTTCTATTTAAATCCGTCGAAAACTCTACTCAAGATGGAAGAATAACCCTTAACCCTAAACTGGGAAAGTTTTTGTCAGTCTCGTAACTATTCATCTTTTGTTACAGGCTGAGGTAAAAAAATATAATTTATGACCAAATTAAGTTGTAATCAAACTCCCCGAAAGTTACGGAGTAATTTACGATCTATTGGAGTTGGTAGGAAAAACGAAGTTCATAACTTTCCTGATCTAAACGACCTTAACAAGGCTTTTGCATTAAATAATTTGCAGTCATCGAATTTTATACCCAGCAACAGATCCCTTTTTGAATCTTCTTCAGAATTTCGTTCTCTTTTAAGTCCAATTCTGGTGCGGAAGATGGCGTTCTAATTTGTTTTATAAAAATGATTTTACCGCAAATCATATTTACGTTTGCCTGTATTGGAAACTTTTGTATTCCAACCACCTCATTTCCTCAATGTTGGAAGCTGGCTAAGGTTATTCCTGTTTCTAAAAAGCCCAACCCTTCCTCAGCCAGTGACTCTCGGGCAATAAGTATATTGCCTGTCAAAAATATTTGAAAAAGTGTTATCAAATCAAGTTTCAAATCAGATAAACTCCCATAATCTATTTACTCCTGATCAGTCTGGTTTCTGCACAAAACACTGTTGCTCTACAGCAATGGTAAAAGTCCTTGATGATATAAGCGTACAACATGATCAAGATAAATTAACTATACTTTGTTTGCTGGATTTTATCATGATATCCAATTTCAATTTTCTTTATTCTTATTAATTCAATACCAATTTAACAAAATAAATCCTTTGTAAGAAGCTTAATATTTACTTTGGCTTCAGTAGAAGATCGGTTCATTTCATTCAAGACTACCTAAGACACCGCAGTCAGAGAGTAAAAGTAGATAATTCTTTCTCAGATCTAATCCATCTACTTGCTGGCGTGCCACTCTTGTTGGGACCTATTTTATTTTGCTTGTTTATCGACGCTTTACCTAAAGTGTGTAACAATGGCATGTTACATCTTCATGCAGACGATGTTCTGGTATATCTCTCCCGTCCATTTAACTTATTGGAGGACTTAGTCTGCGGGATAAATGAAGATCTTCGTGAGATCTATAAATGGTCGTTGTCCAATGGTTTAACCCTAAATCGAGATACATCGCAAACGATTGCAATAATGAAGAAAAAAATTGATACCAATAACCTACCACCTATTTTTGTATCATCTCCAATTTAGTAATACTGTTCTTGGCTTTAAAATAAATCGATCTCTTTCAGCAAATGATCATATCAAACGATGGATTTATTTTAAAGCCAAGACTTGTAACAGTATTACAGTAAACTACTGCAGCATAATCAATTATAGGCAAAAACAATGATTTAACGATTCTTAGTTTAGTGTCAACAGGTGCTATATAGGAAAAAATATATATATAGAATTTATGGTGGTCTTCGGAAATCAAATATTTTTTCTTATGTAGCACCTGTTGACACTAAACTTAGAATCGTTAAATCATTGTTTTTGCCTATAATTGATTATGCTGCAGTAGTTTACTGTAATACTGTTACAAGTCTTGGCTTTAAAATAAATCCTTCTCTTTCAGCAAATGATCAAATCAAAATTTCTATTGGTAGAATTTATGGTGGTCTCCGTAAATTGAATATTTTTTCCTATTTAACACCTGGTGACACTAAACTTAGAATCGTTAAATCATTGTTTTTGACTTTTTTAGTTTTAGACTCTCCCTTCACAAACTAAGTGTTGCTTTTAATGACCTGGTTAGGTATGTATTTAATTTGAGGAGGTTTGACCATGTTTCTCAATACCATCAACGTGTCCTGGGATGCACATTTGAAGAGTTCCTTGTTGCAAGATGTTATTTTTCTTGCATAAAATTATTCTAAGAAAAACTCCGCCATACCAGTTTGATAAGCTAAGCTTCGCGTAGTCGATTCGAACAATGAATCTATTAACTCTTTATATATGGTATTCAAAAACATACTAGTATCTCACAGTTACAACATTTACTGCTTGGTATGAGTCTTGAGAATTACTTGAGATACAGACTTATTTTAAGGTTCCATAATGTCATCCACAATAGATGTCCTGCTTATTTAAGTGAATCGCTTCGTAAACTACCAATTCTCAACGAGGATTGAAATTGTACCGCGTTTTTCGCACATCATTGCAGAACGATCCTTCTATGTATCTGCAGTTCGTTTGTGGCATTCACTTCCGAACGAACTGCAGAGTATAACCTCACCTATCACTTTTAAGAGGAAACTATATTTGCACTTTTCTGGTCTTTAAGTACTATTGTCTTTGTTTTTGGTTTTCATTTTTGAATACTATTTTTCTGCTTACTAAAGTTAATTTCTTTAATTTTTATTTCATTTTTATATTCCGTAATAAATAAATTACTATATTTTCTTCTCTTGAAAACATATTATATTACGTTTTACTCTTATTTTTGTACATGATGTGTATAATTAAATCTAAATTAAATTAAATTCATTATTGAAACATTTTGTATATTTTATTCTAGATACTCTATAAGATTCATATCTTAATGTGTCATTGTTAACCTTATATTTTGTTGAAATAAATTGAAATTGAAATAAATTGAAATTGAAACTCCTTCCTTTGTTAATTTTTTAATTGTTAATTCGTCAAGACTATTCTTTCTGCAGTTATGCTCTGGAACTCTCTGTCATTGGAAATAAAACAAATAATATGTATTTGTTAGGAGATAAATATGAAACAACAACCAGCTCGCGCCACACATCTTTCCTATCCCTCTTTCTCTTCTTTCACATGACGTCCGCGTTGTGTATAATCATAATCCCTTGAGCGCGTGTAAGATTATTAAAAAAAAGGTATTTCTCAATTTAAAACAGAAATTTTTAGTACTTTTAATTAAGATATTCTAGGTAACGGGTGTTTTTTTAGACGCGTGGGTCTCAAGAAGAAATAAAAGGCATATAATTTAATGTAATGTCCAAGAATTTAGCTTTATTATAAAGATAAGGGTTTGTCATTTTTAAAAATGATTTCGGGCAATTTGCCGCCGCAGCTAACTCGAATTACTTCCAGCCGAGGGGGCAAATTTTCGACCACTTTTTGCAGCAATTGGAGCCGTGTGTTAGAAATAACGCGCCGAATATTCTCTTCCAAGGCGTCAATCGTCTCGCGCTTATCTGCATAGACAAGTGTCTTCACATAACCCCACGAAAAATAGTCCAGCGGTGTTGAATCGCACGATCTTTGAGGCCACGCCACAGGCCCACGACGCGACGCTAGATAATGCGCTCAGCAAAAGTTTCCTTTAATAAAATGATAGTTTCGTTAGATGTATGAAATGTAGCGCCGTCTTGTTGGATCCAAAGGTCGTCCACAGCAACATCCTCCAATTCGGGCACGAAAAAGTCATTAATCATGGCTCTATAGCGTTCCCAATTGACTGTAACATTATGGCCGGCTTTATTAAGTCTATTCATTATGAAATACCAAAACAAACTGAGCAAACTCTATTTTTCTTATTTTCTCTCAGAGCAAGGTATAGAGTTACGCACAAGCACAGCCAAACAACAAGAAAGAAGAACATGGGAAGATATGAATGAACAATACTTTTTTATATGAAAAACTGGTTTTTGTTCTTTTTTTTGGCTAGGTAGATATTTTGCCGTTGCTTTTATATGCATATATGGTTGGAGTCTATGAAGCAAGTGGCAAGTGAGTATTTCTGATTTCTGTTGCCAGTTGAGATTATTTTTCTTTAAGTACAAAATGTGAAGGTACATTTTGTTCTTGGTCGAGATTTTCCAATAATTGAAGATTTTAGGTAGGTACTTCCAAATCAAACTTTGTTTTGAAAATTTTTTGTTTCGAGAATTCTTTTCGTCGTGTAGTTGGTAAAAATAAAAGAATCAAAGTACGTGAGACATGTACAGTGAAGGCTCACTAACTAGTATTTTTTCGGAATTTGGAGAACTTGCTCCGATATTGATAACTTTTTGAAATGCAGATGTCAAATGTTCTTTTGATGGATCTATTTTCTTACTTACTTATCCGGCTCCCGATCCATGGAGGGTCGCTGCCTGACATTGCGATCTTCCATCGGTTGCGGTCCCTCGCATGCTTCCTCCAGTCGTCGAGACCAATCGCTCTTGCGTCTGTAACCACCTGGTCCCTGTAGCGGAGTTTCGGACGTCCTGGTCGTCTCGAACATGGGCTTTGGCTCTTTGAACTACATCCATATCTTGGTACAGTTCGTACAATTATCGATTGAATCTTCTCCTCCATTTGCCCTCTTCGCATATAGGACCAAATACCCTCCGAAGAAATTTTCTCTCCAAAGTGCCCAGTATCAATTCCGCTGTTTTACGTATCGTCCAGCACTCGGCGCCGTAGAGTAGAACTGGTAAAATTAGCGTTTTGTATAGCGTGCACTTTGTCTTTCGAGACAGGAGTTTTGAACCCATCTGTTTGGCCAAACCGAAGTAGCAGTGGTTCGCTAGGGTAATTCTTCGTCAAATTTCCACTAAGGTGTCGTTCGTGGAATTAATGTTGATGCCAGTCCTATAACCAGATGCCAGTTGCTTGGCTATTTCGTAGAACCGGCGGGGGTTGGTGGCGGTGCCCCCCCCCTTACAACCCCACTTCTTGGCCCAATATAGGATTTGGGGTGATTACAAATTTGGATATATGCAAATTTTGTTGGAACTTTTTAAAAAGAAATCTACAAATCCAAAAAAATTGCATATACCAAGACTTGTACCCACCCCAAATCCTATATTGGGCCAAGCAGGGGGCTGGCAGATTTTCAAAATTTCAAAAAACACTTCACACAAGTACCACAAAAAACCTTATAGTTAGACATAAGCCCCAAATTAGTTTTTGGGACTTGCGTCCTTTTATTAAATGTCTGCCTGGCGGTGTTTTCTTTTAGATTTTTTTGCAATGACTAACCTTATGATCTTCAACTAACGCTTTTGTTTATTATTCAACTCAATTAAAAACGGTAAATAGCGACATTTTTTTACTTTACATTGGACTTTATTGCACCGTTTTTTACTGTGGTCGGGTCGTTAGCCCAACGCACAAACCACCAATCTGTAGGGCCATGGGTTTAATGTTGCAATTTTTCTGTGATCAACATTCGCACTTACAAGTTTAGCAAGTCACGACATTAAGTCAAGACCAGTATCCGGCGGCTACCAACTTGTAGGTAATGTAAGCACTTGATGTGTAGGAAAAGATACAGCTCGAGGCCCCCAGTTCCTACAACATCCAACCACCTCAACATCCAACCACCTCAACATCCAACCACCAATTTTCCCTTGAACTATTATGATGACCATGACTTATTGTTTTGTAGGTACAACATTGATTTCTCGTGTTTATCATCTCCGACAACATTTCAATTCCGAGATTTTAAATCTGTAGACATGGCCTTGCAACTTGATGCAACACATTTTCCGTGGAATTTATGCTATAATTTGTACAACGTAAATGATAAAGTAAATCTTTTACAAGATTTGCTATCATAACTATACGAACAACATGTTCCGTTGAAGACGGTGTTAATTTGTAACAAGAATAGTCCATGGTTTACAAATTATGTGCTCCGTTCTATTTAAATCCGTCGAAAACTCTACTCAAGATGGAAGAATAACCCTTAACCCTAAACTGGGAAAGTTTTTGTCAGTCTCGTAACTATTCATCTTTTGTAACAGGCTGAGGTAAAAAAATATAATTTATGACCAAATTAAGTTGTAATCAAACTCCCCGAAAGTTACGGAGTAATTTACGATCTATTGGAGTTGGTAGGAAAAACGAAGTTCATAACTTTCCTGATCTAAACGACCTTAACAAGGCTTTTGCATTAAATAATTTGCAGTCATCGAATTTTATACCCAGCAACAGATCCCTTTTTGAATCTTCTTCAGAATTTCGTTCTCTTTTAAGTCCAATTCTGGTGCGGAAGATGGCGTTCTAATTTGTTTTATAAAAATGATTTTACCGCAAATCATATTTACGTTTGCCTGTATTGGAAACTTTTGTATTCCAACCACCTCATTTCCTCAATGTTGGAAGCTGGCTAAGGTTATTCCTGTTTCTAAAAAGCCCAACCCTTCCTCAGCCAGTGACTCTCGGGCAATAAATATATTGCCTGTCAAAAATATTTGAAAAAGTGTTATCAAATCAAGTTTCAAATCAGATAAACTCCGATAATCTATTTACTCCTGATCAGTCTGGTTTCTGCACAAAACACTGTTGCTCTACAGCAATGGTAAAAGTCCTTGATGATATAAGCGTACAACATGATCAAGATAAATTAACTATACTTTGTTTGCTGGATTTTATCATGATATCCAATTTCAATTTTCTTTATTCTTATTAATTCAATACCAATTTAAGAAAATAAATCCTTTGTAAGAAGCTTAATATTTACTTTGGCTTCAGTAGAAGATCGGTTCATTTCATTCAAGACTACCTAAGACACCGCAGTCAGAGAGTAAAAGTAGATAATTCTCTCTCAGATCTAATCCATCTACTTGCTGGCGTGCCACTCTTGTTGGGACCTATTTTATTTTGCTTGTTTATCGACGCTTTACCTAAAGTGTGTAACAATGGCATGTTACATCTTCATGCAGACGATGTTCTGGTATATCTCTCCCGTCCATTTAACTTATTGGAGGACTTAGTCTGCGGGATAAATGAAGATCTTCGTGAGATCTATAAATGGTCGTTGTCCAATGGTTTAACCCTAAATCGAGATACATCGCAAACGATTGCAATAATGAAGAAAAAAATTGATACCAATAACCTACCACCTATTTTTGTATCATCTCCAATTTAGTAATACTGTTCTTGGCTTTAAAATAAATCGATCTCTTTCAGCAAATGATCATATCAAACGATGGATTTATTTTAAAGCCAAGACTTGTAACAGTATTACAGTAAACTACTGCAGCATAATCAATTATAGGCAAAAACAATGATTTAACGATTCTTAGTTTAGTGTCAACAGGTGCTATATAGGAAAAAATATATATATAGAATTTATGGTGGTCTTCGGAAATCAAATATTTTTTCTTATGTAGCACCTGTTGACACTAAACTTAGAATCGTTAAATCATTGTTTTTGCCTATAATTGATTATGCTGCAGTAGTTTACTGTAATACTGTTACAAGTCTTGGCTTTAAAATAAATCCTTCTCTTTCAGCAAATGATCAAATCAAAATTTCTATTGGTAGAATTTATGGTGGTCTCCGTAAATTGAATATTTTTTCCTATTTAACACCTGGTGACACTAAACTTAGAATCGTTAAATCATTGTTTTTGACTTTTTTAGTTTTAGACTCTCCCTTCACAAACTAAGTGTTGCTTTTAATGACCTGGTTAGGTATGTATTTAATTTGAGGAGGTTTGACCATGTTTCTCAATACCATCAACGTGTCCTGGGATGCACATTTGAAGAGTTCCTTGTTGCAAGATGTTATTTTTCTTGCATAAAATTATTCTAAGAAAAACTCCGCCATACCAGTTTGATAAGCTAAGCTTCGCGTAGTCGATTCGAACAATGAATCTATTAACTCTTTATATATGGTATTCAAAAACATACTAGTATCTCACAGTTACAACATTTACTGCTTGGTATGAGTCTTGAGAATTACTTGAGATACAGACTTATTTTAAGGTTCCATAATGTCATCCACAATAGATGTCCTGCTTATTTAAGTGAATCGCTTCGTAAACTACCAATTCTCAACGAGGATTGAAATTGTACCGCGTTTTTCGCACATCATTGCAGAACGATCCTTCTATGTATCTGCAGTTCGTTTGTGGCATTCACTTCCGAACGAACTGCAGAGTATAACCTCACCTATCACTTTTAAGAGGAAACTATATTTGCACTTCTCTGGTCTTTAAGTACTATTGTCTTTGTTTTTGGTTTTCATTTTTGAATACTATTTTTCTGCTTACTAAAGTTAATTTCTTTAATTTTTATTTCATTTTTATATTCCGTAATAAATAAATTACTATATTTTCTTCTCTTGAAAACATATTATATTACATTTTACTCTTATTTTTGTACATGATGTGTATAATTAAATCTAAATTAAATTAAATTCATTATTGAAACATTTTGTATATTTTATTCTAGATACTCTATAAGATTCATATCTTAATGTGTCATTGTTAACCTTATATTTTGTTGAAATAAATTGAAATTGAAATTAAATAGAAATTGAAACTCCTTCCTTTGTTAATTTTTTAATTGTTAATTCGTCAAGACTATTCTTTCTGCAGTTATGCTCTGGAACTCTCTGTCATTGGAAATAAAACAAATAATATGTATTTGTTAGGAGATAAATATGAAACAACAACCAGCTCGCGCCACACATCTTTCCTATCCCTCTTTCTCTTCTTTCACATGACGTCCGCGTTGTGTATAATCATAATCCCTTGAGCGCGTGTAAGATTATTAAAAAAAAGGTATTTCTCAATTTAAAACAGAAATTTTTAGTACTTTTAATTAAGATATTCTAGGTAACGGGTGTTTTTTTAGACGCGTGGGTCTCAAGAAGAAATAAAAGGCATATAATTTAATGTAATGTCCAAGAATTTAGCTTTATTATAAAGATAAGGGTTTGTCATTTTTAAAAATGATTTCGGGCAATTTGCCGCCGCAGCTAACTCGAATTACTTCCAGCCGAGGGGGCAAATTTTCGACCACTTTTTGCAGCAATTGGAGCCGTGTGTTAGAAATAACGCGCCGAATATTCTCTTCCAAGGCGTCAATCGTCTCGCGCTTATCTGCATAGACAAGTGTCTTCACATAACCCCACGAAAAATAGTCCAGCGGTGTTGAATCGCACGATCTTTGAGGCCACGCCACAGGCCCACGACGCGACGCTAGATAATGCGCTCAGCAAAAGTTTCCTTTAATAAAATGATAGTTTCGTTAGATGTATGAAATGTAGCGCCGTCTTGTTGGATCCAAAGGTCGTCCACAGCAACATCCTCCAATTCGGGCACGAAAAAGTCATTAATCATGGCTCTATAGCGTTCCCAATTGACTGTAACATTATGGCCGGCTTTATTAAGTCTATTCATTATGAAATACCAAAACAAACTGAGCAAACTCTATTTTTCTTATTTTCTCTCAGAGCAAGGTATAGAGTTACGCACAAGCACAGCCAAACAACAAGAAAGAAGAACATGGGAAGATATGAATGAACAATACTTTTTTATATGAAAAACTGGTTTTTGTTCTTTTTTTTGGCTAGGTAGATATTTTGTCGTTGCTTTTATATGCATATATGGTTGGAGTCTATGAAGCAAGTGGCAAAGTGGCAAGTGAGTATTTCTGATTTCTGTTGCCAGTTGAGATTATTTTTCTTTAAGTACAAAATGTGAAGGTACATTTTGTTCTTGGTCGAGATTTTCCAATAATTGAAGATTTTAGGTAGGTACTTCCAAATCAAACTTTGTTTTGAAAATTTTTTGTTTCGAGAATTCTTTTCGTCGTGTAGTTGGTAAAAATAAAAGAATCAAAGTACGTGAGACATGTACAGTGAAGGCTCACTAACTAGTATTTTTTCGGAATTTGGGGAACTTGCTCCGATATTGATAACTTTTTGAAATGCAGATGTCAAATGTTCTTTTGATGGATCTATTTTCTTACTTATCCGGCTCCCGATCCATGGAGGGTCGCTGCCTGACATTGCGATCTTCCATCGGTTGCGGTCCCTCGCATGCTTCCTCCAGTCGTCGAGACCAATCGCTCTTGCGTCTGTAACCACCTGGTCCCTGTAGCGGAGTTTCGGACGTCCTGGTCGTCTCGAACATGGGCTTTGGCTCTTTGAACTACATCCATATCTTGGTACAGTTCGTACAATTATCGATTGAATCTTCTCCTCCATTCGCCCTCTTCGCATATAGGACCAAATACCCTCCGAAGAAATTTTCTCTCCAAAGTGCCCAGTATCAATTCCGCTGTTTTACGTATCGTCCAGCACTCGGCGCCGTAGAGTAGAACTGGTAAAATTAGCGTTTTGTATAGCGTGCACTTTGTCTTTCGAGACAGGAGTTTTGAACCCATCTGTTTGGCCAAACCGAAGTAGCAGTGGTTCGCTAGGGTAATTCTTCGTCAAATTTCCACTAAGGTGTCGTTCGTGGAATTAATGTTGATGCCAGTCCTATAACCAGATGCCAGTTGCTTGGCTATTTCGTAGAACCGGCGGGGGTTGGTGGCGGTGCCCCCCCCCCCCTTACAACCCCACTTCTTGGCCCAATATAGGATTTGGGGTGATTACAAATTTGGATATATGCAAATTTTGTTGGAACTTTTTAAAAAGAAATCTACAAATCCAAAAAAATTGCATATACCAAGACTTGTACCCACCCCAAATCCTATATTGGGCCAAGCAGGGGGCTGGCAGAGGGGCCGCATGCGCCCTTACGCGCCGAGCTTTTTGCACGCCGGGAACCTAATTTCAAAAAACACTTCACACAAGTACCACAAAAAACCTTATAGTTAGACATAAGCCCCAAATTAGTTTTTGGGACTTGCGTCCTTTTATTAAATGTCTGCCTGGCGGTGTTTTCTTTTAGATTTTTTTGCAATGACTAACCTTATGATCTTCAACTAACGCTTTTGTTTATTATTCAACTCAATTAAAAACGGTAAATAGCGACATTTTTTTACTTTACATTGGACTTTATTGCACCGTTTTTTACTGTGGTCGGGTCGTTAGCCCAACGCACAAACCTCCAATCTGTAGGGCCATGGGTTTAATGTTGCAATTTTTCTGTGATCAACATTCGCACTTACAAGTTTAGCAAGTCACGACATTAAGTCAAGGCCAGTATCCGGCGGCTACCAACTTGTAGGTAATGTAAGCACTTGATGTGTAGGAAAAGATACAGCTCGAGGCCCCCAGTTCCTACAACATCCAACCACCTCAACATCCAACCACCTCAACATCCAACCACCAATTTTCCCTTGAACTATTATGATGACCATGACTTATTGTTTTGTAGGTACAACATTGATTTCTCGTGTTTATAATCTCCGACAACATTTCAATTCCGAGATTTTAAATCTGTAGACATGGCCTTGCAACTTGATGCAACACATTTTCCGTGGAATTTATGCTATAATTTGTACAACGTAAATGATAAAGTAAATCTTTTACAAGATTTGCTATCATAACTATACGAACAACATGTTCCGTTGAAGACGGTGTTAATTTGTAACAAGAATAGTCCATGGTTTACAAATTATGTGCTCCGTTCTATTTAAATCCGTCGAAAACTCTACTCAAGATGGAAGAATAACCCTTAACCCTAAACTGGGAAAGTTTTTGTCAGTCTCGTAACTATTCATCTTTTGTTACAGGCTGAGGTAAAAAAATATAATTTATGACCAAATTAAGTTGTAATCAAACTCCCCGAAAGTTACGGAGTAATTTACGATCTATTGGAGTTGGTAGGAAAAACGAAGTTCATAACTTTCCTGATCTAAACGACCTTAACAAGGCTTTTGCATTAAATAATTTGCAGTCATCGAATTTTATACCCAGCAACAGATCCCTTTTTGAATCTTCTTCAGAATTTCGTTCTCTTTTAAGTCCAATTCTGGTGCGGAAGATGGCGTTCTAATTTGTTTTATAAAATTGATTTTACCGCAAATCATATTTACGTTTGCCTGTATTGGAAACTTTTGTATTCCAACCACCTCATTTCCTCAATGTTGGAAGCTGGCTAAGGTTATTCCTGTTTCTAAAAAGCCCAACCCTTCCTCAGCCAGTGACTCTCGGGCAATAAATATATTGCCTGTCAAAAATATTTGAAAAAGTGTTATCAAATCAAGTTTCAAATCAGATAAACTCCGATAATCTATTTACTCCTGATCAGTCTGGTTTCTGCACAAAACACTGTTGCTCTACAGCAATGGTAAAAGTCCTTGATGATATAAGCGTACAACATGATCAAGATAAATTAACTATACTTTGTTTGCTGGATTTTATCATGATATCCAATTTCAATTTTCTTTATTCTTATTAATTCAATACCAATTTAACAAAATAAATCCTTTGTAAGAAGCTTAATATTTACTTTGGCTTCAGTAGAAGATCGGTTCATTTCATTCAAGACTACCTAAGACACCGCAGTCAGAGAGCAAAAGTAGATAATTCTTTCTCAGATCTAATCCATCTACTTGCTGGCGTGCCACTCTTGTTGGGACCTATTTTATTTTGCTTGTTTATCGACGCTTTACCTAAAGTGTGTAACAATGGCATGTTACATCTTCATGCAGACGATGTTCTGGTATATCTCTCCCGTCCATTTAACTTATTGGAGGACTTAGTCTGCGGGATAAATGAAGATCTTCGTGAGATCTATAAATGGTCGTTGTCCAATGGTTTAACCCTAAATCGAGATACATCGCAAACGATTGCAATAATGAAGAAAAAAATTGATACCAATAACCTACCACCTATTTTTGTATCATCTCCAATTTAGTAATACTGTTCTTGGCTTTAAAATAAATCGATCTCTTTCAGCAAATGATCATATCAAACGATGGATTTATTTTAAAGCCAAGACTTGTAACAGTATTACAGTAAACTACTGCAGCATAATCAATTATAGGCAAAAACAATGATTTAACGATTCTTAGTTTAGTGTCAACAGGTGCTATATAGGAAAAAATATATATATAGAATTTATGGTGGTCTTCGGAAATCAAATATTTTTTCTTATGTAGCACCTGTTGACACTAAACTTAGAATCGTTAAATCATTGTTTTTGCCTATAATTGATTATGCTGCAGTAGTTTACTGTAATACTGTTACAAGTCTTGGCTTTAAAATAAATCCTTCTCTTTCAGCAAATGATCAAATCAAAATTTCTATTGGTAGAATTTATGGTGGTCTCCGTAAATTGAATATTTTTTCCTATTTAACACCTGGTGACACTAAACTTAGAATCGTTAAATCATTGTTTTTGACTTTTTTAGTTTTAGACTCTCCCTTCACAAACTAAGTGTTGCTTTTAATGACCTGGTTAGGTATGTATTTAATTTGAGGAGGTTTGACCATGTTTCTCAATACCATCAACGTGTCCTGGGATGCACATTTGAAGAGTTCCTTGTTGCAAGATGTTATTTTTCTTGCATAAAATTATTCTAAGAAAAACTCCGCCATACCAGTTTGATAAGCTAAGCTTCGCGTAGTCGATTCGAACAATGAATCTATTAACTCTTTATATATGGTATTCAAAAACATACTAGTATCTCACAGTTACAACATTTACTGCTTGGTATGAGTCTTGAGAATTACTTGAGATACAGACTTATTTTAAGGTTCCATAATGTCATCCACAATAGATGTCCTGCTTATTTAAGTGAATCGCTTCGTAAACTACCAATTCTCAACGAGGATTGAAATTGTACCGCGTTTTTCGCACATCATTGCAGAACGATCCTTCTATGTATCTGCAGTTCGTTTGTGGCATTCACTTCCGAACGAACTGCAGAGTATAACCTCACCTATCACTTTTAAGAGGAAACTATATTTGCACTTTTCTGGTCTTTAAGTACTATTGTCTTTGTTTTTGGTTTTCATTTTTGAATACTATTTTTCTGCTTACTAAAGTTAATTTCTTTAATTTTTATTTCATTTTTATATTCCGTAATAAATAAATTACTATATTTTCTTCTCTTGAAAACATATTATATTACATTTTACTCTTATTTTTGTACATGATGTGTATAATTAAATCTAAATTAAATTAAATTCATTATTGAAACATTTTGTATATTTTATTCTAGATACTCTATAAGATTCATATCTTAATGTGTCATTGTTAACCTTATATTTTGTTGAAATAAATTGAAATTGATATAAATTGAAATTGAAACTCCTTCCTTTGTTAATTTTTTAATTGTTAATTCGTCAAGACTATTCTTTCTGCAGTTATGCTCTGGAACTCTCTGTCATTGGAAATAAAACAAATAATATGTATTTGTTAGGAGATAAATATGAAACAACAACCAGCTCGCGCCACACATCTTTCCTATCCCTCTTTCTCTTCTTTCACATGACGTCCGCGTTGTGTATAATCATAATCCCTTGAGCGCGTGTAAGATTATTAAAAAAAAGCTATTTCTCAATTTAAAACAGAAATTTTTAGTACTTTTAATTAAGATATTCTAGGTAACGGGTGTTTTTTTAGACGCGTGGGTCTCAAGAAGAAATAAAAGGCATATAATTTAATGTAATGTCCAAGAATTTAGCTTTATTATAAAGATAAGGGTTTGTCATTTTTAAAAATGATTTCGGGCAATTTGCCGCCGCAGCTAACTCGAATTACTTCCAGCCGAGGGGGCAAATTTTCGACCACTTTTTGCAGCAATTGGAGCCGTGTGTTAGAAATAACGCGCCGAATATTCTCTTCCAAGGCGTCAATCGTCTCGCGCTTATCTGCATAGACAAGTGTCTTCACATAACCCCACGAAAAATAGTCCAGCGGTGTTGAATCTCACGATCTTTGAGGCCACGCCACAGGCCCACGACGCGACGCTAGATAATGCGCTCAGCAAAAGTTTCCTTTAATAAAATGATAGTTTCGTTAGATGTATGAAATGTAGCGCCGTCTTGTTGGATCCAAAGGTCGTCCACAGCAACATCCTCCAATTCGGGCACGAAAAAGTCATTAATCATGGCTCTATAGCGTTCCCAATTGACTGTAACATTATGGCCGGCTTCATTAAGTCTATTCATTATGAAATACCAAAACAAACTGAGCAAACTCTATTTTTCTTATTTTCTCTCAGAGCAAGGTATAGAGTTACGCACAAGCACAGCCAAACAACAAGAAAGAAGAACATGGGAAGATATGCATGAACAATACTTTTTTATATGAAAAACTGGTTTTTGTTCTTTTTTTTGGCTAGGTAGATATTTTGTCGTTGCTTTTATATGCATATATGGTTGGAGTCTATGAAGCAAGTGGCAAAGTGGCAAGTGAGTATTTCTGATTTCTGTTGCCAGTTGAGATTATTTTTCTTTAAGTACAAAATGTGAAGGTACATTTTGTTCTTGGTCGAGATTTTCCAATAATTGAAAATTTTAGGTAGGTACTTCCAAATCAAACTTTGTTTTGAAAATTTTTTGTTTCGAGAATTCTTTTCGTCGTGTAGTTGGTAAAAATAAAAGAATCAAAGTACGTGAGACATGTACAGTGAAGGCTCACTAACTAGTATTTTTTTCGGAATTTGGGGAACTTGCTCCGATATTGATAACTTTTTGAAATGCAGATGTCAAATGTTCTTTTGATGGATCTATTTTCTTACTTACTTATCCGGCTCCCGATCCATGGAGGGTCGCTGCCTGACATTGCGATCTTCCATCGGTTGCGGTCCCTCGCATGCTTCCTCCAGTCGTCGAGAACAATCGCTCTTGCGTCTGTAACCACCTGGTCCCTGTAGCGGAGTTTCGGACGTCCTGGTCGTCTCGAACATGGGCTTTGGCTCTTTGAACTACATCCATAT
The DNA here is from genome assembly GCA_910595825.1 of Philhelius pedissequus. Lineage (NCBI taxonomy): Eukaryota > Metazoa > Arthropoda > Insecta > Diptera > Syrphidae > Philhelius > Philhelius pedissequus. Next base: position 171,068,853 of record OU343160.1, read on the forward strand.
CTTGGTACAGTTCGTACAATTATCGATTGAATCTTCTCCTCCATTCGCCCTCTTCGCATATAGGACCAAATACCCTCCGAAGAAATTTTCTCTCCAAAGTGCCCAGTATCAATTCCGCTGTTTTACGTATCGTCCAGCACTCGGCGCCGTAGAGTAGAACTGGTAAAATTAGCGTTTTGTATAGCGTGCACTTTGTCTTTCGAGACAGGAGTTTTGAACCCATCTGTTTGGCCAAACCGAAGTAGCAGTGGTTCGCTAGGGTAATTCTTCGTCAAATTTCCACTAAGGTGTCGTTCGTGGAATTAATGTTGATGCCAGTCCTATAACCAGATGCCAGTTGCTTGGCTATTTCGTAGAACCAGCGGGGGTTGGTGGCGGTGCCCCCCCCCCTTACAACCCCACTTCTTGGCCCAATATAGGATTTGGGGTGATTACAAATTTGGATATATGCAAATTTTGTTGGAACTTTTTAAAAAGAAATCTACAAATCCAAAAAAATTGCATATACCAAGACTTGTACCCACCCCAAATCCTATATTGGGCCAAGCAGGGGGCTGGCAGAGGGGCCGCATGCGCCCTTACGCGCCGAGCTTTTTGCACGCCGGGAACCTAATTTCAAAAAACACTTCACACAAGTACCACAAAAAACCTTATAGTTAGACATAAGCCCCAAATTAGTTTTTGGGACTTGCGTCCTTTTATTAAATGTCTGCCTGGCGGTGTTTTCTTTTAGATTTTTTTGCAATGACTAACCTTATGATCTTCAACTAACGCTTTTGTTTATTATTCAACTCAATTAAAAACGGTAAATAGCGACATTTTTTTACTTTACATTGGACCTTATTGCACCGTTTTTTACTGTGGTCGGGTCGTTAGCCCAACGCACAAACCTCCAATCTGTAGGGCCATGGGTTTAATGTTGCAATTTTTCTGTGATCAACATTCGCACTTACAAGTTTAGCGAGTCACGACATTAAGTCAAGACCAGTATCCGGCGGCTACCAACTTGTAGGTAATGTAAGCACTTGATGTGTAGGAAAAGATACAGCTCGAGGCCCCCAGTTCCTACAACATCCAACCACCTCAACATCCAACCACCAATTTTCCCTTGAACTATTATGATGACCATGACTTATTGTTTTGTAGGTACAACATTGATTTCTCGTGTTTATCATCTCCGACAACATTTCAATTCCGAGATTTTAAATCTGTAGACATGGCCTTGCAACTTGATGCAAAAAATTTTCCGTGGAATTTATGCTATAATTTGTACAACGTAAATGATAAAGTAAATCTTTTACAAGATTTGCTATCATTACTATACGAACAACATGTTCCGTTGAAGACGGTGTTAATTTGTAACAAGAATAGTCCATGGTTTACAAATTATGTGCTCCGTTCTATTTAAATCCGTCGAAAACTCTACTCAAGATGGAAGAATAACCCTTAACCCTAAACTGGGAAAGTTTTTGTCAGTCTCGTAACTATTCATCTTTTGTTACAGGCTGAGGTAAAAAAATATAATTTATGACCAAATTAAGTTGTAATCAAACTTCCCGAAAGTTACGGAGTAATTTACGATCTATTGGAGTTGGTAGGAAAAACGAAGTTCATAACTTTCATGATCTAAACGACCTTAACAAGGCTTTTGCATTAAATAATTTGCAGTCATCGAATTTTATACCCAGCAACAGATCCATTTTTGAATCTTCTTCAGAATTTCGTTCTCTTTTAAGTCCAATTCTGGTGCGGAAGATGGCATTCTAATTTGTTTTATAAAAATGATTTTACCGCAAATCATATTTACGTTTGCCTGTATTGGAAACTTTTGTATTCCAACCACCTCATTTCCTCAATGTTGGAAGCTGGCTAAGGTTATTCCTGTTTCTAAAAAGCCCAACCCTTCCTCAGCCAGTGACTCTCGGGCAATAAGTATATTGCCTGTCAAAAATATTTGAAAAAGTGTTATCAAATCAAGTTTCAAATCAGATAAACTCCCATAATCTATTTACTCCTTATCAGTCTGGTTTCTGCACAAAACACTGTTGCTCTACAGCAATGGTAAAAGTTCTTGATGATATAAGCGTACAACATGATCAAGATAAATTAACTATACTTTGTTTGCTGGATTTTATCATGATATCCAATTTCAATTTTCTTTATTCTTATTAATTCAATACCAATTTAACAAAATAAATCCTTTGTAAGAAGCTTAATATTTACTTTGGCTTCAGTAGAAGATCGGTTCATTTCATTCAAGACTACCTAAGACACCGCAGTCAGAGAGTAAAAGTAGATAATTCTTTCTCAGATCTAATCCATCTACTTGCTGGCGTGCCACTCTTGTTGGGACCTATTTTATTTTGCTTGTTTATCGACGCTTTACCTAAAGTGTGTAACAATGGCATGTTACATCTTCATACAGACGATGTTCTGGTATATCTCTCCCGTCCATTTAACTTATTGGAGGACTTAGTCTGCGGGATAAATGAAGACCTTCGTGAGATCTATAAATGGTCGTTGTCCAATGGCTTAACCTTAAATCGAGCTACATCGCAAACGATTGCAATAATGAAGAAAAAAATTGATACCAATAACCTACCACCTATTTTTGTATCATCTACAATTTAGTAATACTGTTCTTGGCTTTAAAATAAATCGATCTCTTTCAACAAATGATCATATCAAATGATGGATTTATTTTAAAGCCAAGACTTGTAACAGTATTACAGTAAACTACTGCAGCATAATCAATTATAGGCAAAAACAATGATTTAACGATTCTTAGTTTAGTGTCAACAGGAAAAAATATATATATAGAATTTATGGTGGTCCTCGGAAATCAAATATTTTTTCTTATTTAGCACCTGTTGACACTAAACGTTAAATCATTGTTTTTGCCTATAATTGATTATGCTGCAGTAGTTTACTGTAATACTGTTACAAGTCTACTGTTACAATCCTTCTCTTTCGGCAAATGATCAAATCAAAATTTCTATTGGTAGAATTTATGGTGGTCTCCGTAAATTGAATATTTTTTCCTATTTAACACCTGTTGACACTAAACTTAGAATCGTTAAATCATTGTTTTTGACTTTTTTAGTTTAAGACTCTCCCTTCACAAACTAAGTGTTGCTTTTAATGACCTGGTTAGGTATGTATTTAATTTGAGGAGGTTTGACCATGTTTCTCAATACCATCAACGTGCCCTGGGATACACATTTGAAGAGTTCCTTGTTGCAAGATGTTATTTTTCTTGCATAAAATTATTCTAAGAAAAACTCCGCCATACCAGTTTGATAAGCTTAGCTTCGCGTAGTCGATTCGAACAATGAATCTATTAACTCTTTATATATGGTATTCAAAAACATACCAGTATCTCACAGTTACAACATTTACTGCTTGGTATGAGTCTTGAGAATTACTTGAGATACAGACTTATTTTAAGGTTCCATAATGTCATCCACAATAGATGTCCTGCTTATTTAAGTGAATCGCTTCGTAAACTACCAATTCTCAACGAGGATTGAAACTTATTGTACCGCGTTTTTCACACATCATTCCAGAACGCTCCTTCTATGTATCTGCAGTTCGTTTGTGGCATTCACTTCCGAACGAACTGCAGAGTATAACCTCACCTATCACTTTTAAGAGGAAACTATATTTGCACTTTTCTTGTCTTTAAGTACTATATTTTTTGTTTTTGGTTTTCATTTTTGAATACTATTTTTCTGCTTACTAAAGTTAATTTCTTTAATTTTTATTTCATTTTTATATTGCGTAATAAATAAATTACTATATTTACTTCTCTTGGAAACATATTATATTACATTTTACTCTTATTTTTGTACATGATGTGTATAATTAAATCTAAATTAAATTAAATTCATTATTGAAACATTTTGTATATTTTATTCTAGATACTCTATAAGATTCATATCTTAATGTGTCATTGTTAACCTTATATTTTGTTGAAATAAATTGAAATTGAAATAAATTGAAATTGAAACTCCTTCCTTTGTTAATTTGAATTCGTCTCTGGAACTCTGTCATTGGAAATAAAACAAATAATATGGATTTGTTAGGAGATAAATATGAGACAACAACCAGCTCGCGCCACACATCTTTCCTATCCCTCTTTCTCTTCGTTCACATGACGGCCGCGTTGTGTATAATCATAATCCCTTGAGCGCGTGTAAGATTATTAAAAAAAAGTTATTTCTCAATTTAAAACAGAAATTTTTAGTACTTTTAATTAAGATATTCTAGGTAACGGGTGTTTTTTTAGACGCGTGGGTCTCAAGAAGAAATAAAAGGCATATAATTTAATGTAATGTCCAAGAATTTAGCTTTATTATAAAGATAAGGGTTTGTCATTTTTAAAAATGATTTCGGGCAATTTGCCGCCGCAGCTAACTCGAATTATTTCCAGCCGAGGGGGCCAATTTTCGACCACTTTTTGCAGCAATTGGAGCCGTGTGTTAGAAATAACGCGCCGAATATTCTCTTCCAAGGCGTCAATCGTCTCGCGCTTATCTGCATAGACAAGTGTCTTCACATAACCCCACGAAAAATAGTCCAGCGGTGTTGAATCGCACGATCTTTGAGGCCACGCCACAGGCCCACGACGACGTTAGATAATGCGCTCACCAAAAGTTTCCTTTAATAAAATGATAGTTTCGTTAGATGTATGAAATGTAGCGCCGTCTTGTTGGATCCAAAGGTCGTCCACAGCAACATCCTCCAATTCGGGCACGAAAAAGTCATTAATCATGGCTCTATAGCGTTCCCAATTGACTGTAACATTATGGCCGGCTTCATTAAGTCTATTCATTATGAAATACCAAAACAAACTGAGCAAACTCTATTTTTCTTATTTTCTCTCAGAGCAAGGTATAGAGTTACGCACAAGCACAGCCAAACAAATTACAACAAGAAAGAAGAACATGGGAAGATATGCATGAACAATACTTTTTTATATGAAAAACTGGTTTTTGTTCTTTTTTTTGGCTAGGTAGATATTTTGTCGTTGCTTTTATATGCATATATGGTTGGAGTCTATGAAGCAAGTGGCAAAGTGGCAAGTGAGTATTTCTGATTTCTGTTGCCAGTTGAGATTATTTTTCTTTAAGTACAAAATGTGAAGGTACATTTTGTTCTTGGTCGAGATTTTCCAATAATTGAAAATTTTAGGTAGGTACTTCCAAATCAAACTTTGTTTTGAAAATTTTTTGTTTCGAGAATTCTTTTCGTCGTGTAGTTGGTAAAAATAAAAGAATCAAAGTACGTGAGACATGTACAGTGAAGGCTCACTAACTAGTATTTTTTTCGGAATTTGGGGAACTTGCTCCGATATTGATAACTTTTTGAAATGCAGATGTCAAATGTTCTTTTGATGGATCTATTTTCTTACTTACTTATCCGGCTCCCGATCCATGGAGGGTCGCTGCCTGACATTGCGATCTTCCATCGGTTGCGGTCCCTCGCATGCTTCCTCCAGTCGTCGAGACCAATCGCTCTTGCGTCTGTAACCACCTGGTCCCTGTAGCGGAGTTTCGGACGTCCTGGTCGTCTCGAACATGGGCTTTGGCTCTTTGAACTACATCCATATCTTGGTACAGTTCGTACAATTATCGATTGAATCTTCTCCTCCATTCGCCCTCTTCGCATATAGGACCAAATACCCTCCGAAGAAATTTTCTCTCCAAAGTGCCCAGTATCAATTCCGCTGTTTTACGTATCGTCCAGCACTCGGCGCCGTAGAGTAGAACTGGTAAAATTAGCGTTTTGTATAGCGTGCACTTTGTCTTTCGAGACAGGAGTTTTGAACCCATCTGTTTGGCCAAACCGAAGTAGCAGTGGTTCGCTAGGGTAATTCTTCGTCAAATTTCCACTAAGGTGTCGTTCGTGGAATTAATGTTGATGCCAGTCCTATAACCAGATGCCAGTTGCTTGGCTATTTCGTAGAACCAGCGGGGGTTGGTGGCGGTGCCCCCCCCCCTTACAACACCACTTCTTGGCCCAATATAGGATTTGGGGTGATTACAAATTTGGATATATGCAAATTTTGTTGGAACTTTTTAAAAAGAAATCTACAAATCCAAAAAAATTGCATATACCAAGACTTGTACCCACCCCAAATCCTATATTGGGCCAAGCAGGGGGCTGGCAGAGGGGCCGCATGCGCCCTTACGCGCCGAGCTTTTTGCACGCCGGGAACCTAATTTCAAAAAACACTTCACACAAGTACCACAAAAAACCTTATAGTTAGACATAAGCCCCAAATTAGTTTTTGGGACTTGCGTCCTTTTATTAAATGTCTGCCTGGCGGTGTTTTCTTTTAGATTTTTTTGCAATGACTAACCTTATGATCTTCAACTAACGCTTTTGTTTATTATTCAACTCAATTAAAAACGGTAAATAGCGACATTTTTTTACTTTACATTGGACCTTATTGCACCGTTTTTTACTGTGGTCGGGTCGTTAGCCCAACGCACAAACCTCCAATCTGTAGGGCCATGGGTTTAATGTTGCAATTTTTCTGTGATCAACATTCGCACTTACAAGTTTAGCGAGTCACGACATTAAGTCAAGACCAGTATCCGGCGGCTACCAACTTGTAGGTAATGTAAGCACTTGATGTGTAGGAAAAGATACAGCTCGAGGCCCCCAGTTCCTACAACATCCAACCACCTCAACATCCAACCACCAATTTTCCCTTGAACTATTATGATGACCATGACTTATTGTTTTGTAGGTACAACATTGATTTCTCGTGTTTATCATCTCCGACAACATTTCAATTCCGAGATTTTAAATCTGTAGACATGGCCTTGCAACTTGATGCAAAAAATTTTCCGTGGAATTTATGCTATAATTTGTACAACGTAAATGATAAAGTAAATCTTTTACAAGATTTGCTATCATTACTATACGAACAACATGTTCCGTTGAAGACGGTGTTAATTTGTAACAAGAATAGTCCATGGTTTACAAATTATGTGCTCCGTTCTATTTAAATCCGTCGAAAACTCTACTCAAGATGGAAGAATAACCCTTAACCCTAAACTGGGAAAGTTTTTGTCAGTCTCGTAACTATTCATCTTTTGTTACAGGCTGAGGTAAAAAAATATAATTTATGACCAAATTAAGTTGTAATCAAACTCCCCGAAAGTTACGGAGTAATTTACGATCTATTGGAGTTGGTAGGAAAAACGAAGTTCATAACTTTCCTGATCTAAACGACCTTAACAAGGCTTTTGCATTAAATAATTTGCAGTCATCGAATTTTATACCCAGCAACAGATCCATTTTTGAATCTTCTTCAGAATTTCGTTCTCTTTTAAGTCCAATTCTGGTGCGGAAGATGGCATTCTAATTTGTTTTATAAAAATGATTTTACCGCAAATCATATTTACGTTTGCCTGTATTGGAAACTTTTGTATTCCAACCACCTCATTTCCTCAATGTTGGAAGCTGGCTAAGGTTATTCCTGTTTCTAAAAAGCCCAACCCTTCCTCAGCCAGTGACTCTCGGGCAATAAGTATATTGCCTGTCAAAAATATTTGAAAAAGTGTTATCAAATCAAGTTTCAAATCAGATAAACTCCCATAATCTATTTACTCCTTATCAGTCTGGTTTCTGCACAAAACACTGTTGCTCTACAGCAATGGTAAAAGTTCTTGATGATATAAGCGTACAACATGATCAAGATAAATTAACTATACTTTGTTTGCTGGATTTTATCATGATATCCAATTTCAATTTTCTTTATTCTTATTAATTCAATACCAATTTAACAAAATAAATCCTTTGTAAGAAGCTTAATATTTACTTTGGCTTCAGTAGAAGATCGGTTCATTTCATTCAAGACTACCTAAGACACCGCAGTCAGAGAGTAAAAGTAGATAATTCTTTCTCAGATCTAATCCATCTACTTGCTGGCGTGCCACTCTTGTTGGGACCTATTTTATTTTGCTTGTTTATCGACGCTTTACCTAAAGTGTGTAACAATGGCATGTTACATCTTCATACAGACGATGTTCTGGTATATCTCTCCCGTCCATTTAACTTATTGGAGGACTTAGTCTGCGGGATAAATGAAGACCTTCGTGAGATCTATAAATGGTCGTTGTCCAATGGCTTAACCTTAAATCGAGCTACATCGCAAACGATTGCAATAATGAAGAAAAAAATTGATACCAATAACCTACCACCTATTTTTGTATCATCTACAATTTAGTAATACTGTTCTTGGCTTTAAAATAAATCGATCTCTTTCAACAAATGATCATATCAAATGATGGATTTATTTTAAAGCCAAGACTTGTAACAGTATTACAGTAAACTACTGCAGCATAATCAATTATAGGCAAAAACAATGATTTAACGATTCTTAGTTTAGTGTCAACAGGAAAAAATATATATATAGAATTTATGGTGGTCCTCGGAAATCAAATATTTTTTCTTATTTAGCACCTGTTGACACTAAACGTTAAATCATTGTTTTTGCCTATAATTGATTATGCTGCAGTAGTTTACTGTAATACTGTTACAAGTCTACTGTTACAATCCTTCTCTTTCGGCAAATGATCAAATCAAAATTTCTATTGGTAGAATTTATGGTGGTCTCCGTAAATTGAATATTTTTTCCTATTTAACACCTGTTGACACTAAACTTAGAATCGTTAAATCATTGTTTTTGACTTTTTTAGTTTAAGACTCTCCCTTCACAAACTAAGTGTTGCTTTTAATGACCTGGTTAGGTATGTATTTAATTTGAGGAGGTTTGACCATGTTTCTCAATACCATCAACGTGTCCTGGGATACACATTTGAAGAGTTCCTTGTTGCAAGATGTTATTTTTCTTGCATAAAATTATTCTAAGAAAAACTCCGCCATACCAGTTTGATAAGCTTAGCTTCGCGTAGTCGATTCGAACAATGAATCTATTAACTCTTTATATATGGTATTCAAAAACATACCAGTATCTCACAGTTACAACATTTACTGCTTGGTATGAGTCTTGAGAATTACTTGAGATACAGACTTATTTTAAGGTTCCATAATGTCATCCACAATAGATGTCCTGCTTATTTAAGTGAATCGCTTCGTAAACTACCAATTCTCAACGAGGATTGAAACTTATTGTACCGCGTTTTTCACACATCATTCCAGAACGCTCCTTCTATGTATCTGCAGTTCGTTTGTGGCATTCACTTCCGAACGAACTGCAGAGTATAACCTCACCTATCACTTTTAAGAGGAAACTATATTTGCACTTTTCTTGTCTTTAAGTACTATATTTTTTGTTTTTGGTTTTCATTTTTGAATACTATTTTTCTGCTTACTAAAGTTAATTTCTTTAATTTTTATTTCATTTTTATATTGCGTAATAAATAAATTACTATATTTACTTCTCTTGGAAACATATTATATTACATTTTACTCTTATTTTTGTACATGATGTGTATAATTAAATCTAAATTAAATTAAATTCATTATTGAAACATTTTGTATATTTTATTCTAGATACTCTATAAGATTCATATCTTAATGTGTCATTGTTAACCTTATATTTTGTTGAAATAAATTGAAATTGAAATAAATTGAAATTGAAACTCCTTCCTTTGTTAATTTGAATTCGTCTCTGGAACTCTGTCATTGGAAATAAAACAAATAATATGGATTTGTTAGGAGATAAATATGAGACAACAACCAGCTCGCGCCACACATCTTTCCTATCCCTCTTTCTCTTCGTTCACATGACGGCCGCGTTGTGTATAATCATAATCCCTTGAGCGCGTGTAAGATTATTAAAAAAAAGTTATTTCTCAATTTAAAACAGAAATTTTTAGTACTTTTAATTAAGATATTCTAGGTAACGGGTGTTTTTTTAGACGCGTGGGTCTCAAGAAGAAATAAAAGGCATATAATTTAATGTAATGTCCAAGAATTTAGCTTTATTATAAAGATAAGGGTTTGTCATTTTTAAAAATGATTTCGGGCAATTTGCCGCCGCAGCTAACTCGAATTATTTCCAGCCGAGGGGGCCAATTTTCGACCACTTTTTGCAGCAATTGGAGCCGTGTGTTAGAAATAACGCGCCGAATATTCTCTTCCAAGGCGTCAATCGTCTCGCGCTTATCTGCATAGACAAGTGTCTTCACATAACCCCACGAAAAATAGTCCAGCGGTGTTGAATCGCACGATCTTTGAGGCCACGCCACAGGCCCACGACGACGTTAGATAATGCGCTCACCAAAAGTTTCCTTTAATAAAATGATAGTTTCGTTAGATGTATGAAATGTAGCGCCGTCTTGTTGGATCCAAAGGTCGTCCACAGCAACATCCTCCAATTCGGGCACGAAAAAGTCATTAATCATGGCTCTATAGCGTTCCCAATTGACTGTAACATTATGGCCGGCTTCATTAAGTCTATTCATTATGAAATACCAAAACAAACTGAGCAAACTCTATTTTTCTTATTTTCTCTCAGAGCAAGGTATAGAGTTACGCACAAGCACAGCCAAACAAATTACAACAAGAAAGAAGAACATGGGAAGATATGCATGAACAATACTTTTTTATATGAAAAACTGGTTTTTGTTCTTTTTTTTGCCTAGGTAGATATTTTGTCGTTGCTTTTATATGCATATATGGTTGGAGTCTATGAAGCAAGTGGCAAAGTGGCAAGTGAGTATTTCTGTTGCCAGTTGAGATTATTTTTCTTTAAGTACAAAATGTGAAGGTACATTTTGTTCTTAAAGAAAAATAATCTCGAGATTTTCCATTAATTTTTCCAATAATTGAAGATTTTAGGTAGGTACTTCCAAATCAAACTTTGTTTTGAAAATTTTTTGTTTCGAGAATTCTTTTCGTCGTGTAGTTGGTAAAAATGAAAGAATCAAAGTACGTGAGACATATACAGTGAAGGCTCACTAACTAGTATTTTTTCGGAATTTGGGGAACTTGTTCCGATATTGATAACTTTTTGAAATGTAGGAATTTAAATTTCGAAAAAAGTTGCAATTCAGGGATTGCTCTCAGCCGAAAATTTATTAAATATCTAACCAAAAGTAAGAAAATAATATTCTACCCAATATTTTTTATTGTAAAATAATGCATTTGCCAACATAATTATATATGGAAATGTTTTTCAATTTGTTTTCTAGTGTTTTTCAAAGAGCTGTATGTTGTGAAAATTGGTTTTGTTGGGATAAAATAAAAATCGTTTCAACTTTTTTATTTTTTACTGCGATTATAGGTACTATAAGGCAAGTTATGGATTCGTTCAAAAAATTCTAACAATCAAACATGACATTACGATCATAGAGAACACCAAAAAAGAGGGTCCCCCCATTCCGTCTTTCTGTCTTTCTGTATGTCCGCGAGTCTGCAGCCAAAACTTTTCAACAATTTTTTTTTAAGTAAAAATTTCGAAAACCACTTAATAGATATTTTAAAAACTTCGTATTTGGTAGTTTTTTGACATTATCTTGATAGCTAAAAAGTCCACTTTCAAGTATAAAAATATTTTTTTGCGTACATATTAACGGTACTTCCAGTTTACATATTTTCGACTTCCTCAACATTGGATGAACCGAATAAAATAATTGTTGTTATGAAAATGCTCCCCAACATTGTTAATAAGACTGCAATTTTCAAAAAAAAAGGTTTCGATTTTAAAAAAAATAAATAAATTTTTGTTTTTGAAAAATCGATTTTTTAAAAACCAGTCACTGAATTTTTTTGAAAAATAATTTTTTTATGTATATTAATAATATCTTCAAAATGGCGTTTCAAATTTTTTTTTCTAAAAATGTTTTTAGAATTTTATACAGAAAAACAATTTTTGAAATTTTTGTTGATATATTCTTATTTATGCATGAATTCAAATTGCATCTTTGTTTTTGTTGAAACTATAACGACTAAGCAATATAAAAATGTTTAAGATAATACACATTATCCATTTATTTCTACCTTATTATTATTCCCTTTTTACAATTTTTGCGCACGTCACTGAATACTAAATACAATGTAGGCCCTTATACATTTATATATACATTTGTGTTTTAAAATCGCATGAATCTTATGTATGTATGTATATTGCACCTTAATTATAAAGTTATATGCATATGGAACTTTCTACCTACAACCTTCATTTTCATTTTTATATATGTACATGTTTACATACTTAGGTTCCATCTATGTATGTATTTAGATACATTTTACTCCTATCTTACATAATTAAAATCCATAACTTAAATTTAAATATATATTTGTAGGTAGGTACCTATGTAACTATGTATTCCTTGAATCATCCATTTACTATTCATTATACTAAGAATCAAGGTAATCTTACCTACGTAGGTTTTAAACCTTATAACTATACCTAACTAACTAAATCTCTATGGTTGTCTAAACCTCAATCGTGCATTTTATTTGGTTTTGACGTTAAACATTTTTTTTGATAGACGGTCGGGGTGGAAGAAAAGAAACGTTTGTTTTATTTTTTTGAATGAATTTTGTGAAGCTATTTTTTCTTTTACTTTTTTCTACATGTAAGTAGGTATGTAGACAAGATACACTGTCAAGTAAATAGGTAACCTACACTTTGTTGGTTTGTCATGATCTTATAGTAATGGGAAGAATTCAATTATTATGAAGTTTTGAGGATTTTGGATTTTGTGAATGAAACTGATTACATTTTTTTAATAATCTACACGCGCTCAAGAGATTATACTACCCTTTTAAATGTTTCAAGACAGCGCGGGCGTGAGGTTAAGGGAGAGAAAGTATGATAGATGTGTGGCGCGATGTTCTATAGGTGGTTGTTGTCTCAGACTTTATCTCCAGGGATGAAGGCTGAGCTAATGCGGAGAAATTTCCGTGTCTTATTTATCTATGTCCCTTATAATTCTATAATTCGCATTCATTTTTTAGTCTTTGTCATATTTTATCGGTATACTTGTTTTACTCAATCACATATTGTTAGTTCTATGACTAAACAGCATGTAATGAGTAAACCATCAACTAATTGTATGACATTTATTTTTAGAATTGGTTTTTAATGGAAAAATAAGAGGACATAGACTACGGCAGGGATCGAACCTGCGACCATGAGGTTGACAGGCGAACACACGCTCCACGGCCACCACCTAGATTTAAATTTAGCTTGTGTTAAGGAGGTCGAGTTTGCTGCCATTTCTTACGGGCTTTTCGTTTCTCTCTTACTAAATCTGTAACTTTCGAATCGATTAAAGTGGTCGATAAACAAAAATAAATATGTTTGTTTTATGGTTAAGATGCCAAAATAATTTTTTCAATTTGTCGCCCCCCATTTTAAAATCCCAGTCAAACAAATTAAAAATTTTAGGTATCAACTTACAGCAAACCCATTTTTCCAGAGGCGTTAAGTGAGGAAAAGTTATCGCCTGAGTCACAGAACATGGGCCCTGCTTGTTCATGTTATTTTTGTTATTCAAAATGTGCAAGGTTTCTAATGTATTTCCTTTCGATGTATGTTTTTCCGTTTGAAGAATTTGCACATTTTTAAAGTCTGGAGCATGATTTCTTTCTAAGCTGTGACTTTTGGATTTGTGATTTGAGATCCTTTGTAGTGCCAATGTAACTTATTTCACAATTTTCCCCTTCGTTGCCTAAGCAATTGATCCTATATACAACGTCTGTACTTTGATCCATTTCACTTTTCCTGCTAAGCTTTCTAAATAGAGTGTTAAGTGTTTGATTGGATTTGTAAGCACCATTGGCATCCTTAGATTTGCTAGCGATGGTTTTCTTAAAAATTTCAGCAAGTTTCGGCACGTAAACCATACTTTTGAAATAACCGCTCTTTCGTGTTTATTGCTTTGTTCGTGATTGGTTTGGTGTTGTGCCATTAACTCGCGAATCATATCTAGCGGATATCCATTATCGATAAGAATTTTTGTTATTTGTTGGCGGGATGGAATTTCTTGTCACTAATCGTAAGCACTTTTTTAATAAGGTTGGAAGCCGTATTGGCTTTAATACAAAGTCGGCGATGGTAGGTGAAAGTGGATTCCCCATTGAATATTTGTTTATATATGTTGTATTTATATTGAAAAAGGTTGTTATGCTTTAAACAGAAGTCAAACATTTCCAAGATCTTATTTAAGCTAAGACTTGTGTGTTCACTCAATATTACACTTGTTTTTATAATTTTTATCGCCACCTGCACCGGAATATTCGGAAAAGTGACATCGCATCGAAAGAAACTAAGTCTTTATGTTCAATTAATTCTAATTCTCTTGTTTTTTTCAATAAACTCCAACGAATTTTTTGCAGTGCACTTTGAGATGCGAGTAACACCTTGTAGGATTCTCCCTACGTATTTTGACAATTCATAACATGAGACTTTTATAGACGACACGTTGAGTCTCAGTGGTAAATTCGGTTTGTGGATGTTTTGCAGTCCACAGATGGAAGGGAGCTGTGCGGTGTAAGTTGTCATGTTTAACTTTTCTTTGTCAATGATCAATTTGTTTGTGTGTAGGTATTTTACAAATTCATTATTTTTATTTTGAAGAGAAGAAAGTGGATTAGTTCGTAATCCTCTGTAGACGGAACGGTCTGACAACAGGTCTAGCATTTTATCTTCATACTCGCTTTTATTCATAGCTACAGTGACATTACTTTTATCAGCTGCGACGATTATAGGCGTTTTTCTTTTTAAGTTCAGAGCGGAGTCTGAGTTGTCAGAAAATTTGTTTGTGTTTTTTTTTTAACTCAGAGCAAGCAGAGTTCCAAATGTGTATTTCTTTTTTCATTCTGAACATGTGTAGTGCTCCGCTCTGAACGAGAAAAGAAAAACGCCTTATGATGTTTTTGTTTCGTTTTAAGAAAGCAAATGATCTCACATCTCAAATCCGATATCAAGTCCCAAAGTTCTCAAAAGCAGCGTTTGCTAGTCACAGCTTGGAAACAAATCATTCTCCCGACCTTAAAAATGTTTAATGTTAGCATATTATGAGTGAGGACATTATAGTTCAAAAGGTTACAGTTAAAATCGCCGCAAAGGACAATATTAGGGGAAACGAGCGAGATATCTTCTAACACAGTAAAAAAGATTGATGTACCCGTTTGGCCGGTATATTGCACCTAAAAGCAGTCTGCATTCATTACAAACTATTTCAACAAACAAATACTCAATACTGATCAGATCATCTGATGAACATTTAAGTCTGCATTTAACATTCGCTTTAACGTATATTGCTACACCTCCCCCGACACGGCTCTTTCCATTTAATCGAAAAATTGTATAACCCTTTAAACTACGAACCTCATCATTAAATTCGTCTCTTAACCAAGTTTCCGTAAAACAAATTACATCAACATCCGATTCAATAAAAAGATCCCGAAACTCGTCAATTTATTGACAAATACGGATACCACATTTCTGATTACTCAGAACTCTAACCATTAAAATATCAGTATAGAAAGTTGCTACTGCGTCATCAATTGAATTATGAGCAAAGTTAAAAACAATTTTGCTGAGAAGCATGTTTAATTTTTGAAAATTGGTTTTTAGAAAGTTAAAATGATATTCCGGGACAGTGGCAATAACGCATTTTTCAAAAGAAAAGGAGATAAGAAGATGAGCGTAAAAGTGATAAAGAGTAGAAAGGAGGTGGTCGCTTTCGGTTACAATAGAGTTATCAGGGTCGGAGGTGAAGATGAGGTCAAGTTGTTGATCAACATTTTTTTTAACCCCACTCACTTGAAAGAGATTTGAGTCCGCAATACAATCTTTAAATAATATTTCTAGATCGTGCATTTTCCATGTGTAGTGATTTGTTGCTGCTAAGAATCGGAGGTTCAAGCGATGTAGAGTTGTTATTGCTGATTGTGGCCGCTGAGGTAGGAAATGTAGTTGGAGATGCAGTGAATATTGGTATGGTTGATGAGTTGATGTCTGTAGTTTCTCTGGAGGCGTCAAGCTCAATTTGTAAAGATTTGTTGTTGTAGAGGACACATGGGATCAAATCCTTTTTATAAGAAACACCCTTTACATCGTCTGTTAGCCCACTGGTTGCTTGCTGGATGTATTTAGCTTCTTTTATTAAAAAATCCGAGAGGATTATTGTTAATTGTGTCGTGGGCAAAAGTACAACACCTATCAATAGACTTCATCGCAGCCGATTGTTCTGGATGGCCTCAACAATATTCGATAATTCCTCAATTGAGTTTATTGAGGAAGCTGTATTTTCGGCAAAAGACTTTGTATCCTCAATAGATTTTGATAAGTTGTAAACTCAGATTTGGAATAGAATTGGAATTGTCGAGGCATCCAGACGTTTCTTGAAGTCTTTTTTAAAGATACATCGATGCTTGAAAGCTTAGCTTTTAGGGCCGTATGATAAGTATCCAGGCATTTGGTGCAAGACTCATTATGTTCAGCCATAAGTTCATTTATTTTGCTACAGTTGGTGCGAATATTGACTTCTAGTTCCTTGATGGTATCTGACAATTGAGCTACATTTTCCTTGTTACGCTTGACCGCAAGCATAATATGTGAGAATGTGACAAATTGGCAGTATTTAAAACTTACAATATATTCGGCTAGGTACAATTTTGGCGATAAATTTAATTTGGTTTTTAAATTTATCTAATCATTACATTTTTTGGCATTAGCACTCGGATTTTTTTTTTAAGTGAATCTTATTTTTTGCAAAGTTTCAATATAAATTAAGAAAATTTTAATTCTGACAGTACATTTTTGAGTGAAACGTGGTATTCTAATCTTTTCCATCATCGTTCCCGTTAAAGTTTTTTTTTGTTTCTTTCTCCATGGCCGCAGCATTATTTACTTTGAGTACCTGTGCTAATTTATTTGGTACAATCTTTAGTAGATGTTCTGCCTGTAGCCTTGTTGATACTACATAAACGTACATACTTTTGATTCTTTTTTTGATTTTTCTCGCTAACGAAATCAACAACAACATCTGTAATTGGCATCGAAATAACCCTGCGTTTACAATAACACTACTTTTTCGTACATTCAGCTGCTACATAAACCACTTTACCATACATTTAGTTGATACGCAAACCAATTTCTTGTAAAAACACTAAGTTATACTAATGTTTTTATCACACGGCTCAAAAAATCTAAGAGGACAAATGCGTAGTTATTTCAGTTAAAAAGGGGAAATAATATAATAATAACTAGCGGGACCCGGCGCGCGTTGCTACGCCCTCAATAGTGTATACAACATTTTTTGTTTGATTG
The DNA here is from genome assembly GCA_910595825.1 of Philhelius pedissequus. Taxonomy (NCBI): domain Eukaryota; kingdom Metazoa; phylum Arthropoda; class Insecta; order Diptera; family Syrphidae; genus Philhelius; species Philhelius pedissequus. The sequence goes on from OU343160.1 coordinate 171,086,122, forward strand.
TGTGGTGTATGTATAAATAAATTTTTTGGGGCTCCCACTCTGGAACATGCTACGTATAATTGTCCATGTGAAAAGCACGGTTCCTCCAAATTCACACCACACACTTGAAGAGTTTGTCCTTGAGCTTTATTAATGGTCATAGCAAAGGATAAACGCACGGCAAATTGAAGACGTTTGAATTCAAATGGCATGTCCGTTGGTATTAATGGGATGCGCGGTATTAGTACAATTTCACCTTTTGCTTTGCCAGTGAGAATTGTTGCTTGAATTAAATGTGGCATCAATTTCTTTACTGAAAGTCTCGTCCCATTACAAAGTTTTGGTGCATTAAGATTTCGGAGAAGTATAATCGATGAACCAACTTTCAAATTCAAATAATGCGGTGGCATGTCTGGTGGTTCCAAAGAATTTAAAAATTCGACCGGATAATTGACTGCGTCTTCATCATTCATAGCAGTATCAATAGATTTATACGTTTCCGAATCACCTGGCAATTTTTCCTGGATGTGGAAATTGATTTCATTGACATTGATATATTTTGGTGCTAAAATTGCACGTTCTCGTAACCAATCATGGTTATTGTAATTTCGTACAATATTTGGAAAAACTCGATCAATGATTTCTTGTTTTGATGATACAATTATGCAAAAATTATTCGGTAACGTGATAAACCCATTTTGATCACTTGCAATCTTTCCATCGCCAATCTTCAGCAATTGCTTTGAAAACTCACGTGCTGATGAATCATTTTGAAGACGCACACGCATATTGGTCGTCAACGAAAGCCTTTGTACGTGTGCCCACAAAAATGAACTTTTCAAACATGCATTAATTTCATCAGCAGGTGTTGATCTCGGAACAACAGGCAACGTTTGACGGAAATCTCCAGATAACAATATTAATGCACCGCCAAACAGCTGTGAACTCCGTCTTAAATCTTGTAATGTTCGATTTAAGGCTTCCAAAGATTTTTTATGGGCCATTGGACACTCGTCCCATAAAATAATGGATGTTTGTTGCAAGACTAGCCATTCCAGAACTCCTTGAAATATTGCATGTTGGTGTTTCAATTGCTTACATGTTCAATGGCAATTTCAAGGCGGAATGTGCTGTGCGCCCGCCATCAATTAATGTAGGTGCAATACCGGAAGAAGCAAGTGCCAATGCGATTTTTTGTTCCGACCGAATTGTTGCCAGTAACAATGAAATCAAAAATGTTTTTCCAGTGCCGCCAGGTGCATCCAAAAAATACAATCCACCAGTGTTATCATTGACAGCTTGCATCACTTTGTCATATGCATGTTTTTGTTGATCATTTAACTGTGGAGTATACGTTTGTACGAATGCACGCCATTCATCACGATCGAATTGCTGTTCGCGTTGCAATTCCCGTTCAAATAAATCATGCATTGGACGATTTGGTGGAGTCAATCCTAATTGCACTAAAGCTTTATTTGCAATCGTAAGGCACAAATCTTCGATCACTATCAAGGCTTCATTATACATTTCCAATGTCAGCAGCAATGCAGGATCATTGGAACGATGTCGAAGTCGAATCAAAATGTCTTCAGCCATGAAATCTTTGTATTTATTCCACAATTCCAGTGGATTTGATGGAAAACATGTTGATATTATGATCGCAAATAACATACGAATTTGATTAGGTGGAGATGCAATTGATGCATCACGAAGCGTAGCATGCCAATGCGTATCATCTTCCAGCAATTGCAAGTATTGACATGCTTCACGGTATGTGGCGCACAATTGACCATTGACAGTTCGTAAATGTTGGAATGATTGAGGTCCATGTACGTTCACCAACAAAAGTCGCAAGTAAAAACATTCAACATTAGCTGGACTAACTGTATAAATGCGTCCCAAAGCATCTGTTCGAAAAATACCTGAATAACCATCAACAGATGTGCCTTGTTTGCGACGCTGAAACTTTTTTGGTGATGCATTCCATGTGAAATAGTGAGGCACTTCCGAATATAGCAAAGTCCTGGCAAAATCATCCGTTTCACATAACTGGAAATAAGCTGTCTATGTAGTTACTGGTGGCTCTACTGCTCTTTGTTCGGCATTTGCAGCAGTGCAGTAAACACGTTGGCCGTTTTCAAGATGAACTGCCAAATGTACAACAACCGCATGTCTGTCATGAAGTGGAAACGATACGCCATACAGCTTCATTCGTACTACTATAGCGCCCCATTTGGTACTGCAAAATTTCCTTATCATTATTTTCAGGAGCCACTCCAAAAACAGCCATATCGCTGCCTTTATTCACATACTTGCAAATATATTTGATTGATTTTACAGAATTGCAATATTCTACATTAATGTGAGCGTTGAATATTTTTGACAGTATCGGTGAGTACGGAACTATCCACCGGTTATCGATTTCAACGTCTTAATTTTGAAGTTTAATTACAGTTAATTTGCCGTTGTCTTCAATTGATCGTCTACGATACTGTGGATATCCATCATCTCCTGTAATTGTTTCAGCAATCAATTGTTTTGGAAAACGGTATACATAAAGCACCGCACTTCTCCAAATACACGGAGTTTGAGAATCAGATCCATTAATTTTTTAAAATTTTGTTGGAATACACGGGCCGTTATGTCATGCCGATCTTTTGGCACCTGACCATCAAATAAACAATCAGACACATCGACCCACTTCGGATTGCATGTCAATGTGATGAATAGATCCGGTCGGCCATAATTTCGTACATATGTCATCGCATCTCGCGTATATTCATGCATATGACGTGGGCTACCAACATATGATGATGGTAAAATTGTTAAACGGCCGATATCATTCACATTTGCATCATTGATCATTGCGTCACGCAAATGTATGTATTCCTCTGATCTTAATCGGGCTTGATTGTGACGGATGAAATTCAATCGCTCACTTTCAATTTTGGTGTACATATCGACCATATATTGATGCGAAAGTTGATTGCATCGCAAAATAAAATTGGTTTCTTGAGGGCGAATCATCAATCAATACGAATAAAAATTCATCGCACTGACTTTTTTTGTTGATTCTTGACCTGCAATGCAAAAATTAATTAGCGAATGAAAATGATTTAAAAATCACATTTAAACGAAAATCAAATGTGTACGTACCAGTTGTTGGATTTATCATTGGTATGTTGATATGATAGCCATCATCCCCTCTCCAAAACAAAATGGGGTATTGCAATGCATCATAACAGCGATGGAGTTCTGAAATACGTTGTAATTGCTCATTTCTACGATACAAAACAATATCTCTTGGCCGAAACTGTTCACCAACCACAATAATGGCTACTTCATCAATCGTTGGTACATTGAATCGTCTGGCGTGCTCCCCAATTGGTGTTTTATCGGCTTTTATTATGATTTTGTGGCCATCGGTGGGCATCCGGTCGAGTGCCACTTTAAACAATTTCACCAATTCATTGTGTTGATGGAAAAATGTTTGCAATTCATTCACGATTGATCTTCTCGTATGCGTCGAAATTGCACAGCGCTGATTTAACTCACGATTCTCATCACCAATAAAATATATTTGCAAAAATTGATGATCGCCATCTGGGAATGGTAGCAAAGACCCAGTTCTATGGTATATTTGACCTTGAATCTGTAACGTTCGAGATATATATATAGACGACGAATTTGAATTTGTAAAAACATGGAAGACAGGGACGGCACATGAATTAAATATGATATTGCTTATTCCATACGAAGAAATTACCTTAAACGTCGGCATAAATCCATTTCTTATAATATTTGTAGCTCCAAAAGATGTCATTTGAAAGCATGAATTGTATTTTTGAATATTTAAGAGGAAATGCTTCGACGTTGGTGAATTGCCAAAAACCAATGAATGCAAAGGTTCTGGCGGAAGTTCTAGCACAGACAATTTGACTTTCCCACCAGCACAGCACATGCCAGGCGTTTCGTTTCTGAATTTAAATGCCTTGCAATGTATACATTCTATATTCATCTGGCCAATGTACGCATGCGTGCTGTAGTCAATGGTGGCATCGTAATTGAAAGCCGCGCGTTCCATTTGACGTATATCATAAACGGACGTACGCCCATGACGGTTTCTGGGTACTTCACTATTAACCAAGTGAGTTCTCCGTCGCGTCGGTGTCGTTGTGTTTCCATTTCATTTCGTCGAACACGATCTTCTTCACTTTGTGATCTTCGATTTATCGCTGACGCTGTAGCATTTGATTGACGTGAACGTCTGCCAATGTTTGCTCGTCTTGAACTTGGCATTCTTTCAGAACAGTGTATTACTAATTTAATTATTTCAAGAAAAATATATACATATGAATGTGTGTGCGTGGAAATATGAATTCACATACACACTCTGGACATAACCTCAATTGTTCAAATAAAAAAAAACACTCACCGGCAAATGCAATCCAATTGAACTTGTGAAAATGAAGCAAAATATATACGAGTATAAAAATGAAACATTAAAAATACAATTGAAAATATTTCAATCGATAAATACTCGTACTACACCCTACGATTTATCGACTGGATTTTGGTACAGTGTATTAAAAAAGAAACACATAGTTAACACTCACCAAAAGTATGTCTCTTCTCAATGAGAGCACGATATAAAAGAACTCAAAGTACATAAGAGAACTGTCAACTGAATTCCAATGACAGCTAATTAATATTAACATAATGCACTTACATTTGACAACTGTGTACACATATACAGTACAACAGAAACGCTCATCAGCGGCTGTGTATTTGTTGTTGTTTTTCCCATACAGGCATTTCGTATGAGAGGAAAGCATTACTCACATAAAATGTTATAACTCAGGCCCGGCAGCACCGATTCCAAACAATCTTCACACATACCACCTCCTCATATGTAGGAACAAACTGTAAAATTTTTGTGTCAATCGGCTTGGCGGTTCTTGAGTTATAAGATTACCAAGGAAATGTAACTTCTTTTTATATATATAGATAACATAATTCACTTACAACTGCATTTGACAACTGTATACACATATACAGTCATACAGTACAACAGAAACGCTCATCAGGGGCTGTGTAGTTGTTTGGTGTTTTTCCCATACAGGCATTTCGTATGAGAGGAAAGCATTACTCACATAAAATGTCATAACTCAGGAACGCCTGCACCGATTCCAAACAAACTGCACGCATACCCCCTCCACATATGTAGGAACAAACTGTAAAATTTTTGTGTCAATCGCTTCAGCGGTTCTTGGGTTATAAGATTACCAAGGAAATGTAACTTCTTTTTATATATATAGATAACATAATGCACTTACAACTACATTTGACAACTGTGTAAACATATACAGTCATACAGTACAACAGAAACGCTCATCAGCGGCTGTGTATTTGTTGTTGTTTTTCCCATACAGGCATTTCGTATGAGAGGAAAGCATTACTCACATAAAATGTCATAACTCAGGAACGCCTGCACCGATTCCAAACAAACTGCACGCATACCACCTCCTCATATGTAGCAACAAACTTTAAAATTTTTGTGTCAATCGGTTCGGCGGGTCTTGATTTATAAGATTACCAAGGAAATGTAACTTCTTTTTATATATATAGATAATTTAAAAAAAATGTATAATCAAATAACAAAAATAATTACCTACTGAAATCATCTAAAAAGTAATTTATAAACCTACGACTTGTGGGAATATCTACTGCACTATAAGCACAAAAACTCATAAATGGGTAGCTTGTAACGGTATTTGCGGTATTTTTCACCCTCTTTGCGCTGGACTGAATAGAAACGCCAAATTGTACCTAGCCGAATATATTGTAAATTTTAAATACTGCCAATCTATCACATTGTCACATTATGCTTGCGGTCAAGCGTAACAAGAAAATGTAGCTCAATTGTCAGATACCATCCAGGAACTAGAAGCCAATATTCGCACCAACTGTAGCAAAATAAATGAACTTATGGCTGAAAATAATGAGTCTTGCACCAAATGCTTGGATACTTATCATACGGCCCAAAAAACTAAGGTTTCAAGCATCGATGTATCTTTAAAAAAGACTTCAAGAAACGTCTGGATGCCTCGACAATTCCAATTCTATTCCAAATCTGAGTTTACAACTTATCAAAATGTCAAAATCTATTGAGGATACAAAGTCTTTTGCCGAAAATACAGCTTCCTCAATAAACTCAATTGAGGAATTATCGAATATTGTTGAGGCCATCCAGAACAATCGGCTGCGATGAAGTCTATTGATAGGTGTTTTACTTTTGGCCACGAGACAATTAATAATCCTCTCGGATTTTTTAATAAAAGAAGCTAAATGCATCCAGCAAGCAACCAGTGGGCTAACAGACGATGTAAAGCGTGTTTCTTATAAAAAGGATTTGATCCCATGTGTCCCCTACAACAACAAATCTTTACAAGTTGAGCTTGACGCCTCCGCAGAAACTACAGACATCAACTCATCAACCATACCAATATTCACTGCATTTCCAACTACATTTCCTACCTCAGCGACCCCAATCAGCAATAACAACTCTACATAGCTTGAACCTCCGATTCTTAGCAGCAACAATTATTATTATTTATAGATTGTATTGCGGACTCAAATCTCTTTCAAGTGAGTGGGGTTAAAAAAAATGTTCATCAACAACTTGACCTCATCTTCACCTTCGACCCTGATAACTCTATTGTAACCGAAAGCGACCACCTCCTTTCTACTCTTTATCACTTTTACGCTCATCTTCTTGTCTCCTTTTCTTTTGAAAAATGCGTTACTGCCACTGTCCCGGAATATCATTTTAACTTTCTAAAAACCAATTTTCAAAAATTAAACATGCTTCTCAGCAAAATTGTTTTTAACTTTGCTCATAATTCAATTGATGACGCAGTAGCAACTTTCTATACTGATATTTTTATGGTTAGAGTTCTGAGTAATCAGAACACATAAATGCGCAAAGTTTATTGCCGAAAATTGACGAGTTTCGGGATCTTTTTATTGAATCGGATGTTGATGTAATTTGTATTACGGAAACTTGGTTAAGAGACGAATTTAATGATGAGGTTTGTAGTTTAAAGGGTTATAAAATTGTTCGATTAAATAGAAAGAGCCGTGTCGGGGGACGTGTAGCAATATACGTTAAAGCGAATGTTAAAGCCTAGTACGCTGCTGATGCGAAACGAAATTTTTCGGTGGTCTCCACTAGGAGAGCGAAATGCTAACGAAAACCACAGCGGAAAAATATTTGCGGAGAGTTCTGTAAGCTGTCAAAAACAATTGACAAGTTGTAAAAAAAAGTAATTTTGTCACCAAATTATTTTTAGATGGAAAATTTTTTGTCGCCAAATTACTTTTAGGTGTAATTTTCTTGAAATAATTCTTGGATTTAAAAATTGTTCTTGTTACACATAGAGGATTTAAAATAAAACTCGGAACCCTTTAAATGATGGAAATTAAGCAAATACTTTAAGACGTATTAACTGGTTTATCTGCCGATTTGATGAAATTTCTAGCAATTTTAAGAAAATCAATGAAATATGGATGTAAACCACTCTATAATTCGAAAACTACGTCCTTCATTAGGATGGTGTAAACGGTTATGAGTTCTAATTTATGGTTTCTTACTAATTCCGGATACCATTTTCAAGTCCAAGAATTATTTCAAAAAAATTATATATAAAGGAAATTTGGTGACAAAAAAACACATCTAAAAGTAATTTGGTGACAAAACTACTTTTGGTTTTGTTAAGTATGAAAGTTTGAAAGTATGAAGTTCTGATTCAAAAAAGATATCGCTCGCCTTTATTGGACAACCCGTTCCAAAGATATAGTTCAAAAGCTATTCACTGTTCAACTTAAAATACATAATCTGAAAATACTTTGAAGTGTATCTTTGGAACGGGTTATCCTAAAAACTTGGTTAATACCTTTTTGTAATCTACTCTTGATGCTCTCAAAATCAGCATCAAAAGTTTTTATGTAGAAGCATTATTGCAAAAATAACTCTTGAAATACGCTATTTAGAATGATGTATGCGTATTCCTGGAGCAATTTTTTTTTAATACAACTTCTTTGCAAAAAATGTTGATGCTTCCTTTGAAAGTATGAAGTGCTGATTCTAAAAAGATATCGCGCACCCTTATTGGACAACCCGTTCCAAAGATATACTCCAAAAACTATTCACTGTTCACTTTGAAATATATAATCTGAAAAATATAATCAGACTATAAATAAATAATGGACTATATCTTCGGAACGGGTTGTCCAATAAAGGCGAGCGAACATTTTTTGCAAAGAAGTTGTATTAAAAAAAAACAGCTGCAGGAATACGCATACATCATTCTAAATATGCGTATTTCAAGAGTGATTTTTTTCAATAATCCTTCTACCTATAAACTTTTGATGCTGATTTTGAGAGTATCAAGAGTAGATTACAATAAGGTATCGACCAAGTTTTTAGGATAACCCGTTCCAAAGATACACTCCAAAGTATTTTCAGATTCTATATTCCAAGAGAACAGTGAATAGATTTTGGAATATATCTTTGGAACGGGTTGCATTTTCACTTGTTCATCAGTGAGTTTTCTTAGTGGGTTTGTACTTGACCGCTCTGCTACGCTGCGAATGCTCTTTGATCGATTCCCATTTTAACTATAGGTCTTGCTTCCTCAATTAATACCAAAATCGAATGAATAGTATAAATGCATGGCCTTTTATGTCAAATCCAATTGACAAGTGCCATACGATGGTTCAATTACATTACATAACGATGTCCATCCCGTGCCGATTTTCACGAAGTAAACATTAAACAGATTGTCTGAACTTGAGAAATAAGTTCTGGGGTATGGTATAAAATCGCCAATCAATTAGATCGGAAACATGCTTTCTAAATAGAGGTGGGTATCGTTTAAGATGGCCTTTTTGCAACCAAACATTATTGTGGTAACGATGATTTCCTTAATTGTCGTTGGTGCAGCGGAAGGCCGCTTACCTTTGGCTTCCGGCCTGGATACATCTTGTCCCGACCAGGTCGGAAATTGATATTCGTACTGCCAGTAGCGGGCGGTCGATTTGATTTTTTCTTAGTGGCAATTGAGTTAATTTATGTGTTGAAAGTATGTAGTTAGAAATGGTGAGTGTTTTTTTTATATTTATATGGTGTCAAAGGTCGCATAGAATTTAAAAGTCGGAGTAACAAATGTATTTTAAAAATCATGACATGGACAGTTAATTGCAGAACAAACTACTGAATCTTGATTATAATATTTTTATTTAGTAGTCACTTAAAATAAATTAATTTTAAAAGGACATAGGTTATTTTTAATCTAAGCACTAGCACTAGGTATGAGAAAAGTCGATAGTTGGTTATAATAAGCACTCCAAATAAAGATCCGCTATATTTTGTTCGCCGATAAGATATGTGAAGGGTGTGCTTCTTTCCAACTTCCCATTTCCATTTTGCAGATTTAGTTTAGTCGATTTTGAAATTGGTTTTGATAAAAAAATAGAATTGAACTTATTTCGAATAATTTAATACAGAAAATGCACAGAAAAACCAGACACTAGAGAAAACCCAAATCAAATAAACAATACAAGAGCTTGAATTTTTTTTTTATAAAAAAAAATGAAATGGCAAAATTTCGCAAGCAATTAATGTGCAGGTAAATTAAATTGAGAACGAAAAGAGTGGAGAATTGTACTAAGAAATCTAGTACAGCTATCCACTAAAATTACACATTTCGTCGTTCAGCAGCGTACTGGAAAACGAAAAGTAGAGCGAAATTTTTCGTTCATGATTTCGTCGTGTCATTTTTGTATGGGATTTTTCGTTTCGCATCAGCAGCGTACTAGGCTTAAATGCAGACTAAAATGTCATCAGATGATCTTATCAGTATTGAGTATTTGTTTGTTGAAAAAGTTGGTAATGAATGCAGCCTGCTTTTAGGTGCATTATATCGGCCAAACGGGTACATCAACCTTTTTTACTCTGTAAGAAGATATCTCGCTCATTTCTCCTAATATTGTCCTTTGCAGCGATTTTAACTGTAACCTTTTGAACTATAATGTCCTCACTCATAATATGCTGACATTTAACTTGAAGCCAGTTAACACTCTCTCATACTGGGGCAACGTTATTTGACTTGTTTTTTGTTTGTAATACTAGCGACGTCGCCTTGTACGACCAGCTTTCTTTATCTGTTTTTTCTCAGCATGACTTAATTTTTTAACTTTTAAGTTCAATTTTGATTACTAAAGTTATACATCGGGATTTTCATAACATAAATATTCAGCGCTTAGAAAGGGATACTAGAGTCAAAATTTGGGATCGTATTTTTTATATGTCGTCCTCAAATGTGCAGTTACAATTCTTAACTGACAATATTAAAACACTATTTTATATTCACGTACCTTTAATAACTAAATTCTTTAAGCCTAGGGAAAAACCATGGTTCACCAATAATATACGTATTTTAATGCAGAAAAGGGACGATGCTTACAAAAATTGGAAACGATACAGGTTATATGAGTTAAGACACATATATTGTTCAGTTTGGAATAAAGTCACACAAGAAATACGAATGGTCAAATCCCAAATGTGGACTTATCTAAGAAGAATTGGCATTGGAAAGTCAATAAGCTGTGCAGTTGTTGAAGTGGATGGAAATGCCCTCAACAAAACTTTCGTCTCGGTACCATCGCAACATCTTCTTTCTGTGAACATAGATTCTTTTGTTTTTATGGATCAATCAGACGTATCTGGTTTTGGTTTTCGGTCAGTAGATGACGTTGATGTTGTTGAATGTTAACTTTCTATAAAGTCGAATACAGTTGGGTTGGACGAAATTCACCCTAAATTTTTGAAAATGTTACTGCCAATAGTATTGCCTTTCCTTACCTTCATTTTTAATAATATTCTTATGTCTGGTGCATATCCGCACCTTTGGAAGCTAGGTAAAATTGTCCGTATTCGCAAAAATGCCAAAGGAGATGAATTTAGGCCTATTGCAGTTTTACGCTTCTTGTCAAAAGTCTTTGAAAGGATTCTGCAAAAACAAAGAAGTTTTTATCTTACTGGAAAATCGTTGCTCACACAAAAACAATCTGGTTTTCGTGAAAGGCATAGTTGTATTACGGCACTGTTAAGTGTCACAGAAGATATTAGGCAAAAGTTGGAAAGACGAAAGAAAGAAAGACTACATTTTTAGTACTGCTTGATTTCTCTAAGGCTTTTGACACAGTCAATCATGTTAATTTGTGTGGAAAGCTTTTGCAAAATTTTAATTTTTCACCAAGTGCTACTGGTCTAATCTATTCCTATCTAAGTAACAGAAAACAAGCAGTTCTAATTGGTGATAGCTTATCCGATTTTTTGTCTAATGGTTCCGGTGTTCCTCAGGGTTCGATACTTGGTCCTCTACTATTTTCTATGTATGTCAATGAACTTCCATTAATTATTGAAAACTGCTCCATCGATTTCTACGCGGATGACGTCCAAATGTACATGAGCTGCCCTCTTGGGCAAATTGAGCATGCTGCTGCTTGCGTTAATGAAGACAGGGAATATTTTAAATTGGTCGTAGTTGAATGGTCTCATTTTAAACCCAAAAAAATCTAAGTGTCTGGTAATATCAAGGACAAATCTTGATCTTAAGTATTTTCCTCCAATTGTTTTGGGCACTACTCGTCTTGTTTATGTGTAAACTGCAAAAAATCTGGGGGTTACTTTTAATCGCTACCTAACTTGGGATAACCATATAAATTCACTTGTTGGAAAGGTGTATGGGGCCCTACGTACATTATGGGTAACTAAGTCATTTACACCCGCTAAAACACGTTTATTTCTTGTCAAGGCTCTGATAATACCAATTTTGATCTATGGATGCGAAATTTACTTTAATTGCAACTATGTTAGTAAACGTAAGCTGAAAGTCGAGTTTAATAGTGCAGTACGTTATGTGTATGGCCTACGTAAGTATGACATATTGGCTGGTCTCGATTTAGGGTTGTTGGATGTCTTGTGAAAATTACTTAAGGTTTCGCTCTTTGATCCTACTCTCCAATATATTGTTAACACACCAACCACAATAATGTGTTGGCAAATTAAGAGTTGCGAGCTCAGTTCGATCTCATAAATTAATTCATCCTCGATGTTCATTCTTAACATCTGGGCGTCAATTTTTCGTAACATCGGTACGTCTATGGAACTCCTTACCTCAGCGTATTAAATAAATACAAAACACAACAAGAATACGAAAAGATTTAAGAAAATATTATTCGGAAGTATAATTTGATTTTTCTATTTTTAATTATTTTATATCATAAATGTACATATATTGCAGGCTCTATTCGTAACCGAAGAAATAAATTGTGGCAGAAATACTTTAAATTCAAATCTCTTTACGATTACCATGCTTTTTCAAATGCTTCAACAGAACTTTCTATTCTCTGCGACCGTCTATACAATGATTACATAACTCGTATGCAATCCTCGATCAAACTGAGTCCTAAATGTTTCTTTGAATTCATTAATATTAAAAGGAAATCCGATGGCTACCCATCCTGTCTAACATATAATGGGAATTCTTTGCCAACTTTTTCAAACAATGGTTTACTGATTGTGACAAAGAACCTGATGCCCAATATTTCCACTACTTAAAAAATTCTCCTCAAACCACATTCACAATTCCGAACATTATGCCAGCTTTGGTAGCAGACAAAAATAGAAAAACTTAGGAATGATTACTCCTCAGGACCAGATGGTGTACCGGCAATCATCTTAAAAAATGCATAAATGCCTTTATTCAGCCGTTAACTGACCTTTTTAAACTATCTATCTTGCAAGGCACCTTTCCTGAATTATGGAAGGTTTCTTACATTATAGGTGTTCGAGATTTAAATATACCTCTTTTGGCTGTTTTGGTCGTAATGTTTTTTTGATGAAACAATTTCATTTCCTTTCCCGACGTTTCGACGGTGGTTGCCGTCTTCTTCAGGGGATCTTTTATTAACAAAAATAAAAAGAACATATTATACACATAAGAACATTTAGTGTAAAATTTGGCAAACTTACATTTAGTACGTATCACAGATAAACACAAATATAAAGCAATGATAAAAAATGATGATTGAAGTTTAGTCGGCTTTAAATTGTCCAGATTCTGCTTAGTCACCAAAGAGCAGTAAACTGATGAAATGTTCTGGCTGTCTTGTTTACGATTCATATTGTTTTTGTTGTTAATAATATGAAGCGTTTCAAGAGTATACCGCTTGGAGACATGTTTCTCCCTTTCCAGGATTTCCACTCTGTCAAAATCTGGTTTGTGTCCATGCTCAATGGAGTGTAAGGCCAATGCTGTCTTCCCAGTACTTTTTAAATTAATGTCGGATTTGTGGTTGGAAATTCGTTGACGAAGAAGTTTTTTCGTTGTACCGATATAGGAAAGATTGCAATTTTCTTCCGCATTGCCAAGACAGTTAATTTTATAGACTACGTCTGTGCACTTATCCTTTTCCGTTTTTGTTTTCCTGTTGGTGAAGAGGTGCCAGCGTCCTATTGGATTTATACGCTAAACTGACGTCATTAGTACTATTTTTTACCGTCTCTTTAAAGTTTTCTGACAGTTTGGGAACATAAACTATACTCTTATAAATACCTTTCTCTTTTTGCCGATTTTCAACAGGAGCTTTGTGTTTTTGGCGTAGTATCAAGCTCTGTATGATTTCCATTGGATAGCCATTATCTAGGAGAATTTGTGTGACTATTTTCTCGTTTGCGGCGTGAAATTCACGGTCACTCAACGCAAAGACTTTTTGAACTAGATTAGAGGCTGTATTAATAAGACTATGCTTTGCTTGATTGGATCTAAAGTTGACAAGTCTTCCAGATGCTGTGTCTTTCTGATACCAATTGAAAGAGAGTCTATCATTATCGCGATGAATCTTGACGTCTAAGAACGTTATCGCTCTGTTTTGTTCCCTCTCAACGGTAAATTGTATTTTTTCATGATTTGAATTAAGGCCTCGACAAAATTGTTAATCTACCCGATTCGGTGTTATTGATCTACCCGATACGAAACCATATTGTACGTGGGAAAGAATTGATTTGAAGTGGAAAGAAAGGGTTTCGTATAAAATGTTTTGGAACATTTTAGGAATGCATGATATTCTAGCTATAGGGCGATAGTTTGACACATTAGTTTTTGGTCCCTTTTTGTTGATAGGAACTATGTAAGAAACCTTATTTTTAAGTTATTGACCAATTGGTTGAATTATTATAAGTGTTCGAGATTTAAATATACCTCTTTTGGCTGTTTTGGTCGTAATGTATTTTTAATGAAACAATTTCATTTCCTTTCCCGACGTTTCGACGGTGGTTGCCGTCTTCTTCAGGGGATTTTTTATTAACAAAAATAAAAAGAACATATTATACAATATAAGAACATTTAGTGTAAAATTTGGCAAACTTACATTTAGTACGTATCACAGATAAACATAAATAATACAATAAAAGACAAATATAAAGCAATGATAAAAAAAAACACTTCGATTGAAGTTTAGTCGGCTTTGAATTGTCACGGATTCTGCTTAGTCACCAAAGAGCAGTAAACTGATGAAATATTCTGGCTGGTTTACGATTCATATTGTTTTTGTTGTTAATAATATGAAGCGTTTCAAGAGTATACCGCTTGGAGACATGTTTCTCCCTTTCCAGGACTTCCACTCTGTCAAAATCTGGTTTGTGTCCATGCTCAATGGAGTGTAAGGCCAATGCTGTCTTCCCAGTACTTTTTAAATTAATGTCGGATTTGTGGTTGGAAATTCGTTGACGAAGAAGTTGTTTCGTTGTACCGATATAGGAAAGATTGCAATTTTCTTCCGCATTGCCAAGACAGTTAATTTTATAGACTACGTCTGTGCACTTATCCTTTTCGGTTTTTGTTTTCATGTTGGTGAAAAGAGATGCCAGCGTCCTATTGGACTTATACGCTAAACTGACGTCATTAGTGCTATTTCTTACCGTCTCTTTAAAGTTTTCTGACAGTTTGGGAACATAAGCTATACTCTCTTAAATACCTTTCTCTTTTTGCCGATTTTCAACAGGAGCTTTGTGTTTTTGGCGTAGTATCAAGCTCCGTATGATTTCCATTGGATAGCCATTATCTAGGAGAATTTGTGTGAATATTTTCTCATTTGCGGCGTGAAATTCCCGGTCACTCAACGCAAAGACTTTTTGAACTAGATTAGAGGCTGTATTAATAAGAATATGCTTTGCTTGATTGGATCTAAGGTTGACACGTGTTCCATATGCTGTGTCTTTCTGATACCAATTGAAAGAGAGTCTATCAGTATCGCGATGAATCTTGACGTCTAAGAACGTTATCGCTCTGTTTTGTTCCCTCTCAACGGTAAATTGTATTTTTTCATGATTTGAATTAAGGCCTCGACAAAATTGTTAATCTACCCGATTCGGTGTTATTGATCTACCCGATACGAAACCATATTGTACGTGGGAAAGAATTGATTTGAAGTGGAAAGAAAGGGTTTCGTATAAAATGTTTTGGAACATTTTAGGAATGCATGATATTCTAGCTATAGGGCGATAGTTTGACACATTAGTTTTTGGTCCCTTTTTGTTGATAGGAACTATGTAAGAAACCTTATTTTTAAGTTATTGACCAATTGGTTGAATTATTATAGGTGTTCGAGATTTAAATATACCTCTTTTGGCTGTTTTGGTCGTAATGTATTTTTAATGAAACAATTTCATTTCCTTTCCCGACGTTTCGACGGTGGTTGCCGTCTTCTTCAGGGGATTTTTTATTAACAAAAATAAAAAGAACATATTATAGAACATAAGAACATTTAGTGTAAAATTTGGCAAACTTACATTTAGTACGTATCACAGATAAACATAAATAATACAATAAAAGACAAATATAAAGCAATGATAAAAAAAAAACACTTCGATTGAAGTTTAGTCGGCTTTGAATTGTCACGGATTCTGCTTAGTCACCAAAGAGCAGTAAACTGATGAAATATTCTGGCTGGTTTACGATTCATATTGTTTTTGTTGTTAATAATATGAAGCGTTTCAAGAGTATACCGCTTGGAGACATGTTTCTCCCTTTCCAGGATTTCCACTCTGTCAAAATCTGGTTTGTGTCCATGCTCAATGGAGTGTGAGGCCAATGCTGTCTTCCCAGTACTTTTTAAATTAATGTCGGATTTGTGGTTGGAAATTCGTTGACGAAGAAGTTGTTTCGTTGTACCGATATAGGAAAGATTGCAATTTTCTTCCGCATTGCCAAGACAGTTAATTTTATAGACTACGTCTGTGCACTTATCCTTTTCCGTTTTTGTTTTCATGTTGGTGAAAAGAGGTGCCAGCGTCCTATTGGATTTATACGCTAAACTGACGTCATTAGTGCTATTTTTTACCGTCTCTTTAAAGTTTTCTGACAATTTGGGAACATAAACTATACTCTTATAAATACCTTTCTCTTTTTGCCAATTTTCAACAGGAGCTTTGTGTTTTTGGCGTAGTATCAAGCTCTGTATGATTTCCATTGGATAGCCATTATCTAGGAGAATTTGTGTGACTATTTTCTCGTTTGCGGCGTGAAATTCCCGGTCACTCAACGCAAAGACTTTTTGAACTAGATTAGAGGCTGTATTAATAAGAATATGCTTTGCTTGATTGGATCTAAAGTTGACAAGTCTTCCAGATGCTGTGTCTTTCTGATACCAATTGAAAGAGAGTCTATCATTATCGCGATGAATCTTGACGTCTAAGAACGTTATCGCTCTGTTTTGTTCCCCCTCAACGGTAAATTGTATTTTTTCATGATATGAATTAAGGCATCGTAAAACATTGTCGACCTCCCCCACATTAACAACTGCAAATAAACGGTGATTTTTTAAGAGCTTGGTTTTTGAAAATTCATAAAAACATAAACTTGTAAAAAGTGAATGAAATTTTTATTTGGATAGATAAATCAATTTCTGCCATTTACTTTTTAAAAATAATTTCACTTAATGTTGCCCGCGGCTACGCTTCAGGTGGTCCATTCTGAAGGTCCAATTTTGGCAAACTTTTTCACACATTTCGGCCGGAATCTCACCAATGACGCGTTCAATGTTGGCTTCCAAGGCAGCAATCGTGTTTGGCTTGTCCCCATAGACAAAAGACTTAACATAGCCCCACCAAAAAATAGTCTAACGGGGTCAAATCACATGATCTTGGTGGCCAATTGACTGCGCCAAAACGTGAGATCAACTGCTCACCAAATACGCCTCTCAATTGATGCATGGTTTCGCGTGCAGTGTGGCATGTGGCAACGTCCTGTTGGAACCACATGCCGACCGAGTTCAATTCTTGCATTTTCGGCAAAAAAAAATCTGTTATCATCGAACGGTACCTTTCTCCATTGACCGTAACCCTGCGGCCTTCATCGTCCTTGAAGAAGTACGGCCCAATGATGCCGCCTGCCCATAAACCGCACCAAACAGTGCATTTTTCGGGATGCATTGGTAGCTGCTGAATTGCCTCTGGCTGCTCTTCACTCCAAATACGGCAATTCTGCTTATTCACGTAGCCATTTAGCCAAAAATGAGCCTCGATTATGACGACCATAAAACGGACGTAGCTTGCGAAACACATTTTTCACAGAGCACGAATTTTGATAATAAATTTCAATAATTTGCAAACGTTGTTCAGGCGTAAGTCTATTCATGATGAAATGGCAAACGATACTGAATCGAAATGTCAAATGTTCGTGGAATTTGTCATGTGTGATCTGTCAAAAATATAAACGTCAAAAACCAAGTAGCAAAAAAATCACCCTTTATATCATCTACATATTTGACGATTATCTTTGGTTTGTTACTATCGGCAAATTTATTGTCCAAAAGGTTGTCCAAAACTAAATCGGCAATGGTAGGAGAAAATGGATTTCCCATTGGCATTCCATGAATTTGTCTGTATAAGTTATCTTTATACCGAAGGTAATTGTTTTCTTTAAGACAAAAACCCAACAGCTCTATAAATTTGGTTTGGTTCAACTGTGTATGTTTACTAATTGTCTCCCATTTTTTCCTAATGATGGCTACTGCCAGTTGTACAGGAACATTAGTAAATAATGATACAACATCATAAGATACTAAAACATCAGTTTGTTCTAGAACCAGATTATTTACCTTATCTTTAAATTCATAAGAACTTTTAATTGAGTAGACCGAATCTCTTGTCACGCACTGTAAAATTTTCCCCAAGTATTTTGCAAGTTCATAACAAGGAACTCTCATTAATGATGTTATAGGTCTAAGAGGCATGTTTGGTTTGTGAATTTTCGGTAATCCATAAATTGCAGGTATTTGTGCTGTATATGTCGTCATCACTGTCTTTGGCCTATCATCAATCAACTTGTTTCCATGTAGCCATTTTACCAGTTCATTGTTTTTATTTTGCAGTGAAGAAAGAGGGGTTCCGCGAGTAGGGCGGTATACAGAACGATCAGACAATTTTGTTATCGTAATCTACGCGATTCAGTGCAACTGTGGTATTGCCTTTATCCGGTGATACAATAATAATTGTTTTTTGTTTTTTAAGAAAGTAGGTAGTGTCTTTTTGAACTTTCAATTGTCAATATGACAAGAGATTCGGTCTACTCAATTAAAAGTTGTTATGAATTTAAAGATAAGGTAAATAATCTGGTTCTAGAACAAACTGATGTTTTAGTATCTTATGATGTTGTATCATTATTTACTAATGTTCCTGTACAACTGGCAGTAGCCATCATTAGGAAAAAATGGGAGACAATTAGTAAACATACACAGTTGAGCCAAACCAAATTCATAGAGCTGTTGGATTTTTGTCATAAAGAAAACAATTACCTTCAGTATAAAGATAACTTATACCGACAAATTCATGGAATGCCAATGGGAAATCCACTTTCTCCTACCATTGCCGATTTAGTTTTGGACAACCGTTTGGACAATAAATTTGCCGATAGTAACAAACCAAAGATAATCGTCAAATATGTAGATGATATATTTGCAGTTGTTAATGAGGGGGAGGTCGACAATGTTTTACGATGCCTTAATTTATATCATGAAAAAATACAATTTACCGTTGAAAGGGAACAAAACAGAGCGATAACGTTCTTAGACGTCAAGATTCATCGCGATAATGATAGACTCTCTTTCAATTGGTATCAGAAAGACACAGCATCTTGAAGACTTGTCAACTTTAGATGCAATAAAGCAAAGCATATTCTTATTAATGCAGCCTCTAATCAGGTTCAAAAAGTCTTTGCGTTGAGTGCCCGGGAATTTCACGCCGCAAACGAGAAAATAGTCACACAAATTCTCCTAGATAATGGCTATCCAATGGAAATCATACGGAACTTGATACTACGCCAAAAACACAAAGCTCCTGTTGAAAATCGGCAAAAAGCGAAAGGTATTTATAAGAGTATAGTTTATGTTCCCAAACTGTCAGAAAACTTTAAAGAGACGGTAAAAAATAGCACTAATGACGTCAGTTTAGCGTATAAATCCAATAGGACGCTGGCACCTCTTTTCACCAACATGAAAACAAAAACGGAAAAGGATAAGTGCACAGACGTAGTCTATAAAATTAACTGTCTTGGCAATGCGGAAGAAAATTGCAATCTTTCCTATATCGGTACAACGAAACAACTTCTTCGTCAACGAATTTCCAACCACAAATCCGACATTAATTTAAAAAGTACTGGGAAGACAGCATTGGCCTCACACTCCATTGAGCATGGACACAAACCAGATTTTGACAGAGTGGAAATCCTGGAAAGGGAGAAACATGTCTCCAAGCGGTATACTCTTGAAACGCTTCATATTATTAACAACAAAAACAATATGAATCGTAAACCAGCCAGAATATTTCATCAGTTTACTGCTCTTTGGTGACTAAGCAGAATCCGTGACAATTCAAAGCCGACTAAACTTCAATAGAAGTGTTTTTTTTTTATCATTGCTTTATATTTGTCTTTTATTGTATTATTTATGTTTATCTGTGATACGTACTAAATGTAAGTTTGCCAAATTTTACACTAAATGTTCTTATGTTCTATAATATGTTCTTTTTATTTTTGTTAATAAAAAATCCCCTGAAGAAGACGGCAACCACCGTCGAAACGTCGGGAAAGGAAATGAAATTGTTTCATTAAAAATACATTACGACCAAAACAGCAAAAAAAGGTATATTTAAATCTCGAACACCTATAATAATTCTACCAATTGGTCAATAACTTAAAAATAAGGTTTCTTACATAGTTCCTATCAACAAAAAGGGACCAAAAACTAATGTGTCAAATTATCGCCCTATAGCTAGAATATCATGCATTCCTAAAATGTTCCAAAACATTTTATACGAAACCCTTTCTTTCCACTTCAAATCAATTCTTTCCCACGTACAATATGGTTTCGTATCGGGTAGATCAATAACACCGAATCGGGTAGATCAACAATTTTGTCGATGCCTTAATTCATATCATGAAAAAATACAATTTACCGTTGAGAGGGAACAAAACAGAGCGATAACGTTCTTAGACGTCAAGATTCATCGCGATACTGATAGACTCTCTTTCAATTGGTATCAGAAAGACACAGCATCTGGAACACTTTTCAACCTTAGATCCAATCAAGCAAAGCATATTCTTATTAATACAGCCTCTAATCTAGTTCAAAAAGTCTGCGTTGAGTGACCGGGAATTTCACGCCGCAAATGAGAAAATATTCACACAAATTCACCTAGATAATGGCTATCCAATGGAAATCATACGGAGCTTGATACTACGCTAAAAACACAAAGCTCCTGTTGAAAATCGGCAAAAAGAGAAAGGTATTTATAAGAGTATAGTTTATGTTCCCAAACTGTCAGAAAACTTTAAAGAGACGGTAAAAAATAGCACTAATGACGTCAGTTTAGCGTATAAATCCAATAGGACGCTGGCATCTCTTTTCACCAACATGAAAACAAAAACCGAAAAGGATAAGTGCACAGACGTAGTCTATAAAATTAACTGTCTTGGCAATGCGGAAGAAAATTGCAATCTTTCCTATATCGGTACAACGAAACAACTTCTTCTTCAACGAATTTCCAACCACAAATCCGACATTAATTTAAAAAGTACTGGGAAGACAGCATTGGCCTTACACTCCATTGAGCATGGACACAAACCAGATTTTGACAGAGTGGAAATCCTGGAAAGGGAGAAACATGTCTCCAAGCGGTATACTCTTGAAACGCTTCATATTATTAACAACAAAAACAATATGAATCGTAAACAAGACAGCCAGAATATTTCATCAGTTTACTGCTCTTTGGTGACTAAGCAGAATCCGTGACAATTCAAAGCCGACTAAACTTCAATCGAAGTGTTTTTTTTTTATCATTGCTTTATATTTGTCTTTTATTGTATTATTTATGTTTATCTGTGATACGTACTAAATGTAAGTTTGCCAAATTGTACACTAAATGTTCTTATGTTGTATAATATGTTCTTTTATTTTTGTTAATAAAAGATCCCCTGAAGAAGACGGCAACCACCGTCGAAACGTCGGGAAAGGAAATGAAATTGTTTCATTAAAAATACATTACGACCAAAACAGCCAAAAGAGGTATATTTAAATCTCGAACACCTATAATAATTCAACGGTCAACAACTTAAAAATAAGGTTTCTTACATAGTTCCTATCAACAAAAATGGACCAAAAACTAATGTGTCAAACTATCGCCCTATAGCTAGAATATCATGCATTCCTAAAATGTTCGAAAACATTTTATACGATACCCTTTCTTTCCACTTCAAATCAATTCTTTCCCACGTACAATATGGTTTCGTATCGGGTAGATCAATAACACCGAATCGGGTAGATCACCAACAACGAATCTAGTTGAATTTGTTTCCCATGTTCTATACACATTGGTCGATGGAGATGGACTTGATGTGATTGTTACCGACTTTAGTAAAGCCTTCGACAAAATGCCACATAATATGATCATCCTCAAATTAAATTCCGTGGGTTTTCCTCCACTCTTTAAGTTGTGGTTGAAATCATATTTGACCGATAGAAAATATGCTGTGCGTTTTAGATCATATCTTTCCCTCCCTTTCAACTCGCCTTCAGGAGTACCAAAGGGACGCCATCTGGGAACAATGTTTTTCATCTTAGCAATCATCGATATTGCTTCTTGACTGTGGCTTATCAATTTATGCGGATTATATGAACATCTTTAAGAATTTCAACTGCTGCAAATACTTGTTCCTTAAAACACAATCTTGACAAATTTTACCTATGGTGCCAAAAAAACTTACTAGAGCTCAATGTTAGCAAACGCCACTGTTTATTTCTCGCGTAAACGGCTCCCACCTACAAGAAACTATCGTATAAATGGTGCTCTTGTACCCTTAGTCGACTCCTGTCGTGATTTAGGAGTAATTTGTGACAGCTTATCTTTCGATGCCACATTGACAACATTATAAATAGAGCAAATTCGACCCTTGGCTTTATCAAACGATGGTCCAAAGAATTCTCTGACCCGTACATTACCAGATCTCTTCATTTCATTTGTCCGACCTATCCTAGAATATGCTTCCCAGGTTTGGTCCCCCTATCAAATTACCCAAATTAAAAGGATCGAAGCTGTCCAACGTTAGTTCATTCGGTTTGCCCTTCGTAATCTTCCGTGGGTTGATAATTACCGACTTCCTCGATATTCAGAGCACTTACATTTAATTGATGTTCATTCGCTTGAAAAACGACGCAAAACCGCAGATTTGTTTTTATTCACGACATATTGACTGCCCTGATCTGTTAAGTCTGATATCCTTTAATACCAACCTACCTTTTCCGTATTCCATTTCATCGAACTAACTATAGCTAGCTATTAAAATCCAATATCGCATATGCTGCTAAATTCCAACAACTCTAATATTTTTGATTTTAATATTTCTAAATCAGTCCTCCGAAATTCTCTCCTCTCCCAATCATCCAAATAACCGTCTACCACCCTCCCCTTCTATTATATACTAGTTTTGTTGTAAATATGTAATTATAATGTATTATTATATATGTTTTTGATGTTATTAATAATCTTTTTTTTTGTATTTATTTTCATGTACTAAACCAGGGGTTCTTAAACTTTTTGAGCTGCGAAACCCTTTTCAAAGCGCAAATATATTTTGGAACCCCAACTTTTATCGAAGGGAAAAATTCAAAAACAACACATTTCAAAATTAATTTATTTTTTGTACCCAGTCGATGTCAATATTTTTATCTGTAAAGTATCTACCAAGGATCTGTCTGGACTTACCAAATGGTCGGCGATTACATTGTCAATATCACCTCTGAGCACTAATATGTTTTCTAGTAAGAACTCATTTAAAATTGAAAACATTCAACATTGTTTTTTTGTACACAGCTAAGCCAAAAATTAATTTTTCTTTTTAAACCTGCCAGTTTGTCTCTCGCAAAAAATACTGTTACAGATTTTCCCTGCAAAGCTGTAGCAGTTTCGTTTAACTTTCAAAAAAAAAAAACTGCAAGATAAGCTAATTTTGTAATCCATTGCTCATCATACAATGCATCGAAAAAGTTTGGAGTTGAGCTTTTGTCCAGTTGGAAAACTTTCAACTCCTTTCAACTTTTAATGCCTTACTTCCGGAAAACCATCGTATTTCAGTGTGAAGAATTAATTCATACTGCGTCACATACCTTTGGACACTTTTGTGAGCAATCTGCATTGAAGGGGTCGACTTTTCAAAAAATTTACCATATTCACAGCTTCACCAAGAATATTTTTTTAAATCGGTTGGCATGCTCCTTACAATAATTGCATAACGATGCAAAATGACTGCTGTTGAATCCTGGCGCAATGTTTTTAATTTTAGATCTTTAATCTTTCCTACCATTGTCGCGGCTGCATCGCTATATTTATACGTCAATACATTTTTCCCAATTAATGCTATGTCAAATGTTCAATGTGTGTCAAATGTTCAATTCAGTCTTCAGATAGTGTGCAGAATCTTATAAAAGCTATACGCGACACGCATGCATATTTCGTGAAGTTGTTATTTATTGACGTGACCTTTAATTCAATCATGTTGTTAATATTTTAGGCGGGATGTAGGTCAATGAAAGAGGAAAATGTTTACAAATTGTTTGATGTTGTGATACCTATAATGTAATTGTAAATACCTACCTACCTTTTGTAAGTTTATTTGTTTGACGTTTCACTTTTCTGGTGAACTTATAGAAATTGTATTGTTGTTTCATTTGTTTCTTTATGAAGATAATAAAAGGCCTGATGAAGAACGTAAACACGTTGCTATAAAAAAAACATCTTTTATTGACCTATAGCCCGCAAAAACTATTAACAACATTATTTCATGTAAGTGTCACTCGTAATTTTTAGTGCCTTATATCTAGTAACTGAGTGAATGGCTGCATTTTCAGATATGAGTATTGCGTTAAAATCATGTTTCATTCTTAAACGTTCTCCTTTTGACAGATATTTTTATCTTGTCGGCGGAGGAGATTGACCAATTCACTTGCATGCCCAATCAATTTGTTTTCTGTGTATATGTATATACCCAAAAGTATTCTTTTTTTACGCTCGTGTAACCAGGCACTTTGGAAAGAAGTTAACTTTATTCACAATACACATATTATAAATATGTACTGTGGGCTTTATTTACTTTTTTAATTATTAGTAGCTCATACTTCCATAGAAAGGATTATGAAAATATTTTTAGTTACATACATGCAAATATTTTTGTTTTTCTCACTTCGGAAAATTTCGCGGAACCAGAAATCTTCAGTTTAAAAACCGTGGTATTAAACTACATTAATAGAATTAGATTTAGATTTTGCTTGTAATAAGTGTACAATAAATAAATAAATAAATGTTTTAGCCTTTCCTGTACACAAGGTTGGAGTTGGCTTTTAAAATTTCTCTAACGCATCGGGTTGAAACAGGCAAGTCAAGTTTGGCCTTAATTTGTGGCCTTAATTTGTGAAGCAAACAACTTGTTTCTGATGGATTCACTCGATATCATTCCAATTTGACGTGTTTAAGATTTTTATTTTGCGCCTGCTTGGCAATTTTCAATAACTTTCAGCTAACCTTAAAAAGTTATGAATAACTGTATTGGATCTTCCCATTTTTCTAGCAATTTCTCTATTAGAAATGCCACACTCTTTGCATTCAGTGATTTTTGACCTTTCTTCCGCACTTGAAATTCTTCCACGCGTCATGATGAGATTCTGTAAACAAAATTATTTCCTCCTACTGAAAAAATAACGGTTGCCTTCATATTGGTTGGACATGTCCTTTTTTATCCAAAAATAAAAGTGCTGTAAAGCATTATGACGACATAGTGACGATTCATATGTGAGTCAATATGTTGTGTTTTTTTATTGGATAAATTTTATAGTTATCGATGGTTAAAGTGGTTTTGGAGGATGCGTGGGAATAAATGAAATCTATAGTATGATAAGGGGTTGAAGGGAAGTGGAATCACTACAGAGTTAATGCATTCAATTTGCTCGTTAATAGTTTCTGCCTATTGTTCATCCATGTTTCCGGTTATAAGTTTAATAACTGAATTAATTAAGACTTGACGAAAATCGCGTAAGGTTAGCATGATCACAGTACACATATTAAAGATAATATATTCCGGTAATCATTTTCGGTTAAGTTCGCGCATGTGTCAATACTCGGAGACACTCGTGTTACTTTTGGCATGGGCATAGCCTATAGGCATGGGCCGAACTGCTAGTTGCAATATCTGTTACTATGGTACTTTTCAATAACAGTTATAAGTACCTGTTATCAAAAGAAACAATTCTGGATCAAGAATTTTCTGTAGAATAACAATATTATTAAACTATTTTCCACTACAATTTTGAAATTAATTATTCAACTTTTTATAATCTATTATCTATATCTAAAATTTAAATAGGGAATGTGTTAAATGTACCTGTATTTTTTTTTTGGTTTTTTATTTTAGTTATATGTATAATATAAACTACTATACAATGCAAGTATTTTTATACCAGCGAGTGGCGAAGGGGAACTTAAATGTCTCTTGATTTTTTTTCATAATTGCGATTCTGCATGCTTTTTTCGGATGTTAGAGTTTCAATTCATTTAATAGTGATTCTTCCCTTCTTTTTTGCCATTTGGTTTATGTTCTAATTTTGCATGAGTTGGGGTCAAAATTCTGCCGGGGTCAAAATTATTTTAACAAAATTCTGCTTTTAAAATTGAAATGGAAATATTTTTAGTTTGTGTTCTCACTTCGAAAAATTTCGCGGAACCAGAAATCTTCAGTTTAAGAACCGCGGTATTAAACTACATTATTAGAATTAGATTTAAATTTTGCTTGTAATAAGTGTACAATAAATAAATAAATGTTTTAGTCTTTTCTTGTACACAAGGTTGGAGTTGGCTTTTAAAATTTCTCTAACGCGTCGGGTTGAAACGGGCAAATCAAGATTGGCCTTAATTTGTGAAGCAAACATCTTATTTCTGATAGCTTCACTCGATATCATTCCGACTTGACGTGTTTAAGCTTTTTATTTTGCGCTTGTTTGGCAATTTTCAATAACTTTCAGCTAACCTTAAAAAGTTATGAATAACTGTATTGGATATTCCCATTTTTCTAGCAATTTCTCAATAAGAAAGGCCACATCCTTGTATTCAGTGATTATATTCCACGGGTCATAATGAGATTATGTAAACAAAATTATTCCCTCCTACTGAGAAAATAACGGTTGCCTTCATATTGCTTTGACAGGTCCTTGTTTTTGTATGTTATGTTTTTTTATTGGATTAATTTTATTGTTATCGGTGGTTGAAGTGGTTTTGGAGGATGCTTGGGAATAAATGAAATACAGGTCCAACGAAAATTCCCAAACAAATTGATATCCAGAAACTGCACTTTCCGCTGGACCCAAAGGTCACCTGACCTTACTGCACCAGACTTTATTTTATGGAGTTATGCCAAGCAGGATGTGTATAAAACGAAACCCAGGAATTTGACTGAATTGAAGCAGTCCATTAAGACAATAATTGAGGCGATCCCAATTTCAACCCTTCAGGCCGCAATGAACAATTTTCTGATCAGGTGCCGCATATACGTGGATGTCATTTGCGGTCTATCATCTTTAAAAACCATTAGTTATTTAAAATAGAAGTCAATTTTTAATCCAATAACAAACAATTAATGAAATACATCGATTAAAATAAAAGTAATTTTAATTTCTTATTTTAGCACGATTCGTGCGCCACCCTGTATATAGTATGATAACGGGTTGACGGGAAGTGGAATCACTACAGAGTTAATGTATTCAATTTGCACGTTAATAGTATTTGCCTATTGTTCATCCATGTTTCCGGTTATAAATTTAATAACTGAATTAATTAAGTCTATTGACGAAAATCACGTAATGTTAGCATGACCACAGTGCACATATTAAAGGTAATATATTCCGTTTTTCAAGTTCGCGCATGTGTCAAAACTCAGACACTCGTGTTACTTTTGCCATGAGCATATTATATAGGCATGGGCCGAACTGCTAGTTGCAATAACTGTTACTATGGTACTTTTTAATAACAGTTATAAATACCTGTTACTAAAAGAAACAATTTTGGATCAGTAATTGTAGAATAACTTTATTATTAAACTTTTTTCCACTCTAATTTTGGAATTAATTATTCACCTTTTTATAATCTATATTCCTCTATTCGGTTAGAACAATATTTAAATATGCAATGTCTTCAATGTACCTGTATTTTGTTTGTTTTTTTATTTTAGTAATATGTATAAACTACTATACAATGCAAGTATTTTTATACCAGCGGGTGGCGAAGGGGACTTTAAAGTCTTTATTGATTTTTTTTCATAATTGTGATTCTGCTTGCTTTTTTCGGATTTTAGAGTTTCAATTTATTTAATAGTTATTCTCCGCTTCTTTTTTTGCCATTTGGTTTATGTTATGATTTTGAATCTGCCGGGGTCAAAATTCTTTTAACAAAATTCTGCTTTTAAGATTCTGCTTTTTAAAATTCTGCTCACCTAAATTCTGCCCATCAAAATTCTGCAAATCATAAAGAAAACAGGTTTGGAAAAAGTTAAAAAGCGCGCGCTTTATTATTTGCAGAGTTTTCATAAGCAGAGCATAGTCTTACTTATTTCTTAAGAGTTTTTTTGTAATTTTTTTCCATGTTAGGTTCCATTTTGCCTTATTTTTGTTCCCCGTTTGCTATTGTTAGTAAAAAAATGTGAATTAAAGATTTAAAAAAGCAGATTTTTTTCTTTTTCTTGACGGACAGAATTCTGAAAAGCAGACAAAATGAAAAAAAAACAGAATTTTGAAATACAGTATTTTGAAACCAGAATTTTGATCCGCTCCCTTTTGAATTTATACCACTTATAAGCAGTTATAATCAAATAAACGACATCAGTAATGAAATTGAAATAACTTTTCGTAACGATTTCGAATTTGTGCGATGGCTCGGGAATAAAGAATTACGCGAAATCAGGATTAAGCAAAATATGTAAATTAGAAAATAACAACTTTTGCTCCACGACTGAAATTAAAAATAATACCAGAATCTGAGTTAAGCAAAGTCAGTGATTAAAGTAAGGTAACGTTTTGTTAATATAAAAAGATTATCAAAATAAAATTTATAAATTTTAAATCTTATTTCAATAACAGGTCTTTTCGATCTGCTAATACCTGTTACTGAATCACACTTACTGAAATATCGACCCATCCCTATTTGTATGTGGATCTGCCAAAAATCAGAGTGAATGTATCAAATCTCAGAGACATTTTGTCAAATATGACAACCGAATTTTTGAATACGAGTACCTTATAATATGTGTACTGTGAGCCTGACAACTTTCGAAAAAGTAACATTTGACTTCGCCAGTAATTGCCGCAAACACATTCGTGGTATCAAAAAAATTGCCTAATTTGCCCAAAAAGGCCAACTATGCTGACATGATATAAGTAAACGTGACACTTTCATTTTTGGTCAAAAATAACTTGAGTATGCCAGAAGTTACCTGTGTCTGTTTTAATTTTTTACGTGAGAAGTTAGCATGACATTAATTTGGATGCGAAAAAATATTTAAGGATGGATTCAGAAATAAGTTAAATTTGTACTTTTTAACAAATTACATGTATGTTTATCCTAATTATGTAAATATAATATTATTATGTCGCAATGTATGATTTATTTCCTTAGTCTGTTTGAGATTGTAAACTTTAATTGATGTAAAATAAATAAATAAATTAAAAAAAAAACAATTGTAATTATGATGTAAAATGAAAAAAATTGCCGTATGCATCGTTTGCTTAAAAACGGTGAGTTTTGCATCCGAATGATTGTCATTGGTTAACAAATGTATCCGCTATAAATATTAATTTATTTTATAAGTCTTCTTTTTGTACACAACCGAGCTTTAACGAAACAAATTGGTTGTTTTCTTTCTAAGAATCAGAATTATGAGTTCTGCGGCCATATTTTCGCCAATATCTTTTCCGACTTTAAACATTGTAGTTTACCAGGACTCAACTCAACTCCATGAGTTGAGAATTCTGTAAAAAAGAACACATTGTCACAAGCTCATTGAATCCACGGCCTAAATATTTTCAAATGCGTAGCCCTTCTCGCATTCTGATTGTTCATGGTCATTGCACGAAGCACAAAGTAGGAAATAGACTATCCAGTGTATTATAATAGAGATCGGAAGGTATCTTATATAGCCTATCGGGTATGTGCTCGAACTCGGGACTTATGCTTTTTTTGTTCTTAAAAAACAATGCTCTCGGTTTAAAGATTGAGTGATCAAATTATTTCATAATTACAAATCAATCGTACTTATATTATAAATGTGAAAGTTTGGATGGATGGATAGATGTTTATTTGCTCAATAACGCCAAAACGGCTGAACGGATCTGGATGAAAATGGATGACACAGTGACAGGTTATAGTCTGGAATAGCACACACGATACTTTTTATCCCGGTAAAATGTATGGTTCCCGTGAGATAGATTTGTTTTAATTTTGCATAGAGCTCATATAATATATCTGCTCATTCTACAAATAGCCAATATAGCTTTTGTTTACATGAAGCCAAAAGCACACACACACACACACATAACATGCAGCTGCTGTTCAATTATTCAATCTAGTGTTCCAGTAAAAGAAAGCAACACGAAAGCTCTACTTATATATATTATATATATATATAGATATTATAAATGTTAGTGAATGTTTGGTAGTTTGATCCGCAATAACGAATCAACGACTAAACGAATTTGAATGAAATTTAATAGGTAGAGAAATATGGCACTGGGTATGTCATTTTTATCCCGAAAAAATTAACGGTTCCTATGGAAGAAGCCTAATATGAAAAAAACATGTACTTTGGTGTTTATTCCGCATTCACGTTTCAACTATTGAATAGATTTTAATGAAATTTGGAAAGCAGCTGGATGATAAACTGGATTATCCTACAAAAATTATCGATTCAAATGGGATAGTTTGTGTATTTGTTCCGCTTTCACGCCTCAACGACTGAACGGTTCTTAAAATAATAAATAAAAAAATAAATAAAAAATATAAAATAGCACGGGTATCTGCTATTTTATATAAAAGTTCTTATTTAGAATTGACTAGATATTCCAGGAAAAATGTATTTTAGCTTCGTATTCTTAAGTTTATTTAAAATGCCAAATCCAAATAAAAGTTAATGTGAAGAGGGGTGTTTGTTAAGGTTTGATTACGAATGTTAACAAATCTGAATTATAGGGAAGAGGGGTGTTAAGACACGTAAGTAAGTTAGAATTGTCATTGGGGTTGCAGCGAACGATTGTAATTTCGGTTGTTGACCTGTGAACTAATGGCCTTTTCGATTGGCAATTCAGAAGAATTCTGATCCAGAACACCAATTAAACAAACAAATCCATCCAATTTAATTCTGAATATTTTGTATCGCTGCATGCGTGTAATTTCGCATCCTCTTACATATGCAAAACTGTTTTTTTTTCCACATTTGTAATTTTTAAGCATGGCGGAAACAAGAAGACAATTCGTTTGTGAACATGTTTAAATCAATTTTTATTTTTTTAGGAACTTTGGATATTGTATATTTAATATTATTTGATAAAAAATTTTAATTCTTATTACCTAACCTTGTCAAACTATTTTCAATTTAAAATTGAAATTGCTGCTTACATTAAATGACACTTTTGAAAACTAGTTGTGTTTGAATGTGTGAGTAATTCTGATTTCGATTCTGAAATGAAATCCAGAATCGTTTTCTCTTCTATTCAGGAGAAGAACTGTCACTCTGGATATCAATAGAAAACTTTCAAAAGGGTTAAAACTACGTTTTCACCTAAAGATAATCCGGTTTAAATTGAGTAGATTAAAAATTAATCTTAAAGTGTTTCCACCGGAGAAAAAAAAGATTAGTTTTACGTTTTCACTCTGAATCGACATCAAAAGTCTATATATCCAGACTAAAATAAAATAATAATTACAAAGAAGAATAATAATTTCGGTGCAGTGAACAAATTTAATTTCAATAAATAAAAATGAGTAATAACTTAAAAATATGGTTATCCCACCATTTTTTCCTTCAAAATTCAAGCACTAATAATCTTCCTGGTGCATGAAATCTGGCCAGGACACGAGATCATAATCTAGAAGGAAAATGAAAAACCAACTTGCTGAATGAACAATATTTGCAGCTTTATCTGACCAACACTTCCAGCTAATGGATTCTCTGTCAACCTGAATAAAAAAAACAAACACTCGAAGACAAGCCACACTATCCACTTCGCTTATGAGATTGCATTATTTTCCATTACAAATTCGAGGCCACCGCTTTGGTCTTTGTAGCTTTTTGGCATCTTTTATTTTTAAATATTTTTATAAACAAACCAGAATTCAAAGGCAACGACTAATTTCACCAGACAAAAGCAAATTAAATAATGTTAAACAAGTTTTTTTTTGGTGAATGACAATGGAGGAAATGATATTAGAATAGGCGCTTTCTTTGAAATAAGGTTAGTTTCTTTTGACAATCTTCTACTTCGAAGAAGATTTCAATGAGATTAATTTCTAATCTTCTTTTGAGGAGATTAAAAATTGTATAGGAAATCTTCGTCGCCTGGATAAATGTTTGTCGTATGTTACATTTGGCTACTTTTTGGAAAACGAAATCAAAGTTCAGAATTTTTTTCTTCAAATTCCTACGTAAGATTTTCTTGAAAATTTTATGGCTCATGTAAAACAAAATTGTTAGTTCAATAAGGTTAAAATAAGATCGAAATATTTGCTGAAGGACAATCTAGATCTCATTTTGCTCAGAATGCCCTTGTCGTATGTGACTACGCCCTTGTCTTATGTGACTGCTTCACCAAATCTAGTTTCCCAAACACATACGAAAAAATTTTTACACATGCGACAAAGATTTATCAAATGTGTAAATGAAATAGTCTTACATACGACAAAACGACATTATTGAAATAGAATACAAAAAATAGCCTTTTTTAATTCATTTATTTTTAATAACAAAAACTTAATTCTTAACAATTACACACAAACAAAATATGTACATAAAAACATTTTCTTTTTAACTTAAATTCGTTTTTTGATTTATTTTTAATAACAAAAACTTAATTCTTAACAATTAAACACAAACAAAATACATAAATACATTTTCTTTTTAACTTAAATTCGTTTTTCCATTTAATTGTAGTAACTCTTAGAAATTAAATTAAAAAAATAAATAAATAAATTTTCTTTTGTACTTAAATTCACTTTTTCACAGCAAATCGTTTAATTCATAATATTATTAATTAATTAATTACTATAAGAAAAAAAAACTATTCGTACAATTTTTGAAAACAAAATCTAAACTTAAATTTATTTAGATGTTTCGTTTAACTTCAAACTTGCTCGATAAAAACTTTTATCGTCGGCGTTTTCAAGATAAGGAATATATTTTTTAAATCGCTTTTCTTGTTCGCATCTATGTTTTTGGTTGGATTTTTTTGAAGTTCTTCATTCCATAAATTTGTTATAGTCGGATTTTTAAAATGAGGTTTCGTCAGTAATTTTTTTTTTCAAATTTAACTATATGCCAGTAAGACCTAAGGTCTTTTAAAAGCAACCTGAATTGCACGGCACTATATTGGCATAGTGGATTTGAGAACCAGGTATTGACTGTCTTATTTTTTAACCCATGGGCGGCATCCAATTAAAATTGGAAAATATAGAAAAGAATGCTCCTAGCGCGGGGATCGAACCAACACGTCCTGATTAGCAATCAAGCACTTTATCCACTGCGCCATTGCCACCCACTTTAACTTTATTATAGCATAATTCTTTGAAAGTTGTTTTTATCCCGATTTAATTAATATTGTCTTTATGGTAAAAAATGGATTTGCATTTAAAATATTGAACATGTTAAAAAAGTTTTTCAGACTTTAAGGCATAATTTTGGAAATCCTTTTGGTTCATTTGCAATATTTGCAATGAAAATTAATTTTTTTAAAAGACAGATTAGAGTAAGTTGGCTTGGTATTTTAATATTTCTCAGGTAGGAAACTAAATTTTCAAATTTTCCTTTATATAAATCGTATTTCCGCTGTAAATTTAAGTGCGATTCTAAATATCGCCTTGAAGTCGTCGACGACAATAATGAGAATCGACTACGGAGAAACAGGAAATATGATTTTTAACGGACGTAATACGATCCTTATCAGTACGCTTTCGCCCGTGCTTTGTACATGGTTTTTTATGCTCTTCATTATAATTTTGGGAGAAAAAGTAGTAAATGATTTTTTCTGATATCCTAAGCGTGCTTGGAAAATATCTCTTGCACACTTGTACGATCTGATCTCTAACTTTAAAATAATAATTGAAACTTGCCTGTTTTTTGGAAGAACTTCTAGCTTTTCATTTCGCCTTCGTTTTATGTTCACCTTTTTCACAAAATTTCCATAAAAAAAATCTTTTTTCTTCAACCATTAAATTCCAGAAATAAGTGTGGGTGTCCTGTCTCTGATTATAGGTAATATTAACCGCGTTTTATTATGCTCAGTGACCCATATAGTTCACCCCATGAAAATAAAACGATCTGCGTCATTAACATTTTTTACTTTGCATGGTTGGCAGCTGTGATTACCTTTTGACATTTAATTTTTTTTACATTAAATAAATTGTTTACTGCGGTGCTCGGAAGTTGCCATTTCTTGTTTTAATTTAGTTAAATAAATATAAAATAATAAACTATAATAAATAAATAAAGTGCACTACTATCTGGATATTATACAGCAACCCGTCGATTTCGGAACAATACTAAATCGTATATGTCGTTAGATTAAATATGATCTGATTTCAGTTTAATGGTGAACAAAGAAGTGAAAGAAGAACTGAAAGTTCTGGTTAAGGCCAGTCCAATGGAGGATCTTATTCAAAAAATGCTAATACTTGTTGACAAATCACAGGTACTCAAGAATCCCCAGCATCGAAAAAAGAAAATCAATCAAATCAAATCAAAATTGAAAATAAAAATTGTGTTCAAATAATTAGAACATGATTTTTTTTGCATTTCTGTCAAAGCGGAGTTGCCAGTTGTTAATAAAAGAAATCAATTAAGACTCCCACATACTATAGCGACATTTTGGGCTCCAAATACACTAACCCAGTAGGAAATTGAGGAGTGTCTCAATAAAAACATGCATTGATGAAATCCTATATAACAGCGGTCATATAGAAGAGATTATCATTGATTTCACTCATGAAACGTAATGCAGTCGGTCACCAGTTTGCCATGTAAGTAGCATGTTGTGCTTAGCTCAAGTAAAATGGTAGAGAATAGACAAGAACAAAAAAAAGATTTTTGACCTGCTAAAAAAAATAAATGATGCTAAAATGAATTTTTTTTTTTGGGTTTTCCCCTCGATCGGTTCGCACCACTACCTACTGTTTTTTTGTCTAACTTTAAATTGCCTAAAAAAATATTATAACCCTAGGCCTCCTAGAAATAAATGATTCCAAGAAATGTAGTCTATATTTCATGTGGAGGACCTTTATGTCTGGATTTTTTTAGACATGAGAGTCTATATTTACGAGAGGCGTTTAATATATTCTCGGTATCGATATGAAGAAAAATGCGAATTCAATTTAAATTGTTTTTATTTTTCAATATAATCTCCCCTAACATCAATGCATTTGTTACATCTTGAGATAAGCTTTTTTAAACCCTCAAAAAAATAAATTTCCTCTTTATCTGCAAAATACCCATTTATTGCCGACTTGAGTTCTTCAGCATCCGAAAATCTTTTTCCACGAAGACATTTTTTCAAATCCGGAAACAGGAAATAATCACTAGGGGCAAGGTCTGGACTATAGGGTGGGTGTTGGATTTCTTCGAAACCACAATCTCGCGCAGCAGCCTTGGAAACTCGCGCCGTGTGAACAGGAGCGTTGTCATGAAGAAGCAACACACCCGCTGCGAGTTTACCCCGTCTTTTCATTTAATTTCCTCCCGAAAATTATGCAAAGTGGAAGAGTAGGATGTGGCGTTGATGGTTTCACCTTTTTTCTTGTACTCAATCAGCAAGATTCCCCTTGAGTCCCAAAAAACTGTGGCCATAAGCTTCCCGGCAGACGAGGTGACTGAACTTCTTCGGAGGGTCTGTTCCTTTTTTATGCCACTGCATGGACTCTTGTTTGCTTTCAGGGTCATAGTGGTGAACCCATGTTTCGTCCCCAGTAACAATTCGATCCATAACACCGTCCGCGTTCTCACTACACATCTCCAAA
Organism: Philhelius pedissequus; assembly: GCA_910595825.1. NCBI lineage: Eukaryota > Metazoa > Arthropoda > Insecta > Diptera > Syrphidae > Philhelius > Philhelius pedissequus. The sequence continues at coordinate 171,122,030 of OU343160.1, forward strand.
AGCTCTCTACAGCATGCGATTCTCACTTTTTTTCTGAGGCGCTGTGAGCATTCGTAGCACCCACCTTGCACTGACATTTGAAAGGTTAAGATGGTCATGAAGAATGGTGTGAATGGTACCAGTTGCAAGCTTGGTGATCTCTGCCATCATTTTCACCTTTATTCGGACATCCTCAAGAACAAGTTTTTCGACTTTTTTGATGCTTTCTCCCGTACAAGCAGTAGCCGGGGCGCCGGAGCGGGGGTCGTCTTCAATGCTCCCTCTGCCTCTCTTGAACTCACTTGACCACTTTTGCACAGTGAAAATGAAGGAGCGAACCCTGGTAAACAGCCACCATCTCTTCATGAATAGTTTTTTGACTTTTTCCTTGCTTAGTGAGAAATGTAACTACAGCGCGATGATCAATTTTCACCATCATTGTCTCAGTTGCCATTATGATTCTGTTTAACTAGAGATAAAACGCGAGTTAATAATCACATTTAAATGAAATTTTACATGAATGCACTAAAATAATAGTATTACATGATAAATAAGTCAATTTATATACATATATAGCCACAGCTTCATCCCGATACCGAGAATATATTGAACGCCCCTCGTATTTCTTGTCTTCTCAGAAGAAATAAACGGACAAATAAAATTTGACGTTTCATGACATCCCACATTAATCGTGCCAAATTTCTCACAAAATATTGAATCTTGTTTATAGTTCGCTTAATTTCATGTTAAATTTTAATAATTCATTAAAAAAAAAAAAACAGATTATACCTATTCTAAAGTACATAAAGCGCTTGGCGCTTCTTGGAGAAGAATGAAATTTCACGATTTATGTTTCCCCACATAGCAAAGAAATATAAACACTGTCGTTGACAAATCAAAATTGAAGTATCAACTTGTACAAGTTAAAAGCTAGCCCTGGTGGTGAGATATGTAATTAAATTCTGGGTCAGTAATATTGAACTGGATAAATATCAAGATCTTGTAGTGTTGTTGTATTGCATGCGAAGCTCTGACCTATACAGGCCTTCGTGCATAATAAAATACCGGCTATTATTGCAACAAACATAAATAAAAAGTGATGTACAGGTCGGGCCTAACGCTCTAGCAGGTCTTTAATCTCCATTTTTTCCCTCATACGGAAGACCCTGCTCACGTAGATTCTTCCTCAAATTTTGTTTCCATAACGATATGTTCCTACTTCTTTTTCTTGAGGTTGTTGGTGTTACACTGCATGTTATTGAAATGTAATTGCTACGTATATTTTTATATATAAAACAATCAGAAACTTACATGAACTACTACATGAACTACTAACTAATCGGATGCCAGATTTCGTGGTTGGATTTCATTTGATCTGGAGTTGGCAAAAGCAATTCATTGGCATGCTCATAATTTTTTAACGTGTTTCTATTGTCTGCAGTTGGCGGCTGGTAAGATGGATCATTGTCTTCATCGTCGGCTGAAAAATCAATAGATTCCACGCCTAATATTTCGGCACCCATGCTAAACAATTAACAAACAACACAAAAGTACATAAGACATAAACTTATTGCATGCATCATATCATAGTAATTACGCATACATTTCTTCCGACAAACTAGCAGCAGAAGACTCGTCGTCCGATACCCGCGACATCCTGATTGCAACTGAGCCCAAAAATTATACAAATCTGTGTTAACAGTTATGGGACATACGACAAACGTATACTAAACCTTCAGTAAATTATTAACGTATGTGTTCAAAAAAGGCACATACGACAAATATTTACCGAATCGACGCAAAACCGGTTTTGAATAGGAAAAATTGTCGTATGTTTTAAATTTGTCGTAGCTTTGTTGTGTTTGTAGTTTTTTTGGCACACACTAAACTAAAATAGGTTTAGAATAAAAAACGGATTTCACAGAATTATAGACAAAAATTCTATTACCAAAACTGCATTTAATCCTCAAAACCTCATTTCACACACGATAAACTTTTACCCAGCGACGATATGTCTACTAAAAACCTGAACAGTTTCGTGTTTTTGAATTTTTCAAACCTTTTTAGACCGGGGTGAAAAGGCTATAATATTGACTTCTGTTTTCAAGAAGAATTTCGACAGATTTGAGTTTCTGATGAAGTTGACTTCTACTGTTTTTTCAGGTAAAAGGCAACTTTAATGACTGCAGTCTTAATATTACTACTGCTGGTAGAATATTAATTTCGTCGCAAAAGGTTTCAGGACTATTCATATGCGAAGCTGTCTATTTCGAAGTTGCAATTCTGGAAATAGATAAGTGCTGTGTTTTCAAGAGCAATTGTCCTTGCTCTTCATTAGTGTATTTAAAACGAGATATAACATTTTTCTTGTTGTCAAATTTTCAAGATTTTCCTTTATCATTAAACGGGGAGTTAAGCTACATTGTACTTCATTAATTTACTCATACATTAGGAGTTATGGATGTCTTCTTCGCGATGTGAATTTATGCAGTAATATGGTCCTTCTATCCTTCTGCATGGTGATGCGAGATTTTGTAAAGCGCTGTATTTTCTTTTCGTACATGTTTTCATGTTATAAACTCGTATACATTTTATTAAAATACGTATTGTGTTTCAACAAAAACATGTATTATTCTATTTTATTTTGTTGATTTATTAATGCATATGGTGATGTTCTTAAATATTTGGTTTGTTTGGAAGCTAATTGCATTTTGGGATAAAATCTTATCAGTAAAGCTAGTTACGAGAGTTCTATTGGTTAATATCTTGTGTGTCTTGATCATCCATATTTCCAATTATACATTTAACAGCTAGCACCACAACATTTGAAAAATTAATATTTGACTGCGCAGTAATTGCTGTGGAATCATAAAAATTGCCGCGCCACTGGATTGTCAAAAAGCGCAACCCTGCTAACTTGACAAGAAGTTAGCACGACACATTTTAGTTTTTGGGTGAAAAAAACTTGAGTGTGCTAGTAGTTGCCAAATATTTGTCGTAAATATGCCGTAAAAACAAAAAAGTACGGTAAGCATGTCTTATCAAAAATCGAAATCCTACTAACTTTAGGCGTAAAGTTTTCATGACACTGCTACTTGACTTTCCAAGTAATTGTTGTAAATATGCTATAAAAAGAAAGATGCTGCTGCCATGCCGTTTCAAGTTGGTGGATTTGTTTTTGATAATCAGAAATATGAACTCTGATCTATTTGACCACGTAACGGTCAATTTCATTTGCGATTTTGAAAATTGCTGCTTTCCAGGACTCAACTCTATGTGTTGAGGATTCTATAAAAACGAACGCATTTCTAGCTTTTTTTTATCTACGAACGCTTATGCAAGTCTTACTGAAACATCCCCAGCTTGTTAAAAGCTGATTGAATCCACATTCATGGTCTAAATCTTTTGAAATGCGTAGCCCGTATTGAATTCGCTACCTAGTGCATTATACAGATTAGAATCAGAGGGTATCTCAGGTAGTTGCTCGAACGCGGGACTTATGTTTACTTCCAAAATAGAGCTTAAAAATGAATCTTCTCGGTTTGAATGTTAAATGATCAAATAATATAATATGCAATTAGAGGCTTTGTAAAACTAATATTTTCATATCAATAAAGAATTTTTATATTTTGTTCAAACATTCGATTTAAAAATTTAATTACAAAACCTTATTGAATGTGCGAAAATTTCGCATGGGTCTTCTGGTTATTAATTATTCCTGGAAAAAAATAAAAGTTAAAGTTAAGAGGCGTGTCTTTTTTGAGTAATAAAATGTCAAAAAATGTGAATTTTAGTGAAGATGGATACGTTTTTGCTTTTTATTTATTTATTTACAAATTAATTTGGTAAGGCATCAGGGCAACGAAACCATAAGCGATGCCCTATAATAGAAAATGTAGGTTAATGATCGTTGAACGTAATACGTTACATTAATAAATATTTAGTTTAACATAAAATGTACTATATTTTATTAGTGAGAATAAAAATTAGATTTCATTAATCTCTTTGTGAGCATCTAAATAGTGTTTATTTCCTTGGATAAATGGGCTTTCTTAACTCAAATAGGTTCAATGATTTAGTAACATCAATAAAATTGCTTTACATTTTGATTTTTTTACACTAATTCATAAGCTTGTCGTAAACTATTGTCAACTTTTTTCGCATTGCAGATAAAAGAGGCCGCAATTACTTTTTGGAAAAAACTTAGTGCTGCTGATTCATTTCAAGCAAAATGTAAAGTGCAGTGCCATGTAACACTGATTAAGCCTACAGAAAATTATGCCAAGCTAGAGGAAGACTATGGATTGTCTGAGGTACAGAAGAAATACGGTACTAGTTAATATAAAAATTAATAGCATAATACAATTATAGGTTTGTGGAAAAGCTGTAGATGTCTTAACTGTTGAAGGAAATCATCGCACTTTTTTGATAGAGGAAAAATCCCTGGAAACAATTGAAAATATAATCAAAAATATTATTTCGTAATTTAAAATGTTTGGATTAAACTACTGTAACATTATTTTTATAGTGAATTTTATATTCAAACTTCTAAACTTACTTGTATTTGTGTATAAGAAGTACATATTACATATGAGCTATTTTTTTCAAATATAAGTTTGCTTTGTTGTTTAAAATCAGTGCATTATAAAAATATAAATGGAAACTATTATTATTTAACTCTATTAGCAATATTTTGCATCTAAGGCTTTTTTATCTAAATTGTATAAAATAGGTTTAAAATTATAAGAAATACAAATATAGTTAACATAATTTTTTATTTAAGCCCTATACATATCTTTTTATAACGGGTGATTTTTGTGCTACTTAGTTTTTGACGTTTATATTTTTGACAGATCACACATGACAAATTCGACGAACATTTTACATTTCGATTCAGTATTGTTTGCCATTTCATCATGAATAGACTTACGCCTGAACAACGTTTGCAAATTATTGAAATTTATTATCAAAATTCGTGCTCTGTGAAAAATGTGTTTCGCAAGCTACGTCCGTTTTTTTCCGCTCATTTTTGGCTAAATGAATACGTGAATAAGCAGAATTGCCGTATTTGGAGTGAAGAGCAGCCAGAGGCAATTCAGCAGCTACCAATGCATCCCGAAAAATGCACTGTTTGGTGCGGTTAATGGGCAGGCGGCATCATTGGGCCGTACTTCGTCAAGGACGATGAAGGCCGCAGGGTTACGGTCAATGGAGAAAGGTACCTTTCGATGATAACAGATTTTTTTTTTGCCGAAAATGCAAGAATTGAACTCGGTCGACATGTGGTTCCAACAGGACGGTGCCACATGCCACACTGCACGCGAAACCATGCTTCAATTGAGAGGCGAATTTGGTGAGCAGTTGATCTCACGTTTTGGCGCAGTCAATTGGCTACTAAGATCATGTGATTTGACCCCGTTAGACTATTTTTTGTGGGGCTATGTTAAGTCTATTGTCTATGGGGACAAGCCAAACACGATTGCTGCCTTGGAAGCCAACATTGAACGCGTCATTGGTGAGATTCCGGCCGAAATGTGTGAAAAAGTTTGCCAAAATTGGACCTTCAGAATGGACCACCTGAAGCGTAGCCGCCGGCAACATTTAAGTGAAATTATTTTTAAAAAGTAAATGGCAGAAATTGATTTATCGATCCAAATAAAAATTTCATTCACTTTTTACAAGTTTCTGTGTTTTTTTGAATTTTCAAAAACCAAGCTCTTAAAAAATCACCGTTTACTTTGTGTGTGAGTTACCTTTGTATTCCAATTAACGGACTGTAATTCGGGTGCGGGTTACCCATGTGAAATGTTTTTTCACAAAACTGCAATGTTCTGTATTAGCTTACTGTTATGCAGTTCTGACTCATTAGGTAAGGTAGTAAGATAATATAGATACAGTCGACTCTCGATAATTCGAAACTCGAGGGACTTATAAAATTATCGAGACTGAAATTTTTGAAAAAAAAAATATGAAAGTTCGACTTAAAAATTTTTATAATATTTTTCCTTACTCCAGCAGATTGAGGAGCATAAGTCTTCTGCTTGCTGAGAGGGTATCACAAGAATCTTTTGGGGTTTTCTTTTGGTAATTTCAGATTTTGATCGGAAATTTGATTTTTTTCGTCGCAATGGTATACGATTTCAGATTAATTTTTTTTATCACGGTATTGGTGTATATTCGTGTCTGTGGAACCAGAAGGTATCTGATGGCAAATAATTTGAAAATTGTTTCTTCATTCAAGTTTTTTTGTCTTTTATAACAGGAAGCGACTCAATGTTTAAAAAATGAATGCGGAAATTAATTTGGAGGATTACACAATTGTTAATACATAATTGCTGTTATGTTTTTAAAATGTATGCACATAATGTTTTCACAGCCTTATTTCACTATTCACAATTAATGAAAACAATATCTTGTCAAAACGACGGCTGTCACTTGTTCTGATGGTGTTATGTTATTAGTAAAAGAGGGGTAAATCTGCCGAAAAATCCAGATCTGCAAAATTGATTTCCGATCAAAAAATAAATTGATTTGTTTGTCCATTTTTTGCTTTAATTGTAAAAATCTGTGTTTTGACAGATCTGAGGGGAAAAAGATTAATTTTGTTGCCAAAACAAACCCCAATTATTATTTTGCTGTATCAGTTTTTCTTCAAACATGCCCCCATTTTTTTGATAAATTCCTTCCATTCAGATTTAGTCAAGGACTTATAATTCTTAGGACTCATAATTAATAAAAACTTTTAATCTGCAAAACCAACGAAAAGGCAATGAATCTAAACCAAGCAAACAGTGTGTGTCAAAATAATCATTCCAAAGCAAATGTTCGTGCAACGATGATAGAAGTTTGACTGGTCTCAAAATTTTACTTCTAGATGCAATCTGATAACTCTATATTGTCGAGAGCTTAAAGCCTATGAGTTCGAATAAAGGCATCGTTTTGTTACGTTACTATGATATTTTTGTTTGAATTAGCAAGTGCTTAAAAATGTTTAGATTTTTTTCGAAATATTAAGAGATTTTCTAGAAACTCGTAATAACTTTGAATTAGTGAGAGGTTCGATTTACCGCAGGTTTGAATTAACGAGAGTTGCGTGTCGAACATTCCTTTTATATTGGGGAAGTCTTCAGAAGAGCGGGACTTTTATTGAATGTTTCGTGTTGAATGTCTTCATTTATATTAAAGTAGCGTGTACATTATATAAAGTACTTAGAGTAACCGTGTTTTATTTATTATACCTTGAACTAAATTAATTGGCCATTTTACTCTCTTCCAATTTGTTTGCTCATCTCATTAATACTGAAAGATATGCAATCACCTTCCAGCGATGGACTTTATTTACATGAGGTATGATCGTGGTTTAGTGTGCAGTTCTCAAAAATTATTTTATCACTGGCAATTGGCATTTTACTCATTAAATCTCTTGGGCACCATTTTTGTTTGTTTTTGAATCCTCTCTGCGCAACCGACCGTTGGCCAAGTGATTTGGTGCAAGCAAGCTATAGATGTTTGTCAAAATAAAATTTTCGTTACTCAAAAATCCAGTCGACCAACAAAACCGACAACAAAGACAAATGCAAATTTTGTGGACTAAATGCCGTTAAAAGATATTTTGAATCAAGAGTACCGACCAGCATACCACCGACCGGCTTCACACCGTGTGCGAGAAAGTGTGTGACGAAAAAAATTTGTTATTGTGTTGTGCTGTCTAATCATTTTAAAAGCCCCTCACTACTTCAATATAAATATAAATTATAAATAAAAAAAAATAATATACCAACTATAGAATTTATATAAAAAAATAACCCCCATCATCAAAAAAAAACAAAAAAAATAGCCCAAAAAAATTATCCCCATGGGTTAGATAGGTTAGGTTGAAGTGGGCGCCAGGAAAACAGCTGACACACTTAGACCTTAGACAGGTCCATTGTGATAGCACATGAAAGAGAAATTTACTCTTTAATCAAACCAGTTGGGGCCTCGAATGAAGCGGTGAAGTCGGTGAATCTCAATGTGTCTAAGATCACTGGTGTCGTCGAAAAAGTATTCCCCCAAGTGTAATCTTTCCCCTTTGGAGAGAGCAGGACATGAACAAAGAAGATGTGAGATAGTCTCTTCTTCCTCCTCGTCAATGCAGCTTCTGCAAAAGTCATTAGAGAAAGCGCCAAGTCTTTTGGCGTGTCTACCTATTAAACAGTGTCCAGTCACAACACCTATTACGGAGCCAAGATGTTTCCTGCTCAAAAGAGTAAACTTTTTGAGCGTCTTGGGTCTATTACTGGCCAGATTTGTCTGGTGGCCAGGCACGTAGTGATGTTTGACCATCTATGATTTATTTGTTTTATGGATTTTTGATGCAACAATAGTTTGCTTGTAGCGATAGGCATACCGATATCTTCCATTTTCGGTAGAATAGGTATTTGGGTTCCTTTTCTGGCGAGTTTGCAGTTTCCCAAAAAATCACTATGTCCCGGCACCTAAATCTGGTGAATGTTAAACTGTTCTGCCATCTCCCTGAGAGATGATCGACAGTTGTGGGCAGCTAGAGTTTGTGGACAGAGCGCCAAGTGATTTGAGGGTTGCTTGACTGACAGAGAATATACGGGTATCCGATGTAGATATCACGTTTTCCCTGTGTGGAGTCAACTACATCCATGTCGGAGTGTTCGTTGACGATAGGAACCAAAATGGGTGATTGTGAAACTGGCGAACCCGCGGACGAGGTGCACGGTATATCTACTTCCGTCTTTGGAGGTTCAATAACCGAGGCAGGCTCCTCCACTTAGTCATCGTTTCGCGCAGGTGGAGGTACAATGTGTACACTGTCATCATCTTTTTTTTTTTGTAGATTTTTAAACTAATGGTCGCCCAGCCAAACCGTACCACTCCTTGAGTTTCCGATAGGGGAGCCAACGAGTCCCTATTTAGTACTATTATAGCCGATCTATTAGGGCCCGCCGGATCCTCAAGCTTGACAACTTTCCAGTCATGTGTTGCCAAGGTTGGGTTACCAAATTGAATCATTTTTAGGATTACATCCTTGTTAGTAAGCTCAGCCAGTAATCTGGTGCGGGCTCTTGGTCTATAGGGGATGTCCTCCGTGAATATTAGAATGACCTATCGAATTGCTAGTCCATTGAGAGATGGCTTTGAGACGAAAAGCTGTACTCGCAGCCACTTGTTTGCTAAAAAATGTCGAGGGGTAAGGTTAAGTAGTATGTCAAGGGCAGCCGAGGGTGTGGTGCAGACTGCTCCACTGATACATAAGCTGGCTGACCTTTGGACCTTATTTAATTTGTCACAATATGTGACTTTGTCCAATGCAGTCCACCATACTGCTAACCCATAAGTAAGTATCGGTCTGTCTACCGCTGTGTACAACCAATGGGTAATCTGTGGGGATAAGCCCCATTTATTTCCAATGGTTTATTTGCAAGAGAAGAGTGCAACTGTTGCTTTTCTTACTCTTTCTTGTATATTGGATTTCCAACTTAGCTTTTTATCTAGTATGAGACCTAGATATTTGGCTTCGTCTGAGAAGGTCTGATGGCGGTATAAGTTGGGGAATTTTATATTTCCTAGTGCAGAGGACAAGTTCTGTCTTGGTTGGGTTAATATTCAGACTACATTTGGTTGCCCAAATTTTTAATCGATTGAGAGCATTTTGCATTAAGTCTACTAGAGTTAGAGCGTGCTTACCTGTTACAACAATGGCATCATCGGCATATGATATTACCTTATATCCCTCTGTTTTCATGTCAATCAGCATTTCGTTTACCACTGTGTTCCATAGAAGTGGAGATAAAACACCACCTTGTGGAGTCTCTCTGCTGACATACCTTCTTTCTGAGTAATCCCCCAGGGTTGAGTTTATTACTCTGCTGCCTAACATGAGACTAATCATCTCTGTCAATGAGTCGGATATCTTAAGATTTCTCAGCGCTGTGATTATTGCCACCTTACTTAAGTTGTTGACAGCACCCCCAATATCTAGAAATACTACCAGAGTCTACTCTTTATTGTGCAATGAATATTCTATATTTTGTACCAGCGTGTGTAAAGCGGTTTCAACCGATTTTCCCTTACAATATGCGTGTTGAGCAGTAGAAATGAGATTGGGGTTTATTGTACTGCGTAAATGAATTTCTATCAGTCTTTCTATAGTTTTTAAAAGGAAAGAAGATAAACTGATCGGTCTGAGGTCCTACGGATTTACATGGGTACTTTTGCCTACTTTGGGAATAAAGATGACTTTAACTTCTCTCCAGAGTAAGGGGATGTAAGGTCAAGGCATCCATTTAGAATAACCTCCAAGGTAGGTATGATTATATCTGAGGTCTGGTCCCGCTGATTAGGATCGAAGCTTTTAATTGCCCAAAGTAGATTTTCCCTTGTAATCAGACCAAGATTGTTAATATTTTTATAGCCTGTCCTTGATTGTTCAGTGCTACAAATATCTGAGGGGAAAAAGATTAATTTTGTTGCCAAAACAAACCCCAATTATTATTTTGCTGTATCAGTTTTTCTTCAAACATGCCCCCATTTTTTTGATAAATTCCTTCCATTCAGATTTAGTCAAGGACTTATAATTCTTAGGACTCATAATTAATAAAAACTTTTAATCTGCAAAACCAACGAAAAGGCAATGAATCTAAACCAAGCAAACAGTGTGTGTCAAAATAATCATTCCAAAGCAAATGTTCGTGCAACGATGATAGAAGTTTGACTGGTCTCAAAATTTTACTTCTAGATGCAATCTGATAACTCTATATTGTCGAGAGCTTAAAGCCTATGAGTTCGAATAAAGGCATCGTTTTGTTACGTTACTATGATATTTTTGTTTGAATTAGCAAGTGCTTAAAAATGTTTAGATTTTTTTCGAAATATTAAGAGATTTTCTAGAAACTCGTAATAACTTTGAATTAGTGAGAGGTTCGATTTACCGCAGGTTTGAATTAACGAGAGTTGCGTGTCGAACATTCCTTTTATATTGGGGAAGTCTTCAGAAGAGCGGGACTTTTATTGAATGTTTCGTGTTGAATGTCTTCATTTATATTAAAGTAGCGTGTACATTATATAAAGTACTTAGAGTAACCGTGTTTTATTTATTATACCTTGAACTAAATTAATTGGCCATTTTACTCTCTTCCAATTTGTTTGCTCATCTCATTAATACTGAAAGATATGCAATCACCTTCCAGCGATGGACTTTATTTACATGAGGTATGATCGTGGTTTAGTGTGCAGTTCTCAAAAATTATTTTATCACTGGCAATTGGCATTTTACTCATTAAATCTCTTGGGCACCATTTTTGTTTGTTTTTGAATCCTCTCTGCGCAACCGACCGTTGGCCAAGTGATTTGGTGCAAGCAAGCTATAGATGTTTGTCAAAATAAAATTTTCGTTACTCAAAAATCCAGTCGACCAACAAAACCGACAACAAAGACAAATGCAAATTTTGTGGACTAAATGCCGTTAAAAGATATTTTGAATCAAGAGTACCGACCAGCATACCACCGACCGGCTTCACACCGTGTGCGAGAAAGTGTGTGACGAAAAAAATTTGTTATTGTGTTGTGCTGTCTAATCATTTTAAAAGCCCCTCACTACTTCAATATAAATATAAATTATAAATAAAAAAAAATAATATACCAACTATAGAATTTATATAAAAAAATAACCCCCATCATCAAAAAAAAACAAAAAAAATAGCCCAAAAAAATTATCCCCATGGGTTAGATAGGTTAGGTTGAAGTGGGCGCCAGGAAAACAGCTGACACACTTAGACCTTAGATAGGTCCATTGTGATAGCACATGAAAGAGAAATTTACTCTTTAATCAAACCAGTTGGGGCCTCGAATGAAGCGGTGAAGTCGGTGAATCTCAATGTGTCTAAGATCACTGGTGTCGTCGAAAAAGTATTCCCCCAAGTGTAATCTTTCCCCTTTGGAGAGAGCAGGACATGAACAAAGAAGATGTGAGATAGTCTCTTCTTCCTCCTCGTCAATGCAGCTTCTGCAAAAGTCATTAGAGAAAGCGCCAAGTCTTTTGGCGTGTCTACCTATTAAACAGTGTCCAGTCACAACACCTATTACGGAGCCAAGATGTTTCCTGCTCAAAAGAGTAAACTTTTTGAGCGTCTTGGGTCTATTACTGGCCAGATTTGTCTGGTGGCCAGGCACGTAGTGATGTTTGACCATCTATGATTTATTTGTTTTATGGATTTTTGATGCAACAATAGTTTGCTTGTAGCGATAGGCATACCGATATCTTCCATTTTCGGTAGAATAGGTATTTGGGTTCCTTTTCTGGCGAGTTTGCAGTTTCCCAAAAAATCACTATGTCCCGGCACCTAAATCTGGTGAATGTTAAACTGTTCTGCCATCTCCCTGAGAGATGATCGACAGTTGTGGGCAGCTAGAGTTTGTGGACAGAGCGCCAAGTGATTTGAGGGTTGCTTGACTGACAGAGAATATACGGGTATCCGATGTAGATATCACGTTTTCCCTGTGTGGAGTCAACTACATCCATGTCGGAGTGTTCGTTGACGATAGGAACCAAAATGGGTGATTGTGAAACTGGCGAACCCGCGGACGAGGTGCACGGTATATCTACTTCCGTCTTTGGAGGTTCAATAACCGAGGCAGGCTCCTCCACTTAGTCATCGTTTCGCGCAGGTGGAGGTACAATGTGTACACTGTCATCATCTTTTTTTTTTTGTAGATTTTTAAACTAATGGTCGCCCAGCCAAACCGTACCACTCCTTGAGTTACCGATAGGGGAGCCAACGAGTCCCTATTTAGTACTATTATAGCCGATCTATTAGGGCCCGCCGGATCCTCAAGCTTGACAACTTTCCAGTCATGTGTTGCCAAGGTTGGGTTACCAAATTGAATCATTTTTAGGATTACATCCTTGTTAGTAAGCTCAGCCAGTAATCTGGTGCGGGCTCTTGGTCTATAGGGGATGTCCTCCGTGAATATTAGAATGACCTATCGAATTGCTAGTCCATTGAGAGATGGCTTTGAGACGAAAAGCTGTACTCGCAGCCACTTGTTTGCTAAAAAATGTCGAGGGGTAAGGTTAAGTAGTATGTCAAGGGCAGCCGAGGGTGTGGTGCAGACTGCTCCACTGATACATAAGCTGGCTGACCTTTGGACCTTATTTAATTTGTCACAATATGTGACTTTGTCCAATGCAGTCCACCATACTGCTAACCCATAAGTAAGTATCGGTCTGTCTACCGCTGTGTACAACCAATGGGTAATCTGTGGGGATAAGCCCCATTTATTTCCAATGGTTTATTTGCAAGAGAAGAGTGCAACTGTTGCTTTTCTTACTCTTTCTTGTATATTGGATTTCCAACTTAGCTTTTTATCTAGTATGAGACCTAGATATTTGGCTTCGTCTGAGAAGGTCTGATGGCGGTATAAGTTGGGGAATTTTATATTTCCTAGTGCAGAGGACAAGTTCTGTCTTGGTTGGGTTAATATTCAGACTACATTTGGTTGCCCAAATTTTTAATCGATTGAGAGCATTTTGCATTAAGTCTACTAGAGTTAGAGCGTGCTTACCTGTTACAACAATGGCATCATCGGCATATGATATTACCTTATATCCCTCTGTTTTCATGTCAATCAGCATTTCGTTTACCACTGTGTTCCATAGAAGTGGAGATAAAACACCACCTTGTGGAGTCTCTCTGCTGACATACCTTCTTTCTGAGTAATCCCCCAGGGTTGAGTTTATTACTCTGCTGCCTAACATGAGACTAATCATCTCTGTCAATGAGTCGGATATCTTAAGATTTCTCAGCGCTGTGATTATTGCCACCTTACTTAAGTTGTTGAAAGCACCCCCAATATCTAGAAATACTACCAGAGTCTACTCTTTATTGTGCAATGAATATTCTATATTTTGTACCAGCGTGTGTAAAGCGGTTTCAACCGATTTTCCCTTACAATATGCGTGTTGAGCAGTAGAAATGAGATTGGGGTTTATTGTACTGCGTAAATGAATTTCTATCAGTCTTTCTATAGTTTTTAAAAGGAAAGAAGATAAACTGATCGGTCTGAGGTCCTACGGATTTACATGGGTACTTTTGCCTACTTTGGGAATAAAGATGACTTTAACTTCTCTCCAGAGTAAGGGGATGTAAGGTCAAGGCATCCATTTAGAATAACCTCCAAGGTAGGTATGATTATATCTGAGGTCTGGTCCCGCTGATTAGGATCGAAGCTTTTAATTGCCCAAAGTAGATTTTCCCTTGTAATCAGACCAAGATTGTTAATATTTTTATAGCCTGTCCTTGATTGTTCAGTGCTACAAATATTTAGCTCTGTTAAAAAGTTTAGTACAGTTTTTCTTGAGCGGTGCTAGCCTTGAATTCCACCAACGGGGTTTTTGTTTTATGTGAATAAGAGGACAGGATATGTCCATTGAGCTATTTAGGGCGAGGGTTAAGACCTTGACTTTTTCATCAAGGTCGCTGTTGTTTTTGGGTATCGTGAGAAGGGAGGGACTAAGTAGTTAATCGAATGTTTCCCTCTATAGTTCCCAGTTAGCTTTCCGATGATTTCGGAATGTTGGTTTTTTATTTACTTTTCATATAAGCGGAATTGGATGTATCTATGATCAGAGAACGAATGTTCCTTTGATACTTTCCAATCCAGAATCTTTTGATGAATTACATCAGAGACGAGAGTATTGTCTAAGACCTTCTATCGGTTCTTGGTGATGAAGGTCGATTCATTCCCAATGTTACTTACAATGAGGTTAGTACTGAGTACAAAATCAAAAACTGACTCACCTATTTCATTTATATTGGTACTGCCCAAACGGTGTGGTGGGCGTTTGCATCACACGCGATTATCAGGCAAATTTTCTGCCGTTTAGCCATCGAAATAAGCTCCCTAAGCGTGTTGCCAGGAAGTGGGCCAAGGTGGTCCTGGCCAAGGTATGCTGAAGCTATCAAGTACACACCATTTCTGGCTTGCACCCTTGTCACTGTCAGATCTCGATCGCTGAAATTAGGAAGTAAATATGCATTAATACTACTTTTTACCAATATGAATGATCTGGGTTCGCCTTTATGCACTGCATGCAGTAAGTGGTATCCTGGGGTCCTGAGTCCTTGCATTTTGGACCCTTCGATCCAGGGTTATTGCATCAGGACGACGTCTTTCGTGAAGACGCGAAGAAGGGAGTCATGTGTTGCCAAGGTTGGGTTACCAAATTGAATCATTTTTAGGATTACATCCTTGTTAGTAAGCTCAGCCAGTAATCTGGTGCGGGCTCTTGGTCTACAGGGGATGTCCTCCGTGAATATTGGAATGACCTATCGAATTGCTAGTCCATTGAGAGATGGCTTTGAGACGAAAAGCTGTATTAGCAGCCACTTGTTTGCTAAAAATGTCGAGGAGTAAGATTAAGTAGTATGTCAAGGGCAGCCGAGGGTGTGGTGCAGAGTGCTCCACTGATACATAAGCTGGCTGACCTTTGGACCTTATTTAATTTTTCACAACATGTGACTTTGTCCAATGCAGTCCACCATACTGCTACCCCATAAGTAAGTATCGGTCTGTCTACCGCTGTGTACAACCAATGGGTAATCTGTGGGGATAAGTCCCATTTATTTCCAATGGTTTATTTGCCAGAGAAGAGTGCAACTGTTGCTTTTCTTACTCTTGTATATTGGATTTCCAACTTAGCTTTTTATCTAGTATGAGACCTAGATATTTGGCTTCGTCTGAGAAGGTCTGATGGCGGTATAAGTTGGGGAATTTTATATTTCCTAGTGCAGAGGACAAGTTCTGTCTTGGTTGGGTTAATATTCAGACTACATTTGGTTGGCCAAATTTTTAGTCGATTGAGAGCATTTTGCATTAAGTCTACTAGAGTTGGACCGTGCTAACCTGTTACAACAATGGTAACATCATCGGCACATGCTATTACCTTATATCACTCTGCTTTCATGTCAATCAGCATTTCGTTTACCACTGTGTTCCATAGAAGTGGGGATAAAACACCACCTTGTGGAGTCCCTCTGCTGACGTACCTTCTTTCTGAGTAATCCCCCAGGGTTGAGTTTATTACTCTGCTGCCTAACATGAGACTAATCATCTCTGTCAATGAGTCGGATATCTTAAGATTTCTCAGCGTTGTGATTATTGCCACCTTACTTAAGTTGTTGAAAGCACCCACAATATCTAGAAATGCTACCAGAGTCTACTCTTTATTGTGCAATGAATATTCTATATTTTGTACCAGCGTGTGTAAGGCGGTTTCAACCGATTTTCCCTTACAATATGCGTGTTGAGCAGTAGAAATGAGATTGGGGTTTATTGTACTGCGTAAATAAATTTCTATCAGTCTTTCTATAGTTTTTAAAAGGAATGAAGATAAACTGATCGGTCTGAGGTCCTACGGATTTACATGGGTACTTTTGCCTACTTTGGGAATAAAGATGACCTTAATTTCTCTCCAGAGTAAGGGGATGTAAGTTAGGTCAAGGCACCCATTTAGAATAACCTCCAAGGTAGGTATGATTATATCTGAGGTTATCTGGAGTTCGGCAGGTATTATGCCGTCTGGTCCCGCTGATTAGGATCGAAGCTTTTAATTGCCCAAAGTTGATTTTCCCTTGTAGTCAGACCAAGATTGTTAATATTTTTATAGCTTGTCCTTGATTGTTCAGTGCTACAAATATTTTGTGAGCTACCCGGGAAATGAGTATCTAGTAGCAGTGATAGCGAGTCTTCGCTTGAGTTGGCACATACCGTGCTAGCTGTTTTTAGAGAGCTAGGCATCGGTGGATTTTTCGAGAGGATTTTTCTTAGTCTAGAAGCTTCAGAAGTGCTGCAATGCTTTCACAGAAGTTTCTCCGTGTTCGCTCTTCCTCAGCTGTTTTTTTGTAGATTTTAAGAGAATCCTTGTACGAGTCTCAATCTGAGTTTTGTCTTGATTTTTTAGCTCTGTTAAAAAGTTTTGTAAAGTTTTTCTTGAGCGGTGCTAGCCTTGAATTCCACCAACGGGGTTTTTGTTTTATGTGAATAAGAGGACAGGATATGTCCACTGAACTATTTAGGGCGAGGGTTAAGACCTTGACTTTTTCATCAAGGTCGCTGTTGTTTTTGGGTATCGTGAGAAGGGAGGGACTAATTAGTTAATCGAATGTTTCCCTCTATAGTTCCCAGTTAGCTTTTCGATGATTTCGGAATGTTGGTTTTTTATTTACTTTTTCATCTAAGCGGAATTGGATGTATCTATGATTAGAGAACGAATGTTCCTTTGATACTTTCCAATCCAGAATCTTTTGATGAATTACATCAGAGACGAGAGTATTGTCTAAGACCTCCTATCGGTTCTTGGTGATGAAGGTCGATTCATTCCCAATGTTACTTACAATGAGGTTAGTACTGAGTACAAAATCAAAAAGTGACTCACCTCTTTCATTTATATTGGTACTGCCCAAACGGTGTGGTGGGCGTTTGCATCACACCCGATTATCAGGCAAATTTTCTGCCGTTCATCCATTGAAATAAGCTCCCTAAGCGTGTTGCCAGGAAGTGGGCCAAGATGGTCATGGCCAAGGTATGCTGGAGCTATCAAGTACACACCATTTCTGTCTTGCACCCTTGTCACTGTCAGATCTCGATCGCTGAAATTAGGAAGTAAATATGCATTAATACTACTTGTTACCAATATGCATGATCTGGGTTCGCCTTTATGCACTGCATGCAGTAAGTAGCATCCTGGGGTCCTGAGTCCTTGAATTTTGGATCCTACGATCCAGGGTTATTGCATCAGGACGACGTCTTTCCCTTTGTTGTGCAGCCGGAGAAGAAGGGAGGCCGAGGCCAGTTTCGAGTGTTGGGTGTTAATCTGAACTAACTGCACCATCTTGGTTACACTCAGCCGGACCAGCACCCACCACTGTTTCGTCGAAGTCTTCATCAGACTCAGAGTCCGAGCCTAGTAGCTCTTCTTCATCGCGGAGAGTTTCATGTGTGGAGTCAACTTCATCCATGTCGGAGTCGAGGTAACCAACATCTAAACAGACCCTTTAAAACAAACCCAAGACAACATATAGCCCCACCACAACCTATGGAGGCAAGTACCACGTACTCCAGAATGCAACCCTCAACACAACACAACTTAGGTCTACAAAACACCAGAACACCTAGCAACTTCCTTAGGCAAACAGGTCGCTCTAGAGAATTTCATAACATCGACGTGGAGCACCCGGAAACTTCAGTCTATCCCGAATATGAATATCCAAATTGACAACCCGGACTTTGAGTTTGGAAACCCATACCAGAATCTGGACGTGTGCTATAACGAACAATTCCAACAAGACCTTGAGACATTTCAAGGAATTAACCATCCAGAAGACACCGAAAATTTTCACGAATCGGCCTCTGGGAGCCAATCGGATATATAGACGCTAATAAACATGGAAATATTTTACCTTATGTAAATATTTCTGCACCATTTGGATGGCTATTCAGATTCCTAATAGATACCGGTGCATCTTCTTCTTTCATTAACCCCGAGTTCGCCGATCCTCAATTTCAAATCCCCATTAGTAATACAGTTATAAAAAGAATTTTTAAAGAACATACTATTTATTTAGCAATAACATTTCCTTCTTTCTCTGAGTTCCAAACACTTGGAAAATGTAGACTTTTAGTATTCAAATTCCATGGATACTTCGATGGCCTTATCGGTGTTGACATTCTGACCCAAATAAAAGCAAAAATAGACTTAGAAAAATAGATTCTCATAACAGAACACTCCAGTATATCACTATTTTTCAAACCAAATTCTGCATCATCGTAATACACTATTCCTCCTTACTCAAAAATGATCTGTCACCTCCCCGTTAGCAGACAAAATGGTGATATTTTCATAACACCAACTGAAATTAAACCAAGCGTTTCCATTTCAAAAGGAATATATGTCGCTAAAGATTGGTATAGCATCCTTGAAGTAACTAATACTTCGAACAAAGAACAAAATATCTTTTTGGAACAATCCATGAAGGTCTGTCCATATTCAAATACTGAATTTTACGAAGTTAATATAACAGAAACACATGCACAATCGCATGATGAAAAAATTCCCAATATAATTAATTCATTGAAACTTAACCTTCTGAATCCCGAAGAAATGAAATCAGCAATTAAATTGTGCAAACAATTTGAAGATATTTTTTTTTTCAAAAAACCCAACCTCTCACTTTCACTACCGCTGTTGAACACAAAATACCAACTAATGACGATGTCCCCATATTTACCAGGTCGTACAGATACCCATATGTACATAAAATTGAAGTTCAAAAGCAGATACAAGAGCTACTCAGACAAGGAATCATTCGTCCCAGCCATTCGCCGTGGAGTTCCCCAGTATGGGTAGTCCCAAAAGGAAAAGATATACCCACGACAAAGTGGCGACTTGTCATCGATTTTCGTCGAGCTTGTGCAAATGCCGTTCGGACTTTAAAATGCTCCATCGACCTTCCAACGTATGATGAACCACGTATTGAGAAAGACTGTTTAGTATATTTAGATGACATAGTCATATTTTCAACCTCCCTACAAGAACATCTTGAAAACCTGAAGAAAGTTTTTACAAGATTACAGCTAGAATAAACTGAATTCCTTCACAAAGAGACAGTATTTCTGGGGCATAGAATCTCCGGGATGGAGCAAATCCCAATCCGGACAAGATTAAAGCTGTAAAAAATTTCCCAGTTCCAAAAACGCAAAAAGAAATAAAATCGCTTCTAGAGGGATATTACCGTAAGTTCATTAAGGACTTTGCAAAGTTAACAAAACCACTAACAGAGTGCCTGAAGAAAGGTAGCGCTCAATGAAAAGTACGTTACAGCTTCCGAGATGTGTAAAGATCTCCTAATCAATAACCCGATTCTTCAATATCCTGATTTCTCTCGACCATTCGTATTAACTACGGATGCGAGTAATTATGCAATAGGTGCAATCCTATCGCAAGGCACCATAGGGAGCGACAAACCAATCTGCTATGCTAGTAGGACCTTAACGGACTCAGAATGTAGGTATTCTACTATTGAAAAAGAGCTTTTAGCGATTGTCTGGGCAACGAAATATTTCCGCCCCTACCTGTTTGGTCACAAATTCAAAATCGTTACCGATCATAGGCCACTGCAGTGGATAATGAACCTTAGAGATCCGAATTCAAGACTAGTCAGATGGCGGCTAAAACTAGAAGAGTCCGACTACGAAATCGTTTACAAAAAGAGACTTTAAATATGAACGCCGATGCACTCAGCAGAATAAAAAGAGAAAATCAAAATGACAACATTGAATTAAATATAAACGAAGCTAACCAATTAAATGTCAATTCTAGTAGATCTACAATCCGCCCTGCTCTTGAAAATCTGAACGATTATATATATATATCTGAACGTCCTTTAAATGAATTCAATATCCAGCTTATACTAAAAAGAAACGAAAGAGACAAGCCAATACAAGGACAAATCCCATTTAAAAATAAACAGAGGCGAGCTTTAGAAAAACAGAGTTTTTCGGAGAATTATATTATCTCCATTTTCAAAAATTATGTTCCTCCAAATAAAGATTGCGCTATTTACACCGATGACGACACTTTCAAGGTCATCCAAAGAGTTTACTCGAATTACTTTTCAAATAACAAAGCCTTCAAAGTAATTCGTTGAACAGAAATATTAAAGGATATACTTGAGAACGATGATCAAGATAAACTCATTAACGATTACCATGTGAAAAACCACAATCACCGAGGTATAAATGAGACACTCTTTCATTTGAAGCGTGAATTCTTTTTTCCATTCAAGAAAAACAAAATCACTAAACTCATAAATAATTGCGAACTATGTCAAGAACTTAAATACGATAGGAAACCCCAAACAATTGAATTTGAAATCCCACAAAACCCTAAAAAGCCTCTAGACATCGTACATATTGACATTTATAGTATTAATAATCAAAAAATCCTCACGCTTATTGCTAAATTTTATAAATTCGCAGCAGCGTACACAGTCCCAGTTAGAAACAGTCTGACAGTAATAAAATCCCTTTTACACTTTATGAGTCGCCATGGCATTCCAACCAAAATTATATCAGACCAAGGCGTAGAATTTACTTCTTCTATGTTCAAAGACTTCGTCAAACAATATAATATAAACCACCATATAACATCGCTTCAACAATCAAGTAGCACTTATAAATGGTTTAGGAACAGTCATAAAGAGTATAACAGGGAATATGGATGCCAACGATTATCTTTATATAAACAAAAAAAATCGAACAGTTATCGCAAGCAAGTATGTAATCATACAAAAACTGAATATAATACAAATAAAAATGACCAGTGTCAAAATCTTTCACATACAAAATCTCCCTCCTTATATGAACAACAAAAAATGTTGGTTTATAAAAAGAAAATAAGAAAGAACCCGAATAAACAACAACGAACTTGTGTGGCTGATAAAAGCACTAGTCGTTTCAATGCAATTGATAAACAGAAACAACCTGCATTAGGTTGGATCTGATCATGTGAGCTCGGTGGCGTGATGCGAAGTGCGTTGGCTACTAAGCGGCTGGTCATGGTTCAATACACGATGAAGGCACAAGAAGTTTTTCAATTAAAATGAAAAAGTAGACCAGCACCACTAGAGCAAAGAAATCTGATGATCGACCTTGACAAGTCGTGAAATAACTATAATTGCAGCCAAAAATAATTGAAAAAAAACTTGATGTTAGCACACTCAAGTTGGTGTAGGGCATTCAAAGTCATTAAATGATACGTAAAGGTGCTTTAAAAGCCAGTATGTAATCATACAAAAACTGAATATAATACAAATAAAAATGACCAGTGTCAAAATCTTTCACATAAAAAATCTCCCTCCTTATATGAACAACAAAAAATGTTGGCTTATAAACGAGTAAGGAGAAAATAAGAAAGAACCCGAATAAAAAACAAGAAACTTGTGTGGCTAATAAAAGCGCTAGTCGTTTCAATGCAATTGATAAACAGAAAAAAACTGCAATAGGTTGGATCTGATCATGTGGGCTCGGTGGCGTGATGCGAAGTACGTTGGCTTCTAAGCGGCTGGTCATGGTTCAGTACACGATAAAGGCACAAGAAGTTTTTCAATTAAAATGAAAAAGTAGACCAGCACCACTAGAGCAAAAGAATCTGATGATCGATCTTGCAAAGTCGTGAAATAGCTATAATTCCAGCCAAAAATAATTGAGAAAAAACTTGGTGGTAGCACACTCAAGTTGTTGTTGGGCATTCAAAGTCATTAAAAAAAATAAGATATTCCTGGGTGAAGTACATATTTGCCCCACCTCGATGAACAAAATGAACGTATCCCCTATCCAAAAATCAATCTACAGTCGCTACAAAATTACCACTTTGAAAACAAAGAAGCCTTAAGTTACCTGGAAAGACGCACTCATAAACATATAATCCTGAACTACACCATCATCTCAACCATATCAACGCTAATCGGACTTGTCACCATAAAATATCTCATAAAACTATATAAAAAGGTCAACAAACCCTCAGCATCCACATTCGATAACAACAATCAACATACCCCAGGAATAAACATAATGTTTAGCTTCGGCAAAACACTCCTACAACCTCTTTGACAGTACCTCTCTTCAGGGAGGGGGGGGGGGTACATAACCCACCTGCAACCACCGGCCATTGGCTCTGTGGTTCCCACAGTCAATTAAGAAATTCATTTGAGTTTCACATTTCAGTTTTTTGCTATATATAATTTATGACTTTCATGTTCATGTTTCAATTCATTTCTGTTTAGTCGTTTGTTTATCTTTTCCTTGATCATCATTTTGTAGAACCATTAAATGTATCGGACAACAAAGTAGACGTGTATTATCTCGGCTGGCAATTAAATCAATTAAACAACTCAATTTTAGTGCGTTTCGCCCCCTGTATTTCTTAAAGTATATTTGAAAAGTTCCTGCATTCGAAGGTTGACGTAGTGAAAGTGTCATAAAATAAGAAAAGACTTAATAAAATGGCATTTTATTAAATTGAATTAAATTAATTTTCAAAGTTTTTCTTCTTATTACTGTTCGTTTTAATCATACAAATCTGAACAACGTGTCTCAATCTAAACGATCCAGGACAAACTCCCAATGAACACCAGATCACCCTCCACATCCCCGGTTACAACACGACAAAAAAGCAAAAAAATAGTGATAGACGAAACCATACTACTCAATCAAATGGATGAAAGATTAAACATTCAAACCGAAACATTAAAACAATTTTTTACAACCAAAATAAATGAAAACAACAAATCATTATCCTTAAAAATAGAAAAACAATTCTCCGAATTAAAAACCACAATTGCCAGTATAAATGATAGAGTTTCACAGCTCGAGAAAAATGAATTAGCTTCAAATGAACATCATACAAGTATTAGAACTGAAATTGTACTCATTCACTCTTCAATAAAAAGTATAAACAAAATTCTTTCTGATACGCAGCATAATTTGTCCGAAGTCACTAACCAAAAGTTGTTTCGCGCGATGCCATATTATTCGGAATCCCAAATGTAAACAACAACAAAAATGAAAACATAAAATCTTACTTTGATAATATATGTCAAACAATTAACATTACACCTCCGATAATTCAAGACATTTTTCGCACTAGATCTCGCCCACAAAGTCAATAATAATAAAATTCTGATCGGCATATGATATAAACTTCGTTCTTTCATCAATTGCAAAGTTCCGCAAATCAAAAACTAGACAATTAAAACTGACCGATGTTGGAATGGAATCAAATTCCTCAATTTTTATGCGTGAGTGCATATCAAAGTCAAACAACGATATTTTGCATAACGCTCTTCAATTAAAAAAACAAAGTACTCTATCATCTGTTTATACTCTGCGTGGGAATGTGTTTGTGAAACGTCATCAAAGCGAAGAAGAACATAGAATCCAGAACATCGCACAACTTAATGGCATTGCCAGACCAAAACTATGATTGACAGCTTCCAATTTGTATTTATATAAACATTTTTAATTATTTTTTATTTTTTAAATGTTGTAATTACTTAAAATTTTATTGAAATTGTATATTTTTAAACCATGTATTATATATTATTATTTCTAATACATCTTCGTGTTATGTGTTTTATATATTGGTTATGAGTTTGTTTGAATGTTGTGTTATATGGTTTTCCTGTTCTGAATCTGCAGTGGATGCGTAGCCCCTTTACTATGTTCCTGACAATCCTTTCATTATTTTGATGGCAATTCCTAACATAAGGGGATTAACGGCTGTAGCCGGTAATGAAATGTTGCGTACAATGTTAAATATTTTTTATAAACATAAAGATGGTGTAAGAATATGCCATTTAAATACACAAAGCTTATCACCTAAATTAGATGAGTTCGGAGATTTGTTGGAGGGTTCTGGGGTTGAGATTACTGGAGATTAATGGATCTCGGAAACCTGGTTTTCCAATAAAATATATGATGCTTTCTACAAAGCAAATGGTTACAGGCTTTTTCGAAGTGACAGAGTGGGACGGATTGGTGGTGGAGCTGCAATATATGTTGAAGAGGGTTTAAAATGTCGTATTAAATGCGTTTCACCACATGATAGCGAAATGAATTATGTGTTTATTGAACTTATATCTGCTTCTGAGAATCAATCTCTACAACGGCTTCGCAAATAGTAATTGGTGGTGATCTGAATAGCAACCTTATAGTAGATAGAGAAATAAAGGATGGCTTATGTACTTTTGGACTTTTTCCTGTTAATGTTGCCCAACACATTTGTTAGATGTTAGATGTTTTTTTCGTCAGTAATAAAAATGACGTTATTTTATAATCAATTATTAGCACCCGGATTTTCTAAACATGATCTAATATTTCTAACTTTCATTTTTCGATTACGTGTACGCCTATGAGCTTTGAATATAGAGATTTTAACGCGATTGACTACACCAGCTTGGAAGAAAATGCTCGCAGCGTCGAATGGGATCGGTTAATACATATGCCTTCGTCGAGTCTTCGGGTTGATTTTCTTACTAAAAACATCCAAGTTCTATTTAATGCGTATGTTCGAACCAGAACCAAAACTGTAAGTCAAGGGTAATGTAAATGGTATACAAATAAGATTCGCAACCTCATTCAACAGCGAAATCAAGCATTTAGGTTATGGAAAAGATATCGGCTAGACACACACTTGCAACTGTTTCGGACATTGAGAAATAGAGTTGTTCAAAAAATTAACCTAGCTAAAAGACTCACTACAAAGACAAGCAATTTGGAAGAATTTAAGTGAAATAGGACTTGGAAAGCATAAATGTGTACCGGACGAAAATCTTGATCTTGACAACCTCAATTAAAAATTTATATCTTCATCAAAAACCTCTGCTTCCAATACAAATGTGCAATTTGTTCCACGTGAACTGTCTGAGTCTTTAATTTCGTGTGTATTGATGACGTCGAACTTGTTTCATGTTTGTTATCTGTTAAATCGAATGCCGTAGGGTTTGATGAAGTTCATCCAAAGTTCACTAAAATAATTTTGCCGGTTATTCTTCCCTACTTAGTTCACATATTTAACTATATTATAATGACAAACGACTATCCTTGACAATGGAAAATTGGTAAGATCTTACCTTTTAAAAAACCGAATAGTAATGACTACAGACCTGTGTCCATTCTACCATTCATTTCTAAGGTATTCAAATTCAAATCTTTATTATAATAACTTACACAGTAAGATACAGTATCTTGTTTAATAGTGCAAGCTTCAAAGAAATTTCAATAATATAATATTAATGTTACAGATTTTTACTAATTCAAAAGAAATTCAGATAAAAATAAATTTAATAACTTATTCAAATAATTTAAACTATTTTGCAAATAAAAATTATATAATAATATGTTGAAATATCTGAAAAATAATAGCAAAATACTAGGTACATATACATATAAAAAAAGAAAAGGGATAAATATAAGTATGGGCGGATACTAAAGGTGGAAAAAAGAAAACAAATCATCATCATCGTCGAGGGTTTTCTAGGAATATTTTCAGTTTAGCCTTGAACAGTTTTCTGCAACTTATTAATTTTATTGCTAGGGGAAGGGAATTCCAAAGCCGAATAGAATAAATAAAAAATTGTCGTTCAGAGACCAAAAAGGTGTAGCGAATTGGTACAATATCCGGAGTTCTAACTGAACGCGTAAAACAGATCCTGTTATAAAGGTTGGTAGGTTGACGCATTTGAAGCACATTATGAAGTAGGGTGAGCGTTTTTAGTTTGAAAAGATCTTCAAGGCTGATACCATAGATTGATTTGGAAAAAGAGGAAACGTGTTCATATTTTTTCAGTCCAAAGATATACCGCGCGATACTGTTATAGGCCACGTTTAATTTTCGCTTGTGCTCATAGTCGCAGTTGCTAAAAATTTCACACCCAAACAGCATAATTGGAATAAGTAGCGTTTTAGCAAGAATTATTCGTGTTTTCAAGGGTGTGATTTTTTGTGTTGCCCATATCATGCGAAGGCCTCCATAAATCCTTCCTAGTGTCAATCTGGTATGATTATTCCAGGTAAGGGTTTTGTTGAATGTTATACCAAGATTTTGCGCAGAGTCCACAAATTCAATACTATTATTATTAAGATACAATTTTGGAAAGTATGAAGTATCGACCGCTTTCCTGGAAATCACCAAACATTTTGACTTGGAGGGATTTAAACAGAGACCATTTGCTTGAGACCAGCATGATATCCTAAACAGATCTTCATTTACTTCGTGAGCGGCATTTTCCACAAGGCCCAAGGGAAAACTTTTCCGAACCTGTACATCGTCAGCATACATATCAACCGAGGAACCTGTTAGACATTTAGGTAGGTCATTTATGTACATTGAGAAGAATATCGGACCAAGTATCGAGCCTTGTGGAACACCTAGACTCAGTGGAAGGAAATCTGATACGGAGTTATTAGAAGCAACTGCCTGAAATCTTTGTCCTAAATACGAGGCTACTAGTTTTGTAGATGACATGGAAAAATTAAATTGACTTTGAAGCTTACTACAGAGAACATTGTGATTTACCTTATCAAATGCTTTAGAAAAACCAAGCAAGATGAGAAAAGTTATTTTGTCATTGTCTACCGCTTGTCTGATGTCTTCTGTTACGTTACGCAGTACAGCTACGTTTTGGCCGGAAGCCGGATTGATAATCAGAAAGTAATTTATTATCTTGGAGAAACCTGCGAATTTGAAGACTCATTACTTTTTCAATAACTTTGGAAAGAAATGATAAAATGGCAATTGGTCTAAACTCACTTTGATTTTTGGGAATTGGTATTATTTTGGCACATTTCCAAGCAGAAGGAAAAACTCCTGTCATAAAAATGGTATTGAAAATGTGCGTTATGTATTTTAAGATGTAAGGTAGAACAACTTTAACAAAAATTGGGCTAGTTTCATCAAACCCTGTAGAATTTGATTTAATCGATAAAATACTTGCTAAAACCTCTGCATCATAGACAGCTGTGAAGTTAAATTTAGGCGCAGAGAATGAGTTATCACAATTATAATCGACTGATTGATCTCGCAAAATAGCAAAAGTGTTAATTTGCTGGGAGTTGTAAGGTCCTTCGCCAGCATTCGAGGAAGAAAAAGACGCAAAAAGCTTATTTAACTCATTACAATCAAAATTGGTGGTTTGTCGGTTTATTTGTTTGCCCACTCCAATATCTTTTAAATTTTTCCATAAGTTATGTTTCGCCTGCGAAGGATCAAGCCTTGGTGCATATAAATGTCTTTTCGCCTCATATATTTTACAGGTAACTCTATTTCTTAATTACCGGTAGTCGTTATAGAGTACATCTAACCGAAACCTTTTCCAGCACTTGAAGGCTTGATCACGCTGTTGCATTAAGTTTTTAATGTCATTAGTGAACCATGGGCATGAACAATTGGTTCTAATAGATTTTGTTATGAGAGGAATATGTGTTTCGAAGAGATTGTTTATGTTATTTTGAAGGAATGATACTTGATCATCAACATGGGGCATACCATAGATCCTATACCAACCTACTTCAAGAAGGTCTTTTTTTAATTGCACTATGTTGATATTTTTAAAATCACGGAAAGTATAAAAGTTCTCGGTACTAATAGGTTCACATTGGTATGTTAATTGAATTATATCATGACGGGAAAAACAAGGAACCGAGAGTTGATTGAAGTGAAGGACTTTATATGGGTGGCTAACAAAAAATAAATCCAGGAGTGTACTATTATCCTTGGTGTAAAATAAGTTGGAACTGAAGAATTTACTAATGTTAAATTAAGTGCACTCATACTATTAACCAATGAAGATTCTGTATGTATATTTGAGTTAAAGTCTCCACAAACAATTAAATACGGTGATACATGTGATAGCTCATCTAAAATAGTTATAAGAGGTAAAGTGTCAATATTTGAGTTTGGTCGGTATACGGATCCTAACAATATTTTATTAAGTTTGCAGATAATTCTTATAAACACATATTGCATCTCACAACCAGGTAAAGCCTGTCGAATAAGTTTGCAATCTAGGCTTTCACGTATAAAAATAGCCACACCTCCACCACTCGGCCAACTCTATCAGATCTAAAGAGGGTATACCCATTAAGATTATACATCGCATCCATAACATCACTAACGAACCAAGACTCAGAAATGCATATGACATCAACTTTAGAACCTTCAAACAGGTATCTGAATTCATCCATTTTCGCCCTAGATTTCAAACTTTGCGCATTAAGGTGACACACTTGCAATCCAGCATGTTGGCTACATATTACATTAATCATTATCCGCGTGTTATCTTTATTATACGCGACTACAGATTCCCTAAGGTTTAGCTCATTCAGACCATCCATTGTAAACAATGAACAACAGTAGGTGCCCAATAAGTCGCACCTTGCATTGCATAGACTGCCAAAGAAAACTAACATACCAGAAAACCAAAAAGATGATGAAAATTAAATATATATGACCAAGTTTTATAGGAGAAATAAAAGGAAAGTTAATATAGATGACTTTCAACAGAAAGTATTTGCATTCAAGTGTAATTATTATAAATTTAACGTTATAGCGAAAATATAATTTAAAAATAAGTAAATAAATATAATATAAGAAAAAGAAAATGTAAAAAACTTGCACGTTAGAATAACTATTATTACATTTATCCGGAATAATGATAATATGAAGTAAACTAGTCATCCACTGTTGCAGTGTTTGTTGTTGTTCGCGTCATCATGACAGAATCAGCTAAGTCGTCCGTAGATTCAATCAATTTAGCATCCTCATTTTTACTCTTCTTAATTTAAACAAGGCCACGAATAGTAAACACTGAAAACAGTTTTTTATCTCTCTTTGCTTTTGTTACCGATTTCATGTAATATTTATTTAATATTTTCGTTGGAATTTGCGTACGAACAACCGCCGACGAGCAACAACACGACCGACCGGCAAAACGACAGCAAACTGATTCGTGTTTACATTTCTGTTTCGTACATACATACTTATATACATATGTACGTACATAGAGGGAAATATCGAGCTGTCAGGTTGCGGAAGGGGTACGAAAGAATAGATTGAATAAGTCGAATGTAGTAGATCTCTAGGGGTGTTGTTTACGATCTAGGCTTAGGATGTGTTCAACATTGGGGTTTTATCATCCGCTCAGAAGGAAATTTGTTCCAAATCTGTCCATGCAGATTCTTGGGAGAGGATCGAGTTCGCAGGAATTTTGGGAGCTTTGACTCGAGAGTAGAGATGCCACTTAATGATGTCAATGATCCTGGAAATGAGGGAACTTATGAATTTGCAGAATTTCCAATGTTGGTTGGCAATAGGACAAAGTAAAAAAAAAGCAACACAATGATTAGTTGTGTGCCAACAAAGACGGTCGAATTTGTTCGCGAATTTTCAAGCCTATTTTAATACAAAAAAAAAAAAAAAAAAAAAAAAAAAAAAAATTTGTTAAAAATCGGAAAATCGAGGGTAATTTTAAAAAAGTTTCCATATTGGCGAATTAACAGCTCTTATTATCGAGCGTATAAAAAACAGCACCCTAAAAGCGATTACATAAAGGGTTATTAAATTTTATACCGCATACCAAGCCCAAAAGGAGGTACTTAGTGAGGTAAAAGTTTTTTTATATTTTTTTTAGTAAAATTTTTTAAAAGGACTTTAATAGGACTTTACTGGCGGTAGAAATTGCTACCGCCTCGATTCTATCCTACAAAGGGAAAATTGTAAAGCATTAAAATAAGTGAGAAAAGACCAGCAATAACGGCAGACCCCGATACCGTGTCAGAAGCTCAAACTCAAAGCGAGTAGGTTGTGCGCTTCAGGTCGATGAAGTAGCTAAAAAGCTATCATTTAAATAAGCTACAGCGTAGCCAAGAGAGTAAGGCCGTCGGAATCTGAAACTCATAATCTAGAGGACTCCGAGTTCAATTCCAACTACAACCAAAATTAAAACTAAAGTTTTTTTTATACATTTTTTTTTGATTCAAGTTTCTTTCTTTTTTTAATTAATTTCATTTGTCATTTAGTAATTTTTTTTACTAAAGTAATTACTGATTAATTAATGTACTGTCCTACTAATTGTAAATTAGCTGTGAAAGAAAGATTTAAATTTCGCTTCTATTGAAACGCGAAACGTAACGAAAAAGAATCCGTTCGCGTATTATTATATATATATATATATATATATATGAAGTGCTACAAATTAAAACCAGCAGAAGCATATTAAGAACAACGATTTTAATAAAACCAGCGGCAGTGGCCACTTCCACCGGAGCCTAAGGGGTGAGTTTGTTGTTAAATATATTGATTTATTTTATATTGATTTCACTTACATTTAAATATACTTATATATGTATATATATACTCCGAATAAAAATTTATAATACGCGAGCCGACGGGTGTGTTTAAAAAAAAAAAAAAAGGTGTATGTATAAAGGGGGACCAATGCCATAGTGTAAATTAAAATTAATAAAAAAAAAAAAGAGGTAGTGAATACCCACCTTTGCCAATAAATCGAGGTCATTTCAATAGTGTACAATTCAAATTTTCTTGATCAGCAACAGGGTTGCCAACGAATAAAAATTCATAAAATTTTTTTTTGCTTATAAATTAAATTTGAACCTTATAGTAAAAAAACAAAAATATTTATAATCTGATTAAACAAATTTTATTTAAAATGCTTGAGACCCATCAATTAAAATATAAATGAAATAAAATGTCGACATCCGAGATGAATTGTGAATAAGTTTTTTTTATTGAAAGGATGAGAATGATGATA
The DNA here is from genome assembly GCA_910595825.1 of Philhelius pedissequus. Classification (NCBI taxonomy): domain Eukaryota; kingdom Metazoa; phylum Arthropoda; class Insecta; order Diptera; family Syrphidae; genus Philhelius; species Philhelius pedissequus. Next base: position 171,153,406 of record OU343160.1, read on the forward strand.
AAGGAAGGGTGAGGATCTGTGAGAGAGAGGAGGAGCCAAGGAAAGGGGTTGTTTTAGCGAGGAAAGCAACCAGGAAGGGAGGGTATAGATGTCGTATCTCGCACACCGTAACATCTAGGTGCAAAGTCTGGCATAATTCAATTTTTTTTGTAGTGTTCTCGGTCCAGAACCACTCCCAAGGCTGAGCTAAGGGTTCATTATTGCCAGCAAGGACCACGTACAACAAGGACATTACAAAATGGCGCCCAACGTGTTTGCCCACTATCTAAGGATGGTGTGGCTAGTTTTTTTTGAGCCTTTCATTTTTTTTAATAGATTTTTTTTGGGTAATTTTTTTTTAAATTTTATTTCATTTTTTTTTAACATTTAAAGTTTTTTTTAGTTTTTTTTACGATTTTTAATGATCAATAATGACTGAACCTTTCATGTGAGTCCCGGTTACTGGGTGTACAACACCTGGTACCGCGTGCCGCAGGTAAGGTGCAGTCATCCAGCATTGAATTTTTACTAAGTGTGGGCCATAGGGTTCGAGTCTTTGAATATCGGCATAGCAAGTATTCAAATGGCCGGAACTTTGGCTCACGCTTAAATTCACGAATATTTGGAAGAGACTCATTGACGCGAGAGGCGTCTTTGGAGGTCCTTCCAAATAGTTTTTGTTACATTCTCCGAGGTTTTCGGAGCCTTCGCTAATGAAAGGGTTCGTCAGTGGATGTCCTGAAAACCGAGGGGAAAAAGATTAACTTCTAAAACCACTAGTTAAAATAATTAATTTCTTGTAGTATATTTTAAATTTTTTTGTTGCTCAATTTTTTTTTGGCTCACAGAACTACGGCTTCTTCTCTCTTTATTAGATTATCATCCTTCTCAAATCGGATTTCTCATCTTTTCATGCTTTATGATTGGTACATTTTAAAAACAAAATTTTGGAATTTTTTTAAAGTTTGAAAAATCTTGAAATTTAAACTTTTTTTTACTTTTTATTTTTTTTATATTTTGAATAAATATTTAAATAATTTTTCATTTTTTTTGAATATATAATCTTTTTATTATTGAATATTGGTTGTTGTTTGGTTTTTGGAATCAGGGGTTTCAGGAGTTCGGTTCTGGATTTCTATAGTAACATTTTTGCTTGCGAATTTTTTTTTGTCTTGCAGCTAACTAACATTGGAAATTCGGACAATTTTGTTTTTGTTTCTTTTGGATTTCGACATTCTTTGTGGGATTTTTGTTCTCGATTCGAAGCATCGAATTTCATCGGACTTGGTCTTCACTTGGGGTCTGAGTGGGTAGATAGTTTAGTTTGTTTCTGAAGAGGGATGAGTAGAGGTCGTCGGATTTCAATTCACGACGAATTAAAAGTTATTTACGCACATTCTGAGGCTAGATTCGAGGAATTTTATCAAAGATTTCGGACAACAATCGACCGTTTCAATCTGGATAATTCTTTTAGTTTTTCCGAAAATTTGAACTCGATAGTTTCCAACTCAACTGCGAACATGTCGAACGAGGGTGAAGATAATGGAGTGCAGGGCGAGTTGCCGAATGAGAGCAGCGAAGTAGGTGGGGTTCCTGTGAATGCGCAGCGAAATAATTCAGTCGAAGAGTTGGCTTCTCGTATCGAACGAGGAATAGTAGAAAACCAAGTCATGCTATTCCAACAAATGGACCTGTTTATGGTGAAGGTCATTCAGAAGTTGGAAGCTTTGAATTTGTCACCGCAAGGTCAGACTTCTCCGGGCCGAGATAACTATCGTGAAATGGGTGCTGAGGGGGGGGTATCTGATTATGGTAACCCAATACCTAGGCCGAGAAGTTCCACGTCGTCTATGTTTAGTGTCTCTGGGCCGTGTAGGTTGGATAGGTGGGGTATCTCTTATGATGGAACCGAAAACGTATCAGATTTCCTTTTTCAAGTGGAACACAAGGCTTCTTCATCGGCGTATACCGACGAACAAATTACCGCGAACTTTCACATTTTACTGAAGGGAAAGGCCAACAAATGGTTTTGGGCGTTTTTGAAAAGGAATAGAAATGCTAAATTAGCGGAAGTTAAGGCAGCGATGAAAAAGGAATTCGGCAGATTAGAAAGCGATGTCGAAATTTATATAAGGTTGCTTACTCGCAAGCAAGGCTTCAAAGAATCCTTTGACGATTTTTACACGTCAGTCGTTGGTCTTAACGACCGTTTGAAAGAACCATTTGATGAACGAAAACTGGCTCATGTAATTCGGAACAATGCAAGGGACAAGATCGGTGAAATTTTGCTAGCATCGAATATAAAGGATCTGGAGCAGCTCAGGATTAAGGCAAGAGAGGCGGAGAGATATTTGGCGAAGCGAACTTCTTTTCAGAAAACGGTCCATGAGATTGCTGTCGAAGAAGAACAAGATTCCGACCAGGACGGGGAGGAAGTCGCGGCCATTTCTTCGGCTCGAAAACCTATTTCGGTTGCAAACTACGTCTGTTGGAATTGTGATCAAAAGGGACACGCCTACCATTTTTGCCCTTCAAGGGAAAGAAAATTGTTTTGTTTTTTGTGTGGTGCAAAGGGGGTGAACACAATTGAATGCGGGAAACATTCGGGAAACATGACAAGGGACGAAATGAAAAGGGGGCAGATTCGTTCCTCAAAGAACCACCCCAATCAAACACCAAATTAGATGTTCAAAGGAACCACAATACCTGCAAAGAAGTCGCTGAAGAAACTGCTCCAAATAAAATCCTGGAAAGAACAACTCCTCTCACTTTGCCAGACACTCAGTATCATCCTGTAGAAACCTACGCTTTGAAATCACTTCATGAACGAAAGCTGAATTATTACAAAGTTCGTTCGCGTATTTTCAGGACAAGTAATAGTTCAGCTAGCGTTCAAAAATACCGACGTCGGTTTCGAAAGCGAAAAGAGTTCAAGAAACAAATAGTTGAAACCATAATTTCCTCAAATGCAGATGGTAGGATGTATGCAAATGTCTTACTGAACAATGAACCAATTTTTGGTTTATTAGATAGTGGGGCATCAATCTCTGTGCTAGGGAGTGAGTGTGGGAGTTTGGTAGAAAGACTTGGTGTTGAAGTGAAGCCATATAAAAATGTTGTACGCACTGCGGACGGTAAGTCGCATGACATCACTGGTCATTGTGAGATTCAGACCACGTACAATGGCATCACGAAACACCTTTCTTTCTATCTGATTCCCAACCTCACTCAAACACTGTATTTAGGAATGAACTTTTGGCGAAGCTTTAATATTATGCCACAATTGAGCGAGATTCGAGCCGACGTCGGGTTAGGTGAAGCTGAGGTAAACTTCAAGGATGAGGCTGAGTTGATCAAACTTACACCTGAACAAAACATTCAACTTGAAAAGGTTAAAAATCTGTTTACTAACTTTGTCGTTCTAGGGCTGGGTAAGACAACTTTTGGTTGTCATGTGATCGATACGGGAAGCGCGGCTCCGATCAAATCCCGGCATTATCCATTGTCTCCAGTTCGTCAGGAAGAAGTTTATAAGGAATTGGACCGCATGTTAGGACTTGGGGTTATCGAAGTTAGTAATTCGCCTTGGAGTTGCCCTGTTGTTCTAGTTAGAAAACCTGGTAAAGTTCGACTGTGTTTAGACTTTCGAAAAGTTAATGCAGTCACAGTTAAGGATGCGTATCCGCTACCTCATATAGAAGGTTTACTCAGCCGAATAAAAGACACACATTTCATAACGGGGATTGATCTGAAAGACGCGTATTGGCAAATACCACTAGAAGAAAAGTCGCGCGAAAAAACAGCATTCGCAGTACCTGGTAGGCCGCTCTACCAATTCAAAGTTATGCCATTCGGTTTGAGCAATGCAGGCCAAACAATGAGTAGGGTGATTGATCAAGTGGTGCCAAGCTCTCTACGCGAGAACGTGTTCGTGTATTTAGACGACCTTTTAATTTGTACGGCTGATTTTGAGTCACATATGCGCATCCTTAACGAAGTGGCTGCTTGTTTGCGCAGGGCGAATCTAACTTTTAACCTCGATAAAAGCGAGTTCTGCATGCGGGAGATTAAGTATCTCGGGTACATAGTCGGCCAAGGAACTTTGAAGACCAATCCCGACAAAATTGAGGCAATGGTTAATTTTCCCGTCCCCACGACCCTAAGACAAGTTAGGAGATTTTTAGGTTTAACCGGATGGTACCGTCGGTTTATCAAAAACTATTCGGATTTAGCTGCTCCACTTACCGACTGCTTGAAAAAGAAAACCAAGTTCGAATTAACACCTGAAGCTCTGGAGGGGTTTAATAGATTAAGGGCTGCACTTTCTTCAGCACCGGTGTTGTCACAGCCCGACTTCAACAAAGCTTTCATAATCCAGTGTGATGCGTCTTCGGAAGGAGTGGGTGGTGTTCTCTTTCAATTGGATGAGAACAATCACGAAAGGCCGATCGCATACATGTCGAAGAAGCTGAACTAGTGTCAAAAAAACTACACGGTTACTGAGCAGGAATGTTTGGCAGCCGTTCTGAGTATTCGAAAATTCCGGCCTTACGTTGATGGATTGCCATTCACGGTGATAACAGACCATTCGAGTCCAAAATGGTTGATGTCGATGAAGGAGTTGAGTGGAAGACTTGCTCGGTGGAGTTTAGAACTCCAAGGTTTTGATTTTGCCATCGAACATCGAAAGGGATCCCGCAACGTAGTGCCGGATACGCTGTCTCGTATGAATATGGAAGAAATTGCTGCGAAAGTAACCGTGACTGAAAATGGACCAAACGATGTTTCTTCGAGTATGTTATGCGGCGAAATCGACCTAGATTCGAAGGAATTTGATTCGGAGCAATATTCCCAATTGAGAGAGAGCATCGTTTCGAATCAGTCTGTTCTGCCTGACCTAGTTGTATCGGGTAAATTTATATACAAAAGAGTTAGGTTCAGGACAGGTGAGGTGAACGAGGAGGATTCGTTATGGCGTCTTTGGTTGCCCGACGCACTCACTCATAAATGCATTGAGTTATCTCATGATACGAAACTGAGTTGTCACAGTGGCTTATCGAAGACTTACGCTCGAATAAGAGTTAAATATTATTGGCCAAAGATGGTAAAAGACATCAAGGCATTTGTGAGTGAATGCGAAACCTGCAAGATGGTGAAGGCCCCTAACGCGATTCTTCGTCCCCCGATCACCAAACAGATTGTAACCGAAAGGCCCATTCAAAGACTGTATATAGACTTCTTAGGGCCATATCCACGTACGAAAAGAGGAAACTTGTATGTCTTTATTGTAGTAGACCACTTCACGAAATTCACCTTTTTAAAAGCAATGCCTAAAGCTACTTCGGCTAGAGTAGTACAGTTCCTAGAGAGCGAAATATTTCATATTTTCGGTACCCCTGAGTTTATCCATTCCGACAATGGACGTCAGTTCGTTTCCAACGAATTTAAAAATCTTATGACGGACTATGGCATAAAGCATGTGCGGACGGCGTTGTATTCACCGCAGGCCAACATATCGGAAAGAGTAAACCGTAGCGTCCTAAGCAAACTAAGAGTGTTGATATCGGAAGAGCAGAACGATTGGGATGTTCACCTGTCGAGTATCGCATGTGCTTTGCGTTCTGACCTGCATGAATCATTAGGTAGTCAACCGTATTTTGTTCTTTTCGGTCAAAATATGATATCGCACGGTTCCGCGTATCGAATACTTCGGGATTTAAAAGCTTTAGGAGACCCGGATATGTTGGTCATGCCTACCGCACTAAAAACCGCACTCGCGAGACAGAAATTGTCGGAAAATTTACTCAGGGCACACGTTAAATCAAAAAATACTTATAACTTACGGTCAAGACAAGTTGTGTATCGTGAAGGTCAAGAAGTATTCAGCAGAAACTTTGCACAAAGTAAATTCACCCAGGGAATCCATGCCAAACTGCTCCCAAAATTTGTGAAATCCCGCGTAAGAAGAGTTATAGGTAACTGCATGTATGAGTTAGAAACGCGAAATGGTAAACTCATAGGCATTTTCCATGCTAAAGACATGCGGCAGTGAAAACCCTGAAAAGAAATAAAATACAAACACAAAGTATCTATTTTTAATGTAAAATTTATATGTAAACTTATCTGACTAATAACTGCCCAGCCTGTTAAATGGGTTCGCGACCCACGTTGATGTTGACAAATTTCAAATTCAATAATATATGATTTTAAACCTTGCTGGCACAAACATTTCAAATTCATTTTCTTTGACGAGTTTTTTTTTTGGTGCCTGCTTTGCATTGAAGAAGAAAAAAAAAAGGGAAAACACTTCGCTGTATTTAACCGATTTGATGTACGTACTAACTATAAACAAACGCAATTTCAATTTGTATTTTCATTTTACCGACGGCAAAACACTATTTTAAAAGCAAAACCAAAATAACATTTAATTACCGGCGGCAAAGCAATTACATACCAACGGCTTACATGTTTTTTTTTTTTTGTACTATAGCGGCGTGATGTACAATAGGCTATCAACCGACGGCAAGCTCGCAAAAGGATTTTCTTTGTTTACATCTCTACCAAACCGTTGAAATTTTGTTTATATTTACTTCACCCAGGTTAAACGGGACTCTTTTAACGGCTGTAGAGCATTAATATACTGAAAAGGAATATACCCGTCTCAGGCACGACCTTATGTACATATTCGCCTATGTTTTTTTTGTGTTTACGTTTTTTTTTGTAGAGTAGGTACTCTAATAATTTGTTTTTGTTAATTCTTGTATATTGCACATTTTATTTTTTTTGTATATTTATATTTTAATTGGATTTTTTTTGTAATTTTTCATGTTTCACATACCTTAAAACCGACCACTTTTGGGTTTTTATTTAGTGTACACTAGATATAAATTTTTTTACAAAATTGGTAGGCATCACTTTCGTTCTAATTGTTGTTACAAAACCGACAGATAGGGAATTTGGTGGGTTCATTTGCATATTCCGGATATTGTTATATCCGGAAAAAGCAAAGCCCTGTTACCGATTTCATGTAATATTTATTTAATATTTTCGTTGGAATTTGCGTACGAACAACCGCCGACGAACAACAACACGACCGACCGGCAAAACGACAGCAAACTGATTCGTGTTTACATTTCTGTTTCGTACATACATACTTATATACATATGTACGTACATAGAGGGAAATATCTAGCTGTCAGGTTGCGGAAGGGGTACGAAAGAATAGATTGAATAAGTCGAATGTAGTAGATCTCTAGGGGTGTTGTTTACGATCTAGGCTTAGGATGTGTTCAACATTGGGGTTTTATCATCCGCTCAGAAGGAAATTTGTTCCAAATCTGTCCATGCAGATTCTTGGGAGAGGATCGAGTTCGCAGGAATTTTGGGAGCTTTGACTCGAGAGTAGAGATGCCACTTAATGATGTCAATGATCCTGGAAATGAGGGAACTTATGAATTTGCAGAATTTCCAATGTTGGTTGGCAATATGACAAAGCAAAAAAAAAGCAACACAATGATTAGTTGTGTGCCAACAAAGACGGTCGAATTTGTTCGCGAATTTTCAAGCCTATTTTAATAAAAAAAAAAAAAAAAAAAAAAAAAAATTGTTAAAAATCGGAAAATCGAGGGTAATTTTAAAAAAGTTTCCATATTGGCGAATTAACAGCTCTTATTATCGAGCGTATAAAAAACAGCACCCTAAAAGCGATTACATAAAGGGTTATTAAATTTTATACCGCATACCAAGCCCAAAAGGAGGTACTTAGTGAGGTAAAAGTTTTTTTATATTTTTTTTAGTAAAATTTTTTAAAAGGACTTTAATAGGACTTTACTGGCGGTAGAAATTGCTACCGCCTCGATTCTATCCTACAAAGGGAAAATTGTAAAGCATTAAAATAAGTGAGAAAAGACCAGCAATAACGGCAGACCCCGATACCGTGTCAGAAGCTCAAACTCAAAGCGAGTAGGTTGTGCGCTTCAGGTCGATGAAGTAGCTAAAAAGCTATCATTTAAATAAGCTACAGCGTAGCCAAGAGAGTAAGGCCGTCGGAATCTGAAACTCATAATCTAGAGGACTCCGAGTTCAATTCCAACTACAACCAAAATTAAAACTAAAGTTTTTTTTATACATTTTTTTTTGATTCAAGTTTCTTTCTTTTTTTAATTAATTTCATTTGTCATTTAGTAATTTTTTTTACTAAAGTAATTACTGATTAATTAATGTACTGTCCTACTAATTGTAAATTAGCTGTGAAAGAAAGATTTAAATTTCGCTTCTATTGAAACGCGAAACGTAACGAAAAAGAATCCGTTCGCGTATTATTATATATATATATATATATATATATGAAGTGCTACAAATTAAAACCAGCAGAAGCATATTAAGAACAACGATTTTAATAAAACCAGCGGCAGTGGCCACTTCCACCGGAGCCTAAGGGGTGAGTTTGTTGTTAAATATATTGATTTATTTTATATTGATTTCACTTACATTTAAATATACTTATATATGTATATATATACTCCGAATAAAAATTTATAATACGCGAGCCGACGGGTGTGTTTAAAAAAAAAAAAAAAGGTGTATGTATAAAGGGGGACCAATGCCATAGTGTAAATTAAAATTAATAAAAAAAAAAAAGAGGTAGTGAATACCCACCTTTGCCAATAAATCGAGGTCATTTCAATAGTGTACAATTCAAATTTTCTTGATCAGCAACAGGGTTGCCAACGAATAAAAATTCATAAAATTTTTTTTTGCTTATAAATTAAATTTGAACCTTATAGTAAAAAAACAAAAATATTTATAATCTGATTAAACAAATTTTATTTAAAATGCTTGAGACCCATCAATTAAAATATAAATGAAATAAAATGTCGACATCCGAGATGAATTGTGAATAAGTTTTTTTTATTGAAAGGATGAGAATGATGATAAAGGAAGGGTGAGGATCTGTGAGAGAGAGGAGGAGCCAAGGAAAGGGGTTGTTTTAGCGAGGAAAGCAACCAGGAAGGGAGGGTATAGATGTCGTATCTCGCACACCGTAACATCTAGGTGCAAAGTCTGGCATAATTCAATTTTTTTTGTAGTGTTCTCGGTCCAGAACCACTCCCAAGGCTGAGCTAAGGGTTCATTATTGCCAGCAAGGACCACGTACAACAAGGACATTACAAAATGGCGCCCAACGTGTTTGCCCACTATCTAAGGATGGTGTGGCTAGTTTTTTTTGAGCCTTTCATTTTTTTTAATAGATTTTTTTTGGGTAATTTTTTTTTAAATTTTATTTCATTTTTTTTTAACATTTAAAGTTTTTTTTAGTTTTTTTTACGATTTTTAATGATCAATAATGACTGAACCTTTCATGTGAGTCCCGGTTACTGGGTGTACAACACCTGGTACCGCGTGCCGCAGGTAAGGTGCAGTCATCCAGCATTGAATTTTTACTAAGTGTGGGCCATAGGGTTCGAGTCTTTGAATATCGGCATAGCAAGTATTCAAATGGCCGGAACTTTGGCTCACGCTTAAATTCACGAATATTTGGAAGAGACTCATTGACGCGAGAGGCGTCTTTGGAGGTCCTTCCAAATAGTTTTTGTTACATTCTCCGAGGTTTTCGGAGCCTTCGCTAATGAAAGGGTTCGTCAGTGGATGTCCTGAAAACCGAGGGGAAAAAGATTAACTTCTAAAACCACTAGTTAAAATAATTAATTTCTTGTAGTATATTTTAAATTTTTTTGTTGCTCAATTTTTTTTTGGCTCACAGAACTACGGCTTCTTCTCTCTTTATTAGATTATCATCCTTCTCAAATCGGATTTCTCATCTTTTCATGCTTTATGATTGGTACATTTTAAAAACAAAATTTTGGAATTTTTTTAAAGTTTGAAAAATCTTGAAATTTAAACTTTTTTTTACTTTTTATTTTTTTTATATTTTGAATAAATATTTAAATAATTTTTCATTTTTTTTGAATATATAATCTTTTTATTATTGAATATTGGTTGTTGTTTGGTTTTTGGAATCAGGGGTTTCAGGAGTTCGGTTCTGGATTTCTATAGTAACATTTTTGCTTGCGAATTTTTTTTTGTCTTGCAGCTAACTAACATTGGAAATTCGGACAATTTTGTTTTTGTTTCTTTTGGATTTCGACATTCTTTGTGGGATTTTTGTTCTCGATTCGAAGCATCGAATTTCATCGGACTTGGTCTTCACTTGGGGTCTGAGTGGGTAGATAGTTTAGTTTGTTTCTGAAGAGGGATGAGTAGAGGTCGTCGGATTTCAATTCACGACGAATTAAAAGTTATTTACGCACATTCTGAGGCTAGATTCGAGGAATTTTATCAAAGATTTCGGACAACAATCGACCGTTTCAATCTGGATAATTCTTTTAGTTTTTCCGAAAATTTGAACTCGATAGTTTCCAACTCAACTGCGAACATGTCGAACGAGGGTGAAGATAATGGAGTGCAGGGCGAGTTGCCGAATGAGAGCAGCGAAGTAGGTGGGGTTCCTGTGAATGCGCAGCGAAATAATTCAGTCGAAGAGTTGGCTTCTCGTATCGAACGAGGAATAGTAGAAAACCAAGTCATGCTATTCCAACAAATGGACCTGTTTATGGTGAAGGTCATTCAGAAGTTGGAAGCTTTGAATTTGTCACCGCAAGGTCAGACTTCTCCGGGCCGAGATAACTATCGTGAAATGGGTGCTGAGGGGGGGGTATCTGATTATGGTAACCCAATACCTAGGCCGAGAAGTTCCACGTCGTCTATGTTTAGTGTCTCTGGGCCGTGTAGGTTGGATAGGTGGGGTATCTCTTATGATGGAACCGAAAACGTATCAGATTTCCTTTTTCAAGTGGAACACAAGGCTTCTTCATCGGCGTATACCGACGAACAAATTACCGCGAACTTTCACATTTTACTGAAGGGAAAGGCCAACAAATGGTTTTGGGCGTTTTTGAAAAGGAATAGAAATGCTAAATTAGCGGAAGTTAAGGCAGCGATGAAAAAGGAATTCGGCAGATTAGAAAGCGATGTCGAAATTTATATAAGGTTGCTTACTCGCAAGCAAGGCTTCAAAGAATCCTTTGACGATTTTTACACGTCAGTCGTTGGTCTTAACGACCGTTTGAAAGAACCATTTGATGAACGAAAACTGGCTCATGTAATTCGGAACAATGCAAGGGACAAGATCGGTGAAATTTTGCTAGCATCGAATATAAAGGATCTGGAGCAGCTCAGGATTAAGGCAAGAGAGGCGGAGAGATATTTGGCGAAGCGAACTTCTTTTCAGAAAACGGTCCATGAGATTGCTGTCGAAGAAGAACAAGATTCCGACCAGGACGGGGAGGAAGTCGCGGCCATTTCTTCGGCTCGAAAACCTATTTCGGTTGCAAACTACGTCTGTTGGAATTGTGATCAAAAGGGACACGCCTACCATTTTTGCCCTTCAAGGGAAAGAAAATTGTTTTGTTTTTTGTGTGGTGCAAAGGGGGTGAACACAATTGAATGCGGGAAACATTCGGGAAACATGACAAGGGACGAAATGAAAAGGGGGCAGATTCGTTCCTCAAAGAACCACCCCAATCAAACACCAAATTAGATGTTCAAAGGAACCACAATACCTGCAAAGAAGTCGCTGAAGAAACTGCTCCAAATAAAATCCTGGAAAGAACAACTCCTCTCACTTTGCCAGACACTCAGTATCATCCTGTAGAAACCTACGCTTTGAAATCACTTCATGAACGAAAGCTGAATTATTACAAAGTTCGTTCGCGTATTTTCAGGACAAGTAATAGTTCAGCTAGCGTTCAAAAATACCGACGTCGGTTTCGAAAGCGAAAAGAGTTCAAGAAACAAATAGTTGAAACCATAATTTCCTCAAATGCAGATGGTAGGATGTATGCAAATGTCTTACTGAACAATGAACCAATTTTTGGTTTATTAGATAGTGGGGCATCAATCTCTGTGCTAGGGAGTGAGTGTGGGAGTTTGGTAGAAAGACTTGGTGTTGAAGTGAAGCCATATAAAAATGTTGTACGCACTGCGGACGGTAAGTCGCATGACATCACTGGTCATTGTGAGATTCAGACCACGTACAATGGCATCACGAAACACCTTTCTTTCTATCTGATTCCCAACCTCACTCAAACACTGTATTTAGGAATGAACTTTTGGCGAAGCTTTAATATTATGCCACAATTGAGCGAGATTCGAGCCGACGTCGGGTTAGGTGAAGCTGAGGTAAACTTCAAGGATGAGGCTGAGTTGATCAAACTTACACCTGAACAAAACATTCAACTTGAAAAGGTTAAAAATCTGTTTACTAACTTTGTCGTTCTAGGGCTGGGTAAGACAACTTTTGGTTGTCATGTGATCGATACGGGAAGCGCGGCTCCGATCAAATCCCGGCATTATCCATTGTCTCCAGTTCGTCAGGAAGAAGTTTATAAGGAATTGGACCGCATGTTAGGACTTGGGGTTATCGAAGTTAGTAATTCGCCTTGGAGTTGCCCTGTTGTTCTAGTTAGAAAACCTGGTAAAGTTCGACTGTGTTTAGACTTTCGAAAAGTTAATGCAGTCACAGTTAAGGATGCGTATCCGCTACCTCATATAGAAGGTTTACTCAGCCGAATAAAAGACACACATTTCATAACGGGGATTGATCTGAAAGACGCGTATTGGCAAATACCACTAGAAGAAAAGTCGCGCGAAAAAACAGCATTCGCAGTACCTGGTAGGCCGCTCTACCAATTCAAAGTTATGCCATTCGGTTTGAGCAATGCAGGCCAAACAATGAGTAGGGTGATTGATCAAGTGGTGCCAAGCTCTCTACGCGAGAACGTGTTCGTGTATTTAGACGACCTTTTAATTTGTACGGCTGATTTTGAGTCACATATGCGCATCCTTAACGAAGTGGCTGCTTGTTTGCGCAGGGCGAATCTAACTTTTAACCTCGATAAAAGCGAGTTCTGCATGCGGGAGATTAAGTATCTCGGGTACATAGTCGGCCAAGGAACTTTGAAGACCAATCCCGACAAAATTGAGGCAATGGTTAATTTTCCCGTCCCCACGACCCTAAGACAAGTTAGGAGATTTTTAGGTTTAACCGGATGGTACCGTCGGTTTATCAAAAACTATTCGGATTTAGCTGCTCCACTTACCGACTGCTTGAAAAAGAAAACCAAGTTCGAATTAACACCTGAAGCTCTGGAGGGGTTTAATAGATTAAGGGCTGCACTTTCTTCAGCACCGGTGTTGTCACAGCCCGACTTCAACAAAGCTTTCATAATCCAGTGTGATGCGTCTTCGGAAGGAGTGGGTGGTGTTCTCTTTCAATTGGATGAGAACAATCACGAAAGGCCGATCGCATACATGTCGAAGAAGCTGAACTAGTGTCAAAAAAACTACACGGTTACTGAGCAGGAATGTTTGGCAGCCGTTCTGAGTATTCGAAAATTCCGGCCTTACGTTGATGGATTGCCATTCACGGTGATAACAGACCATTCGAGTCCAAAATGGTTGATGTCGATGAAGGAGTTGAGTGGAAGACTTGCTCGGTGGAGTTTAGAACTCCAAGGTTTTGATTTTGCCATCGAACATCGAAAGGGATCCCGCAACGTAGTGCCGGATACGCTGTCTCGTATGAATATGGAAGAAATTGCTGCGAAAGTAACCGTGACTGAAAATGGACCAAACGATGTTTCTTCGAGTATGTTATGCGGCGAAATCGACCTAGATTCGAAGGAATTTGATTCGGAGCAATATTCCCAATTGAGAGAGAGCATCGTTTCGAATCAGTCTGTTCTGCCTGACCTAGTTGTATCGGGTAAATTTATATACAAAAGAGTTAGGTTCAGGACAGGTGAGGTGAACGAGGAGGATTCGTTATGGCGTCTTTGGTTGCCCGACGCACTCACTCATAAATGCATTGAGTTATCTCATGATACGAAACTGAGTTGTCACAGTGGCTTATCGAAGACTTACGCTCGAATAAGAGTTAAATATTATTGGCCAAAGATGGTAAAAGACATCAAGGCATTTGTGAGTGAATGCGAAACCTGCAAGATGGTGAAGGCCCCTAACGCGATTCTTCGTCCCCCGATCACCAAACAGATTGTAACCGAAAGGCCCATTCAAAGACTGTATATAGACTTCTTAGGGCCATATCCACGTACGAAAAGAGGAAACTTGTATGTCTTTATTGTAGTAGACCACTTCACGAAATTCACCTTTTTAAAAGCAATGCCTAAAGCTACTTCGGCTAGAGTAGTACAGTTCCTAGAGAGCGAAATATTTCATATTTTCGGTACCCCTGAGTTTATCCATTCCGACAATGGACGTCAGTTCGTTTCCAACGAATTTAAAAATCTTATGACGGACTATGGCATAAAGCATGTGCGGACGGCGTTGTATTCACCGCAGGCCAACATATCGGAAAGAGTAAACCGTAGCGTCCTAAGCAAACTAAGAGTGTTGATATCGGAAGAGCAGAACGATTGGGATGTTCACCTGTCGAGTATCGCATGTGCTTTGCGTTCTGACCTGCATGAATCATTAGGTAGTCAACCGTATTTTGTTCTTTTCGGTCAAAATATGATATCGCACGGTTCCGCGTATCGAATACTTCGGGATTTAAAAGCTTTAGGAGACCCGGATATGTTGGTCATGCCTACCGCACTAAAAACCGCACTCGCGAGACAGAAATTGTCGGAAAATTTACTCAGGGCACACGTTAAATCAAAAAATACTTATAACTTACGGTCAAGACAAGTTGTGTATCGTGAAGGTCAAGAAGTATTCAGCAGAAACTTTGCACAAAGTAAATTCACCCAGGGAATCCATGCCAAACTGCTCCCAAAATTTGTGAAATCCCGCGTAAGAAGAGTTATAGGTAACTGCATGTATGAGTTAGAAACGCGAAATGGTAAACTCATAGGCATTTTCCATGCTAAAGACATGCGGCAGTGAAAACCCTGAAAAGAAATAAAATACAAACACAAAGTATCTATTTTTAATGTAAAATTTATATGTAAACTTATCTGACTAATAACTGCCCAGCCTGTTAAATGGGTTCGCGACCCACGTTGATGTTGACAAATTTCAAATTCAATAATATATGATTTTAAACCTTGCTGGCACAAACATTTCAAATTCATTTTCTTTGACGAGTTTTTTTTTTGGTGCCTGCTTTGCATTGAAGAAGAAAAAAAAAAGGGAAAACACTTCGCTGTATTTAACCGATTTGATGTACGTACTAACTATAAACAAACGCAATTTCAATTTGTATTTTCATTTTACCGACGGCAAAACACTATTTTAAAAGCAAAACCAAAATAACATTTAATTACCGGCGGCAAAGCAATTACATACCAACGGCTTACATGTTTTTTTTTTTTTGTACTATAGCGGCGTGATGTACAATAGGCTATCAACCGACGGCAAGCTCGCAAAAGGATTTTCTTTGTTTACATCTCTACCAAACCGTTGAAATTTTGTTTATATTTACTTCACCCAGGTTAAACGGGACTCTTTTAACGGCTGTAGAGCATTAATATACTGAAAAGGAATATACCCGTCTCAGGCACGACCTTATGTACATATTCGCCTATGTTTTTTTTGTGTTTACGTTTTTTTTTGTAGAGTAGGTACTCTAATAATTTGTTTTTGTTAATTCTTGTATATTGCACATTTTATTTTTTTTGTATATTTATATTTTAATTGGATTTTTTTTGTAATTTTTCATGTTTCACATACCTTAAAACCGACCACTTTTGGGTTTTTATTTAGTGTACACTAGATATAAATTTTTTTACAAAATTGGTAGGCATCACTTTCGTTCTAATTGTTGTTACAAAACCGACAGATAGGGAATTTGGTGGGTTCATTTGCATATTCCGGATATTGTTATATCCGGAAAAAGCAAAGCCCTGTTACCGATTTCATGTAATATTTATTTAATATTTTCGTTGGAATTTGCGTACGAACAACCGCCGACGAACAACAACACGACCGACCGGCAAAACGACAGCAAACTGATTCGTGTTTACATTTCTGTTTCGTACATACATACTTATATACATATGTACGTACATAGAGGGAAATATCTAGCTGTCAGGTTGCGGAAGGGGTACGAAAGAATAGATTGAATAAGTCGAATGTAGTAGATCTCTAGGGGTGTTGTTTACGATCTAGGCTTAGGATGTGTTCAACATTGGGGTTTTATCATCCGCTCAGAAGGAAATTTGTTCCAAATCTGTCCATGCAGATTCTTGGGAGAGGATCGAGTTCGCAGGAATTTTGGGAGCTTTGACTCGAGAGTAGAGATGCCACTTAATGATGTCAATGATCCTGGAAATGAGGGAACTTATGAATTTGCAGAATTTCCAATGTTGGTTGGCAATATGACAAAGCAAAAAAAAAGCAACACAATGATTAGTTGTGTGCCAACAAAGACGGTCGAATTTGTTCGCGAATTTTCAAGCCTATTTTAATAAAAAAAAAAAAAAAAAAAAAAAAAAATTGTTAAAAATCGGAAAATCGAGGGTAATTTTAAAAAAGTTTCCATATTGGCGAATTAACAGCTCTTATTATCGAGCGTATAAAAAACAGCACCCTAAAAGCGATTACATAAAGGGTTATTAAATTTTATACCGCATACCAAGCCCAAAAGGAGGTACTTAGCGAGGTAAAAGTTTTTTTATATTTTTTTTAGTAAAATTTTTTAAAAGGACTTTAATAGGACTTTACTGGCGGTAGAAATTGCTACCGCCTCGATTCTATCCTACAAAGGGAAAATTGTAAAGCATTAAAATAAGTGAGAAAAGACCAGCAATAACGGCAGACCCCGATACCGTGTCAGAAGCTCAAACTCAAAGCGAGTAGGTTGTGCGCTTCAGGTCGATGAAGTAGCTAAAAAGCTATCATTTAAATAAGCTACAGCGTAGCCAAGAGAGTAAGGCCGTCGGAATCTGAAACTCATAATCTAGAGGACTCCGAGTTCAATTCCAACTACAACCAAAATTAAAACTAAAGTTTTTTTTATACATTTTTTTTTGATTCAAGTTTCTTTCTTTTTTTAATTAATTTCATTTGTCATTTAGTAATTTTTTTTACTAAAGTAATTACTGATTAATTAATGTACTGTCCTACTAATTGTAAATTAGCTGTGAAAGAAAGATTTAAATTTCGCTTCTATTGAAACGCGAAACGTAACGAAAAAGAATCCGTTCGCGTATTATTATATATATATATATATATATGAAGTGCTACAAATTAAAACCAGCAGAAGCATATTAAGAACAACGATTTTAATAAAACCAGCGGCAGTGGCCACTTCCACCGGAGCCTAAGGGGTGAGTTTGTTGTTAAATATATTGATTTATTTTATATTGATTTCACTTACATTTAAATATACTTATATATGTATATATATACTCCGAATAAAAATTTATAATACGCGAGCCGACGGGTGTGTTTAAAAAAAAAAAAAAAAGGTGTATGTATAAAGGGGGACCAATGCCATAGTGTAAATTAAAATTAATAAAAAAAAAAAGAGGTAGTGAATACCCACCTTTGCCAATAAATCGAGGTCATTTCAATAGTGTACAATTCAAATTTTCTTGATCAGCAACAGGGTTGCCAACGAATAAAAATTCATTAAATTTTTTTTTGCTTATAAATTAAATTTGAACCTTATAGTAAAAAAACAAAAATATTTATAATCTGATTAAACAAATTTTATTTAAAATGCTTGAGACCTATCAATTAAAATATAAATGAAATAAAATGTCGACATCCGAGATGAATTGTGAATAAGTTTTTTTTATTGAAAGGATGAGAATGATGATAAAGGAAGGGTGAGGATCTGTGAGAGAGAGGAGGAGCCAAGGAAAGGGGTTGTTTTAGCGAGGAAAGCAACCAGGAAGGGAGGGTATAGATGTCGTATCTCGCACACCGTAACATCTAGGTGCAAAGTCTGGCATAATTCAATTTTTTTTGTAGTGTTCTCGGTCCAGAACCACTCCCAAGGCTGAGCTAAGGGTTCATTATTGCCAGCAAGGACCACGTACAACAAGGACATTACACTTTAAGTGATAACTGTCAAAGAGAGCGATTTTTAAGTGTTAAGCATTCGTGCAAGTAAACATTAGATTTTCCCGTTGAATTCTCACTGCTTAATCCAAGATCTTCGAGGTGAAGCGGTTCATTTATTGTTTTTCGGTAGTTCGCAATTGATCGCAAAATTAGCAGTTTGTCGTGTGACGAGAAAAATTTAATAATGATCGGTGGTGCAGCAGAATTGCGTTTAGATCTTAATCGAAAAATATTTTTAATTATTGGTGGTGTAATTTTTAAATTGATGCAAAGTTGATTAAAGATGAAACGTAAATTTTCCGTCGGGAGAAATGGAACTCCGTGTAGTAGTGCATCACACATCGTTTCTTTTTGTTGTTGTTTCTCCTGGTATTCCTCCATGTGAATAGAGACAGTTTTAATTTCTTCGTCAAGCTTTAATATTTGTTGTTTAAGCTCGCGATTTTCATCCTTCAGTGATTCAGTTTCGATCTGTTTTGCTTCCAATAGTGACAATCGCGCGTTGAGACCTTCAACAGAAGATTTTAATTCAGCCATATCAGTGTCCATTTTGAAAGTAATCCTTTTTTCAAAATCTGCAATTTGTGACGTAATCACTTCAGTTTGTACATGAATAGCTTTTTCAAATTTTAAAAACATTTCCATGGTGTTAGTGGGAGTATTGTCTTCTGGAGACTTTTTTGTTTTCTTTGTTTTTGCGAGTGGTGATTTTTGTGGTGGTTGTGCTAGTGACGAATGTATTTTTTGGTTTGCACTTGCAGAAGGAGAATCTGTGGATCTTAATTTATCACGCTGTGAAGCCATAGAAAAACTCTAATGTTGTTGTGCCAAAGGGGAAGCTGACGGTTATGTGTGGTAAGTTTTGATGAGCGGGAAGAATAAAATGTGGGTGCAAATTTAATTATAATTATTTTAATAATTAAACCAATTTAAAAAGATAGTGAAAAACTTGTAGTAAGCAGCTTTGTTATCGTTTTTGTATTTAACATTAAAAGCTTGGTATATTCAACAAGAAAAACAACTTAGAACTAAACTTAAACTGCTACTCTTTTTCGCACGTCTGTCTAGTAACACATCACAATTCGAGAAAGTCTTACAAAAACAAATGAATTCATTCTTGCAAGTAAATTGGTTACTCTCATCACTTCAGTCAGGGTTTCGAATACATCATAGTTGCATCACGACAACTATCAAAGTTGCAGATGATATCAGAATGTCTTTAGATGATGATAGGGTAAAATTGTTGGTTCTATTAGACTTTTCGAAAGCCTTTGACACGGTGGATCATATTATTATGTGTAGTAAACTTGCCTCTCAATTTAGTTTCTCGAGTTCAGCAGTCGCTTTAATATCTTCATATCTTACCGGTAGGATGCAAGCTGTATCAGTAGGAAATCGGACTTCTGAATTCTTGTTTAAAAATGGAGGTGTACCACAAGGCTCAATTTTAGGTCCAATCTCGTTTTCATTATATGTCAATGAACTGCCATCGACTGTCCGATCCTCGATTCATATGTATGCTGATGACGTACAGCTTTATAGGAGCTGTAACTTAGGTTTGATTGAAGACTGTGTGGAAGCAATAAATGATGACTTAATCGCCATAGATGTATGGTAGCAAGAAAACGGATTGGTCTTAAACCCCTCAAAAACCAAATGTCTGGTAATAGGCAAGCGAGAAATTGACCTTTCATACTTTTCAACACGATTGCTTTTGGCGAAAACGCTAGTCTTTCCCATTTTAACTTACGGAGCTGAAGTCTATAGAAAATGTGATTCAGCAAGTAAGAGAAAACTGAATGTAGCTTTCAATAATACTTCGCGATATGTTTACAATATAAGACGATATGAACACATTTCCATCCATGCTAAGGAACTGTTTGGTATGACATTTGAAGATTTACTCGCTTATAAAGCTCTGACCTTACTATAAAAAATTATTGATACACGAGAACCAATGTACTTGTTTGATAAGTTAAACTTCAGATCCTTAAGTAGATCTCATCAACTCATTTTCCCGCGATTTACATGCACAACCTCAGAGCGACAGTTCTTTATTAGCTCCATTCGCCTTTGGAATAGATTGGCGGGACATGTACGGGAGTTGGGTGGCACTAGGCGTTTCGGAGCGGAACTTAAATCTTATTACACGCGTAAGGAAAACCTTTTTTTGTTCTTGTACATTTTTTTAAATTATTATTATATTTTGTTTTACTTAATACGAAGATGTATGTTTGCTATTAATTTATTAATTCGTTTTTTTTTATATTTTTTTTTGACTTATTTAATTTTCTTTTCTGTTGTTACATTTTCTGTTAATTTATTATTTTTTGTATTCTCTTAAAACTGTCTTAGTTTACATTAATAATTTCTGTTGTTCCATTTTAAAATTGCAAATTAAAGCTTCACTTGCTAAAAGATTGTTAAAGTCTTAATGTGTAAGCATCTATGTATAAATAAATAAAATACAAATAAAAATATTGTAAATTATAGAATTGGTTTTATTTCGAATTCGCGAACTCGCACGTCATTATTAAAAAAAAAAACAATTCAACAAGTCCAATTAAATATAATACTTAGTCTTCTACTTGGCTGAGTAATTTTAATTTTAATTTTAAAGTAGTATATAGAATTGTATTATAAAAAAACACCTTCTTATTAACTATGTCTGGCCCAGGACAAAATCTTCCAATCTTAATGATTAACATTTTAATTTTGTTGGATATAGTTCAAATTGTGTTTTTATCAAAAAATCCATGTTAGTTGAATTGAACTTAACAAAGAGTGCGTTTTGGTAAGGCGCTCACTAGCCAACTGATGAGTCCAAGTGAGATAGCCGGGACGAAACGCAAACTTTGTGGACTAAAGGCCGTTAAAAGCTATTTTGAATCAATAATTCAACTAGTCCAATTAAATATAAATATAATATATAATATAATTTCAGTATTATGTCTATCGAATTTTATTATAAAAAAAACACCTTAACAAAGAGAAACTCCTATTCCTGAGGTAAACCACAAACAAGAGAGCTACGCTAAAACCCTCAAGAAGAAAATGCCTGTGGCTGTGTCACCAGACCAATCCGTCCAAAAGGTTAGACCTAGAGACAAGCCCAAAGAAGCTGCGACGGAAAATAAGAAGGCAAAGAAGACAAAAGAGAAGACGCAATGGAGAACTCGACCTGAAACAATTCTGTTTAACCCAAAGGGAACAGAGAAATTCTCTGATGTCCAGAGAGAAATCCGAAGTAAGGCGAATCCAAATGACACCGAAACCATCGTCAAAACTTTCGGGCAAACGAAAACTAGAGATGTTCTTCTAGAAAAATAAAACAAAAAAACAAGACAGTTATTGTACAATCCTAAGAGCAATTCTAGGCGATAAGGCAACGGTGCGCAGTATCGTAGGGAAAAAAGCCCTAGAGATTAGGGACTTGGACGAACAGACTACAACCGAAGAAGTCCAAGAAGCAGTCAAGAAAAAAGTTGCTGTTCCCATCTATGATATCCAGTTGTCAGTACCAGTTCATATTAGAATAAAACAAAATGAAAGCACCGAACGAAAACAATATAATAAAGACTCGCACAGGCCACTGAAAATAACAGAAGTCGAAATGATACTCTAAATGATACGTGCAGAAAGAGACAAACTGTGTTCCCCATGAAAAGTCTAGGCACAAACGACAGAATTGAAGCATTCCGACAAAAAATGGACGATCTGGAGGACTTCGTGGTATACACCTCAGGGTTGCGGGTGACTTTAACGCCAGAGCACAGGAGTGGGGATTGTCAACTACTGACTCTCGTGGTAGGCAAATACTCGAACTGGCCGCGAGACGTGGAATTTACGTAGCCAACGTAGGAGACACCCCAACTTTCAGCAGACATAAGCTTAGATGGCAACCCTGTCCTCAGTGAAGGAAAGATGGAGCGCATCCTGGACACGCTCTTCCCAACTCATCCGGTCAGGCCACCCGACACCACGCCGCCCCAACGTCAGGAAATTCCAGCTTATAGCGAAGAAGAGTTGAGCATAGCGGTGCAGTCCCTGCAAAACCGAAGAGCCTCCGGCCCTGGCGGAATTTCCATAGATGTACTCAAAGTGACTTCCCAAACATGCCCGAACTTGCTGCTGAATATGTTTAACAGCCTCCTAGAGGAAATCATCTTCCCCAAGAGCTGGAAGAAGCATCGTTTGGTACTTATCACCAAAGGCAAAGGAGACAATTATTATCGATCTCCTAGCATCAGAAAGGAAGTACGTCTAAGAAAATGGAGGAAATGGGATTGGAAGCGGCTACCGAACAGGCAAAGAGAAGTGGCAAGAGCGCTGGAACTCGGAAACCAGAGGACGCTGGACGGCGAGGCTGATCAGGAACGTAGCAGATTGGAACGACCGCAAACACGGTGAGGTAAACTACCAAGTCACCCAGTTACTCATCGGAAACATATTTCAACGCTTTCCTTCACAAGATCGGCAAGAAAACTAGTCCAACCTGCCTGTACGGTGACTGAAACCGAAGATGCTTACCACACTTTCTTCATTTGCATTATATGGGAAGCCCAACGCGCACAAAGCGAAAGAGATATTGGACCTCTCAGCCCAAACAACATAGCAAATAAGGTGTTGATCAAAGTGCAAGTAAACATTAGATTTTCCCGTTGAATTCTCACTGCTTAATCCAAGATCTTCGAGGTGAAGCGGTTCATTTATTGTTTTTCGGTAGTTCGCAATTGATCGCAAAATTAGCAGTTTGTCGTGTGACGAGAAAAATTTAATAATGATCGGTGGTGCAGCAGAATTGCGTTTAGATCTTAATCGAAAAATATTTTTAATTATTGGTGGTGTAATTTTTAAATTGATGCAAAGTTGATTAAAGATGAAACGTAAATTTTCCGTCGGGAGAAATGGAACTCCGTGTAGTAGTGCATCACACATCGTTTCTTTTTGTTGTTGTTTCTCCTGGTATTCCTCCATGTGAATAGAGACAGTTTTAATTTCTTCGTCAAGCTTTAATATTTGTTGTTTAAGCTCGCGATTTTCATCCTTCAGTGATTCAGTTTCGATCTGTTTTGCTTCCAATAGTGACAATCGCGCGTTGAGACCTTCAACAGAAGATTTTAATTCAGCCATATCAGTGTCCATTTTGAAAGTAATCCTTTTTTCAAAATCTGCAATTTGTGACGTAATCACTTCAGTTTGTACATGAATAGCTTTTTCAAATTTTAAAAACATTTCCATGGTGTTAGTGGGAGTATTGTCTTCTGGAGACTTTTTTGTTTTCTTTGTTTTTGTGAGTGGTGATTTTTGTGGTGGTTGTGCTAGTGACGAATGTATTTTTTGGTTTGCACTTGCAGAAGGAGAATCTGTGGATCTTAATTTATCACGCTGTGAAGCCATAGAAAAACTCTAATGTTGTTGTGCCAAAGGGGAAGCTGACGGTTATGTGTGGTAAGTTTTGATGAGCGGGAAGAATAAAATGTGGGTGCAAATTTAATTATAATTATTTTAATAATTAAACCAATTTAAAAAGATAGTGAAAAACTTGTAGTAAGCAGCTTTGTTATCGTTTTTGTATTTAACATTAAAAGCTTGGTATATTCAACAAGAAAAACAACTTAGAACTAAACTTAAACTGCTACTCTTTTTCGCACGTCTGTCTAGTAACACATCACAATTCGAGAAAGTCTTACAAAAACAAATGAATTCATTCTTGCAAGTAAATTGGTTACTCTCATCACTTCAGTCAGGGTTTCGAATACATCATAGTTGCATCACGACAACTATCAAAGTTGCAGATGATATCAGAATGTCTTTAGATGATGATAGGGTAAAATTGTTGGTTCTATTAGACTTTTCGAAAGCCTTTGACACGGTGGATCATATTATTATGTGTAGTAAACTTGCCTCTCAATTTAGTTTCTCGAGTTCAGCAGTCGCTTTAATATCTTCATATCTTACCGGTAGGATGCAAGCTGTATCAGTAGGAAATCGGACTTCTGAATTCTTGTTTAAAAATGGAGGTGTACCACAAGGCTCAATTTTAGGTCCAATCTCGTTTTCATTATATGTCAATGAACTGCCATCGACTGTCCGATCCTCGATTCATATGTATGCTGATGACGTACAGCTTTATAGGAGCTGTAACTTAGGTTTGATTGAAGACTGTGTGGAAGCAATAAATGATGACTTAATCGCCATAGATGTATGGTAGCAAGAAAACGGATTGGTCTTAAACCCCTCAAAAACCAAATGTCTGGTAATAGGCAAGCGAGAAATTGACCTTTCATACTTTTCAACACGATTGCTTTTGGCGAAAACGCTAGTCTTTCCCATTTTAACTTACGGAGCTGAAGTCTATAGAAAATGTGATTCAGCAAGTAAGAGAAAACTGAATGTAGCTTTCAATAATACTTCGCGATATGTTTACAATATAAGACGATATGAACACATTTCCATCCATGCTAAGGAACTGTTTGGTATGACATTTGAAGATTTACTCGCTTATAAAGCTCTGACCTTACTATAAAAAATTATTGATACACGAGAACCAATGTACTTGTTTGATAAGTTAAACTTCAGATCCTTAAGTAGATCTCATCAACTCATTTTCCCGCGATTTACATGCACAACCTCAGAGCGACAGTTCTTTATTAGCTCCATTCGCCTTTGGAATAGATTGGCGGGACATGTACGGGAGTTGGGTGGCACTAGGCGTTTCGGAGCGGAACTTAAATCTTATTACACGCGTAAGGAAAACCTTTTTTTGTTCTTGTACATTTTTTTAAATTATTATTATATTTTGTTTTACTTAATACGAAGATGTATGTTTGCTATTAATTTATTAATTCGTTTTTTTTTATATTTTTTTTTTGACTTATTTAATTTTCTTTTCTGTTGTTACATTTTCTGTTAATTTATTATTTTTTGTATTCTCTTAAAACTGTCTTAGTTTACATTAATAATTTCTGTTGTTCCATTTTAAAATTGCAAATTAAAGCTTCACTTGCTAAAAGATTGTTAAAGTCTTAATGTGTAAGCATCTATGTATAAATAAATAAAATACAAATAAAAATATTGTAAATTATAGAATTGGTTTTATTTCGAATTCGCGAACTCGCACGTCATTATTAAAAAAAAAAACAATTCAACAAGTCCAATGAAATATAATACTTAGTCTTCTACTTGGCTGAGTAATTTTAATTTTAATTTTAAAGTAGTATATAGAATTGTATTATAAAAAAACACCTTCTTATTAACTATGTCTGGCCCAGGACAAAATCTTCCAATCTTAATGATTAACATTTTAATTTTGTTGGATATAGTTCAAATTGTGTTTTTATCAAAAAATCCATGTTAGTTGAATTGAACTTAACAAAGAGTGCGTTTTGGTAAGGCGCTCACTAGCCAACTGATGAGTCCAAGTGAGATAGCCGGGACGAAACGCAAACTTTGTGGACTAAAGGCCGTTAAAAGCTATTTTGAATCAATAATTCAACTAGTCCAATTAAATATAAATATAATATATAATATAATTTCAGTATTATGTCTATCGAATTTTATTATAAAAAAAAATACCTTAACAAAGAGAAACTCCTATTCCTGAGGTAAACCACAAACAAGAGAGCTACGCTAAAACCCTCAAGAAGAAAATGCCTGTGGCTGTGTCACCAGACCAATCCGTCCAAAAGGTTAGACCTAGAGACAAGCCCAAAGAAGCTGCGACGGAAAATAAGAAGGCAAAGAAGACAAAAGAGAAGACGCAATGGAGAACTCGACCTGAAACAATTCTGTTTAACCCAAAGGGAACAGAGAAATTCTCTGATGTCCAGAGAGAAATCCGAAGTAAGGCGAATCCAAATGACACCGAAACCATCGTCAAAACTTTCGGGCAAACGAAAACTAGAGATGTTCTTCTAGAAAAATAAAACAAAAAAACAAGACAGTTATTGTACAATCCTAAGAGCAATTCTAGGCGATAAGGCAACGGTGCGCAGTATCGTAGGGAAAAAAGCCCTAGAGATTAGGGACTTGGACGAACAGACTACAACCGAAGAAGTCCAAGAAGCAGTCAAGAAAAAAGTTGCTGTTCCCATCTATGATATCCAGTTGTCAGTACCAGTTCATATTAGAATAAAACAAAATGAAAGCACCGAACGAAAACAATATAATAAAGACTCGCACAGGCCACTGAAAATAACAGAAGTCGAAATGATACTCTAAATGATACGTGCAGAAAGAGACAAACTGTGTTCCCCATGAAAAGTCTAGGCACAAACGACAGAATTGAAGCATTCCGACAAAAAATGGACGATCTGGAGGACTTCGTGGTATACACCTCAGGGTTGCGGGTGACTTTAACGCCAGAGCACAGGAGTGGGGATTGTCAACTACTGACTCTCGTGGTAGGCAAATACTCGAACTGGCCGCGAGACGTGGAATTTACGTAGCCAACGTAGGAGACACCCCAACTTTCAGCAGACATAAGCTTAGATGGCAACCCTGTCCTCAGTGAAGGAAAGATGGAGCGCATCCTGGACACGCTCTTCCCAACTCATCCGGTCAGGCCACCCGACACCACGCCGCCCCAACGTCAGGAAATTCCAGCTTATAGCGAAGAAGAGTTGAGCATAGCGGTGCAGTCCCTGCAAAACCGAAGAGCCTCCGGCCCTGGCGGAATTTCCATAGATGTACTCAAAGTGACTTCCCAAACATGCCCGAACTTGCTGCTGAATATGTTTAACAGCCTCCTAGAGGAAATCATCTTCCCCAAGAGCTGGAAGAAGCATCGTTTGGTACTTATCACCAAAGGCAAAGGAGACAATTATTATCGATCTCCTAGCATCAGAAAGGAAGTACGTCTAAGAAAATGGAGGAAATGGGATTGGAAGCGGCTACCGAACAGGCAAAGAGAAGTGGCAAGAGCGCTGGAACTCGGAAACCAGAGGACGCTGGACGGCGAGGCTGATCAGGAACGTAGCAGATTGGAACGACCGCAAACACGGTGAGGTAAACTACCAAGTCACCCAGTTACTCATCGGAAACATATTTCAACGCTTTCCTTCACAAGATCGGCAAGAAAACTAGTCCAACCTGCCTGGGAAGCCCAACGCGCACAAAGCGAAAGAGATATTGGACCTCTCAGCCCAAATAACATAGCAAATAAGGTGTTGATCAAAGACCCGACATGACACAAAATCTGCATGCACATTGAACATATTCTCAGAAGAAAAAGAAAGAGGAGATGAACCCGTAAGTTAATACAAAACAACCCCCCTGCAGTAATGCAAAGAAATGAAAACGTACGGAGTCCGGCACACGGGGATTGTCATTGGTCAACTCCAAGATGACATCCTAATGGGGCATAAAGCATTTCTCCTGAAACCCTAAAGGGGAAAAAATATTATCATTAATATTATTCTTCTTATTATTATTATCATTATAATTATTAAATATTATTATGATTATCATTATTATTATTATTAGTAGTATTATTATTATTAATATTATTATTATTATTATTATTAGTATTATTATCATTTTTATTATTATTTTTATTATTATTATTATTATTATTTTTATTATTATTAAGTGGAATGATCGGAAACATGGTGAGGTTAACTACTACGTCACCCAGTTACTCACCGGACACGGTTACTTCAACACCTTCCTCAACAAGATCGCCAAAACAAGTAGTCCAGCCTGCCAGTACGGTGACTCTCAAACAGACGATGCATACCACACTTTCTTCGCTTGTATTAGATGGGAAGCCCAGCGCGCAGACATAGAAAGAGAGATTTGAGCTTTAAGCCCAGATAACATAATGGATACGATGTTGACCAGCGACCTGACGTGGCACAAAATCAGCATGTACGTAGAACACATTCTCAAAAGAAAAAAAGAGAGATGATTTCCGGGTGCAGTTGAGCCCGTAAGACTAAAATAACTGAAACCCCCTGAAGGAATGCAAAGAGCGGTTCCCGGTGGGGGGGGGGGGCGGAAGCTGAAAGGGTTATAAGGAATTTAAGCCGGTATGGGGAAACAATACCGAGTCCGGCACACGGGGATCGTCTAGGGTCAACGCCAAGAAGTCATACATCATGCATATTTTTTATCCATATTATTATTATTATTAACTCTTATTCGCAAGAGAAAACGCTTTTTCAGGAATTATAAAAGGATGCCGAGCCAACATAATTGACGTGAGTATGCTTTTGCAAGAAATAATGTTGCTGCTCTTATACGATCATGAAAGAAAGTTTACTTTATAAAAAAAACTGGAAATTTGACGGGGGTCAAGAGTTCTGTGGAAAAATCAAAATGATATTCGCGTTACTGGAAACAAAAATAAATCGAAATGGCCTTTTAGTCCACAAGTAATGAAATCGTTTCTTTCCTCTTTACAACAACTACATAACTAAGAGTCTACCTTTAGATGGTCCTGAAGTAGAGGGTCTACTTTCATTTGAATGTGTCGATGAAAGAATGTTTACGAATGCGAAAAAGACGGTACAGTCGAATGCCATGGGTTCTGAAAGTATTTAACCAAAATTTGTTAAACTAATTGTACCACTAGTGCTTCGCCCCTTACTCATATTTTAAATTATTATCTTTACAATATCCACCATTCTGATCCATCCGACTTTAGACCTATAAGTTTATTACCTTTTTTAGAAAAATTTGTCAAAATCAAATGCTCGAGTTTCTTCGGACAAGCAACAAGATCACTAAATGACAGTCGGGTTTCCGCATCAATCATAATTCTGAGTCCACTGTTATTAAAGTCACGTCAGATTTACGGAGTGCCATTGATGAAGACCAATTAGGAATCATGGTTCTTTTGGATTTTTCAAAGGCTTTTGACTGCAGTGTCCATAAAATTATGACGATTTTCTTGTATATATCTTGTGATTTAGGATTAATTGAAGGCGGCGTTTTTCGAGATGATGAAGATCTATCCAGTATACAAAAATGGCCTGATTTCAACCAACTTATTATTAATCCGTCAAAAACGTTGAATATGGTATGCTCAAGAAGAATTATTAATCGCAGTAGTTTGCCAAAAATTGTTTTAAACCGACAAGAAATTAGCTATGTTAGAAAAGGTAAGTATGTGGGCTTTCAAATAAACGATTCCTTGAGCTGTTGTGATGGAATGTTGGAATCTATAAGGCGCATTTATTCTAGACTCCCTTCTTTAAGATCTTCATCTATTGTTTTGAATCCTGTAGTGAAACCACATCTTATAAAAACTTATCCAACCTTTTTTCACGTTCAACTGTTCAGTTTATCCTGTGCTTGATTATGAGTGTAAACGTAGGGTAAATGTTGCTATTAACGATGGTTTGCGCTCTATTCACAACATCCAGCGATATAATAGTGTATCACATGGGCAATCGTCGCTGTTAGGCCTAGGAATAGATAATAACCTAAAATATCGTTAGGTAACATTCATAATATTATTTATAATAGAGCACCAGTGTATTTGGAAGTAATTCTTCAATTTGCCCAGTCTCAAAGAGGCTTGCGTTTAATTTTGCCGCGTTTTGCGCATACCGTTGGGGAGCGATCTTTTGTTGTCTTTGCAATTCGACTGTAGAATAGTCTCCCAAATGAATTGCAGTGAATCACCTCACCGGCCACTTTCAAGAAGAAGATTTTTTCCTATTACAAAAACTAACTAATTAAATTTCCCCATCTCCAATATTAATAACTTTTTGCTGTTTAAAATTATTATGTTCAAATGAATTATAATACATACTTTTTCTTTGTAAAAATAATTTTGACTTAAATAGTCTGTTTATATATAGAATTAGTTTTTGTCAATTATTATACTTGGTAAGCAAACATAGATACTTTAAAAAGATTTTTTATCTTGTTGTATTATGCTAGCTTTAATTCAATAAATACAAATTATTATTATCATTATTATTATTATTCCCCTATCCTCATTGAATGGTAATATTTAATACAGTTTTATAGGGTGCCTGTTGTTTCGTCTTTTTCACTTCGCATTTCGTTGTTTCCCTCTTTCTTACACCGATTTCTGTTTACTTAGTTAATATCTACTTCGTTTCTGTATCACTTTGTTTTTGAATCATTTCGCCCTACGATCACTTCCCATTTCTTTCTTTCCCTTTCTACTCATTTTGCATTTCCGTTAAAAGTACAATGATTTATTTAGGTCAAGGTTATCTCGCCAACGGTTTAGTTCGCATTTTGTTTTTTATTAGAATCTATTATCTTGGCGTGGGTTTATTTTTTCTTCAGTGTGATTATAACCGTGCGCGAGAAGCTTACGACTAAGCAAATTATTAGAAAGTTTGAAAATGAATAAAAACAATATTTGTAACAGTTTAAAATCAGTCTTATTCAAAATCCCCGGTCTATTAAAATCCTGCTTTTTAAAATCCCGTTTAATCCCGCTTAGTCTGTTTTGTATTTTGATAAATATTATACAAAAACTTTGTATACACCCAAATTTGACCCCACCCCAAATGCTATAATAGGTCCAAGCAGGGAAACAAACGTTAGCGAAGAAATCGAAATGAACAAAAAATTAATTAATCGAAAAACTAAATTATAAAAACCGGAATGAACTTAGTACGAACTAAGTAAAAGACGTAACAAATTTTTTCAAAATAAATGTAAACAAAGTAGTTGAAAAACATTTTGGTTAAAATGCTGAATCAACGAAATGCGAATAGACTAAAACGAAATAGTACAAAAACGAGAAGAAAAAAACGAAGCAAACCATACCCAGTTTTATAGACCTTAAGTTTAGATAAAATTATACTATGCCAACAATTATTCGCACATGTTCTGTATTTCACTTTTTGTGAATTTGAGGAACGAAAGTGAATTTAGATGTTCTGTATTCCACATAAAATAAAGTTTGTAAATAGCTCATTCCGAATGTGGAATTTTAGTGTTCTGAATATAAAAATTCGTGTTCTACAGTCCGAATATGAACCGGTTTTATACAAATTGTCTGTAACAGTTGATTTTGACAATTCGAAAATGAATTCGAAGTGAATTGGAAGGAGTTGAATCCACACGAAATGCAGAACACGTCATTTCATTTTGAATTCATTTTCACTCTGAATGCAGAACATGTGTGATTCTTTGCTATTGCTATTGCAAGAATTTCCTAACTTGACACATATCTATTATCACAGCCTTTTGTATACGTTGTATAATTGACTCTATTAAGTTTAACATTTTAACACTATCCTTATTAACAATTCCAACACTAGATCGATATAACCTTCACCGATTTCAGCTGCCATTACGTTTTGATTTGGTCGCAAGCTTAGTGTACTTGTTAGTTTTATCCAGGTAGGACCTCTAAGTTTCTGGTTAGTGGAACAGCTATGTCCACCAAGTATCCTTCTCAAACTTTTTTTTTTGATGAATGTTATATCAGGCCGATTGTGTTCTCGGCGGTGTGTTTTATAATCAAAATCAGCCCTATTGTGAGTTTCGCCCGGATTATCTTTCGCCCGAAATATTTTTGTTCGCCCGGAATTTTAAAAGCTATTGTGACTTTCGCCCGAATAAAATTTCACTTCGAATTATGACTGACAGTTCCAAAAATAGGCATGTTCAGAAAACTGAGTTCTCAATAAATTTCCTCATCTCTGTGATGGAAACAGAGAATTAAATCAGAACCTGCAGTGCTGCAATTCTCTAATAAAATTGTGGACACTAAATGCGTCGACACTCTTTTAATTCCATCCCCAATAGATGCATCTAAAAAAAAAATAAAATTAGCAAGTGGATATAAAAAAATTTCCCTCTCCATTTTTTAGCATGCGAGTGATTCGTGTTAAAAAAAATGAACAAACCTAATCATATGTATTTTTGTTCTGACAGCAAGGATTAAATTAAAGCAAACAAAAGTTGTGGTTTTTTATATTTGTTAATTGTTTATATTTAGAAAAAAAAAGAAATAAACAATTTTTTTTTCAATTTTTGTTTTATTTAAAAACATTATATACATGTTTATACATTAGACGTGTTTCTTATCGGCATGCGATTTATATCAAATAATATACAAATTAAGACCAATCAAATCAGTTTTCACTTATGCAAACAATTCGCCAAAAGAAATTGTTTTTATTTCGAAATCAGTTTCAAAACAAGTGATATAAAATTAAATTAAATCTTAAAATATTTTCCTATTTTTCATCATAAATTTAATTTATCAGCATCAAACAGTGTCAAACCTTTTCATTTTCTGTGAATCAGTGTCAAACTTCTTGCAGTTCTTTTTTATATACACCAACACTTTTCTCTTTCATACACATAGACCACATCCACACAATTACCGTCAATGTCAGGTAACAAGAGAAATAGAAATAATTTAGAACTAGACTCTACAAAAATTAATTCACCTCGAACCTCGCTCGGATCAACACTAAGTCTTAAAAAATGGCTTTTGACGACTCGTCGCTATTAAAAAATATGAATGAGATTCTAAAAATTCAAAGTGAACAAATCATTACACTTCTTTCTTCTAAAATAACTGAAACTATGATGCTCTTGCAACAAAAATGGATACGAAATTTGCCGAACTGCATAAAAACATCTCAGATCTTGACAGTAGAGTTACTAAACTTGAGATTGCACAGTATACAACAAATAGTGAAATTGCCTCTATTATGTATGATTTTCCTTTTTTAAAAAGGGCACACGACACTAAAATTAAAGATTTTTTTGATACTAATAAAGCACTTAATTTATGTTCAAATAATTATAAAGCTCTGAATATTCAAATTAAAGAAATAAAAAACAACTCTCAACTATCAGGAAAACAAAAGCGTCGGGCGTGACATGTTAATTTTCGGTATTCCTCGCACTACCGAAGAGAACCTGGGCTCCCACTTTAATAATCTCTGCCATTGCGTCAATATTGCACCCCCGCCACTCAGTGACATTTTTCGCACTCGTCCGAAAACCGGTGATAACACGACAATTATTATCAAGTTCAGATCTCCATATGACCGTAACTTCGTTTTAACTTCACTTGCCAAAAATAAAAAAATACGAAAAAACAACTATGTTTAAGAGACATTGGTCTGAACTCTAATTCCCCGATTTTTGTGCGCGAATGTTTAACTAAAAACAATAATAATATTTTACGCACGGCACTAAAATACAAAAAAGAAAACAAATTTTCTTCTGTGTTTACGCTGCGTCATGGACTTACTATATATGGACTGCTAGTCGATTGGCATTTCCATACAAAAAGTCTATTTAACACGGCCCCACTTCTTTCTTAGCACCACAGCGCTAACCTGGCAATAGTAACAAACAAAAAAAAACATTTCCGCAAGCCATCTCTTGCCATTGCGCTGAATTAGTAGATTTCGTAATGGAAACTAGTGTCATCTTTGTGATCACCAGTAAAAAAAAACAGAGTCATCTGTTCTTTCTGACGTAAATGTCAGTCACATGTGTTATTTACATGACATTTCAAAATCTATTATCGCGATGGCCACACATAATTTTAGTAAGAAAATTAAAGTCAAATTAAATTAAATAAAATTAAAAATTAAATACAAAACTTCTACCAGTGAAAATAACACATGTAATTTTTTTCAGTACAATAATCAACAGGAAATGCGATCGCAACAATCATCATCTATACCTCAAGCCATCTACAAATAAATCAATTTTAACTCAAATACCCAATGAAGAAAATATTGTAAGCGATCCACTACTTTCTTTGCTTTTAAAGTCTAGTTCATCAGCTCCAGGAGTTGCAAAAACTGCTTCCAACAGCACGGTAAGAGCTTGCGCTCCAACAATCACAAACCTGCTGACAGCAATTGTCGATTCTACTGCTACAGTTTCATCTTCAATATCACAGTCTTCTGGTTTGCAAGCTGCTCCACATTCCAAACCACGCACTGGACCTGCACCCGGAAATCAGACCACAGGCCAAGCCGCTCTTAGTCCATCTCAATCGGCTCTTACTCAAATCTTTTCAAAAGGAAACTTCTCCGCAAACCACGAACTCTGGTAATCATTTATTGAATGGGATTCCTGTTGAAACAAACAACGAAAAAGAGGCTTCTTTGGAGCAAGTGAACAAATATGGAAGACGGAACATGGACGCCTACAAAGGACAACAATTAATGGAAGTCTTCAAAAACCTGATACCAGATAACATCGACGAGTTAGCTGGCATTCTAACAATCATGGAATTTTAAACCCAGCTACGAGTATTCTTGAAGAAGAATCTATTCTGGAGGGAGTTGAGTCATTAATGGATGAGGCTCAAGAGGTCGGTGATCATATGGATGTGAAATCAGAAGATGCTGTATGGAAGGATCAAAAAAGCAGCAAAATCAGATTTCTGAATAAGAAAAAAATACCGATGATGTAAATGATCCCAAAAAAAGAAATACCTCTGAATCTGATTAAAATATTTCCAAGATTATTCCGATGAAATTATTTTTTAAAATTGTATGAATAAATTACGTTTCATTTCATTTCATGTAAACTATTAGATTATCTAATAAACAAAACTGACATGTTCAAATGTAGTTTAAAAAGAAGGTTTTTGTTTTACAACTAAGAAACCTCGAGTTACATGTGGCTTTCGAGATAAATGCGACTAAAAATTTTATATTCGCGAAAAGTTATAGAAAACAATGTGTGAAATTGAGATATATGTGTGTATGATATTCACAAAATAAAATGCACTACTGGATCGTACAACTTTAATGTAGCTAATCATTGACGATGTTAGTAGGTAGTTATTTTGCCTATCATTATATAGTTTTAAACACCATGTAAGCTTGCTATGGTTCTTAGTATAGTCTTATAATTTCACACATTGTTTTCTATAACGTTTTCGCGAATATAAGATTTTTAGTCGAATTATCTCGAAATCTACATGTACGAGTAACTCGAGGTTCCTTCGTTGTAAAACAAAAACATTCTTTTCAAACTACATTTGAACATGTCAATTTTGTTTATTAGCTAATCTAATAGTGTATATGAAATGAAATGAAACGTAATTTATTCATACAATCTTAAAAAATTATTTCATTGGAATAATCTTGTAAATTTTTTCACGGATTTCGTTTTCTCTTCTCTGTAACAAAAAACGAAAAGAATAATTATTTAAGCAAATTGTAGTTCAAAAGAAAAAATATTTTCAAACTAACTTTAAAACCGAATTGCTAAATGCATCTGGTTTTTCTTGTGTAGCTGCCACATAACTGCCACTCTTATTCTGTGGAAGTGTATCGAGCGCTCGTTTCAGATACGCCTCCATATTCTCGCCTTCTACTGATTTTATGTCCATCAATACATACTTCAGCAACGTCTGGCATCATATAAGAGTGCTACCAAAATACTGAAGCGTGAATCAAATTCATGACTAGTTCTTTGAAATTTTGTTGAGAAATGCTCTTGAATAGTGGATGACATTCCGGATATCTGTAATTAGTACGACTCCATCGCAAAATATTGCAACAGAATTTCATCACCCAAGCGTTAGCTTCTCGATGGTCGAGGTTAAATGCTAGTAGTGCACACTGGAAAATCAGTCAGGATCAAGGAGATTCCTTTCAACAGTCCAATCGCAAGGTTGTTCGATCAAAGCTATCCACCAAACAGCGGGCATCTTCTTTAAGTCCAATATATATCGATGTTAGAGCAATGGCCAGCTGTTACCAAGCTATTCTTTTGGTGGAGGGAGTACAGAAGAAAACTCAGCTTGCAGAGATTCTGGATGATTATCTATCCAATTGCACAGATCTCCCAGCAGCATAATAGACTTATATAACGTACGGTGATGATTGTTTTCTTTTCAGGAAGATTTATGATCGCTTCGACGACTTTGGGCATAACTTCATTTTCACCACTGAAATGCAAGCAAAGAAAAATCATTAAACATTGGTTAGATCATTATAAAAATACTTCAAACTTACGGAATTATATTTTCAGCAACATTTTGCATTATGAATATAACCATTCTGAACTCTCCCATGCATAGCAGCTGGATTTTTCAATGTGATGAACATTTGCTTAGTGCACTCACCCGAACCGACAGTGAATACATCTTTGATCAGATCTGAAACTTTTCTTCGAAATTCCTATAAAAATTAAGAAAACAAAATTGGTAGCAAATATTTTCTACTTCGTGTTTGATATCTTCTTCGGTCATTTTGTCTTTTAATTGATTTTCCGACTTCTTTATTATCAACTCGAAGGAAACACATAGTGAATGATCAACTTTACTATTTTCTTATGATGAGAAGAAATTAAATTTGCACGTTTCACTCACAATTTTACCCTTGTTACGAACTAAAAAAATTATTTTTTAATTTATGAGTAGTTTTTTTATAAATAGAAAAAAAACAAACAAAGGTTGTCAGTTGTCACACATCAAAACTTCAAGTGTCAAAAAGATACACCCTGTTTACCGCTAGTGTCGGTTTAGCGCTGGGGTCGCTTATGTCTAGGTGGAGTCGCCGTGAATTTTCAACTAGCAGTCCATATATAGTAAGCCAATGCTCTGCGTGGTCTTGTATATGTCAAACGTCGTCCTGGTGATGCCAAAGGTTGTCAAGTTGAGAACATCGAACATCAAATAATTGATGACGTTGTCAGCCCTAATATGTAAATTTTCTTCTATCAACATTGCTGCAGATTTTTCTTTCTATTTAATTTATTAGTTTTTCTTTTATTTCTCATTTTCATTCCATTTTTAATTTTTCAATAATTTTTCTTTTATATACTCTTAATTATTAATATATTTTTGTTTCTTATTATATATGTATATGTATTTTAACGAATTTACTTGCTTGAGCAATACAAATATTTAAATATAACAGGGTTTTAAAATTAAAATGATTGTTCGTTCCACTTATGACAGCAATGATGTGATTCTGAGATCTATGATTAACGTTTTTAATACTCAAAAAAGTGGATGAAAGATATGTCATTTGAATGCACAAAGCCTGTTGCCAAATATTGATGAGTTTAGGGATATTTTTTTTTAGCAGCAAGGTAGATGGTATCTGTATTTCCGAAACTTGGTTCAAAAGTAGCCATAATGACGAGTTATGCAGTTTAAATGGTTATACGCTATATCGTTGTGATAGACAAGGGCGAACAGGAGGTGGCGTGGCAATTTATGTGCTGAAAGAATTAAAACGGAGATTGAAATATCAATCAGGTGTAGAAAGTGAAGTAGAATCTTTATTTCTGGAGTAGTCTTGTGGTACTGGGTACATGCCAAATAAAAATATAAGTTTATCTTAATTTTTTGAAACTCTTGAAGAAATCTCTTTTCAAACTTCGAATGTAATCATCTGTGGAGACTTCAATAGCAGTCTTTTAGAAGAGTCGAACTTTATTGATGGTATGAGAACATTCAACATGATTCCGGTAAACACAACCGTTCCAACACACTTTAATAATCTTTCTAGAACATTATTAGATGTTTTTTTTGTAAGTGATGCAAATAAAGTCCTATTTCAAGATCAACTTTACGCAGCTGGTTTTTCGAAACATGATCTTATATATATGACATACAATTTCCATTGTGAGGTTACTGAAAATTGCTATACATACAGATTTTTAAAATATTGATTACGCGATGCTTGATGAACATATAAGAAATATTGATTGGAGCTGCGTTTTTTATTTACCTCTACCCATTCCGAAAAATGGAAAAGAATATAGACCAATATCTATACTTCCTTTTTTATCAAAAGCTTTCGAAAAAATTGTTCAAAGCCAGATTAACACTTACTTGCGCGACAAAAAACTATGATGTACAAAGCAATCTGGTTTTAGAAAACATAACTGTTGCACTACAGTACTTATTAATGTCATCGAAGATATAAGAGGAGCCCTAGATGCTGGTAATGTAACTTTTTTAGTACTATTGGATTTTTCCAAGGCCTTTGATACGGTTGATCATTTTAATCTTTGTAAAAAATTATCTAGGTGTTATAACTTTTCCAGTACAGCGGTTCATCTCATAGAGTCATATCTTAGCGGAAGGCAGCAGGCAAATTATGTCGTACACTACCATACAAATGTATGCTGATGACGTTCAGTTACAAAAGCTGTACTATTGGAATGATTGAAGACACTACATCAAAAATAAACGATGATCTTAAGTTAATTTCATCATATAGCATTAGTAATGGTTTACTTTTGAATCCAAGCAAATCTAAATGTATTGTTATATCCAAAAAGCCTCTAGACCTGTCTTATTTCTCGCAAATACTCCTTAACGACCTTGCCTTAGAGTATGTTGACACCGTAAAAAATCTAAGAATTGTTCTTAATCGGAAGCTAACGTGGGACACACACATCAATATGGCAGTAGGTAAAGTTTATGGAGTGCTTCGTACGTTGTGGCCAACATAGTATTTTACTCCACTTAAAACTAGAGTTATGCTCTCTAACACTTTACTTGTTCCTACACTTCTTAATGGCTGTGAAATTTATGGTAACTATGACTCAATTAGTTGCAGGAAATTACAAGTTGCTTTTAATAACATTGCCAGATATATGTACAACCTAAAAAGATATGATAGAGTTTCTTCATTCGCTAAACAGATCTACAGTTTACCATTTGAAAACTTCATTCGCTATAGGACCGTCCTACTTCTCCTCACTATTATATATTCTCATCAACCTTGCTATCTCTACAACAGATTACAAATGTCCTCGTCTATCAGGTCGGAACAACTTCTGCAATTTCGATTCACGTGTCTTACCTCAGAGCTACAGTTTTCGATTTTTGCTATCCGATTATGGAATGAATTACCACGAAATTTAAGAAGAATAAGAACCATTAACCAGTTTAAGAGTGAGTTCAAAGGACATTTATGCCAATCTTAAACAATATTGTATTTCTTGAGTAACATTATTGAGTAATTTCATTAACTTAATAATATATTTGTGTTGATGGAAGAAGAAGAAAGGTGGAAGAAAGAGCTGTTCAAAGATATTTGAGGGATCATTCTAATCCTTTGGAGTTGCACGAAACATTATTAGAATGAAATATATATATATACCTACTTTTAATTTTTTTTGTTTGTTAAATGTGTTTGATTTTCTGATTTCATCAGCATTATAGACTCAATAAACCATCTTTTAAGTTTTTGCTGGATACCCTAACAAATGCCTTGCATCCGACAAAACAAAAATTTGCTATTGTGAAGCTCGCCGCCTGTTTGAGATTTATGCAGAGGGAGGGTATCAGAAAGGAGTTGGAAAGGATTATGAAATTGGTTTATCGCAAAGCTCCTTCAGTATGGTACTGTCAGAAGTTCTGGCTATATTTGAGTAGGTGCTATGCCCTCAGTGGATAACTTGGCCAACGCTAGTTAAACAGCGTTAAATTGCTCAACAGTTTTATGCAAAATACAACTCATGAAAGAAATCACTTCAATTATGAAATTCGTATTTTAGAGTCGTATATGACTTTAGACGTACATGGCTATTATAAAAATCGCTTTCCTTCAATTATCTCAGTTAAAATCGTAGTAGGTAGTAGATAGTAGATATAGAGTTTTAGTAGTTGTGTTGTGGGGTACACACGTATCGAAAAAACTTAATCAATAAATCAATCGATTTTAGCAATTTAAACTAAGGAATAAATTAACAAAAAAACTAACACTGATTCAAGTTTAAAATTTAACTATTTCCTTGAAGTTCGTTTTGTCATTTAATATAAAATGAATTGTGTATGTGGAAAAAAAGTCGATCGAAACGAATTAAAAATTCAGTGTAATGATTGCAAAAAGTATTTCCATACAAGTTGTGTGAATGTGTTGCCCGCTGATCTTGAGTTTATGAAAAAAAACCGCTCAGTCTGGAAGTGCTCTCACTGCAATTCTTTGCGGAGAACCTCATTTTCTGCCGAAACCCCCCTCCCCAGTTTGAATTGTCATACGCCACCGGTTAATAACAAAGTGGAAAAAGAGAAAAAAACACAAAACGTCATAACAATGGAAATGGTTTTTAATGAAATTAAAGAACTAAAAATAATTAACCAGGACTGCCTATCTAAAATATCTGTGCTGCAAAATGAAAACATTGAATTAAAAACTACCGTGAGTGTTTTGCAAGAACGCATTAATTCATTGGAGCAATCGAGACTTAGTAATACCATAGAAATCGTCAATGTGCCTGATACCGATGCTTCGGCTGCACTTGAAAGCGCACTAAA
This sequence comes from Philhelius pedissequus, assembly GCA_910595825.1. Taxonomy (NCBI): domain Eukaryota; kingdom Metazoa; phylum Arthropoda; class Insecta; order Diptera; family Syrphidae; genus Philhelius; species Philhelius pedissequus. The sequence continues at coordinate 171,193,691 of OU343160.1, forward strand.
AATCGTTCGATGGAGTGGGTGTTAACTTGGATGAACGTGACATTAGCAACTGTTTTGTGAAACAAATTAAAACACCAAATTACCCAACCAAACCATGCTTAAACATTCTTTCTCTTAAGTTTACTCATCATTTAATCAAAGAGAAAATTATGAAATTGAAACATGAAAAAAGGAAAATTCTTACAACGAAACTGCTGGGTGATGATCAGGATGGATCTCAAATGTACATCAATGATAGCTTAACGTCCCATATGCGAGCACTCTTTAATGCCACCAAAAAAATAAAAGTAGAAAGAAAATTTAAGTATATATGGATGAGGAATAGCATAATTTTTTTGCGTAAAATCGAGGGTGATAGTGTTATTAAAGTGAGGTGTTTTGAAGAACTCAATAAACTATAAACTATAAAATACTTTCTTTTATAATGAATTCAAATAACTCAATTTACCAAAAAAAATATGCTAATTTCATCTCTTCTACACTAAATATTATTCATCAAAATATACGAAGTATGAGAGCAAATTTCAATTTATTTTTGGCTCATTTAAACGCTTTCCATCTTAATGTTGATATAATTGTTTTGTCTGAGATTTGGTTGTATGATTATGAACTATCTAATTATAACATTCTTGGTTACAATCAATACGCAAATTGTAACAATTCTTATAGCTCAGGTGGTGTTGTTGTGTATATAAAAAAAGATTATCAATGTGATGCTATTACGATTAGTTTGATTAGCGCCGATATAATTAAAATGAATTGTATTATTCATAAAGAAAAGTTTACTATTTTGAGCGTTTATCGTCTGCATGAAAACAACTTAAATAAAAGCATTTTTATAACACATTTGAATGAGTTACTTAGAGATATAAAGGTGAAGAACTTGCTGGTATTAGGAGATATTAATATTGATATACTAAAAAGTAACTTAGACACAGATAATTATATGCTTTTAATGTCTTCATATGGTTTGAAACCTCTTGTAATGGAACCTACCCGTATTACAGACTCATCACAAACATGCATTGACCATGTTTTCGTAAGATTAGACAGTAAATTTTTATATAATCCGTCTGCTCAGGTACTAGACTATAAAATTACCGACCATTGCATGATAAATCTTAATATAGATAAATGTCAATCACCTAGTATTCATCAACCTATACCTTTTAAAATAACCCACAAAATTGATTTTGTTTCTTTAATTAGACATTTAAAGTTTGAGTTCTGGGAGCATGTCTATGCAGAAAACAATCCTTCAATGGCTTACAACATTTTTCTTGGTATTTTGAAAAATCATATTGAATGTTGCACTGAAGTCATAAATCTGAATAATTCCAAATTGAAACGTTTCAGGCCGTGGATAAGTCACAGATTGTTGAAAAAAATAAATAAAAAAAATTAAATTCGAAAAAAATGTCTGCGACATCCACTTAATTCAAATTTAAAAAAATGTTATGAAAAAACAAGCGAGGAAGTTAAAAAACATTTAAATATGAGTAGAGATAATTTTTATGCAAATAAGCTTCAGAACTGTAGAGGGAACGTTAAAGAAGAGTGGAAAGTTGTCAACAACACCCTTGAAAATCAACCTCAGAAGGAAAATATTTCTAAAATAGAATTTGAAGGAAAAATGATATCCGATCCTGCGACCATTGCTAATAATTTTAATAATTTTTTTACAACAATCCTGATTCAATCGAAGCCTCTTCCATTACAAAGTAATTGTTCTTGTAATTTATTTTCAGATTTAGTTGATGAGACTTTTCAAAGCAAAACATTTGCTTTTAATCAAATTTCTCCTTTAGAAATCCATAAAGAAATCTTGTCTCTTGATAACAAAACTGCAAGTGCTTCGGACAATATTACCAATTGCCTCTTAAAGAAAATTTCATTATATATTGTGGATGCATTGAGTCATTTATTTAATGCAAGTGTGAATTTTGGCATCTTTCCTGCTGCTTTAAAATCTGCTGAAGTAATTCCACTATTCAAAAAAGGAAATCGAAACTTAATGTCTCAATATAGACCTATTTCCATTCTTCCAACTTTTAGTAAAGTTTATGAGAAGCTAATGAAAAAGCGAATAGTATTGTTTTTGAACAAAACTAACTTTTTTGGGGATGAGCAATTTGGTTTTCGAGAAGGGAGATCCACTGAAGATGCCATTCTTAAAGTATCTAGTGAAATAAATTATGGTTTTAATAAAAATAATTCTTCTTTAGCTCTTTTCATAGATATGACTGAGGCATTCGATATGGTTAATCACAATATACTTTTAGACAAATTGTACAAATGTGGATTGAGAGGTATTATACATACATGGTTTTCTTCGTACCTATCAGAGAGAAGTCAACGTGTGAAACTTAACCTCACCTATAGTGATGAATTAAATACTAACATTGGTATACCCCAAGGATCTGTGTTAGGACCCCTTCTATTTTTAATATACATTAACTCATTATTTAACCAAAATTTCAAAAGTAAAATTACTGCCTTTGCTGATGATATCACTTTTATTTATACGAATAATAAATTATTTGACTCCATAGTTAATCTTAATATGGACATTCAAATTCGGCGACAGTGGTTTGCTAAACATCAATTACTTATAAGTGAAAAAACTAAATTGATGAATTTTAATTTAAAAGGTTCTTACTCTGATGATTGTGAGATTATTTTTCATTCCACCAATTGTCCAAACATGTCGTTATCTGCTCACACTTGTGGAGAAAAAAACTTTTCCGATGAATTTGTGTGTAATACAAATTGTTTTAAAATTGAAAGTGTTGAAAAATTTAAGTACTTAGGTGTTTTAATCGATAAAAACTTGAGTTGGAAAAGTCATGTAGATGAATTAAAAAAATATATGTTGTCTGTAACGCGGAAAATGTATCTATTAAAACCCCACTGCTCAACTAAAATTCTCTTGATGATATACTATGGGTTAGCACAATCGAAATTGGAGTATGGCATTACAAGTTGGGGTGGAATATACAACAGCACAATCGAAATACTAAACGTTGCCCAAAAACATCTGGTACGAATTATCTGTAGAGCTAACAGGCTTGCAAGTAGTTGGCCACTTTTTCATTGTCTCCGAGTACTTCCAGTAACTCATCTCTATATCTTTAAGGTATTAAAGGTTTTTTTTATGCGAAGCGGGTACAGTGCTACATTGAGAAGTTCCAACACTTACGGATTAAGAGTGAATAGTATGGCAATGGTAAACATTCCTTTAGCTAGAAAAACACATTTTTATAGATTTTATACTGCAACGGCACCTAAGCTTTTTAATAAACTACCCTTTGAAATAAGAACAGAAACACAATCCACCTTGTTCATTAATAAAGTAAGGAATTGGCTTTTTACTATGAATAGTTCTTTTGTAAAAATATTGTTGAACTCAGCTTGCAATTTATAAACTTAAATTTTATTTCTTTGCTCTCATAAATATTTTTGTTTTTAAATTGAATTTTTAGTTTAAATCTGTAAACCTCACCCCACAAACACAAAATAAAAACATTGACGGATCATTCGCCTTTAGTCACGAAAGTACTACAGAATGATACCTATTTCTAAAAAAATTATTAGTATATGTAATGTATATATTTCAATATATTAATGTGTATATTTATATATTTCAACTTTATCATTAAAATAATTGTAATTTTAATTAGATTTTATAATTATTGTTTTTAATGTTAAGTTAAAAAATATATTTTTAAAAATCGATAGGATTTCAAAGAATTAAAATATTACAAAATGTAATTTAATTTAACGTTGGAAATAAAGAAAAAAAAAAAAAAAAAACAAGTTTCAAAATAGGTTTTAACGGCCTTTAGTCCACAAAATTTGCTTTTCGTCCCGGCAATCTCACTTAGACTCATCAGTTGGTTAGTAAGCGCCTTACCAATACGCAATTTTTTTAAGTTTTGTTGACAAAAAAGCAATGTGAACTATATCCAACAAGATTAAAATTTTAATCATTAAAATTGGAAGATTTTGTCCTGGTCCAGACATAGTTAATAAGGTGTTTTTTTTATAATACAATTCTGAGTAATTTCAGTAGTATATAGAAAGGTAGTAGATAACTATATTTTTAATTTTGTAATTTGACAGAAAAACAGTCCTTATCACATATCAGTGGCACGAGAACGATAACTCAGGCGCGGCAAAATAATAACGGATTTTTTTAGGGGCTTCATACAAGTATTTTTTTAATATGGGTGTGGGCTATCTCCCCCCGTTTGGCCGGGAGGGGCAATTTCATAAAAAATACTAAAAATGGAAAACAAAATATTTAAAAATAACGGTAATACTTACAAATAAATAACTTTTTTTAAAGCCAATACCTTAATCTATTACCTAATTTTTAAATCAAGTTAAATCTATGCCGTTTTTGAGAAAATGGGTTTTAAACTCAAATTTTGGGAAGAAAAAGATAAAAAAATATTTAAAGTGTAATTTTTCAAATCTGTAAAATTATATAATTTTTTTTTACAAGCTCGTTGTTCTATTTAATTCCTAATCAAAAACGGAAAACTATATGGGCCAAATAAGACTGTTTTACTCAGTCAATTAGAGGAGAATATTGCAGATGTGGTTCAACTGGAACATGCTGTAAGCCCAGCTGTTCCAACTTTTGGGCTTTCAACAATTTTGGAACGCGATATGGAAGAAGCTCACGGCGAGGATAATGAAAAAGAAACATGTAATGCGCCAGATACTGGACCGGATACTCCAACTGTTTCCAACCGACCGAGGAAAAGGAAACTCAGCAAGGAAGTGGACGAGATGATTGCCCTTTTAAAAGAGCGAACCAAAATACAAGTAAATATTTTAAAAGAGCAAAAAGAAACATAAATATTTAAGAAGAATTTCGAAGATTAAGGAAAAAAAAGATGCAGATATGAGCTTCTTAAAATTAAAACCCAAAAACACAAACAAAGCTTGGAGCAAATTAACTGTCAAACGAAGCATTACGAAAAGTCAAATTAATTAAGCTTATGTTATTGTAAAACAAGAACTAATTTATTAATTTGTAATTGCTGTTGTTTGCTTCATATATTTCAGAAGAGTTTTCCAGCTGTAAATTTTTGTCAGTTTCAAATAGCAAAGCCGAAGAACTGGCCAGATAAGGAACCCGAATACCTATTCTACCGAAAATGGAAGAAATCGGTATGCCTATCGCTACACGCAAACTATTGTTGCATCAAAACTTAATAAAACAAATAAATTTTAGATGGTCGAACATCACTACGTGCCTGGCCACCAGACAAATCTGGCCAGTAATAGGCCCAAGACGCTCAAAAAGTTTACTCTCTTTGAGCAGGAAACATCTTGGCTCCGTAAAATGTGTTGTAACTGGACATTGTTTAATGGGTAGACACGCCAAAAGACTTGGCGTTTTCTCCAATAACTTTTGCAGAAGCCGCATGGACGAGGAGGAAGAAGAGACTATCTCTCATCTTCTTTGTTCATGTCCTGCTCTCTCCCAAGGACGAAGATTACACCTGGAGGAATACTTTTTCGACGACACCAGTGACCTTAGGCACATTGAGATTCACCAACTTCACCGCTTCATTCGAGGCTCCAACTGGTTTGATTAAAGAGTAAATTTCTCTTCATGTGGTATCACAATGGACTTGTCTAAGGTCTAAGTGTGTCAGCTGTTTTCCTGGCGACCACTTCAACCTAACCTAATGGAGTTTTGAAGCTTATCGCTATGTTGTGAACAGCGCATTAATGATCTCTGTTTCCTTATCTGGGGCGTAATGTAGTTTTGTGCCCCCATTATACACCTGAATTTGTTCTTCAAAACATTGACCTTTCTACATGATTGCGTGCTTTAGCATCGATAGTGTTGAAGATACTTTCTGGAAATCCTTCTAAAACGGAATGGAAAGGGGTTATACACAAATTTTCAAGTAGATATCCAGAATCTCCTAAAACAAATATTTCAAAAAGATTTCTATAAAATTTGTAGGAAAACTTAGGTTTTGTATCTACAAGCCAAGCAAATCACTGTTAGTCCATACAAATGAATCATGGCATGATCCAGGATGTCTAGCATCAACGTATGTAATCTGAAGCTTATGATCACTGACCTATAATTTTAAGTTTGAATAAATTTGACAGTCTTGTGGTTAAGTGGGTCTCACTAGCATTACATTCAATGAGTGAAACCCATTTCTGTTGTAATAAAGATGTTGTATATCCATTTTTGAAGTTCTAATTCTTACATGGGTGCAATCTACACACCTGGAAATCTTGATTTGTGATAGAAATGGAGTTTTGCTTCTTTTTCAAATCCTGTCATCTCAAATGTTATCCATTTTAATAAGAAGGTGTTTTTTATATAATACTGAAATTACTCAGCCAAGTTACATGGATTTTTGACAAAAAAGCAATGTGAACTATATTCAACAAGATTAAAATTTTAATCATTAAAATTGGAAGATTTTGTCGTTAGCCAGACATAGGTAGTAAGGTGTTTTTTTTAAATATAATTCTATGTACTATTTAAATTTCTCAGCCAAGTAGAATACTTCGCATTATATTTAATTGGACTTGTCGAATTATTGATTCAAAATTGCTTTTAACGGCCTTTACTCCACAAAATTTGCGTTTCGTCCCGGCAATCTCACTTGGACTCATCAGTTGGTTATTGAGCGCCTTACCAATACGCAATTTTTGTTAAGTTCAGTTCAACTTACATGCATTTTTTGACAAAAAAGCAATGTGAACTATATTCAACAAGATTGAAATTTTAATCATTAAAATTGGAAGATATTGTCCTTGGCAAGACATAGTTAATAAGGTGTTTTTCTTATAATATAATTCTATATACTACTGAAATTGCTCAGCCAAGCAGAAGACTTAGCATTTTATTTAATTGGACTTGTGGAATTATTGATTCAAAATAGCTTTTAACGGCCTTTAGTCCATACAATTTGCGTTTCGTCCCGGCAATCTCACTTGGACTCATCAGTTGGTTAGTGAGCGCCTTACCAATACGCAATTTTTGTTAAGTTCAGTTCAACTTACATGCATTTTTGACAAAAAAGCAATATGAACTATATCCAACAAGATTAAAATTTTAATCATTAAAATTGGAAGATTTTGTCCTTGGCCAGACATAGGTAATAAGAAGATGTTTTTTTATAATACAATTCTATATACTACTGAAATTACTCAGCCAAGTAGAAGACTTAGCATTATATTTAATTGGACTTGTCGAATTATTGATTTAAAATAGCTTTTAACGGCTTTTAGTTCACAAAATTTGCGTTTCGTCCCGGCAATCTCACTTGGACTCATCAGTTGGTTGGTGACCGCCTTACCAATTCGCAATTTTTTGTAAGTTCAGTTCAACTTACATAAATTTTTTGACAAAATAGCAATGTGAACTATATCCAACAAGATTAAAATTGGAAGATTTTGTCCTTGGCCAGACATAGGTAATAAGAAGGTGTTTTTTATATAATACAATTCTATATACTACTGAAATTACTCAGCCAAGTAGAAGACCTAGCATTATATTTAATTGGACTTGTCGAATTATTGATTCAAAATAGCTTTTAACGGCCTTTAGTCCACAAAATTTGCGTTTCGTCCCGGCAAACTCACTTGGACTCATCAGTTGGTTAGTGAGCGCCTTAGCAATACGCAATTTTTGTTAAGTTCAGTTCAACTTACATGCATTTTTTGACAAAAAAGCAATGTGAACTATATCGAACAAGATTAAATTTTTAATCATTAAATTTGGAAGATTTTGTCCTTAGCCGGACATACTCAGTTAATAAGGTGTTTTTTTTTTAATACAATTCTATGTACTATTGAAATTGCTCAGCCAAGTAGAAGACTTCGCATTATATTTAATTGGACTTGTCGAATTATTGATTCAAAATAGCTTTTAACGGCCTTTAGTCCACAAAATTTGGGTTTCGTCCCGGCAATCTCACTTGGACTCATCACTTGGTTAGTGAGCGCCTTACCAATACGCAATTTTTGTTAAGTTCAGTTCAACTTACATGCATTTTTTAACAAAAAAGCAATGTGAACTATATTCAACTAGATTGAAATTTTAATCATTAAAATTGGAAGATATTATCCTTGGCAAGACACAGTTAATAAGGTGTTTTTTTTATAATACAATTCTATATACTACTGAAATTCCTCAGCCAAGTAGAAGACTTAGCATTATATTTAATTGGACTTGTCGAATTATTGATTCAAAATAGCTTTTAACGGCCTTTAGTCCATACAATTTGCGTTTCGTCCCAGGAATCTCACTTGGACTAATCATTTGGTTAGTGAGCGCCTTACCAATACGCAATTTTTGTTAAGTTCAGTTCAACTTACATGCATTTTTTGACAAAAAAGCAATGTGAACTATATTCAACAAGATTAAAATTTTAATCATTAAAATTGGAAGATTTTGTCCTTGGCCAGACATAGGTAATAAGAAGGTGTTTTTTTTTATAATACAATTCTATATACTACTGAAATTACTCAGCCAAGTAGAAGACCTAGCATTATATGTAATTGGACTTGTCGAGTTATTGATTCAAAATAGCTTTTAAAGGCCTTTAGTCCACAAAATTTGCGTTTCGTCCCGGCAATCTCACTTGGACTCATCAGTTGGTTAGTGAGCGCCTTACCAATACGCAATTTTTGCTGAGTACAGTTCAACTTGCATGCATTTTTTGACAAGAAAGCAATGTGAACTATATCCAACAAGATTAAAATTTTAATCATTAAAATTGGAAGAATTTGTCCTTGGCCAGACATAGTTTACAAGAAGGTGTTTTTTTTTTAATAAAATTCTATATACTATTGAAATTACTACTGAAATTACTCAGCCAAGTTACATGCATTTTTGACAAAAAAGCAATGTGAACTATATTCAACAAGATTAAAATTTTAATCATTAAAATTGGAAGATTTTGTCGTTAGCCAGACATAGTTAATAAGGTGTTTTTTTTTTAAATATAATTCTATGTACTATTGAAATTTCTCAGCCAAGTAGAAGACTTCGCATTATATTTAATTGGACTTGTCGAATTATTGCTTCAAAATAGCTATTAACGGCCTTTAGACCACAAAATTTGCGTTTCGTCCCGGCAATCTCGCTTGGACTCATAGTTGGTTAGTGAGCGCCTTACCAATACGCAATTTTTGTTAAGTTCAGTTCAACTTACATGCATTTTTTGACAAAAAAGCAATGTGAACTATATTCAACAAGATTAAAATTTTAATCATTAAAATTGGAAGATATTGTCCTTGGCCAGACATAGTTAATAAGGTGATTTTTTATAATACAATTCTATATACTACTGAAATTCCTCAGCCAAGTAGAAGACTTAGCATTATATATAATTGGACTTGTCGGACTCATCAGTTGGTTAGTGTGCGCCTTACCAGTACGCAATTTTTGCTGAGTTCAGTTCAAGTTACATGCATTTGTTGACAAAAAAGCAATGTGAACTATATCCAACAAGATTAAAATTTTAATCATTAAAATTGGAAGATTTTGTCCTTGCCGGACATAGTTAATAAGGTGTTTTTTTTTTAAATACAATTCTATGTACTATTGAAATTGCTCAGCCAAGTAGAAGACTTCGCATTATATTTAATTGGACTTGTCGAATTATTGATTCAAAATAGCTTTTAACGGCCTTTAGTCCATACAATTTGCGTTTCGTCCCAGGAATCTCACTTGGACTAATCAGTTGGTTAGTGAGCGCCTTACCAATATGCAATTTTTGTTAAGTTCAGTTCAACTTACATGCATTTTTTGACAAAAAAGGAATGTGAACTATATTCAACAAGATTGAAATTTTAATCATTAAAATTGGAAGATATTGTCCTTGGCAAGACATAGTTGATAAGGTGTTTTTTTTATAATATAATTCTATATACTACTGAAATTCGGCAGCCAAGTAGAAGACTTAGCATTATATTTAATTGGACTTGTGGAATTATTGATTCAAAATAGCTTTTAACGGCCTTAAGTCCATACAATATGCGTTTCGTCCCGGCAATCTAACTTGGACTCATCAGTTGGTTAGTGAGCGCCTTACCAATACGCAATTTGTGTTAAGTTCAGTTCAACTTACATGCATTTTTGACAAAAAAGCAATGTGAACTATATCCAACAAGATTAAAATTTTAATCATTAAAATTGGAAGATTTTGTCCTTGGCCAGACATAGGTAATAAGAAGGTGTTTTTTTTATAATACAGTTCTATATACTACTGAAATTACTCAGCCAAGTAGAAGACCTAGCATTATATTTAATTGGACTTGTCGAGTTATTGATTCAAAATAGCTTTTAAAGGCCTTTAGTCCACAAAATTTGCGTTTCGTCCCGGCAATCTCACTTGGACTCATCAGTTGGTTAGTGAGCGCCTTACCAATACGCAATTTTTGCTGAGTACAGTTCAACTTGCATGCATTTTTTGACAAGAAAGCAATGTGAACTATATCCAACAAGATTAAAATTTTAATCATTAAAATTGGAAGATTTTGTCCTTGGCCAGACATAGTTTACAAGAAGGTGTTTTTTTTTTAATAAAATTCTATATACTATTGAAATTACTACTGAAATTACTCAGCCAAGTTACATGCATTTTTGACAAAAAAGCAATGTGAACTATATTCAACAAGATTAAAATTTTAATCATTAAAATTGGAAGATTTTGTCGTTAGCTAGACATAGTTAATAAGGTGTTTTTTTTAAATATAATTCTATGTACTATTGAAATTTCTCAGCCAAGTAGAAGACTTCGCATTATATTTAATTGGAGTTGTCGAATTATTGCTTCAAAACAGCCATTAACGGCCTTTAGTCCACAAAATTTGCGTTTCGTCCCGGCAATCTCACTTGGACTCATCAGTTGGTTAGTGAGCGAGTTACCAATACGCATTTTTTTTTAAGTTCAGTTCAACTTACATAAATTTTTTGACAAAAAAGCAATGTGAACTATATCCAACAAGATTAAAATTGGAAGATTTTGTCCTTGGCCAGACATAGGTAATAAGAAGGTGTTTTTTATATAATACAATTCTATATACTACTGAAATTACTCAGCCAAATAGAAGACCTAGCATTATATTTAATTGGACTTGTCGAATTATTGATTCAAAATAGCTTTTAACGGCCTTTACTCCACAAAATTTGCGTTTCGTCCCGGCAATCTCACTTGGACTCATCAGTTGGTTAGTGAGCGCTTTACCAATACGCAATTTTGTTAAATTCAGTTTAACTTACATGCATTTTTTGACAAAAAAGCAATGTGAACTATATTCAACAAGATTGAAATTTTAATCATTAAAATTGGAAGATATTGTCCTTGGAAAGACATAGTTAATAAGGTGTTGTTCTTATAATACAATTCTATATACTACTGAAATTCCTCAGCCAAGTAGAAGACTTAGCATTATATTTAATTGGACTTGTCGAATTATTGATTTAAAATAGCTTTTAACGGCCTTTAGTTCACAAAATTTGCATTTCGTCCCGGCAATCTCACTTGGACTCATCAGTTGGTTGGTGAGCGCCTTACCAATACGCAATTTTTTTTAAGTTCAGTTCAACTTACATACATTTTTTGACAAAAAAGCAATGTGAACTATATTCAACAAGATTAAAATTTTAATCATTAAAATTGGAAGATATTGTCCTTGGCCAGACATAGTTAATAAGGTGATTTTTTATAATACAATTCTATATACTACTGAAATTCCTCAGCCAAGTAGAAGACTTAGCATTATATATAATTGGACTTGTCGGACTCATCAGTTGGTTAGTGTGCGCCTTACCAGTACGCAATTTTTGCTGAGTTCAGTTCAAGTTACATGCATTTGTTGACAAAAAAGCAATGTGAACTATATCCAACAAGATTAAAATTTTAATCATTAAAATTGGAAGATTTTGTCCTTGCCGGACATAGTTAATAAGGTGTTTTTTTTTTAAATACAATTCTATGTACTATTGAAATTGCTCAGCCAAGTAGAAGACTTCGCATTATATTTAATTGGACTTGTCGAATTATTGATTCAAAATAGCTTTTAACGGCCTTTAGTCCATACAATTTGCGTTTCGTCCCAGGAATCTCACTTGGACTAATCAGTTGGTTAGTGAGCGCCTTACCAATATGCAATTTTTGTTAAGTTCAGTTCAACTTACATGCATTTTTTGACAAAAAAGGAATGTGAACTATATTCAACAAGATTGAAATTTTAATCATTAAAATTGGAAGATATTGTCCTTGGCAAGACATAGTTGATAAGGTGTTTTTTTTATAATATAATTCTATATACTACTGAAATTCGGCAGCCAAGTAGAAGACTTAGCATTATATTTAATTGGACTTGTGGAATTATTGATTCAAAATAGCTTTTAACGGCCTTAAGTCCATACAATATGCGTTTCGTCCCGGCAATCTAACTTGGACTCATCAGTTGGTTAGTGAGCGCCTTACCAATACGCAATTTGTGTTAAGTTCAGTTCAACTTACATGCATTTTTGACAAAAAAGCAATGTGAACTATATCCAACAAGATTAAAATTTTAATCATTAAAATTGGAAGATTTTGTCCTTGGCCAGACATAGGTAATAAGAAGGTGTTTTTTTTATAATACAGTTCTATATACTACTGAAATTACTCAGCCAAGTAGAAGACCTAGCATTATATTTAATTGGACTTGTCGAGTTATTGATTCAAAATAGCTTTTAAAGGCCTTTAGTCCACAAAATTTGCGTTTCGTCCCGGCAATCTCACTTGGACTCATCAGTTGGTTAGTGAGCGCCTTACCAATACGCAATTTTTGCTGAGTACAGTTCAACTTGCATGCATTTTTTGACAAGAAAGCAATGTGAACTATATCCAACAAGATTAAAATTTTAATCATTAAAATTGGAAGATTTTGTCCTTGGCCAGACATAGTTTACAAGAAGGTGTTTTTTTTTTAATAAAATTCTATATACTATTGAAATTACTACTGAAATTACTCAGCCAAGTTACATGCATTTTTGACAAAAAAGCAATGTGAACTATATTCAACAAGATTAAAATTTTAATCATTAAAATTGGAAGATTTTGTCGTTAGCTAGACATAGTTAATAAGGTGTTTTTTTTAAATATAATTCTATGTACTATTGAAATTTCTCAGCCAAGTAGAAGACTTCGCATTATATTTAATTGGAGTTGTCGAATTATTGCTTCAAAACAGCCATTAACGGCCTTTAGTCCACAAAATTTGCGTTTCGTCCCGGCAATCTCACTTGGACTCATCAGTTGGTTAGTGAGCGAGTTACCAATACGCATTTTTTTTTAAGTTCAGTTCAACTTACATAAATTTTTTGACAAAAAAGCAATGTGAACTATATCCAACAAGATTAAAATTGGAAGATTTTGTCCTTGGCCAGACATAGGTAATAAGAAGGTGTTTTTTATATAATACAATTCTATATACTACTGAAATTACTCAGCCAAATAGAAGACCTAGCATTATATTTAATTGGACTTGTCGAATTATTGATTCAAAATAGCTTTTAACGGCCTTTACTCCACAAAATTTGCGTTTCGTCCCGGCAATCTCACTTGGACTCATCAGTTGGTTAGTGAGCGCTTTACCAATACGCAATTTTGTTAAATTCAGTTTAACTTACATGCATTTTTTGACAAAAAAGCAATGTGAACTATATTCAACAAGATTGAAATTTTAATCATTAAAATTGGAAGATATTGTCCTTGGAAAGACATAGTTAATAAGGTGTTGTTCTTATAATACAATTCTATATACTACTGAAATTCCTCAGCCAAGTAGAAGACTTAGCATTATATTTAATTGGACTTGTCGAATTATTGATTTAAAATAGCTTTTAACGGCCTTTAGTTCACAAAATTTGCATTTCGTCCCGGCAATCTCACTTGGACTCATCAGTTGGTTGGTGAGCGCCTTACCAATACGCAATTTTTTTTAAGTTCAGTTCAACTTACATACATTTTTTGACAAAAAAGCAATGTGAACTATATCCAACAAGATTAAAATTGGAAGATTTTGTCGTTGGCCAGACATAGGTAATAAGAAGGTGTTTTTTTCTTATAATACAATTCTTCTATATACTACTGAAATTACTCAGCCAAGTAGAAGACCTAGCATTATATTTAATTGCACTTGTCGAATTATTGATTCAAAATAGCTTTTAACGTCCACAAAATTTGCGTTTCGTTACGGCAATCTCACTTGGACTCATCAGTTGGTTAGTGAGCGCTTTACCAATACGCAATTTTGTTAAGTTCAGTTTAACTTACATGCATTTTTTGACAAAAAAGCAATGTGAACTATATTCAACAAGATTGAAATTTTAATCATTAAAATTGGAAGATATTGTCCTTGGAAAGACAGAGTTAATAAGGTGTTGTTCTTAAAATACAATTCTATATACTACTGAAATTCCTCAGCCAAATAGAAGACTTAGCATTATATTTAATTGGACTTGTCGAATTATTGATTTAAAATAGCTTTTAACGGCCTTTAGTTCACAAAATTTGCATTTCGTCCCGGCAATCTCACTTGGACTCATCAGTTGGTTGGTGAGCGCCTTACCAATACGCAATTTTTTTTAAGTTCAGTTCAACTTACATAAATTTTTTGACAAAAAAGCAATGTGAACTATATCCAACAAGATTAAAATTTTAATCATTAAATTTGGAAGATTTTGTCCTTAGCCGGACATACTCGTAGTTAATAAGGTGTTTTTTTTAAATACAATTCTATGTACTATTGAAATTGCTCAGCCAAGTAGAAGACTTCGCATTATATTTAATTGGACTTGTCGAATTATTGATTCAAAAAAGCTTTTAACGGCCTTTAGTCCATACAATTTGCGTTTCGTCCCGGCAATCTAACTTGGACTCATCAGTTGGTTAGTGAGCGCCTTACCAATACGCAATTTTTGTTAAGTTCAGTTCAACTTACATGCATTTTTTGAGAAAAAAGCAATGTGAACTATATTCAACTAGATTGAAATTTTAATCATTAAAATTGGAAGATTTTGTCCTTCGCCAGACATAGTTTACAAGAAGGTGTTTTTTTTTTAATAAAATTCTATATACTATTGAAATTACTACTGAAATTACTCAGCCAAGTTACATGCATTTTTGACAAAAAAGCAATGTGAACTATATTCAACAAGATTAAAATTTTAATCATTAAAATTGGAAGATTTTGTCGTTAGCCAGACATAGTTAATAAGGTGTTTTTTTTTTAAATATAATTCTATGTACTATTGAAATTTCTCAGCCAAGTAGAAGACTTCGCATTATATTTAATTGGACTTGTCGAATTATTGCTTCAAAATAGCTATTAACGGCCTTTAGACCACAAAATTTGCGTTTCGTCCCGGCAATCTCGCTTGGACTCATAGTTGGTTAGTGAGCGCCTTACCAATACGCAATTTTTGTTAAGTTCAGTTCAACTTACATGCATTTTTTGACAAAAAAGCAATGTGAACTATATTCAACAAGATTAAAATTTTAATCATTAAAATTGGAAGATATTGTCCTTGGCCAGACATAGTTAATAAGGTGATTTTTTATAATACAATTCTATATACTACTGAAATTCCTCAGCCAAGTAGAAGACTTAGCATTATATATAATTGGACTTGTCGGACTCATCAGTTGGTTAGTGTGCGCCTTACCAGTACGCAATTTTTGCTGAGTTCAGTTCAAGTTACATGCATTTGTTGACAAAAAAGCAATGTGAACTATATCCAACAAGATTAAAATTTTAATCATTAAAATTGGAAGATTTTGTCCTTGCCGGACATAGTTAATAAGGTGTTTTTTTTTTAAATACAATTCTATGTACTATTGAAATTGCTCAGCCAAGTAGAAGACTTCGCATTATATTTAATTGGACTTGTCGAATTATTGATTCAAAATAGCTTTTAACGGCCTTTAGTCCATACAATTTGCGTTTCGTCCCAGGAATCTCACTTGGACTAATCAGTTGGTTAGTGAGCGCCTTACCAATATGCAATTTTTGTTAAGTTCAGTTCAACTTACATGCATTTTTTGACAAAAAAGGAATGTGAACTATATTCAACAAGATTGAAATTTTAATCATTAAAATTGGAAGATATTGTCCTTGGCAAGACATAGTTGATAAGGTGTTTTTTTTATAATATAATTCTATATACTACTGAAATTCGGCAGCCAAGTAGAAGACTTAGCATTATATTTAATTGGACTTGTGGAATTATTGATTCAAAATAGCTTTTAACGGCCTTAAGTCCATACAATATGCGTTTCGTCCCGGCAATCTAACTTGGACTCATCAGTTGGTTAGTGAGCGCCTTACCAATACGCAATTTGTGTTAAGTTCAGTTCAACTTACATGCATTTTTGACAAAAAAGCAATGTGAACTATATCCAACAAGATTAAAATTTTAATCATTAAAATTGGAAGATTTTGTCCTTGGCCAGACATAGGTAATAAGAAGGTGTTTTTTTTATAATACAGTTCTATATACTACTGAAATTACTCAGCCAAGTAGAAGACCTAGCATTATATTTAATTGGACTTGTCGAGTTATTGATTCAAAATAGCTTTTAAAGGCCTTTAGTCCACAAAATTTGCGTTTCGTCCCGGCAATCTCACTTGGACTCATCAGTTGGTTAGTGAGCGCCTTACCAATACGCAATTTTTGCTGAGTACAGTTCAACTTGCATGCATTTTTTGACAAGAAAGCAATGTGAACTATATCCAACAAGATTAAAATTTTAATCATTAAAATTGGAAGATTTTGTCCTTGGCCAGACATAGTTTACAAGAAGGTGTTTTTTTTTTAATAAAATTCTATATACTATTGAAATTACTACTGAAATTACTCAGCCAAGTTACATGCATTTTTGACAAAAAAGCAATGTGAACTATATTCAACAAGATTAAAATTTTAATCATTAAAATTGGAAGATTTTGTCGTTAGCTAGACATAGTTAATAAGGTGTTTTTTTTAAATATAATTCTATGTACTATTGAAATTTCTCAGCCAAGTAGAAGACTTCGCATTATATTTAATTGGAGTTGTCGAATTATTGCTTCAAAACAGCCATTAACGGCCTTTAGTCCACAAAATTTGCGTTTCGTCCCGGCAATCTCACTTGGACTCATCAGTTGGTTAGTGAGCGAGTTACCAATACGCATTTTTTTTTAAGTTCAGTTCAACTTACATAAATTTTTTGACAAAAAAGCAATGTGAACTATATCCAACAAGATTAAAATTGGAAGATTTTGTCCTTGGCCAGACATAGGTAATAAGAAGGTGTTTTTTATATAATACAATTCTATATACTACTGAAATTACTCAGCCAAATAGAAGACCTAGCATTATATTTAATTGGACTTGTCGAATTATTGATTCAAAATAGCTTTTAACGGCCTTTACTCCACAAAATTTGCGTTTCGTCCCGGCAATCTCACTTGGACTCATCAGTTGGTTAGTGAGCGCTTTACCAATACGCAATTTTGTTAAATTCAGTTTAACTTACATGCATTTTTTGACAAAAAAGCAATGTGAACTATATTCAACAAGATTGAAATTTTAATCATTAAAATTGGAAGATATTGTCCTTGGAAAGACATAGTTAATAAGGTGTTGTTCTTATAATACAATTCTATATACTACTGAAATTCCTCAGCCAAGTAGAAGACTTAGCATTATATTTAATTGGACTTGTCGAATTATTGATTTAAAATAGCTTTTAACGGCCTTTAGTTCACAAAATTTGCATTTCGTCCCGGCAATCTCACTTGGACTCATCAGTTGGTTGGTGAGCGCCTTACCAATACGCAATTTTTTTTAAGTTCAGTTCAACTTACATACATTTTTTGACAAAAAAGCAATGTGAACTATATCCAACAAGATTAAAATTGGAAGATTTTGTCGTTGGCCAGACATAGGTAATAAGAAGGTGTTTTTTTCTTATAATACAATTCTTCTATATACTACTGAAATTACTCAGCCAAGTAGAAGACCTAGCATTATATTTAATTGCACTTGTCGAATTATTGATTCAAAATAGCTTTTAACGTCCACAAAATTTGCGTTTCGTTACGGCAATCTCACTTGGACTCATCAGTTGGTTAGTGAGCGCTTTACCAATACGCAATTTTGTTAAGTTCAGTTTAACTTACATGCATTTTTTGACAAAAAAGCAATGTGAACTATATTCAACAAGATTGAAATTTTAATCATTAAAATTGGAAGATATTGTCCTTGGAAAGACAGAGTTAATAAGGTGTTGTTCTTAAAATACAATTCTATATACTACTGAAATTCCTCAGCCAAATAGAAGACTTAGCATTATATTTAATTGGACTTGTCGAATTATTGATTTAAAATAGCTTTTAACGGCCTTTAGTTCACAAAATTTGCATTTCGTCCCGGCAATCTCACTTGGACTCATCAGTTGGTTGGTGAGCGCCTTACCAATACGCAATTTTTTTTAAGTTCAGTTCAACTTACATAAATTTTTTGACAAAAAAGCAATGTGAACTATATCCAACAAGATTAAAATTTTAATCATTAAATTTGGAAGATTTTGTCCTTAGCCGGACATACTCGTAGTTAATAAGGTGTTTTTTTTAAATACAATTCTATGTACTATTGAAATTGCTCAGCCAAGTAGAAGACTTCGCATTATATTTAATTGGACTTGTCGAATTATTGATTCAAAAAAGCTTTTAACGGCCTTTAGTCCATACAATTTGCGTTTCGTCCCGGCAATCTAACTTGGACTCATCAGTTGGTTAGTGAGCGCCTTACCAATACGCAATTTTTGTTAAGTTCAGTTCAACTTACATGCATTTTTTGAGAAAAAAGCAATGTGAACTATATTCAACTAGATTGAAATTTTAATCATTAAAATTGGAAGATTTTGTCCTTCGCCAGACATAGGTAATAAGGTGTTTTTTTTATAATACAATTCTATATACTACTGAAATTACTCAGCCAAGTAGGAGACCTAGCATTATATTTAATTGGACTTGTCGAATTATTGATTCAAAATAGCTTTTAACGGCCTTTAGTCCACAAAATTTGCGTTTCGTCCCGGCAATCTCACTTGGAGTCATCAGTTGGTTAGTGAGCGCCTTACCAATACGCAATTTTTGTTAAGTTCAGTTCAACTTACATGCATATTTGAGAGCAATGTGAACTATATCCAACAAGATTAAAATTTTAATCATAAAAATTGGAAGATTTTGTCCTTGGCCAGACATAGGTAATAAGAAGGTGTTTTTTTTTATAATACAATTCTATATACGATTGAAATTACTCAGCCAAGTAGAAGACTTAGCATTATATTTAATTGGACTTGTCGAATTATTGATTAAAAATAGCTTTTAACGGCCTTTAGTCCACACAATTTGCATTTCGTCCCGGCAATCTCACTTGGACTCATAAGTTGGTTAGTGAGTGCTTTACCATTACGCAATTTTTGTTAAGTTGAGTTTAACTTACATGCATTTTTTGACAAAAAAGCAATGTGAACTATATCCAACAAGATTAAAAATTTAATCATTAAAATTGGAAGATTTTGTCCTTGGCCAGGCATAGTTAATAATAAGGTGTTTTTTTTTATAATACAATTCCGTATACTATTGAAATTACTCAGCCAAGTAGAAGACTTAGCATTATATTTAATTGGACTTGTCGAATTATTGATTCAAAATAGCTTTTAACGGCCTTTAGTCCATACAATTTGCGTTTCGTCTCAGGAATCTCACTTGGACTCATCAGTTGGTTAGTGAGCGCCTTACCAATACGCAATTTTTGTTAAGTTCAGTTCAACTTACATGCATTTTTTGACAAAAAAGCAATGTGAACTATATCCAACAAGATTAAAATTGGAAGATTTTGTCGTTGGCCAGACATAGGTAATAAGAAGGTGTTTTTTTCTTATAATACAATTCTTCTATATACTACTGAAATTACTCAGCCAAGTAGAAAACCTAGCATTATATTTAATTGCACTTGTCGAATTATTGATTCAAAATAGCTTTTAACGTCCACAAAATTTGCGTTTCGTTACGGCAATCTCACTTGGACTCATCAGTTGGTTAGTGAGCGCTTTACCAATACGCAATTTTGTTAAGTTCAGTTTAACTTACATGCATTTTTTGACAAAAAAGCAATGTGAACTATATTCAACAAGATTGAAATTTTAATCATTAAAATTGGAAGATATTGTCCTTGGAAAGACATAGTTAATAAGGTGTTGTTCTTATAATACAATTCTATATACTACTGAATTATTGATTTTAAATAGCTTTTAACGGCCTTTAGTTCACAAAATTTGCATTTCGTCCCGGCAATCTCACTTGGACTCATCAGTTGGTTGGTGAGCGCCTTACCAATACGCAATTTTTTTTAAGTTCAGTTCAACTTACATAAATTTTTTGACAAAAAAGCAATGTGAACTATATCCAACAAGATTAAAATTGGAAGATTTTGTCGTTGGCCAGACATAGGTAATAAGAAGGTGTTTTTTTCTTATAATACAATTCTTCTATATACTACTGAAATTACTCAGCCAAGTAGAAGACCTAGCATTATATTTAATTGCACTTGTCGAATTATTGATTCAAAATAGCTTTTAACGTCCACAAAATTTGCGTTTCGTTACGGCAATCTCACTTGGACTCATCAGTTGGTTAGTGAGCGCTTTACCAATACGCAATTTTGTTAAGTTCAGTTTAACTTACATGCATTTTTTGACAAAAAAGCAATGTGAACTATATTCAACAAGATTGAAATTTTAATCATTAAAATTGGAAGATATTGTCCTTGGAAAGACATAGTTAATAAGGTGTTGTTCTTATAATACAATTCTATATACTACTGAAATTGGAAGATTTTGTCGTTGGCCAGACATAGGTAATAAGAAGGTGTTTTTTTCTTATAATACAATTCTTCTATATACTACTGAAATTACTCAGCCAAGTAGAAGACTTAGCATTATATTTAATTGGACTTGTCGAATTATTGATTTAAAATAGCTTTTAACGGCCTTTAGTTAACAAAATTTGCATTTCGTCCCGGCAATCTCACTTTGACTCATCAGTTGGTTGGTGAGCGCCTTACCAATACGCAATTTTTTTTAAGTTCAGTTCAACTTACATACATTTTTTGACAAAAAAGCAATGTGAACTATATCCAACAAGATTAAAATTTTAATCATTAAATTTGGAAGATTTTGTCCTTAGCCGGACATACTCGTAGTTAATAAGGTGTTTTTTTTAAATACAATTCTATGTACTATTGAAATTGCTCAGCCAAGTAGAAGACTTCGCATTATATTTAATTGGACTTGTCGAATTATTGATTCAAAAAAGCTTTTAACGGCTTTTAGTCCATACAATTTGCGTTTCGTCCCGGCAATCTAACTTGGACTCATCAGTTGGTTAGTGAGCGCCTTACCAATACGCAATTTTTGTTAAGTTCAGTTCAACTTACATGCATTTTTTGACAAAAAAGCAATGTGAACTATATTCAACTAGATTGAAATTTTAATCATTAAAATTGGAAGATTTTGTCCTTGGCCAGACATAGGTAATAAGGTGTTTTTTTTATAATACAATTCTATATACTACTGAAATTACTCAGCCAAGTAGGAGACCTAGCATTATATTTAATTGGACTTGTCGAATTATTGATTCAAAATAGCTTTTAACGGCCTTTAGTCTACAAAATTTGCGTTTCGTCCCGGCAATCTCACTTGGAGTCATCAGTTGGTTAGTGAGCGCCTTACCAATACGCAATTTTTGTTAAGTTCAGTTCAACTTACATGCATATTTGAGAGCAATGTGAACTATATCCAACAAGATTAAAATTTTAATCATAAAAATTGGAAGATTTTGTCCTTGGCCAGACATAGGTTATAAGAAGGTGTTTTTTTTATAATACAATTCTATATACGATTGAAATTACTCAGCCAAGTAGAAGACTTAGCATTATATTTAATTGGACTTGTCGAATTATTGATTAAAAATAGCTTTTAACGGCCTTTAGTCCACACAATTTGCATTTCGTCCCGGCAATCTCACTTGGACTCATAAGTTGGTTAGTGAGTGCCTTACCATTACGCAATTTTTGTTAAGTTCAGTTTAACTTACATGCATTTTTTGACAAAAAAGCAATGTGAACTATATCCAAAAAGATTAAAAATTTAATCATTAAAATTGGAAGATTTTGTCCTTGGCCAGGCATAGTTAATAATAAGGTGTTTTTTTTTATAATACAATTCCGTATACTATTGAAATTACTCAGCCAAGTAGAAGACTTAGCATTATATTTAATTGGACTTGTCGAATTATTGATTCAAAATAGCTTTTAACGGCCTTTAGTCCATACAATTTGCGTTTCGTCCCAGGAATCTCACTTGGACTCATCAGTTGGTTAGTGAGCGCCTTACCAATACGCAATTTTTGTTAAGTTCAGTTCAACTTACATGCATTTTTTGACAAAAAAGCAATGTGAACTATATCCAACAAGATTAAAATTGGAAGATTTTGTCGTTGGCCAGACATAGGTAATAAAAAGGTGTTTTTTTCTTATAATACAATTCTTCTATATACTACTGAAATTACTCAGCCAAGTAGAAGACCTAGCATTATATTTAATTGCACTTGTCGAATTATTGATTCAAAATAGCTTTTAACGTCCACAAAATTTGCGTTTCGTTACGGCAATCTCACCTGGACTCATCAGTTGGTTAGTGAGCGCTTTACCAATACGCAATTTTGTTAAGTTCAGTTTAACTTACATGCATTTTTTGACAAAAAAGCAATGTGAAGTATATTCAACAAGATTGAAATTTTAATCATTAAAATTGGAAGATATTGTCCTTGGAAAGACATAGTTAATAAGGTGTTGTTTTTATAATACAATTCTATATACTACTGAAATTCCTCAGCCAAGTAGAAGACTTAGCATTATATTTAATTGGACTTGTCGAATTATTGATTAAAAAAAGCTTTTAACGGCCTTTAGTCCACAAAAATTGCATTTCGTCGCGGCAATCTCACTTGGACTCATAAGTTGGTTAGTGAGTGCTTTACCATTACGCAATTTTTGTTAAGTTCAGTTTAACTTACATGCATTTTTTGACAAAAAAGCAATGTGAACTATATCCAACAAGATTAAAATTTTAATCATTAAATTTGGAAGATTTTGTCCTTAGCCGGACATACTCGTAGTTAATAAGGTGTTTTTTTTAAATACAATTCTATGTACTATTGAAATTGCTCAGCCAAGTAGAAGACTTCGCATTATATTTAATTGGACTTGTCGAATTATTGATTCAAAAAAGCTTTTAACGGCCTTTAGTCCATACAATTTGCGTTTCGTCCCGGCAATCTAACTTGGACTCATCAGTTGGTTAGTGAGCGCCTTACCAATACGCAATTTTTTTCAAGTTCAGTTCAACTTACATAAATTTTTTGACAAAAAAGCAATGTGAACTATATCCAACAAGATTAAAATTGGAAGATTTTGTCCTTGGCCAGACATAGGTAATAAGAAGGTGTTTTTTATATAATACAATTCTATATACTACTGAAATTACTCAGCCAAGTAGAAGACCTACCATTATATTTAATTGGACTTATCGAATTATTGATTCAAAATAGCTTTTAACGGCTTTTAGTCCACAAAATTTGCGTTTCGTCCCGGCAATCTCACTTGGACTCATCAGTTGGTTAGTGAGCGCCTTACCAATACGCAATTTTTGTTAAGTTCAGTTCAACTTACATGCATTTTTTGACAAAAAAGCAATGTGAACTATATCCAACAAGATTAAAATTTTAATCATTAAATTTGGAAGATTTTGTCCTTAGCCGGACATACTCGTAGTTAATAAGGTGTTTTTTTTAAATACAATTCTATGTACTATTGAAATTGCTCAGCCAAGTAGAAGAATTCGCATTATATTTAATTGGACTTGTCGAATTATTGATTCAAAAAAGCTTTTAACGGCCTTTAGTCCATACAATTTGCGTTTCGTCCCGGCAATCTAACTTGGACTCAGCAGTTGGTTAGTGAGCGCCTTACCAATACGCAATTTTTGTTAAGTTCAGTTCAACTTACATGCATTTTTTGACAAAAAAGCAATGTGAACTATATTCAACTAGATTGAAATTTTAATCATTAAAATTGGAAGATTTTGTCCTTGGCCAGACATAGGTAATAAGGTGTTTTTTTTATAATACAATTCTATATACTACTGAATTTACTCAGCCAAGTAGGAGACCTAGCATTATATTTAATTGGACTTGTCGAATTATTGATTCAAAATAGCTTTTAACGGCCTTTAGTCCACAAAATTTGCGTTTCGTCCCGGCAATCTCACTTGGGCTCATAGTTGGTTAGTGAGCGCCTTACCAATACGCAATTTTTGTTAAGTTCAGTTCAACTTATATGCATTTTTTGACAAAAAAGCAATGTGAACTATATTCAACAAGATTAAAATTTTAATCATTAAAATTGGAAGATATTGTCCTTGGCCAGACATAGTTAATAAGGTGTTTTTTTTATGATACAATTTTATATACTACTGAAATTCCTCAGCCAAGTAGAAGACAGCATTATATATAATTGGACTTGTCGGACTCATCAGTTGGTTAGTGAGCGCCTTACCAGTACGCAATTTTTGCTGAGTTCAGTTCAAGTTACATGCATTTGTTGAAAAAAAAGCAATGTGAACTATATCCAACAAGATTAAAATTTTAATCATTAAAATTGGAAGATTTTGTCCTTGGCCGGACATAGTTAATAAGGTGTTTTTTTTGAAATACAATTCTATGTACTATTGAAATTGCTCAGCCAAGTAGAAGACTTCGCATTATATTTAATTGGACTTGTCGAATTATTGATTCAAAATAGCTTTTAACGGCCTTTAGTCCACAAAATTTGCGTTGCGTCCCGGCAATCTCACTTGGACTCATCACTTGGTTAGTGAGCGCCTTACCAATACGCAATTTTTGTTAAGTTCAGTTCAACTTACATGCATTTTTTGACAAAAAAGCAGTGTGAACTATATTCAACAAGATTGAAATTTTAATCATTAAAATTGGAAGATATTGTCCTTGGCAAGACATAGTTAATAAGGTGTTTTTTTTATAATACAATTCTATATACTACTGAAATTCCTCAGCCAAGTAGAAGACTTAGCATTATATTTAATTGGACTTGTCGAATTATTGATTAAAAATAGCTTTTAACGGCCTTTAGTCCATACAATTTGCGTTTCGTCCCAGGAATCTCACTTGGACTCATCAGTTGGTTAGTGAGCGCCTTACCAATACGCAATTTTTGTTAAGTTCAGTTCAACTTACATGCATTTTTTGACAAAAAAGCAATGTGAACTATATTCAACAAGATTGAAATTTTAATCATTAAAATTGGAAGATATTGTCCTTGGAAAGACATAGTTAATAAGGTGTTGTTTTTATAATACAATTCTATATACTACTGAAATTCCTCAGCCAAGTAGAAGACTTAGCATTATATTTAATTGGACTTGTCGAATTATTGATTCAAAATAGCTTTTAACGGCTTTTAGTCCATACAATTTGCGTTTCGTCCCGGCAATCTCACTTGGAGTCATCAGTTGGTTAGTGAGCGCCTTACCAATACGCAATTTTTGTTAAGTTCAGTTCAACTTACATGCATTTTTGAGAAAAAAGCAATGTGAAATATATCCAACAAGATTAAAATTTTAATCATAAAAATTGGAAGATTTTGTCCTTGGCCAGACATAGGTAATAAGAAGGTGTTTTTTTTTTATAATACAATTCTTCTATATACTACTGAAATTACTCAGCCAAGTAGAAGACCTAGCATTATATTTAATTGCACTTGTCGAATTATTGATTCAAAATAGCTTTTAACGTCCACAAAATTTGCGTTTCGTTACGGCAATCTCACTTGGACTCATCAGTTGGTTAGTGAGCGCTTTACCAATACGCAATTTTGTTAAGTTCAGTTTAACTTACATGCATTTTTTGACAAAAAAGCAATGTGAACTATATTCAACAAGATTGAAATTTTAATCATTAAAATTGGAAGATATTGTCCTTGGAAAGACATAGTTAATAAGGTGTTGTTTTTATAATACAATTCTATATACTACTGAAATTCCTCAGCCAAGTAGAAGACTTAGCATTATATTTAATTGGACTTGTCGAATTATTGATTCAAAATAGCTTTTAACGGCTTTTAGTCCATACAATTTGCGTTTCGTCCCGGCAATCTCACTTGGAGTCATCAGTTGGTTAGTGAGCGCCTTACCAATACGCAATTTTTGTTAAGTTCAGTTCAACTTACATGTATTTTTGAGAAAAAAGCAATGTGAACTATATCCAACAAGATTAAAATTTTAATCATAAAAATTGGAAGATTTTGTCCTTGGCCAGACATAGGTAATAAGATGGTGTTTTTTTTATAATACAATTCTATATACGATTGAAATTACTCAGCCAAGTAGAAGACTTAGTATTATATTTAATTGGACTTGTCGAATTATTGATTAAAAATAGCTTTTAACGGCCTTTAGTCCACACAATTTGCATTTCGTCCCGGCAATCTCACTTGGACTCATAAGTTGGTTAGTGAGTGCTTTACCATTACGCAATTTTTGTTAAGTTCAGTTTAACTTACATGCATTTTTTGACAAAAAAGCAATGTGAACTATATCCAACAAGATTAAAAATTTAATCATTAAAATTGGAAGATTTTGTCCTTGGCCAGGCATAGTTAATAATAAGGTGTTTTTTTTTGTAATACAATTCCGTATACTATTGAAATTACTCAGCCAAGTAGAAGACTTAGCAATATATTTAATTGGACTTGTCGAATTATTGATTCAAAATAGCTTTTAACGGCCTTTAGTCCATACAATTTGCGTTTAGTCCCAGAAATCTCACTTGGACTCATCAGTTGGTTAGTGAGCGCCTTACCAATACGCAATTTTTGTTAAGTTCAGTTCAACTAACATGCATTTTTTGACAAAAAAGCAATGTGAACTATATCCAACAAGATTAAAATTGGAAGATTTTGTCGTTGGCCAGACATAGGTAATAAGAAGGTGTTTTTTTCTTATAATACAATTCTTCTATATACTACTGAAATTACTCAGCCAAGTAGAAGACCTAGCATTATATTTAATTGCACTTGTCGAATTATTGATTCAAAATAGCTTTTAACGTCCACAAAATTTGCGTTTCGTTACGGCAATCTCACCTGGACTCATCAGTTGGTTAGTAAGCGCTTTACCAATACGCAATTTTGTTAAGTTCAGTTTAACTTAAATGCATTTTTTGACAAAAAAGCAATGTGAACTATATTCAACAAGATTGAAATTTTAATCATTAAAATTGGAAGATATTGTCCTTGGAAAGACATAGTTAATAAGGTGTTGTTTTTATAATACAATTCTATATACTACTGAAATTCCTCAGCCAAGTAGAAGACTTAGCATTATATTTAATTGGACTTGTCGAATTATTGATTAAAAAAAGCTTTTAACGGCCTTTAGTCCACAAAATTTGCATTTCGTCCCGGCAATCTCACTTGGACTCATAAGTAGGTTAGTGAGTGCTTTACCATTACGCAATTTTTGTTAAGTTCAGTTTAACTTACATGCATTTTTTGACAAAAAAGCAATGTGAACTATATCCAACAAGATTAAAATTTTAATCATTAAATTTGGAAGATTTTGTCCTTAGCCGGACATACTCGTAGTTAATAAGGTGTTTTTTTAAATACAATTCTATGTACTATTGAAGTTGCTCAGCCAAGTAGAAGACTTCGCATTATATTTAATTGGACTTGTCGAATTTTTGATTCAAAATAGCTTTTAACGTCCACAAAATTTGCGTTTCGTTACGGCAATCTCACTTGGACTCATCAGTTGGTTAGTGAGCGCTTTACCAATACGCAATTTTTGTTAAGTTCAGTTCAACTTACATGCATTTTTGACAAAAAAGCAATGTGAACTATATCCAACAAGATTAAAATTTTAATCATTAAAATTGGAAGATATTGTCCTTGGCAAGACATAGTTAATAAGGTGTTTTTTTTATAATATAATTCTATATACTACTGAAATTCCTCAGCCAAGTAGAAAACTTAGCATTTTATTTAATTGGACTTGTGGAATTATTGATTCAAAATAGCTTTTAACGGCCTTTAGTCCATACAATTTGCGTTTCGTCCCGGCAATCTCACTTGGACTCATCAGTTGGTTAGTGAGCGCCTTACCAATACGCAATTTTTGTTAAGTTCAGTTCAACTTACATGCATTTTTGACAAAAAAGCAATGTGAACTATATCCAACAAGATTAAAATTTTAATCATTAAAATTGGAAGACTTTGTCCTTGGCCAGACATAGGTAATAAGAAGATGTTTTTTTATAATACAATTCTATATACTACTGAAATTACTCAGCCAAGTAGAAGACTTAGCATTATATTTAATTGGACTTGTCGAATTATTGATTTAAAATAGCTTTTAACGGCCTTCAGTTCACAAAATTTGCGTTTCGTCCCGGCAATCTCACTTGGACTCATCAGTTGGTTGGTGAGCGCCTTACCAATTCGCAATTTTTTTTAAGTTCAGTTCAACTTACATAAATTTTTTGACAAAATAGCAATGTGAACTATATCCAACAAGATTAAAATTGGAAGATTTTGTCCTTGGCCAGACATAGGTAATAAGAAGGTGTTTTTTATATAATACAATTCTATATACTACTGAAATTAATCAGCCAAGTAGAAGACCTAGCATTATATTTAATTGGACTTGTCGAATTATTGATTCAAAATAGCTTTTAACGGCCTTTAGTCCACAAAATGTGCGTTTCGTCCCGGCAAACTCACTTGGACTCATCAGTTGGTTAGTGAGCGCCTTAGCAATACGCAATTTTTGTTAAGTTCAGTTCAACTTACATGCATTTTTTGACAAAAAAGCAATGTGAACTATATCCAACAAGATTAAAATTTTAATCATTAAAATTGGAAGATTTTGTCCTTGGCCAGACATAGGTAATAAGAAGGTGTTTTTTTTTATAATACAATTCTATATACTACTGAAATTACTCAGCCAAGTAGAAGACCTAGCATTATATTTAATTGGACTTGTCGAGTTATTGATTCAAAATAGCTTTTAAGGGCCTTTAGTCCACAAAATTTGCGTTTCGTCCCGGCAATCTCACTTGGACTCATCAGTTGGTTAGTGAGCGCCTTACCAATACGCAATTTTTGCTGAGTACAGTTCAACTTGCATGCATTTTTTGACAAGAAAGCAATGTGAACTATATCCAACAAGATTAAAATTTTAATCATTAAAATTGGAAGAATTTGTCCTTGGCCAGACATAGTTTACAAGAAGGTGTTTTTTTTTAAATAAAATTCTATATACTATTGAAATTACTACTGAAATTACTCAGCCAAGTTACATGCATTTTTGACAAAAAAGCAATGTGAACTATATTCAACAAGATTAAAATTTTAATCATTAAAATTGGAAGATTTTGTCGTTAGCCAGACATAGTTAATAAGGTGTTTTTTTTTAAATATAATTCTATGTACTATTGAAATTTCTCAGCCAAGTAGAAGACTTCGCATTATATTTAATTGGACTTGTCGAATTATTGCTTCAAAATAGCTATTAACGGCCTTTAGACCACAAAATTTGCGTTTCGTCCCGGCAATCTCGCTTGGACTCATAGTTGGTTAGTGAGCGCCTTACCAATACGCAATTTTTGTTAAGTTCAGTTCATCTTACATGCATTTTTTGACAAAAAAGCAATGTGAACTATATCCAACAAGATTAAAATTTTAATCATTAAATTTGGAAGATTTTGTCCTTAGCCGGACATACTCGTAGTTAATAAGGTGTTTTTTTTAAATACAATTCTATGTACTATTGAAATTGCTCAGCCAAGTAGAAGACTTCGCATTATATTTAATTGGACTTGTCGAATTATTGATTCAAAAAAGCTTTTAACGGCCTTTAGTCCATAAATTTGCGTTTCGTCCCGGCAATCTAACTTGGACTCATCAGTTGGTTAGTGAGCGCCTTACTAATACGCAATTTTTGTTAAGTTCAGTTCAACTTACATGCATTTTTTGACAAAAAAGCAATGTGAACTATATTCAACTAGATTGAAATTTTAATCATTAAAATTGGAAGATTTTGTCCTTGGCCAGACATAGGTAATAAGGTGTTTTTTTTATAATACAATTCTATATACTACTGAATTTATTCAGCCAAGTAGGAGACCTAGCATTATATTTAATTGGACTTGTCGAATTATTGATTCAAAATAGCTTTTAACGGCCTTTAGTCCACAAAATTTGCGTTTCGTCCCGGCAATCTCACTTGGACTCATAGTTGGTTAGTGAGCGCCTTACCAATACGCAATTTTTGTTAAGTTCAGTTCAACTTATATGCATTTTTTGACAAAAAAGCAATGTGAACTATATTCAACAAGATTAAAATTTTAATCATTAAAATTGGAAGATATTGTCCTTGGCCAGACATAGTTAATAAGGTGTTTTTTTTATGATACAATTTTATATACTACTGAAATTCCTCAGCCAAGTAGAAGACAGCATTATATATAATTGGACTTGTCGGACTCATCAGTTGGTTAGTGAGCGCCTTACCAGTACGCAATTTTTGCTGAGTTCAGTTCAAGTTACATGCATTTGTTGAAAAAAAAGCAATATGAACTATATCCAACAAGATTAAAATTTTAATCATTAAAATTGGAAGATTTTGTCCTTGGCCGGACATAGTTAATAAGGTGTTTTTTTTAAATACAATTCTATGTACTATTGAAATTGCTCAGCCAAGTAGAAGACTTCGCATTATATTTAATTGGACTTGTCGAATTATTGATTCAAAATAGCTTTTAACGGCCTTTAGTCCACAAAATTTGCGTTTCGTCCCGGCAATCTCACTTGGACTCATCACTTGGTTAGTGAGCGCCTTACCAATACGCAATTTTTGTTAAGTTCAGTTCAACTTACATGCATTTTTTGACAAAAAAGCAGTGTGAACTATATTCAACAAGATTGAAATTTTAATCATTAAAATTGGAAGATATTGTCCTTGGCAAGACATAGTTAATAAGGTGTTTTTTTTATAATACAATTCTATATACTACTGAAATTCCTCAGCCAAGTAGAAGACTTAGCATTATTTTTAATTGGACTTGTCGAATTATTGATTAAAAATAGCTCTTAACGGCCTTTAGTCCATACAATTTGCGTTTCGTCCCAGGAATCTCACTTGGACTCATCAGTTGGTTAGTGAGCGCCTTACCAATACGCAATTTTTGTTAAGTTCAGTTCAACTTACATGCATTTTTTGACAAAAAAGCAATGTGAACTATATCCAACAAGATTAAAATTGGAAGATTTTGTCGTTGGCCAGACATAGGTAATAAGAAGGTGTTTTTTTTTTTATAATACAATTCTTCTATATACTACTGAAATTACTCAGCCAAGTAGAAGACCTAGCATTATATTTAATTGCACTTGTCGAATTATTGATTCAAAATAGCTTTTAACGTCCACAAAATTTGCGTTTCGTTACGGCAATCTCACTTGGACTCATCAGTTGGTTAGTGAGCGCTTTACCAATACGCAATTTTGTTAAGTTCAGTTTAACTTACATGCATTTTTTGACAAAAAAGCAATGTGAACTATATTCAACAAGATTGAAATTTTAATCATTAAAATTGGAAGATATTGTCCTTGGAAAGACATAGTTAAGCCAAGTAGAAGACTTAGCATTATATTTAATTGGACTTGTCGAATTATTGATTCAAAATAGCTTTTAACGGCTTTTAGTCCATACAATTTGCGTTTCGTCCCGGCAATCTCACTTCGAGTCATCAGTTGGTTAGTGAGCGCCTTACCAATACGCAATTTTTGTTAAGTTCAGTTCAACTTACATGCATTTTTGAGAAAAAAGCAATGTGAAATATATCCAACAAGATTAAAATTTTAATCATAAAAATTGGAAGATTTTGTCCTTGGACAGACATAGGTCGAATTATTATTAATTATTGATTCAAAATAGCTCTTAACGTCCACAAAATTTGCGTTTCGTTACGGCAATCTCACTTGGACTCATCAGTTGGTTAGTGAGCGCTTTACCAATACGCAATTTTGTTAAGTTCAGTTTAACTTACATGCATTTTTTGACAAAAAAGCAATCAATGTGAACTATATTCAACAAGATTGAAATTTTAATCATTAAAATTGGAAGATTTTGTCCTTAGCCGGACATACACGTAGTTAATAAGGTGTTTTTTTTAAATACAATTCTATGTACTATTGAAATTGCTCAGCCAAGTAGAAGACTTCGCATTATATTTAATTGGACTTGTCGAATTATTGATTCAAAAAAGCTTTTAACGGCCTTTAGTCCATAAATTTGCGTTTCGTCCCGGCAATCTAACTTGGACTCATCAGTTGGTTAGTGAGCGCCTTACTAATACGCAATTTTTGTTAAGTTCAGTTCAACTTACATGCATTTTTTGACAAAAAAGCAATGTGAACTATATTCAACTAGATTGAAATTTTAATCATTAAAATTGGAAGATTTTGTCCTTGGCCAGACATAGGTAATAAGGTGTTTTTTTTATAATACAATTCTATATACTACTGAATTTACTCAGCCAAGTAGGAGACCTAGCATTATATTTAATTGGACTTTTCGAATTATTGATTCAAAATAGCTTTTAACGGCCTTTAGTCCACAAAATTTGCGTTTCGTCCCGGCAATCTCACTTGGACTCATAGTTGGTTAGTGAGCGCCTTACCAATACGCAATTTTTGTTAAGTTCAGTTCAACTTATATGCATTTTTTGACAAAAAAGCAATGTGAACT
Organism: Philhelius pedissequus; assembly: GCA_910595825.1. Taxonomy (NCBI): domain Eukaryota; kingdom Metazoa; phylum Arthropoda; class Insecta; order Diptera; family Syrphidae; genus Philhelius; species Philhelius pedissequus. Next base: position 171,226,678 of record OU343160.1, read on the forward strand.
ATATTCAACAAGATTAAAATTTTAATCATTAAAATTGGAAGATATTGTCCTTGGCCAGACATAGTTAATAAGGTGTTTTTTTTATGATACAATTTTATATACTACTGAAATTCCTCAGCCAAGTAGAAGACAGCATTATATATAATTGGACTTGTCGGACTCATCAGTTGGTTAGTGAGCGCCTTACCAGTACGCAATTTTTGCTGAGTTCAGTTCAAGTTACATGCATTTGTTGAAAAAAAAGCAATGTGAACTATATCCAACAAGATTAAAATTTTAATCATTAAAATTGGAAGATTTTGTCCTTGGCCGGACATAGTTAATAAGGTGTTTTTTTTAAATACAATTCTATGTACTATTGAAATTGCTCAGCCAAGTAGAAGACTTCGCATTATATTTAATTGGACTTGTCGAATTATTGATTCAAAATAGCTTTTAACGGCCTTTAGTCCACAAAATTTGCGTTTCGTCCCGGCAATCTCACTTGGACTCATCACTTGGTTAGTGAGCGCCTTACCAATACGCAATTTTTGTTAAGTTCAGTTCAACTTACATGCATTTTTTGACAAAAAAGCAGTGTGAACTATATTCAACAAGATTGAAATTTTAATCATTAAAATTGGAAGATATTGTCCTTGGCAAGACATAGTTAATAAGGTGTTTTTTTTATAATACAATTCTATATACTACTGAAATTCCTCAGCCAAGTAGAAGACTTAGCATTATTTTTAATTGGACTTGTCGAATTATTGATTAAAAATAGCTTTTAACGGCCTTTAGTCCATACAATTTGCGTTTCGTCCCAGGAATCTCACTTGGACTCATCAGTTGGTTAGTGAGCGCCTTACCAATACGCAATTTTTGTTAAGTTCAGTTCAACTTACATGCATTTTTTGACAAAAAAGCAATGTGAACTATATCCAACAAGATTAAAATTGGAAGATTTTGTCGTTGGCCAGACATAGGTAATAAGAAGGTGTTTTTTTTTTATAATACAATTCTTCTATATACTACTGAAATTACTCAGCCAAGTAGAAGACCTAGCATTATATTTAATTGCACTTGTCGAATTATTGATTCAAAATAGCTTTTAACGTCCACAAAATTTGCGTTTCGTTACGGCAATCTCACTTGGACTCATCAGTTGGTTAGTGAGCGCTTTACCAATACGCAATTTTGTTAAGTTCAGTTTAACTTACATGCATTTTTTGACAAAAAAGCAATGTGAACTATATTCAACAAGATTGAAATTTTAATCATTAAAATTGGAAGATATTGTCCTTGGAAAGACATAGTTAAGCCAAGTAGAAGACTTAGCATTATATTTAATTGGACTTGTCGAATTATTGATTCAAAATAGCTTTTAACGGCTTTTAGTCCATACAATTTGCGTTTCGTCCCGGCAATCTCACTTCGAGTCATCAGTTGGTTAGTGAGCGCCTTACCAATACGCAATTTTTGTTAAGTTCAGTTCAACTTACATGCATTTTTGAGAAAAAAGCAATGTGAAATATATCCAACAAGATTAAAATTTTAATCATAAAAATTGGAAGATTTTGTCCTTGGACAGACATAGGTCGAATTATTATTAATTATTGATTCAAAATAGCTCTTAACGTCCACAAAATTTGCGTTTCGTTACGGCAATCTCACTTGGACTCATCAGTTGGTTAGTGAGCGCTTTACCAATATGCAATTTTGTTAAGTTCAGTTTAACTTACATGCATTTTTTGACAAAAAAGCAATCAATGTGAACTATATTCAACAAGATTGAAATTTTAATCATTAAAATTGGAAGTTATTGTCCTTGGAAAGACATAGTTAATGAGGTGTTGTTTTTATAATACAATTCTATATACTACTGAAATTCCTCAGCCAAGTAGAAGACTTAGCATTATATTTAATTGGACTTGTCGAATTATTGATTCAAAATAGCTTTTAACGGCTTTTAGTCCATACAATTTGCGTTTCGTCCCGGCAATCTCACTTGGAGTCATCAGTTGGTTAGTGAGCGCCTTACCAATACGCAATTTTTGTTAAGTTCAGTTCAACTTACATGCATTTTTGAGAAAAAAGCAATGTGAACTATATCCAACAAGATTAAAATTTTAATCATCAAAATTGGAAGATTTTGTCCTTGGCCAGACATAGGTAATAAGATGGTGTTTTTTTTATAATACAATTCTATATACGATTGAAATTACTCAGCCAAGTAGAAGACTTAGTATTATATTTAATTGGACTTGTCGAATTATTGATTAAAAATAGCTTTTAACGGCCTTTAGTCCACACAATTTTCATTTCGTCCCGGCAATCTCACTTGGACTCATAAGTTGGTTAGTGAGTGCTTTACCATTACGCAATTTTTGTTAAGTTCAGTTTAACTTACATGCATTTTTTGACAAAAAAGCAATGTGAACTATATCCAACAAGATTAAAAATTTAATCATTAAAATTGGAAGATTTTGTCCTTGGCCAGGCATAGTTAATAATAAGGTGTTTTTTTTTTATAATACAATTCCGTATACTATTGAAATTACTCAGCCAAGTAGAAGACTTAGCATTATATTTAATTGGACTTGTCGAATTATTGATTAAAAAAAGCTTTTAACGGCCTTTAGTCCACAAAATTTGCATTTCGTCCCGGCAATCTCACTTGGACTCATAAGTTGGTTAGTGAGTGCTTTACCATTACGCAATTTTTGTTAAGTTCAGTTTAACTTACATGCATTTTTTGACAAAAAAGCAATGTGAACTATATCCTACAAGATTAAAATTTTAATCATTAAATTTGGAAGATTTTGTCCTTAGCCGGACATACTCGTAGTTAATAAGGTGTTTTTTAAATACAATTCTATGTACTATTGAAATTGCTCAGCCAAGTAGAAGACTTCGCATTATATTTAATTGGACTTGTCAAATTATTGATTCAAAATACCTTTTAACGGCCTTTAGTTCACAAAATTTGCGTTTCGTCCCGGCAATCTCACTTGGACTCATCAGTTGGTTGGTGAGCGCCTTACCAATACGCAATTTTTTTTTAAGTTCAGTTCAACTTACATAAATTTTTTGACAAAAAAGCAATGTGAACTATATCCAACAAGATTAAAATTGGAAGATTTTGTCCTTGGCCAGACATAGGTAATAAGAAGGTGTTTTTTATATAATACAATTCTATATACTACTGAAATTACTCAGCCAAGTAGAAGACCTAGCATTATATTTAATTGGACTTATCGAATTACCCGAGTATGTTCCCACAAATTAATAAGATATTCAGAAGAAAAGATCAAAACGACCTTCCGTGTCTTAAGCTCCAGAGGACGACACAAAACAGAGACGTACTCTTGACAGCGGGCATAGATCCAGATGACGCCGTCTTGGACGATGACCTCTTCATAATCGAAGATCCGCAGGAGAAGGTGGAGGCGGTGGGGGCTGCTTTTCAGCAAGTGTACAAGGTGAATGCTAGCATTCGCCCCAACCATGACCTGGAGAGCAGAGCTCTGGTTCACCACTTTTACCTGCGGAACGATATAACGCAGTGGCGATCTGAGAACCTTGGTTTTACCGGGTTTAATGATGAACATTTGGCAAACGCCATAATCGCCGAGCGAAATGGGACCAGTTCCCTGTTAATTTCGAAGATTGAGCTCCAGCTCATCTTTGATTCACTAAAGAAAAAGAAATCAGCAGGAGTCGATGGTATATCCAACGTTGTACTACGACATTTGCCTCAAGAAGCAGTTGACATATATACCACACTGTTTAACAACGCACTGAATACTGCATATTATCCAGTGCGGTGGAAGACAGCAGTGGTGCATCCTCTCCCTAAAAAGGGAAAGGACAATTCCAATCCGGCGAATCTCAGGTCGATAAGTCTTCTTCCGAGTATCAGCAAAGTATTTGAAAAGGTTATTAATAGAGCTCTGTTCAAGTGGGCGGAGGACAACAAAATCATACCGGATAATCAGTTCGGTTTTAAGACGGGACATGACACAATTCATGCCGCGTCTAAACTTGTTTCTGATGTCCAATGGAACAAATCTAAAAAGCAGTGTACGGGTGCCTGTCTGGTTGATTTGGAGAAGGCCTTCGACACCGTATGGTTAGAGGGTCTCTATCTAAAGCTCGCCAGACTTGGTATAAGTAAACCGCTATTGTACATGCTTTATGACATGCTAAATGGTAGAAAGTTTGTTGTCAAGAGTGGCAATGTAACTTCTACCACAGTTTTTAATATTAACAATGGTCTTCAGCAGGGAGCGGTTAACTCGCCGATTCTCTTCAGCATTTACACCAGCGATCTGATAGGTAGTCTAACTCAGGCAATTGCGTACGCCGACGATCTAATTGCGTACAGAACAGCTCCAACAGTTGAGGTCATCAAAATTCTCTTGCAGCGTGACTTCGACAAGATTCAGCGATATTGTGATGACTGGAAGTTGAAAATCAACTTCCAGAAATCAGAAACTATTTTGTTTAGGACTCCGTTGTCTAGCGCCTCAAGGGATACGAGAAAGAACTGGCGCAAGCTGGTGATCGTAGGGCCACATGGACATCCACTGGCGAGTAAAAGTGTAGTAAAGTACCTTGGCATCTGGTTGGATCAGTACTTGTATTTCGACAGACATATAGGTGCTGCTCTGGCCAGGGCTAGGGGAGCCTTTGCCCTGACAAAACGATTGTTTTATAGCAGTCGTCTTGACAGCAGGGTGAAGGTGATTTGCTACATGGCCCTCATCAGGCCGATGATTGCCTATGGATGCCCGGTGTGGTTCAACGTTGCCCCATCTCAAATGGAAAAGATTCGGGTGTTTGAGAGGCAGTGTCTTCGACGTTGCCTTGGATTACACAGAACACCAGAGTCGGAGTACAAACGATATTATTCCAACCAGGTTCTATACAACGGAGCCAACATAAACAGAATAGATAATTTTTTGTTTAAGCTGATTCGGGGTCACGTTGCAAGAGCGATGTCCTCAACTAACAACTTAATTTTTGGGGCGTATTACCCAAATAACCAATATTTCGAGAGTGCGCGGTTAAGTGGCTACATCCCTCCCGAGGCATTCGTCTATTTAGACAGTCGAGGGCTGATACAGGATGGAGGGGCGGTTCCGCTCATCTACCACGTCAGCCGGAAAACTTTGGATAGGCGACTCCTTTATGGTCGAGACGTCATCGCTCAAGGTGGAGAAGAGCGCCTTCGGTTCAGTAGGACTGTGTCCGATCGGGACCGGAGGGATAGGGCGAAACAGGAGAACCAGTTCTGGTGGCTCTCTGAACAGCATCGTGATATTTAAAGTCGATGAAGATGGTATATCTTGGCCGACTTACATAGATTTAGGGAATTAGGTATAGGGAACAGTCGTGGTGGCACCAAAAAAAAAAAAAAAATTTAAAAATATGTATGTATGCGGGGGCATGCGTGCATGTACTGCGTGTCTGTACATGTATGTGCGTACGTATATGTACGTGCGTATGTACATGTATGGGTGGGTTGCATGTTTGTATGTGTCTGCATGCATATAAAAAATAAACAAAAAAAAAATTAAAAAACGAAAAAAATGCTGCTGTGGCTGTTCTAGTTTTTAAGTAGTTTTAAGTATTATTAGGTATTTTAAGTAGTGTAAGTTATTTTTAGTTAGTATAAGTTAGTTTTATTTAGTTTTAATTATTTTTAATATATATTTAGGTTTAGTTTATAAGTTTAAAAAAAAAAAAAAAAAAAAAAAAAAAAAAAAAAAAAAATGATCAGATATCAAGTTTTTGTGAAATTTCCTTGAAATATAAAATAAAATACAAAAAAAAATTAGATTTAATTAAAATAGTTTTTAGGTCGAAAGACATTAGTTTTAAGAGTTATAGTTTAATTTAGAGCGCCCGTAAAGGGCCAGTAAATTAGTTGTAAGTTATTGATAATTAGGCTAGTTTTAAACATTTTTGTCTAGCTTTAAGATAGTTATAAGTTAAAATGAAATAAAAATGAATTTAAAAAAAAAAAAAAAAAAAAAAAACTTATCGAATTATTGATTCAAAATAGCTTTTAACGGCCTTTAGTCCACAAAATTTGGGTTTCGTCCCGGCAATCTCACTTGGACTCATCACTTGGTTAGTGAGCGCCTTACCAATACGCAATTTTTGTTAAGTTCAGTTCAACTTACATGCATTTTTTGACAAAAAAGCAATGTGAACTATATCCAACAAGATTAAAATTTTAATCATTAAATTTGGAAGATTTTGTCCTTAGCCGGACATACTCGTAGTTAATAAGGTGTTTTTTTTAAATACAATTCTATGTACTATTGAAATTGCTCAGCCAAGTAGAAGACTTCGCATTATATTTAATTGGACTTGTCGAATTATTGATTCAAAAAAGCTTTTAACGGCCTTTAGTCCATACAATTTGCGTTTCGTCCCGGCAATCTAACTTGGACTCATCAGTTGGTTAGTGAGCGCCTTACCAATACGCAATTTTTGTTAAGTTCAGTTCAACTTACATGCATTTTTTGACAAAAAAGCAATGTCAACTATATTCAACTAGATTGAAATTTTAATCATTAAAATTGGAAGATTTTGTCCTTGGCCAGACATAGGTAATAAGGTGTTTTTTTATAATACAATTCTATATACTACTGAATTTACTCAGCCAAGTAGGAGACCTAGCATTATATTTAATTGGACTTGTCGAATTATTGATTCAAAATAGCTTTTAATGGCCTTTAGTCCACAAAATTTTCGTTTCGTCCCGGCAATCTCACTTGGACTCATAGTTGGTTAGTGAGCGCCTTACCAATACGCAATTTTTGTTAAGTTCAGTTCAACTTATATGCATTTTTTGACAAAAAAGCAATGTGAACTATATTCAACAAGATTAAAATTTTAATCATTAAAATTGGAAGATATTGTCCTTGGCCAGACATAGTTAATAAGGTGTTTTTTTTATGATACAATTTTATATACTACTGAAATTCCTCAGCCAAGTAGAAGACAGCATTATATATAATTGGACTTGTCGGACTCATCAGTTGGTTAGTGAGCGCCTTACCAGTACGCAATTTTTGCTGAGTTCAGTTCAAGTTACATGCATTTGTTGAAAAAAAAGCAATGTGAACTATATCCAACAAGATTAAAATTTTAATCATTAAAATTGGAAGATTTTGTCCTTGGCCGGACATAGTTAATAAGGTGTTTTTTTTTAAATACAATTCTATGTACTATTGAAATTGCTCAGCCAAGTAGAAGACTTCGCATTATATTTAATTGGACTTGTCGAATTATTGATTCAAAATAGCTTTTAACGGCCTTTAGTCCACAAAATTTGCGTTTCGTCCCGGCAATCTCACTTGGACTCATCACTTGGTTAGTGAGCGCCTTACCAATACGCAATTTTTGTTAAGTTCAGTTCAACTTACATGCATTTTTTGACAAAAAAGCAGTGTGAACTATATTCAACAAGATTGAAATTTTAATCATTAAAATTGGAAGATATTGTCCTTGGCAAGACATAGTTAATAAGGTGTTTTTTTTATAATACAATTCTATATACTACTGAAATTCCTCAGCCAAGTAGAAGACTTAGCATTATTTTTAATTGGACTTGTCGAATTATTGATTAAAAATAGCTTTTAACGGCCTTTAGTCCATACAATTTGCGTTTCGTCCCAGGAATCTCACTTGGACTCATCAGTTGGTTAGTGAGCGCCTTACCAATACGCAATTTTTGTTAAGTTCAGTTCAACTTACATGCATTTTTTGACAAAAAAGCAATGTGAACTATATCCAACAAGATTAAAATTGGAAGATTTTGTCGTTGGCCAGACATAGGTAATAAGAAGGTGTTTTTTTTTTTTATAATACAATTCTTCTATATACTACTGAAATTACTCAGCCAAGTAGAAGACCTAGCATTATATTTAATTGCACTTGTCGAATTATTGATTCAAAATAGCTTTTAACGTCCACAAAATTTGCGTTTCGTTACGGCAATCTCACTTGGACTCATCAGTTGGTTAGTGAGCGCTTTACCAATACGCAATTTTGTTAAGTTCAGTTTAACTTACATGCATTTTTTGACAAAAAAGCAATGTGAACTATATTCAACAAGATTGAAATTTTAATCATTAAAATTGGAAGATATTGTCCTTGGAAAGACATAGTTAATAAGGTGTTGTTTTTATAATACAATTCTATATACTACTGAAATTCCTCAGCCAAGTAGAAGACTTAGCATTATATTTAATTGGACTTGTCGAATTATTGATTCAAAATAGCTTTTAACGGCTTTTAGTCCATACAATTTGCGTTTCGTCCCGGCAATCTCACTTGGAGTCATCAGTTGGTTAGTGAGCGCCTTACCAATACGCAATTTTTGTTAAGTTCAGTTCAACTTACATGCATTTTTGAGAAAAAAGCAATGTGAAATATATCCAACAAGATTAAAATTTTAATCATAAAAATTGGAAGATTTTGTCCTTGGCCAGACATAGGTAATAAGAAGGTGTTTTTTTTTTATAATACAATTCTTCTATATACTACTGAAATTACTCAGCCAAGTAGAAGACCTAGCATTATATTTAATTGCACTTGTCGAATTATTGATTCAAAATAGCTTTTAACGTCCACAAAATTTGCGTTTCGTTACGGCAATCTCACTTGGACTCATCAGTTGGTTAGTGAGCGCTTTACCAATACGCAATTTTGTTAAGTTCAGTTTAACTTACATGCATTTTTTGACAAAAAAGCAATGTGAACTATATTCAACAAGATTGAAATTTTAATCATTAAAATTGGAAGATATTGTCCTTGGAAAGACATAGTTAATAAGGTGTTGTTTTTATAATACAATTCTATATACTACTGAAATTCCTCAGCCAAGTAGAAGACTTAGCATTATATTTAATTGGACTTGTCGAATTATTGATTCAAAATAGCTTTTAACGGCTTTTAGTCCATACAATTTGCGTTTCGTCCCGGCAATCTCACTTGGAGTCATCAGTTGGTTAGTGAGCGCCTTACCAATACGCAATTTTTGTTAAGTTCAGTTCAACTTACTTGCATTTTTGAGAAAAAAGCAATGTGAACTATATCCAACAAGATTAAAATTTTAATCATAAAAATTGGAAGATTTTGTCCTTGGCCAGACATAGGTAATAAGATGGTGTTTTTTTTATAATACAATTCTATATACGATTGAAATTACTCAGCCAAGTAGAAGACTTAGTATTATATTTAATTGGACTTGTCGAATTATTGATTAAAAATAGCTTTTAACGGCCTTTAGTCCACACAATTTGCATTTCGTCCCGGCAATCTCACTTGGACTCATAAGTTGGTTAGTGAGTGCTTTACCATTACGCAATTTTTGTTAAGTTCAGTTTAACTTACATGCATTTTTTGACAAAAAAGCAATGTGAACTATATCCAACAAGATTAAAATTTTAATCATTAAATTTGGAAGATTTTGTCCTTAGCCGGACATACTCGTAGTTAATAAGGTGTTTTTTTAAATACAATTCTATGTACTATTGAAATTGCTCAGCCAAGTAGAAGACTTCGCATTATATTTAATTGGACTTGTCGAATTTTTGATTCAAAATAGCTTTTAACGTCCACAAAATTTGCGTTTCGTTACGGCAATCTTACTTGGACTCATCAGTTGGTTAGTGAGCGCTTTACCAATACGCAATTTTTGTTAAGTTCAGTTCAACTTACATGCATTTTTGACAAAAAAGCAATGTGAACTATATCCAACAAGATTAAAATTTTAATCATTAAAATTGGAAGATATTGTCCTTGGCAAGACATAGTTAATAAGGTGTTTTTTTTATAATATAATTCTATATACTACTGAAATTCCTCAGCCAAGTAGAAGACTTAGCATTTTATTTAATTGGACTTGTGGAATTATTGATTCAAAATAGCTTTTAACGGCCTTTAGTCCATACAATTTGCGTTTCGTCCCGGCAATCTCACTTGGACTCATCAGTTGGTTAGTGAGCGCCTTACCAATACGCAATTTTTGTTAAGTTCAGTTCAACTTACATGCATTTTTGACAAAAAAGCAATGTGAACTATATCCAACAAGATTAAAATTTTAATCATTAAAATTGGAAGATTTTGTCCTTGGCCAGACATAGGTAATAAAAAGATGTTTTTTTATAATACAATTCTATATACTACTGAAATTACTCAGCCAAGTAGAAGACTTAGCATTATATTTAATTGGACTTGTCGAATTATTGATTTAAAATAGCTTTTAAAGGCCTTCAGTTCACAAAATTTGCGTTTCGTCCCGGCAATCTCACTTGGACTCATCAGTTGGTTGGTGAGCGCCTTACCAATTCGCAATTTTTTTTAAGTTCAGTTCAACTTACATAAATTTTTTGACAAAATAGCAATGTGAACTATATCCAACAAGATTAAAATTGGAAGATTTTGTCCTTGGCCAGACATAGGTAATAAGAAGGTGTTTTTTATATAATGCAATTCTATATACTACTGAAATTACTCAGCCAAGTAGAAGACCTAGCATTATATTTAATTGGACTTGTCGAATTATTGATTCAAAATAGCTTTTAACGGCCTTTAGTCCACAAAATTTGCGTTTCGTCCCGGCAAACTCACTTGGACTCATCAGTTGGTTAGTGAGCGCCTTAGCAATACGCAATTTTTGTTAAGTTCAGTTCAACTTACATGCATTTTTTGACAAAAAAGCAATGTGAACTATATCCAACAAGATTAAAATTTTAATCATTAAAATTGGAAGATTTTGTCCTTGGCCAGACATAGGTAATAAGAAGGTGTTTTTTTTTTTATAATACAATTCTATATACTACTGAAATTACTCAGCCAAGTAGAAGACCTAGCATTATATTTAATTGGACTTGTCGAGTTATTGATTCAAAATAGCTTTTAAGGGCCTTTAGTCCACAAAATTTGCGTTTCGTCCCGGCAATCTCACTTGGACTCATCAGTTGGTTAGTGAGCGCCTTACCAATACGCAATTTTTGCTGAGTACAGTTCAACTTGCATGCATTTTTTGACAAGAAAGCAATGTGAACTATATCCAACAAGATTAAAATTTTAATCATTAAAATTGGAAGAATTTGTCCTTGGCCAGACATAGTTTATAAGAAGGTGTTTTTTTTTTAATAAAATTCTATATATTATTGAAATTACTACTGAAATTACTCAGCCAAGTTACATGCATTTTTGACAAAAAAGCAATGTGAACTATATTCAACAAGATTAAAATTTTAATCATTAAAATTGGAAGATTTTGTCGTTAGCCAGACATAGTTAATAAGGTGTTTTTTTTTAAATATAATTCTATGTACTATTGAAATTTCTCAGCCAAGTAGAAGACTTCGCATTATATTTAATTGGACTTGTCGAATTATTGCTTCAAAATAGCTATTAACGGCCTTTAGACCACAAAATTTGCGTTTCGTCCCGGCAATCTCGCTTGGACTCATAGTTGGTTAGTGAGCGCCTTACCAATACGCAATTTTTGTTAAGTTCAGTTCAACTTACATGCATTTTTTGACAAAAAAGCAATGTGAACTATATCCAACAAGATTAAAATTTTAATCATTAAATTTGGAAGATTTTGTCCTTAGCCGGACATACTCGTAGTTAATAAGGTGTTTTTTTTAAATACAATTCTATGTACTATTGAAATTGCTCAGCCAAGTAGAAGACTTCGCATTATATTTAATTGGACTTGTCGAATTATTGATTCAAAAAAGCTTTTAACGGCCTTTAGTCCATAAATTTGCGTTTCGTCCCGGCAATCTAACTTGGACTCATCAGTTGGTTAGTGAGCGCCTTACCAATACGCAATTTTTGTTAAGTTCAGTTCAACCTACATGCATTTTTTGACAAAAAAGCAATGTGAACTATATTCAACTAGATTGAAATTTTAATCATTAAAATTGGAAGATTTTGTCCTTGGCCAGACATAGGTAATAAGGTGTTTTTTTTATAATACAATTCTATATACTACTGAATTTACTCAGCCAAGTAGGAGACCTAGCATTATATTTAATTGGACTTGTCGAATTATTGATTCAAAATAGCTTTTAACGGCCTTTAGTCCACAAAATTTGCGTTTCGTCCCGGCAATCTCACTTGGACTCATAGTTGGTTAGTGAGCGCCTTACCAATACGCAATTTTTGTTAAGTTCAGTTCAACTTATATGCATTTTTTGACAAAAAAGCAATGTGAACTATATTCAACAAGATTAAAATTTTAATCATTAAAATTGGAAGATATTGTCCTTGGCCAGACATAGTTAATAAGGTGTTTTTTTTATGATACAATTTTATATACTACTGAAATTCCTCAGCCAAGTAGAAGACAGCATTATATATAATTGGACTTGTCGGACTCATCAGTTGGTTAGTGAGCGCCTTACCAGTACGCAATTTTTGCTGAGTTCAGTTCAAGTTACATGCATTTGTTGAAAAAAAAGCAATGTGAACTATATCCAACAAGATTAAAATTTTAATCATTAAAATTGGAAGATTTTGTCCTTGGCCGGACATAGTTAATAAGGTGTTTTTTTTAAATACAATTCTATGTACTATTGAAATTGCTCAGCCAAGTAGAAGACTTCGCATTATATTTAATTGGACTTGTCGAATTATTGATTCAAAATAGCTTTTAACGGCCTTTAGTCCACAAAATTTGCGTTTCGTCCCGGCAATCTCACTTGGACTCATCACTTGGTTAGTGAGCGCCTTACCAATACGCAATTTTTGTTAAGTTCAGTTCAACTTACATGCATTTTTTGACAAAAAAGCAGTGTGAACTATATTCAACAAGATTGAAATTTTAATCATTAAAATTGGAAGATATTGTCCTTGGCAAGACATAGTTAATAAGGTGTTTTTTTTATAATACAATTCTATATACTACTGAAATTCCTCAGCCAAGTAGAAGACTTAGCATTATTTTTAATTGGACTTGTCGAATTATTGATTAAAAATAGCTTTTAACGGCCTTTAGTCCATACAATTTGCGTTTCGTCCCAGGAATCTCACTTGGACTCATCAGTTGGTTAGTGAGCGCCTTACCAATACGCAATTTTTGTTAAGTTCAGTTCAACTTACATGCATTTTTTGACAAAAAAGCAATGTGAACTATATCCAACAAGATTAAAATTGGAAGATTTTGTCGTTGGCCAGACATAGGTAATAAGAAGGTGTTTTTTTTTTTATAATACAATTCTTCTATATACTACTGAAATTACTCAGCCAAGTAGAAGACCTAGCATTATATTTAATTGCACTTGTCGAATTATTGATTCAAAATAGCTTTTAACGTCCACAAAATTTGCGTTTCGTTACGGCAATCTCACTTGGACTCATCAGTTGGTTAGTGAGCGCTTTACCAATACGCAATTTTGTTAAGTTCAGTTTAACTTACATGCATTTTTTGACAAAAAAGCAATGTGAACTATATTCAACAAGATTGAAATTTTAATCATTAAAATTGGAAGATATTGTCCTTGGAAAGACATAGTTAAGCCAAGTAGAAGACTTAGCATTATATTTAATTGGACTTGTCGAATTATTGATTCAAAATAGCTTTTAACGGCTTTTAGTCCATACAATTTGCGTTTCGTCCCGGCAATCTCACTTCGAGTCATCAGTTGGTTAGTGAGCGCCTTACCAATACGCAATTTTTGTTAAGTTCAGTTCAACTTACATGCATTTTTGAGAAAAAAGCAATGTGAAATATATCCAACAAGATTAAAATTTTAATCATAAAAATTGGAAGATTTTGTCCTTGGACAGACATAGGTCGAATTATTATTAATTATTGATTCAAAATAGCTCTTAACGTCCACAAAATTTGCGTTTCGTTACGGCAATCTCACTTGGACTCATCAGTTGGTTAGTGAGCGCTTTACCAATACGCAATTTTGTTAAGTTCAGTTTAACTTACATGCATTTTTTGACAAAAAAGCAATCAATGTGAACTATATTCAACAAGATTGAAATTTTAATCATTAAAATTGGAAGATATTGTCCTTGGAAAGACATAGTTAATAAGGTGTTGTTTTTATAATACAATTCTATATACTACTGAAATTCCTCAGCCAAGTAGAAGACTTAGCATTATATTTAATTGGACTTGTCGAATTATTGATTCAAAATAGCTTTTAACGGCTTTTAGTCCATACAATTTGCGTTTCGTCCCGGCAATCTCACTTGGAGTCATCAGTTGGTTAGTGAGCGCCTTACCAATACGCAATTTTTGTTAAGTTCAGTTCAACTTACATGCATTTTTGAGAAAAAAGCAATGTGAACTATATCCAACAAGATTAAAATTTTAATCATAAAAATTGGAAGATTTTGTCCTTGGCCAGACATAGGTAATAAGATGGTGTTTTTTTTATAATACAATTCTATATACGATTGAAATTACTCAGCCAAGTAGAAGACTTAGTATTATATTTAATTGGACTTGTCGAATTATTGATTAAAAATAGCTTTTAACGGCCTTTAGTCCACACAATTTGCATTTCGTCCCGGCAATCTCACTTGGACTCATAAGTTGGTTAGTGAGTGCTTTACCATTACGCAATTTTTGTTAAGTTCAGTTTAACTTACATGCATTTTTTGACAAAAAAGCAATGTGAACTATATCCAACAAGATTAAAAATTTAATCATTAAAATTGGAAGATTTTGTCCTTGGCCAGGCATAGTTAATAATAAGGTGTTTTTTTTTTATAATACAATTCCGTATACTATTGAAATTACTCAGCCAAGTAGAAGACTTAGCATTATATTTAATTGGACTTGTCGAATTATTGATTAAAAAAAGCTTTTAACGGCCTTTAGTCCACAAAATTTGCATTTCGTCCCGGCAATCTCACTTGGACTCATAAGTTGGTTAGTGAGTGCTTTACCATTACGCAATTTTTGTTAAGTTCAGTTTAACTTACATGCATTTTTTGACAAAAAAGCAATGTGAACTATATCCTACAAGATTAAAATTTTAATCATTAAATTTGGAAGATTTTGTCCTTAGCCGGACATACTCGTAGTTAATAAGGTGTTTTTTAAATACAATTCTATGTACTATTGAAATTGCTCAGCCAAGTAGAAGACTTCGCATTATATTTAATTGGACTTGTCGAATTTTTGATTCAAAAAAGCTTTTTACGGCCTTTAGTCCATACAATTTGCGTTTCGTCCCGGCAATCTAACTTGGACTCATCAGTTGGTTAGTGAGCGCCTTACCAATACGCAATTTTTGTTAAGTTCAGTTCAACTTACATGCATTTTTTGACAAAAAAGCAATGTGAACTATATTCAACTAGATTGAAATTTTAATCATTAAAAATTAATCATCCTTAGCCGGACATACTCGTAGTTAATAAGGTGTTTTTTTTATAATACAATTCTATATACTACTGAAATTACTCAGCCAAGTAG
Source organism: Philhelius pedissequus (assembly GCA_910595825.1). Lineage (NCBI taxonomy): Eukaryota > Metazoa > Arthropoda > Insecta > Diptera > Syrphidae > Philhelius > Philhelius pedissequus. The sequence continues at coordinate 171,242,135 of OU343160.1, forward strand.
GAGACCTAGCATTATATTTAATTGGACTTGTCAAATTATTGATTCAAAATACCTTTTAACGGCCTTTAGTCACAAAATTTGCGTTTCGTCCCGGCAATCTCACTTGGACTCATCAGTTGGTTGGTGAGCGCCTTACCAATACGCAATTTTTTTTAAGTTCAGTTCAACTTACATAAATTTTTTGACAAAAAAGCAATGTGAACTATATCCAACAAGATTAAAATTGGAAGATTTTGTCCTTGGCCAGACATAGGTAATAAGAAGGTGTTTTTTATATAATACAATTCTATATACTACTGAAATTACTCAGCCAAGTAGAAGACCTAGCATTATATTTAATTGGACTTATCGAATTACCCGAGTATGTTCCCACAAATTAATAAGATATTCAGAAGAAAAGATCAAAACGACCTTCCGTGTCTTAAGCTCCAGAGGACGACACAAAACAGAGACGTACTCTTGACAGCGGGCATAGATCCAGATGACGCCGTCTTGGACGATGACCTCTTCATAATCGAAGATCCGCAGGAGAAGGTGGAGGCGGTGGGGGCTGCTTTTCAGCAAGTGTACAAGGTGAATGCTAGCATTCGCCCCAACCATGACCTGGAGAGCAGAGCTCTGGTTCACCACTTTTACCTGCGGAACGATATAACGCAGTGGCGATCTGAGAACCTTGGTTTTACCGGGTTTAATGATGAACATTTGGCAAACGCCATAATCGCCGAGCGAAATGGGACCAGTTCCCTGTTAATTTCGAAGATTGAGCTCCAGCTCATCTTTGATTCACTAAAGAAAAAGAAATCAGCAGGAGTCGATGGTATATCCAACGTTGTACTACGACATTTGCCTCAAGAAGCAGTTGACATATATACCACACTGTTTAACAACGCACTGAATACTGCATATTATCCAGTGCGGTGGAAGACAGCAGTGGTGCATCCTCTCCCTAAAAAGGGAAAGGACAATTCCAATCCGGCGAATCTCAGGTCGATAAGTCTTCTTCCGAGTATCAGCAAAGTATTTGAAAAGGTTATTAATAGAGCTCTGTTCAAGTGGGCGGAGGACAACAAAATCATACCGGATAATCAGTTCGGTTTTAAGACGGGACATGACACAATTCATGCCGCGTCTAAACTTGTTTCTGATGTCCAATGGAACAAATCTAAAAAGCAGTGTACGGGTGCCTGTCTGGTTGATTTGGAGAAGGCCTTCGACACCGTATGGTTAGAGGGTCTCTATCTAAAGCTCGCCAGACTTGGTATAAGTAAACCGCTATTGTACATGCTTTATGACATGCTAAATGGTAGAAAGTTTGTTGTCAAGAGTGGCAATGTAACTTCTACCACAGTTTTTAATATTAACAATGGTCTTCAGCAGGGAGCGGTTAACTCGCCGATTCTCTTCAGCATTTACACCAGCGATCTGATAGGTAGTCTAACTCAGGCAATTGCGTACGCCGACGATCTAATTGCGTACAGAACAGCTCCAACAGTTGAGGTCATCAAAATTCTCTTGCAGCGTGACTTCGACTAGATTCAGCGATATTGTGATGACTGGAAGTTGAAAATCAACTTCCAGAAATCAGAAACTATTTTGTTTAGGACTCCGTTGTCTAGCGCCTCAAGGGATACGAGAAAGAACTGGCGCAAGCTGGTGATCGTAGGGCCACATGGACATCCACTGGCGAGTAAAAGTGTAGTAAAGTACCTTGGCATCTGGTTGGATCAGTACTTGTATTTCGACAGACATATAGGTGCTGCTCTGGCCAGGGCTAGGGGAGCCTTTGCCCTGACAAAACGATTGTTTTATAGCAGTCGTCTTGACAGCAGGGTGAAGGTGATTTGCTACATGGCCCTCATCAGGCCGATGATTGCCTATGGATGCCCGGTGTGGTTCAACGTTGCCCCATCTCAAATGGAAAAGATTCGGGTGTTTGAGAGGCAGTGTCTTCGACGTTGCCTTGGATTACACAGAACACCAGAGTCGGAGTACAAACGATATTATTCCAACCAGGTTCTATACAACGGAGCCAACATAAACAGAATAGATAATTTTTTGTTTAAGCTGATTCGGGGTCACGTTGCAAGAGCGATGTCCTCAACTAACAACTTAATTTTTGGGGCGTATTACCCAAATAACCAATATTTCGAGAGTGCGCGGTTAAGTGGCTACATCCCTCCCGAGGCATTCGTCTATTTAGACAGTCGAGGGCTGATACAGGATGGAGGGGCGGTTCCGCTCATCTACCACGTCAGCCGGAAAACTTTGGATAGGCGACTCCTTTATGGTCGAGACGTCATCGCTCAAGGTGGAGAAGAGCGCCTTCCGTTCAGTAGGACTGTGTCCGATCGGGACCGGAGGGATAGGGCGAAACAGGAGAACCAGTTCTGGTGGCTCTCTGAACAGCATCGTGATATTTAAAGTCGATGAAGATGGTATATCTTGGCCGACTTACATAGATTTAGGGAATTAGGTATAGGGAACAGTCGTGGTGGCACCAAAAAAAAAAAAAAAATTTAAAAATATGTATGTATGCGGGGGCATGCGTGCATGTACTGCGTGTCTGTGCATGTATGTGCGTACGTATATGTACGTGCGTATGTACATGTATGGGTGGGTTGCATGTTTGTATGTGTCTGCATGCATATAAAAAATAAACAAAAAAAAAATTAAAAAACGAAAAAAATGCTGCTGTGGCTGTTCTAGTTTTTAAGTAGTTTTAAGTATTATTAGGTATTTTAAGTAGTGTAAGTTATTTTTAGTTAGTATAAGTTAGTTTTATTTAGTTTTAATTATTTTTAATATATATTTAGGTTTAGTTTATAAGTTAAAAAAAAAAAAAAAAAAAAAAAAAAAAAAAAAAAAAAAAAAAAAAAAAAAAATGATCAGATATCAAGTTTTTGTGAAATTTCCTTGAAATATAAAATAAAATACAAAAAAAATTTAGATTTAATTAAAATAGTTTTTAGGTCGAAAGACATTAGTTTTAAGAGTTATAGTTTAATTTAGAGCGCCCGTAAAGGGCCAGTAAATTAGTTGTAAGTTATTGATAATTAGGCTAGTTTTAAACATTTTTGTCTAGCTTTAAGATAGTTATAAGTTAAAATGAAATAAAAATGAATTTAAAAAAAAAAAAAAAAAAAAAAAACTTATCGAATTATTGATTCAAAATAGCTATTAACGGCCTTTAGTCCACAAAATTTGGGTTTCGTCCCGGCAATCTCACTTGGACTCATCACTTGGTTAGTGAGCGCCTTACCAATACGCAATTTTTGTTAAGTTCAGTTCAACTTACATGCATTTTTTGACAAAAAAGCAATGTGAACTATATCCAACAAGATTAAAATTTTAATCATTAAATTTGGAAGATTTTGTCCTTAGCCGGACATACTCGTAGTTAATAAGGTGTTTTTTTTAAATACAATTCTATGTACTATTGAAATTGCTCAGCCAAGTAGAAGACTTCGCATTATATTTAATTGGACTTGTCGAATTATTGATTCAAAAAAGCTTTTAACGGCCTTTAGTCCATACAATTTGCGTTTCGTCCCGGCAATCTAACTTGGACTCATCAGTTGGTTAGTGAGCGCCTTACCAATACGCAATTTTTGTTAAGTTCAGTTCAACTTACATGCATTTTTTGACAAGAAAGCAATGTCAACTATATTCAACTAGATTGAAATTTTAATCATTAAAATTGGAAGATTTTGTCCTTGGCCAGACATAGGTAATAAGGTGTTTTTTTTATAATACAATTCTATATACTACTGAATTTACTCAGCCAAGTAGGAGACCTAGCATTATATTTAATTGGGCTTGTCGAATTATTGATTCAAAATAGCTTTTAACGGCCTTTAGTCCACAAAATTTGCGTTTCGTCCCGGCAATCTCACTTGGACTCATAGTTGGTTAGTGAGCGCCTTACCAATACGCAATTTTTGTTAAGTTCAGTTCAACTTATATGCATTTTTTGACAAAAAAGCAATGTGAACTATATTCAACAAGATTAAAATTTTAATCATTAAAATTGGAAGATATTGTCCTTGGCCAGACATAGTTAATAAGGTGTTTTTTTTATGATACAATTTTATATACTACTGAAATTCCTCAGCCAAGTAGACGACAGCATTATATATAATTGGACTTGTCGGACTCATCAGTTGGTTAGTGAGCGCCTTACCAGTACGCAATTTTTGCTGAGTTCAGTTCAAGTTACATGCATTTGTTGAAAAAAAAGCAATGTGAACTATATCCAACAAGATTAAAATTTTAATCATTAAAATTGGAAGATTTTGTCCTTGGCCGGACATAGTTAATAAGGTGTTTTTTTTTAAATACAATTCTATGTACTATTGAAATTGCTCAGCCAAGTAGAAGACTTCGCATTATATTTAATTGGACTTGTCGAATTATTGATTCAAAATAGCTTTTAACGGCCTTTAGTCCACAAAATTTGCGTTTCGTCCCGGCAATCTCACTTGGACTCATCACTTGGTTAGTGAGCGCCTTACCAATACGCAATTTTTGTTAAGTTCAGTTCAACTTACATGCATTTTTTGACAAAAAAGCAGTGTGAACTATATTCAACAAGATTGAAATTTTAATCATTAAAATTGGAAGATATTGTCCTTGGCAAGACATAGTTAATAAGGTGTTTTTTTTATAATACAATTCTATATACTACTGAAATTCCTCAGCCAAGTAGAAGACTTAGCATTATTTTTAATTGGACTTGTCGAATTATTGATTAAAAATAGCTTTTAACGGCCTTTAGTCCATACAATTTGCGTTTCGTCCCAGGAATCTCACTTGGACTCATCAGTTGGTTAGTGAGCGCCTTACCAATACGCAATTTTTGTTAAGTTCAGTTCAACTTACATGCATTTTTTGACAAAAAAGCAATGTGAACTATATCCAACAAGATTAAAATTGGAAGATTTTGTCGTTGGCCAGACATAGGTAATAAGAAGGTGTTTTTTTTTTTATAATACAATTCTTCTATATACTACTGAAATTACTCAGCCAAGTAGAAGACCTAGCATTATATTTAATTGCACTTGTCGAATTATTGATTCAAAATAGCTTTTAACGTCCACAAAATTTGCGTTTCGTTACGGCAATCTCACTTGGACTCATCAGTTGGTTAGTGAGCGCTTTACCAATACGCAATTTTGTTAAGTTCAGTTTAACTTACATGCATTTTTTGACAAAAAAGCAATGTGAACTATATTCAACAAGATTGAAATTTTAATCATTAAAATTGGAAGATATTGTCCTTGGAAAGACATAGTTAATAAGGTGTTGTTTTTATAATACAATTCTATATACTACTGAAATTCCTCAGCCAAGTAGAAGACTTAGCATTATATTTAATTGGACTTGTCGAATTATTGATTCAAAATAGCTTTTAACGGCTTTTAGTCCATACAATTTGCGTTTCGTCCCGGCAATCTCACTTGGAGTCATCAGTTGGTTAGTGAGCGCCTTACCAATACGCAATTTTTGTTAAGTTCAGTTCAACTTACATGCATTTTTGAGAAAAAAGCAATGTGAAATATATCCAACAAGATTAAAATTTTAATCATAAAAATTGGAAGATTTTGTCCTTGGCCAGACATAGGTAATAAGAAGGTGTTTTTTTTTTATAATACAATTCTTCTATATACTACTGAAATTACTCAGCCAAGTAGAAGACCTAGCATTATATTTAATTGCACTTGTCGAATTATTGATTCAAAATAGCTTTTAACGTCCACAAAATTTGCGTTTCGTTACGGCAATCTCACTTGGACTCATCAGTTGGTTAGTGAGCGCTTTACCAATACGCAATTTTGTTAAGTTCAGTTTAACTTACATGCATTTTTTGACAAAAAAGCAATGTGAACTATATTCAACAAGATTGAAATTTTAATCATTAAAATTGGAAGATATTGTCCTTGGAAAGACATAGTTAATAAGGTGTTGTTTTTATAATACAATTCTATATACTACTGAAATTCCTCAGCCAAGTAGAAGACTTAGCATTATATTTAATTGGACTTGTCGAATTATTGATTCAAAATAGCTTTTAACGGCTTTTAGTCCATACAATTTGCGTTTCGTCCCGGCAATCTCACTTGGAGTCATCAGTTGGTTAGTGAGCGCCTTACCAATACGCAATTTTTGTTAAGTTCAGTTCAACTTACTTGCATTTTTGAGAAAAAAGCAATGTGAACTATATCCAACAAGATTAAAATTTTAATCATAAAAATTGGAAGATTTTGTCCTTGGCCAGACATAGGTAATAAGATGGTGTTTTTTTTATATTACAATTCTATATACGATTGAAATTACTCAGCCAAGTAGAAGACTTAGTATTATATTTAATTGGACTTGTCGAATTATTGATTAAAAATAGCTTTTAACGGCCTTTAGTCCACACAATTTGCATTTCGTCCCGGCAATCTCACTTGGACTCATAAGTTGGTTAGTGAGTGCTTTACCATTACGCAATTTTTGTTAAGTTCAGTTTAACTTACATGCATTTTTTGACAAAAAAGCAATGTGAACTATATCCAACAAGATTAAAAATTTAATCATTAAAATTGGAAGATTTTGTCCTTGGCCAGGCATAGTTAATAATAAGGTGTTTTTTTTTGTAATACAATTCCGTATACTATTGAAATTACTCAGCGAAGTAGAAGACTTAGCAATATATTTAATTGGACTTGTCGAATTATTGATTCAAAATAGCTTTTAACGGCCTTTAGTCCATACAATTTGCGTTTCGTCCCAGAAATCTCACTTGGACTCATCAGTTGGTTAGTGAGCGCCTTACCAATACGCAATTTTTGTTAAGTTCAGTTCAACTAACATGCATTTTTTGACAAAAAAGCAATGTGAACTATATCCAACAAGATTAAAATTGGAAGATTTTGTCGTTGGCCAGACATAGGTAATAAGAAGGTGTTTTTTTCTTATAATACAATTCTTCTATATACTACTGAAATTACTCAGCCAAGTAGAAGACCTAGCATTATATTTAATTGCACTTGTCGAATTATTGATTCAAAATAGCTTTTAACGTCCACAAAATTTGCGTTTCGTTACGGCAATCTCACCTGGACTCATCAGTTGGTTAGTAAGCGCTTTACCAATACGCAATTTTGTTAAGTTCAGTTTAACTTAAATGCATTTTTTGACAAAAAAGCAATGTGAACTATATTCAACAAGATTGAAATTTTAATCATTAAAATTGGAAGATATTGTCCTTGGAAAGACATAGTTAATAAGGTGTTGTTTTTATAATACAATTCTATATACTACTGAAATTCCTCAGCCAAGTAGAAGACTTAGCATTATATTTAATTGGACTTGTCGAATTATTGATTAAAAAAAGCTTTTAACGGCCTTTAGTCCACAAAATTTGCATTTCGTCCCGGCAATCTCACTTGGACTCATAAGTAGGTTAGTGAGTGCTTTACCATTACGCAATTTTTGTTAAGTTCAGTTTAACTTACATGCATTTTTTGACAAAAAAGCAATGTGAACTATATCGAACAAGATTAAAATTTTAATCATTAAATTTGGAAGATTTTGTCCTTAGCCGGACATACTCGTAGTTAATAAGGTGTTTTTTTAAATACAATTCTATGTACTATTGAAATTGCTCAGCCAAGTAGAAGACTTCGCATTATATTTAATTGGACTTGTCGAATTTTTGATTCAAAATAGCTTTTAACGTCCACAAAATTTGCGTTTCGTTACGGCAATCTTACTTGGACTCATCAGTTGGTTAGTGAGCGCTTTACCAATACGCAATTTTTGTTAAGTTCAGTTCAACTTACATGCATTTTTGACAAAAAAGCAATGTGAACTATATCCAACAAGATTAAAATTTTAATCATTAAAATTGGAAGATATTGTCCTTGGCAAGACATAGTTAATAAGGTGTTTTTTTTATAATATAATTCTATATACTACTGAAATTCCTCAGCCAAGTAGAAGACTTAGCATTTTATTTAATTGGACTTGTGGAATTATTGATTCAAAATAGCTTTTAACGGCCTTTAGTCCATACAATTTGCGTTTCGTCCCGGCAATCTCACTTGGACTCATCAGTTGGTTAGTGAGCGCCTTACCAATACGCAATTTTTGTTAAGTTCAGTTCAACTTACATGCATTTTTGACAAAAAAGCAATGTGAACTATATCCAACAAGATTAAAATTTTAATCATTAAAATTGGAAGATTTTGTCCTTGGCCAGACATAGGTAATAAGAAGATGTTTTTTTATAATACAATTCTATATACTACTGAAATTACTCAGCCAAGTAGAAGACTTAGCATTATATTTAATTGGACTTGTCGAATTATTGATTTAAAATAGCTTTTAACGGCCTTCAGTTCACAAAATTTGCGTTTCGTCCCGGCAATCTCACTTGGACTCATCAGTTGGTTGGTGAGCGCCTTACCAATTCGCAATTTTTTTTAAGTTCAGTTCAACTTACATAAATTTTTTGACAAAATAGCAATGTGAACTATATCCAACAAGATTAAAATTGGAAGATTTTGTCCTTGGCCAGACATAGGTAATAAGAAGGTGTTTTTTATATAATACAATTCTATATACTACTGAAATTACTCAGCCAAGTAGAAGACCTAGCATTATATTTAATTGGACTTGTCGAATTATTGATTCAAAATAGCTTTTAACGGCCTTTAGTCCACGAAATTTGCGTTTCGTCCCGGCAAACTCACTTGGACTCATCAGTTGGTTAGTGAGCGCCTTAGCAATACGCAATTTTTGTTAAGTTCAGTTCAACTTACATGCATTTTTTGACAAAAAAGCAATGTGAACTATATCCAACAAGATTAAAATTTTAATCATTAAAATTGGAAGATTTTGTCCTTGGCCAGACATAGGTAATAAGAAGGTGTTTTTTTTTTTATAATACAATTCTATATACTACTGAAATTACTCAGCCAAGTAGAAGACCTAGCATTATATTTAATTGGACTTGTCGAGTTATTGATTCAAAATAGCTTTTAAGGGCCTTTAGTCCACAAAATTTGCGTTTCGTCCCGGCAATCTCACTTGGACTCATCAGTTGGTTAGTGAGCGCCTTACCAATACGCAATTTTTGCTGAGTACAGTTCAACTTGCATGCATTTTTTGACAAGAAAGCAATGTGAACTATATCCAACAAGATTAAAATTTTAATCATTAAAATTGGAAGAATTTGTCCTTGGCCAGACATAGTTTACAAGAAGGTGTTTTTTTTTTAATAAAATTCTATATACTATTGAAATTACTACTGAAATTACTCAGCCAAGTTACATGCATTTTTGACAAAAAAGCAATGTGAACTATATTCAACAAGATTAAAATTTTAATCATTAAAATTGGAAGATTTTGTCGTTAGCCAGACATAGTTAATAAGGTGTTTTTTTTTTAATATAATTCTATGTACTATTGAAATTTCTCAGCCAAGTAGAAGACTTCGCATTATATTTAATTGGACTTGTCGAATTATTGCTTCAAAATAGCTATTAACGGCCTTTAGACCACAAAATTTGCGTTTCGTCCCGGCAATCTCGCTTGGACTCATAGTTGGTTAGTGAGCGCCTTACCAATACGCAATTTTTGTTAAGTTCAGTTCAACTTACATGCATTTTTTGACAAAAAAGCAATGTGAACTATATCCAACAAGATTAAAATTTTAATCATTAAATTTGGAAGATTTTGTCCTTAGCCGGACATACTCGTAGTTAATAAGGTGTTTTTTTTAAATACAATTCTATGTACTATTGAAATTGCTCAGCCAAGTAGAAGACTTCGCATTATATTTAATTGGACTTGTCGAATTATTGATTCAAAAAAGCTTTTAACGGCCTTTAGTCCATAAATTTGCGTTTCGTCCCGGCAATCTAACTTGGACTCATCAGTTGGTTAGTGAGCGCCTTACCAATACGCAATTTTTGTTAAGTTCAGTTCAACTTACATGCATTTTTTGACAAAAAAGCAATGTGAACTATATTCAACTAGATTGAAATTTTAATCATTAAAATTGGAAGATTTTGTCCTTGGCCAGACATAGGTAATAAGGTGTTTTTTTTATAATACAATTCTATATACTACTGAATTTACTCAGCCAAGTAGGAGACCTAGCATTATATTTAATTGGACTTGTCGAATTATTGATTCAAAATAGCTTTTAACGGCCTTTAGTCCACAAAATTTGCGTTTCGTCCCGGCAATCTCACTTGGACTCATCAGTTGGTTAGTGAGCGCTTTACCAATACGCAATTTTGTTAAGTTCAGTTTAACTTACATGCATTTTTTGACAAAAAAGCAATGTGAACTATATTCAACAAGATTGAAATTTTAATCATTAAAATTGGAAGATATTGTCCTTGGAAAGACATAGTTAATAAGGTGTTGTTTTTATAATACAATTCTATATACTACTGAAATTCCTCAGCCAAGTAGAAGACTTAGCATTATATTTAATTGGACTTGTCGAATTATTGATTCAAAATAGCTTTTAACGGCTTTTAGTCCATACAATTTGCGTTTCGTCCCGGCAATCTCACTTGGAGTCATCAGTTGGTTAGTGAGCGCCTTACCAATACGCAATTTTTGTTAAGTTCAGTTCAACTTACTTGCATTTTTGAGAAAAAAGCAATGTGAACTATATCCAACAAGATTAAAATTTTAATCATAAAAATTGGAAGATTTTGTCCTTGGCCAGACATAGGTAATAAGATGGTGTTTTTTTTATAATACAATTCTATATACGATTGAAATTACTCAGCCAAGTAGAAGACTTAGTATTATATTTAATTGGACTTGTCGAATTATTGATTAAAAATAGCTTTTAACGGCCTTTAGTCCACACAATTTGCATTTCGTCCCGGCAATCTCACTTGGACTCATAAGTTGGTTAGTGAGTGCTTTACCATTACGCAATTTTTGTTAAGTTCAGTTTAACTTACATGCATTTTTTGACAAAAAAGCAATGTGAACTATATCCAACAAGATTAAAAATTTAATCATTAAAATTGGAAGATTTTGTCCTTGGCCAGGCATAGTTAATAATAAGGTGTTTTTTTTTTGTAATACAATTCCGTATACTATTGAAATTACTCAGCGAAGTAGAAGACTTAGCAATATATTTAATTGGACTTGTCGAATTATTGATTCAAAATAGCTTTTAACGGCCTTTAGTCCATACAATTTGCGTTTCGTCCCAGAAATCTCACTTGGACTCATCAGTTGGTTAGTGAGCGCCTTACCAATACGCAATTTTTGTTAAGTTCAGTTCAACTAACATGCATTTTTTGACAAAAAAGCAATGTGAACTATATCCAACAAGATTAAAATTGGAAGATTTTGTCGTTGGCCAGACATAGGTAATAAGAAGGTGTTTTTTTCTTATAATACAATTCTTCTATATACTACTGAAATTACTCAGCCAAGTAGAAGACCTAGCATTATATTTAATTGCACTTGTCGAATTATTGATTCAAAATAGCTTTTAACGTCCACAAAATTTGCGTTTCGTTACGGCAATCTCACCTGGACTCATCAGTTGGTTAGTAAGCGCTTTACCAATACGCAATTTTGTTAAGTTCAGTTTAACTTAAATGCATTTTTTGACAAAAAAGCAATGTGAACTATATTCAACAAGATTGAAATTTTAATCATTAAAATTGGAAGATATTGTCCTTGGAAAGACATAGTTAATAAGGTGTTGTTTTTATAATACAATTCTATATACTACTGAAATTCCTCAGCCAAGTAGAAGACTTAGCATTATATTTAATTGGACTTGTCGAATTATTGATTAAAAAAAGCTTTTAACGGCCTTTAGTCCACAAAATTTGCATTTCGTCCCGGCAATCTCACTTGGACTCATAAGTAGGTTAGTGAGTGCTTTACCATTACGCAATTTTTGTTAAGTTCAGTTTAACTTACATGCATTTTTTGACAAAAAAGCAATGTGAACTATATCGAACAAGATTAAAATTTTAATCATTAAATTTGGAAGATTTTGTCCTTAGCCGGACATACTCGTAGTTAATAAGGTGTTTTTTTAAATACAATTCTATGTACTATTGAAATTGCTCAGCCAAGTAGAAGACTTCGCATTATATTTAATTGGACTTGTCGAATTTTTGATTCAAAATAGCTTTTAACGTCCACAAAATTTGCGTTTCGTTACGGCAATCTTACTTGGACTCATCAGTTGGTTAGTGAGCGCTTTACCAATACGCAATTTTTGTTAAGTTCAGTTCAACTTACATGCATTTTTGACAAAAAAGCAATGTGAACTATATCCAACAAGATTAAAATTTTAATCATTAAAATTGGAAGATATTGTCCTTGGCAAGACATAGTTAATAAGGTGTTTTTTTTATAATATAATTCTATATACTACTGAAATTCCTCAGCCAAGTAGAAGACTTAGCATTTTATTTAATTGGACTTGTGGAATTATTGATTCAAAATAGCTTTTAACGGCCTTTAGTCCATACAATTTGCGTTTCGTCCCGGCAATCTCACTTGGACTCATCAGTTGGTTAGTGAGCGCCTTACCAATACGCAATTTTTGTTAAGTTCAGTTCAACTTACATGCATTTTTGACAAAAAAGCAATGTGAACTATATCCAACAAGATTAAAATTTTAATCATTAAAATTGGAAGATTTTGTCCTTGGCCAGACATAGGTAATAAGAAGATGTTTTTTTATAATACAATTCTATATACTACTGAAATTACTCAGCCAAGTAGAAGACTTAGCATTATATTTAATTGGACTTGTCGAATTATTGATTTAAAATAGCTTTTAACGGCCTTCAGTTCACAAAATTTGCGTTTCGTCCCGGCAATCTCACTTGGACTCATCAGTTGGTTGGTGAGCGCCTTACCAATTCGCAATTTTTTTTAAGTTCAGTTCAACTTACATAAATTTTTTGACAAAATAGCAATGTGAACTATATCCAACAAGATTAAAATTGGAAGATTTTGTCCTTGGCCAGACATAGGTAATAAGAAGGTGTTTTTTATATAATACAATTCTATATACTACTGAAATTACTCAGCCAAGTAGAAGACCTAGCATTATATTTAATTGGACTTGTCGAATTATTGATTCAAAATAGCTTTTAACGGCCTTTAGTCCACGAAATTTGCGTTTCGTCCCGGCAAACTCACTTGGACTCATCAGTTGGTTAGTGAGCGCCTTAGCAATACGCAATTTTTGTTAAGTTCAGTTCAACTTACATGCATTTTTTGACAAAAAAGCAATGTGAACTATATCCAACAAGATTAAAATTTTAATCATTAAAATTGGAAGATTTTGTCCTTGGCCAGACATAGGTAATAAGAAGGTGTTTTTTTTTTTATAATACAATTCTATATACTACTGAAATTACTCAGCCAAGTAGAAGACCTAGCATTATATTTAATTGGACTTGTCGAGTTATTGATTCAAAATAGCTTTTAAGGGCCTTTAGTCCACAAAATTTGCGTTTCGTCCCGGCAATCTCACTTGGACTCATCAGTTGGTTAGTGAGCGCCTTACCAATACGCAATTTTTGCTGAGTACAGTTCAACTTGCATGCATTTTTTGACAAGAAAGCAATGTGAACTATATCCAACAAGATTAAAATTTTAATCATTAAAATTGGAAGAATTTGTCCTTGGCCAGACATAGTTTACAAGAAGGTGTTTTTTTTTTAATAAAATTCTATATACTATTGAAATTACTACTGAAATTACTCAGCCAAGTTACATGCATTTTTGACAAAAAAGCAATGTGAACTATATTCAACAAGATTAAAATTTTAATCATTAAAATTGGAAGATTTTGTCGTTAGCCAGACATAGTTAATAAGGTGTTTTTTTTTTAATATAATTCTATGTACTATTGAAATTTCTCAGCCAAGTAGAAGACTTCGCATTATATTTAATTGGACTTGTCGAATTATTGCTTCAAAATAGCTATTAACGGCCTTTAGACCACAAAATTTGCGTTTCGTCCCGGCAATCTCGCTTGGACTCATAGTTGGTTAGTGAGCGCCTTACCAATACGCAATTTTTGTTAAGTTCAGTTCAACTTACATGCATTTTTTGACAAAAAAGCAATGTGAACTATATCCAACAAGATTAAAATTTTAATCATTAAATTTGGAAGATTTTGTCCTTAGCCGGACATACTCGTAGTTAATAAGGTGTTTTTTTTAAATACAATTCTATGTACTATTGAAATTGCTCAGCCAAGTAGAAGACTTCGCATTATATTTAATTGGACTTGTCGAATTATTGATTCAAAAAAGCTTTTAACGGCCTTTAGTCCATAAATTTGCGTTTCGTCCCGGCAATCTAACTTGGACTCATCAGTTGGTTAGTGAGCGCCTTACCAATACGCAATTTTTGTTAAGTTCAGTTCAACTTACATGCATTTTTTGACAAAAAAGCAATGTGAACTATATTCAACTAGATTGAAATTTTAATCATTAAAATTGGAAGATTTTGTCCTTGGCCAGACATAGGTAATAAGGTGTTTTTTTTATAATACAATTCTATATACTACTGAATTTACTCAGCCAAGTAGGAGACCTAGCATTATATTTAATTGGACTTGTCGAATTATTGATTCAAAATAGCTTTTAACGGCCTTTAGTCCACAAAATTTGCGTTTCGTCCCGGCAATCTCACTTGGACTCATAGTTGGTTAGTGAGCGCCTTACCAATACGCAATTTTTGTTAAGTTCAGTTCAACTTATATGCATTTTTTGACAAAAAAGCAATGTGAACTATATTCAACAAGATTAAAATTTTAATCATTAAAATTGGAAGATATTGTCCTTGGCCAGACATAGTTAATAAGGTGTTTTTTTTATGATACAATTTTATATACTACTGAAATTCCTCAGCCAAGTAGAAGACAGCATTATATATAATTGGACTTGTCGGACTCATCAGTTGGTTAGTGAGCGCCTTACCAGTACGCAATTTTTGCTGAGTTCAGTTCAAGTTACATGCATTTGTTGAAAAAAAAGCAATGTGAACTATATCCAACAAGATTAAAATTTTAATCATTAAAATTGGAAGATTTTGTCCTTGGCCGGACATAGTTAATAAGGTGTTTTTTTTAAATACAATTCTATGTACTATTGAAATTGCTCAGCCAAGTAGAAGACTTCGCATTATATTTAATTGGACTTGTCGAATTATTGATTCAAAATAGCTTTTAACGGCCTTTAGTCCACAAAATTTGCGTTTCGTCCCGGCAATCTCACTTGGACTCATCACTTGGTTAGTGAGCGCCTTACCAATACGCAATTTTTGTTAAGTTCAGTTCAACTTACATGCATTTTTTGACAAAAAAGCAGTGTGAACTATATTCAACAAGATTGAAATTTTAATCATTAAAATTGGAAGATATTGTCCTTGGCAAGACATAGTTAATAAGGTGTTTTTTTTATAATACAATTCTATATACTACTGAAATTCCTCAGCCAAGTAGAAGACTTAGCATTATTTTTAATTGGACTTGTCGAATTATTGATTAAAAATAGCTTTTAACGGCCTTTAGTCCATACAATTTGCGTTTCGTCCCAGGAATCTCACTTGGACTCATCAGTTGGTTAGTGAGCGCCTTACCAATACGCAATTTTTGTTAAGTTCAGTTCAACTTACATGCATTTTTTGACAAAAAAGCAATGTGAACTATATCCAACAAGATTAAAATTGGAAGATTTTGTCGTTGGCCAGACATAGGTAATAAGAAGGTGTTTTTTTTTTTATAATACAATTCTTCTATATACTACTGAAATTACTCAGCCAAGTAGAAGACCTAGCATTATATTTAATTGCACTTGTCGAATTATTGATTCAAAATAGCTTTTAACGTCCACAAAATTTGCGTTTCGTTACGGCAATCTCACTTGGACTCATCAGTTGGTTAGTGAGCGCTTTACCAATACGCAATTTTGTTAAGTTCAGTTTAACTTACATGCATTTTTTGACAAAAAAGCAATGTGAACTATATTCAACAAGATTGAAATTTTAATCATTAAAATTGGAAGATATTGTCCTTGGAAAGACATAGTTAAGCCAAGTAGAAGACTTAGCATTATATTTAATTGGACTTGTCGAATTATTGATTCAAAATAGCTTTTAACGGCTTTTAGTCCATACAATTTGCGTTTCGTCCCGGCAATCTCACTTCGAGTCATCAGTTGGTTAGTGAGCGCCTTACCAATACGCAATTTTTGTTAAGTTCAGTTCAACTTACATGCATTTTTGAGAAAAAAGCAATGTGAAATATATCCAACAAGATTAAAATTTTAATCATAAAAATTGGAAGATTTTGTCCTTGGACAGACATAGGTCGAATTATTATTAATTATTGATTCAAAATAGCTCTTAACGTCCACAAAATTTGCGTTTCGTTACGGCAATCTCACTTGGACTCATCAGTTGGTTAGTGAGCGCTTTACCAATACGCAATTTTGTTAAGTTCAGTTTAACTTACATGCATTTTTTGACAAAAAAGCAATCAATGTGAACTATATTCAACAAGATTGAAATTTTAATCATTAAAATTGGAAGATATTGTCCTTGGAAAGACATAGTTAATAAGGTGTTGTTTTTATAATACAATTCTATATACTACTGAAATTCCTCAGCCAAGTAGAAGACTTAGCATTATATTTAATTGGACTTGTCGAATTATTGATTCAAAATAGCTTTTAACGGCTTTTAGTCCATACAATTTGCGTTTCGTCCCGGCAATCTCACTTGGAGTCATCAGTTGGTTAGTGAGCGCCTTACCAATACGCAATTTTTGTTAAGTTCAGTTCAACTTACATGCATTTTTGAGAAAAAAGCAATGTGAACTATATCCAACAAGATTAAAATTTTAATCATAAAAATTGGAAGATTTTGTCCTTGGCCAGACATAGGTAATAAGATGGTGTTTTTTTTATAATACAATTCTATATACGATTGAAATTACTCAGCCAAGTAGAAGACTTAGTATTATATTTAATTGGACTTGTCGAATTATTGATTAAAAATAGCTTTTAACGGCCTTTAGTCCTCACAATTTGCATTTCGTCCCGGCAATCTCACTTGGACTCATAAGTTGGTTAGTGAGTGCTTTACCATTACGCAATTTTTGTTAAGTTCAGTTTAACTTACATGCATTTTTTGACAAAAAAGCAATGTGAACTATATCCAACAAGATTAAAAATTTAATCATTAAAATTGGAAGATTTTGTCCTTGGCCAGGCATAGTTAATAATAAGGTGTTTTTTTTTTATAATACAATTCCGTATACTATTGAAATTACTCAGCCAAGTAGAAGACTTAGCATTATATTTAATTGGACTTGTCGAATTATTGATTAAAAAAAGCTTTTAACGGCCTTTAGTCCACAAAATTTGCATTTCGTCCCGGCAATCTCACTTGGACTCATAAGTTGGTTAGTGAGTGCTTTACCATTACGCAATTTTTGTTAAGTTCAGTTTAACTTACATGCATTTTTTGACAAAAAAGCAATGTGAACTATATCCTACAAGATTAAAATTTTAATCATTAAATTTGGAAGATTTTGTCCTTAGCCGGACATACTCGTAGTTAATAAGGTGTTTTTTAAATACAATTCTATGTACTATTGAAATTGCTCAGCCAAGTAGAAGACTTCGCATTATATTTAATTGGACTTGTCGAATTTTTGATTCAAAAAAGCTTTTTACGGCCTTTAGTCCATACAATTTGCGTTTCGTCCCGGCAATCTAACTTGGACTCATCAGTTGGTTAGTGAGCGCCTTACCAATACGCAATTTTTGTTAAGTTCAGTTCAACTTACATGCATTTTTTGACAAAAAAGCAATGTGAACTATATTCAACTAGATTGAAATTTTAATCATTAAAATTGGAAGATTTTGTCCTTGGCCAGACATAGGTAATAAGGTGTTTTTTTTATAATACAATTCTATATACTACTGAAATTACTCAGCCAAGTAGGAGACCTAGCATTATATTTAATTGGACTTGTCAAATTATTGATTCAAAATACCTTTTAACGGCCTTTAGTCACAAAATTTGCGTTTCGTCCCGGCAATCTCACTTGGACTCATCAGTTGGTTGGTGAGCGCCTTACCAATACGCAATTTTTTTTAAGTTCAGTTCAACTTACATAAATTTTTTGACAAAAAAGCAATGTGAACTATATCCAACAAGATTAAAATTGGAAGATTTTGTCCTTGGCCAGACATAGGTAATAAGAAGGTGTTTTTTATATAATACAATTCTATATACTACTGAAATTACTCAGCCAAGTAGAAGACCTAGCATTATATTTAATTGGACTTATCGAATTACCCGAGTATGTTCCCACAAATTAATAAGATATTCAGAAGAAAAGATCAAAACGACCTTCCGTGTCTTAAGCTCCAGAGGACGACACAAAACAGAGACGTACTCTTGACAGCGGGCATAGATCCAGATGACGCCGTCTTGGACGATGACCTCTTCATAATCGAAGATCCGCAGGAGAAGGTGGAGGCGGTGGGGGCTGCTTTTCAGCAAGTGTACAAGGTGAATGCTAGCATTCGCCCCAACCATGACCTGGAGAGCAGAGCTCTGGTTCACCACTTTTACCTGCGGAACGATATAACGCAGTGGCGATCTGAGAACCTTGGTTTTACCGGGTTTAATGATGAACATTTGGCAAACGCCATAATCGCCGAGCGAAATGGGACCAGTTCCCTGTTAATTTCGAAGATTGAGCTCCAGCTCATCTTTGATTCACTAAAGAAAAAGAAATCAGCAGGAGTCGATGGTATATCCAACGTTGTACTACGACATTTGCCTCAAGAAGCAGTTGACATATATACCACACTGTTTAACAACGCACTGAATACTGCATATTATCCAGTGCGGTGGAAGACAGCAGTGGTGCATCCTCTCCCTAAAAAGGGAAAGGACAATTCCAATCCGGCGAATCTCAGGTCGATAAGTCTTCTTCCGAGTATCAGCAAAGTATTTGAAAAGGTTATTAATAGAGCTCTGTTCAAGTGGGCGGAGGACAACAAAATCATACCGGATAATCAGTTCGGTTTTAAGACGGGACATGACACAATTCATGCCGCGTCTAAACTTGTTTCTGATGTCCAATGGAACAAATCTAAAAAGCAGTGTACGGGTGCCTGTCTGGTTGATTTGGAGAAGGCCTTCGACACCCTATGGTTAGAGGGTCTCTATCTAAAGCTCGCCAGACTTGGTATAAGTAAACCGCTATTGTACATGCTTTATGACATGCTAAATGGTAGAAAGTTTGTTGTCAAGAGTGGCAATGTAACTTCTACCACAGTTTTTAATATTAACAATGGTCTTCAGCAGGGAGCGGTTAACTCGCCGATTCTCTTCAGCATTTACACCAGCGATCTGATAGGTAGTCTAACTCAGGCAATTGCGTACGCCGACGATCTAATTGCGTACAGAACAGCTCCAACAGTTGAGGTCATCAAAATTCTCTTGCAGCGTGACTTCGACAAGATTCAGCGATATTGTGATGACTGGAAGTTGAAAATCAACTTCCAGAAATCAGAAACTATTTTGTTTAGGACTCCGTTGTCTAGCGCCTCAAGGGATACGAGAAAGAACTGGCGCAAGCTGGTGATCGTAGGGCCACATGGACATCCACTGGCGAGTAAAAGTGTAGTAAAGTACCTTGGCATCTGGTTGGATCAGTACTTGTATTTCGACAGACATATAGGTGCTGCTCTGGCCAGGGCTAGGGGAGCCTTTGCCCTGACAAAACGATTGTTTTATAGCAGTCGTCTTGACAGCAGGGTGAAGGTGATTTGCTACATGGCCCTCATCAGGCCGATGATTGCCTATGGATGCCCGGTGTGGTTCAACGTTGCCCCATCTCAAATGGAAAAGATTCGGGTGTTTGAGAGGCAGTGTCTTCGACGTTGCCTTGGATTACACAGAACACCAGAGTCGGAGTACAAACGATATTATTCCAACCAGGTTCTATACAACGGAGCCAACATAAACAGAATAGATAATTTTTTGTTTAAGCTGATTCGGGGTCACGTTGCAAGAGCGATGTCCTCAACTAACAACTTAATTTTTGGGGCGTATTACCCAAATAACCAATATTTCGAGAGTGCGCGGTTAAGTGGCTACATCCCTCCCGAGGCATTCGTCTATTTAGACAGTCGAGGGCTGATACAGGATGGAGGGGCGGTTCCGCTCATCTACCACGTCAGCCGGAAAACTTTGGATAGGCGACTCCTTTATGGTCGAGACGTCATCGCTCAAGGTGGAGAAGAGCGCCTACGGTTCAGTAGGACTGTGTCCGATCGGGACCGGAGGGATAGGGCGAAACAGGAGAACCAGTTCTGGTGGCTCTCTGAACAGCATCGTGATATTTAAAGTCGATGAAGATGGTATATCTTGGCCGACTTACATAGATTTAGGGAATTAGGTATAGGGAACAGTCGTGGTGGCACCAAAAAAAAAAAAAAAAAATTTAAAAATATGTATGTATGCGGGGGCATGCGTGCATGTACTGCGTGTCTGTACATGTATGTGCGTACGTATATGTACGTGCGTATGTACATGTATGGGTGGGTTGCATGTTTGTATGTGTCTGCATGCATATAAAAAATAAACAAAAAAAAATTAAAAAACGAAAAAAATGCTGCTGTGGCTGTTCTAGTTTTTAAGTAGTTTTAAGTATTATTAGGTATTTTAAGTAGTGTAAGTTATTTTTAGTTAGTATAAGTTAGTTTTATTTAGTTTTAATTATTTTTAATATATATTTAGGTTTAGTTTATAAGTTTAAAAAAAAAAAAAAAAAAAAAAAAAAAAAAAAAAAAAAAAATGATCAGATATCAAGTTTTTGTGAAATTTCCTTGAAATATAAAATAAAATACAAAAAAAATTTAGATTTAATTAAAATAGTTTTTAGGTCGAAAGACATTAGTTTTAAGAGTTATAGTTTAATTTAGAGCGCCCGTAAAGGGCCAGTAAATTAGTTGTAAGTTATTGATAATTAGGCTAGTTTTAAACATTTTTGTCTAGCTTTAAGATAGTTATAAGTTAAAATGAAATAAAAATGAATTTAAAAAAAAAAAAAAAAAAAAAAACTTATCGAATTATTGATTCAAAATAGCTTTTAACGGCCTTTAGTCCACAAAATTTGGGTTTCGTCCCGGCAATCTCACTTGGACTCATCACTTGGTTAGTGAGCGCCTTACCAATACGCAATTTTTGTTAAGTTCAGTTCAACTTACATGCATTTTTTGACAAAAAAGCAATGTGAACTATATCCAACAAGATTAAAATTTTAATCATTAAATTTGGAAGATTTTGTCCTTAGCCGGACATACTCGTAGTTAATAAGGTGTTTTTTTTAAATACAATTCTATGTACTATTGAAATTGCTCAGCCAAGTAGAAGACTTCGCATTATATTTAATTGGACTTGTCGAATTATTGATTCAAAAAAGCTTTTAACGGCCTTTAGTCCATACAATTTGCGTTTCGTCCCGGCAATCTAACTTGGACTCATCAGTTGGTTAGTGAGCGCCTTACCAATACGCAATTTTTGTTAAGTTCAGTTCAACTTACATGCATTTTTTGACAAAAAAGCAATGTCAACTATATTCAACTAGATTGAAATTTTAATCATTAAAATTGGAAGATTTTGTCCTTGGCCAGACATAGGTAATAAGGTGTTTTTTTTATAATACAATTCTATATACTACTGAATTTACTCAGCCAAGTAGGAGACCTAGCATTATATTTAATTGGACTTGTCGAATTATTGATTCAAAATAGCTTTTAACGGCCTTTAGTCCACAAAATTTGCGTTTCGTCCCGGCAATCTCACTTGGACTCATAGTTGGTTAGTGAGCGCCTTACCAATACGCAATTTTTGTTAAGTTCAGTTCAACTTATATGCATTTTTTGACAAAAAAGCAATGTGAACTATATTCAACAAGATTAAAATTTTAATCATTAAAATTGGAAGATATTGTCCTTGGCCAGACATAGTTAATAAGGTGTTTTTTTTATGATACAATTTTATATACTACTGAAATTCCTCAGCCAAGTAGAAGACAGCATTATATATAATTGGACTTGTCGGACTCATCAGTTGGTTAGTGAGCGCCTTACCAGTACGCAATTTTTGCTGAGTTCAGTTCAAGTTACATGCATTTGTTGAAAAAAAAGCAATGTGAACTATATCCAACAAGATTAAAATTTTAATCATTAAAATTGGAAGATTTTGTCCTTGGCCGGACATAGTTAATAAGGTGTTTTTTTTTAAATACAATTCTATGTACTATTGAAATTGCTCAGCCAAGTAGAAGACTTCGCATTATATTTAATTGGACTTGTCGAATTATTGATTCAAAATAGCTTTTAACGGCCTTTAGTCCACAAAATTTGCGTTTCGTCCCGGCAATCTCACTTGGACTCATCACTTGGTTAGTGAGCGCCTTACCAATACGCAATTTTTGTTAAGTTCAGTTCAACTTACATGCATTTTTTGACAAAAAAGCAGTGTGAACTATATTCAACAAGATTGAAATTTTAATCATTAAAATTGGAAGATATTGTCCTTGGCAAGACATAGTTAATAAGGTGTTTTTTTTATAATACAATTCTATATACTACTGAAATTCCTCAGCCAAGTAGAAGACTTAGCATTATTTTTAATTGGACTTGTCGAATTATTGATTAAAAATAGCTTTTAACGGCCTTTAGTCCATACAATTTGCGTTTCGTCCCAGGAATCTCACTTGGACTCATCAGTTGGTTAGTGAGCGCCTTACCAATACGCAATTTTTGTTAAGTTCAGTTCAACTTACATGCATTTTTTGACAAAAAAGCAATGTGAACTATATCCAACAAGATTAAAGTTGGAAGATTTTGTCGTTGGCCAGACATAGGTAATAAGAAGGTGTTTTTTTTTTTTATAATACAATTCTTCTATATACTACTGAAATTACTCAGCCAAGTAGAAGACCTAGCATTATATTTAATTGCACTTGTCGAATTATTGATTCAAAATAGCTTTTAACGTCCACAAAATTTGCGTTTCGTTACGGCAATCTCACTTGGACTCATCAGTTGGTTAGTGAGCGCTTTACCAATACGCAATTTTGTTAAGTTCAGTTTAACTTACATGCATTTTTTGACAAAAAAGCAATGTGAACTATATTCAACAAGATTGAAATTTTAATCATTAAAATTGGAAGATATTGTCCTTGGAAAGACATAGTTAAGCCAAGTAGAAGACTTAGCATTATATTTAATTGGACTTGTCGAATTATTGATTCAAAATAGCTTTTAACGGCTTTTAGTCCATACAATTTGCGTTTCGTCCCGGCAATCTCACTTGGAGTCATCAGTTGGTTAGTGAGCGCCTTACCAATACGCAATTTTTGTTAAGTTCAGTTCAACTTACATGCATTTTTGAGAAAAAAGCAATGTGAAATATATCCAACAAGATTAAAATTTTAATCATAAAAATTGGAAGATTTTGTCCTTGGACAGACATAGGTCGAATTATTATTAATTATTGATTCAAAATAGCTCTTAGCGTCCACAAAATTTGCGTTTCGTTACGGCAATCTCACTTGGACTCATCAGTTGGTTAGTGAGCGCTTTACCAATACGCAATTTTGTTAAGTTCAGTTTAACTTACATGCATTTTTTGACAAAAAAGCAATCAATGTGAACTATATTCAACAAGATTGAAATTTTAATCATTAAAATTGGAAGATATTGTCCTTGGAAAGACATAGTTAATAAGGTGTTGTTTTTATAATACAATTCTATATACTACTGAAATTCCTCAGCCAAGTAGAAGACTTAGCATTATATTTAATTGGACTTGTCGAATTATTGATTCAAAATAGCTTTTAACGGCTTTTAGTCCATACAATTTGCGTTTCGTCCCGGCAATCTCACTTGGAGTCATCAGTTGGTTAGTGAGCGCCTTACCAATACGCAATTTTTGTTAAGTTCAGTTCAACTTACATGCATTTTTGAGAAAAAAGCAATGTGAACTATATCCAACAAGATTAAAATTTTAATCATAAAAATTGGAAGATTTTGTCCTTGGCCAGACATAGGTAATAAGATGGTGTTTTTTTTATAATACAATTCTATATACGATTGAAATTACTCAGCCAAGTAGAAGACTTAGTATTATATTTAATTGGACTTGTCGAATTATTGATTAAAAATAGCTTTTAACGGCCTTTAGTCCACACAATTTGCATTTCGTCCCGGCAATCTCACTTGGACTCATAAGTTGGTTAGTGAGTGCTTTACCATTACGCAATTTTTGTTAAGTTCAGTTTAACTTACATGCATTTTTTGACAAAAAAGCAATGTGAACTATATCCAACAAGATTAAAAATTTAATCATTAAAATTGGAAGATTTTGTCCTTGGCCAGGCATAGTTAATAATAAGGTGTTTTTTTTTTTATAATACAATTCCGTATACTATTGAAATTACTCAGCCAAGTAGAAGACTTAGCATTATATTTAATTGGACTTGTCGAATTATTGATTTAAAAAAGCTTTTAACGGCCTTTAGTCCACAAAATTTGCATTTCGTCCCGGCAATCTCACTTGGACTCATAAGTTGGTTAGTGAGTGCTTTACCATTACGCAATTTTTGTTAAGTTCAGTTTAACTTACATGCATTTTTTGACAAAAAAGCAATGTGAACTATATCCTACAAGATTAAAATTTGAATCATTAAATTTGGAAGATTTTGTCCTTAGCCGGACATACTCGTAGTTAATAAGGTGTTTTTTAAATACAATTCTATGTACTATTGAAATTGCTCAGCCAAGTAGAAGACTTCGCATTATATTTAATTGGACTTGTCGAATTTTTGATTCAAAAAAGCTTTTAACGGCCTTTAGTCCATACAATTTGCGTTTCGTCCCGGCAATCTAACTTGGACTCATCAGTTGGTTAGTGAGCGCCTTACCAATACGCAATTTTTGTTAAGTTCAGTTCAACTTACATGCATTTTTTGACAAAAAAGCAATGTGAACTATATTCAACTAGATTGAAATTTTAATCATTAAAATTGGAAGATTTTGTCCTTGGCCAGACATAGGTAATAAGGTGTTTTTTTTATAATACAATTCTATATACTACTGAAATTATTCAGCCAAGTAGGAGACCTAGCATTATATTTAATTGGACTTGTCAAATTATTGATTCAAAATACCTTTTAACGGCCTTTAGTTCACAAAATTTGCGTTTCGTCCCGGCAATCTCACTTGGACTCATCAGTTGGTTGGTGAGCGCCTTACCAATACGCAATTTTTTTTAAGTTCAGTTCAACTTACATAAATTTTTTGACAAAAAAGCAATGTGAACTATATCCAACAAGATTAAAATTGGAAGATTTTGTCCTTGGCCAGACATAGGTAATAAGAAGGTGTTTTTTATATAATACAATTCTATATACTACTGAAATTACTCAGCCAAGTAGAAGACCTAGCATTATATTTAATTGGACTTATCGAATTACCCGAGTATGTTCCCACAAATTAATAAGATATTCAGAAGAAAAGATCAAAACGACCTTCCGTGTCTTAAGCTCCAGAGGACGACACAAAACAGAGACGTACTCTTGACAGCGGGCATAGATCCAGATGACGCCGTCTTGGACGATGACCTCTTCATAATCGAAGATCCGCAGGAGAAGGTGGAGGCGGTGGGGGCTGCTTTTCAGCAAGTGTACAAGGTGAATGCTAGCATTCGCCCCAACCATGACCTGGAGAGCAGAGCTCTGGTTCACCACTTTTACCTGCGGAACGATATAACGCAGTGGCGATCTGAGAACCTTGGTTTTACCGGGTTTAATGATGAACATTTGGCAAACGCCATAATCGCCGAGCGAAATGGGACCAGTTCCCTGTTAATTTCGAAGATTGAGCTCCAGCTCATCTTTGATTCACTAAAGAAAAAGAAATCAGCAGGAGTCGATGGTATATCCAACGTTGTACTACGACATTTGCCTCAAGAAGCAGTTGACATATATACCACACTGTTTAACAACGCACTGAATACTGCATATTATCCAGTGCGGTGGAAGACAGCAGTGGTGCATCCTCTCCCTAAAAAGGGAAAGGACAATTCCAATCCGGCGAATCTCAAGTCGATAAGTCTTCTTCCGAGTATC
The DNA here is from genome assembly GCA_910595825.1 of Philhelius pedissequus. Classification (NCBI taxonomy): domain Eukaryota; kingdom Metazoa; phylum Arthropoda; class Insecta; order Diptera; family Syrphidae; genus Philhelius; species Philhelius pedissequus. The sequence goes on from OU343160.1 coordinate 171,268,371, forward strand.
AGCAAAGTATTTGAAAAGGTTATTAATAGAGCTCTGTTCAAGTGGGCGGAGGACAACAAAATCATACCGGATAATCAGTTCGGTTTTAAGACGGGACATGACACAATTCATGCCGCGTCTAAACTTGTTTCTGATGTCCAATGGAACAAATCTAAAAAGCAGTGTACGGGTGCCTGTCTGGTTGATTTGGAGAAGGCCTTCGACACCGTATGGTTAGAGGGTCTCTATCTAAAGCTCGCCAGACTTGGTATAAGTAAACCGCTATTGTACATGCTTTATGACATGCTAAATGGTAGAAAGTTTGTTGTCAAGAGTGGCAATGTAACTTCTACCACAGTTTTTAATATTAACAATGGTCTTCAGCAGGGAGCGGTTAACTCGCCGATTCTCTTCAGCATTTACACCAGCGATCTGATAGGTAGTCTAACTCAGGCAATTGCGTACGCCGACGATCTAATTGCGTACAGAACAGCTCCAACAGTTGAGGTCATCAAAATTCTCTTGCAGCGTGACTTCGACAAGATTCAGCGATATTGTGATGACTGGAAGTTGAAAATCAACTTCCAGAAATCAGAAACTATTTTGTTTAGGACTCCGTTGTCTAGCGCCTCAAGGGATACGAGAAAGAACTGGCGCAAGCTGGTGATCGTAGGGCCACATGGACATCCACTGGCGAGTAAAAGTGTAGTAAAGTACCTTGGCATCTGGTTGGATCAGTACTTGTATTTCGACAGACATATAGGTGCTGCTCTGGCCAGGGCTAGGGGAGCCTTTGCCCTGACAAAACGATTGTTTTATAGCAGTCGTCTTGACAGCAGGGTGAAGGTGATTTGCTACATGGCCCTCATCAGGCCGATGATTGCCTATGGATGCCCGGTGTGGTTCAACGTTGCCCCATCTCAAATGGAAAAGATTCGGGTGTTTGAGAGGCAGTGTCTTCGACGTTGCCTTGGATTACACAGAACACCAGAGTCGGAGTACAAACGATATTATTCCAACCAGGTTCTATACAACGGAGCCAACATAAACAGAATAGATAATTTTTTGTTTAAGCTGATTCGGGGTCACGTTGCAAGAGCGATGTCCTCAACTAACAACTTAATTTTTGGGGCGTATTACCCAAATAACCAATATTTCGAGAGTGCGCGGTTAAGTGGCTACATCCCTCCCGAGGCATTCGTCTATTTAGACAGTCGAGGGCTGATACAGGATGGAGGGGCGGTTCCGCTCATCTACCACGTCAGCCGGAAAACTTTGGATAGGCGACTCCTTTATGGTCGAGACGTCATCGCTCAAGGTGGAGAAGAGCGCCTACGGTTCAGTAGGACTGTGTCCGATCGGGACCGGAGGGATAGGGCGAAACAGGAGAACCAGTTCTGGTGGCTCTCTGAACAGCATCGTGATATTTAAAGTCGATGAAGATGGTATATCTTGGCCGACTTACATAGATTTAGGGAATTAGGTATAGGGAACAGTCGTGGTGGCACCAAAAAAAAAAAAAAAAAATTTAAAAATATGTATGTATGCGGGGGCATGCGTGCATGTACTGCGTGTCTGTACATGTATGTGCGTACGTATATGTACGTGCGTATGTACATGTATGGGTGGGTTGCATGTTTGTATGTGTCTGCATGCATATAAAAAATAAACAAAAAAAAATTAAAAAACGAAAAAAATGCTGCTGTGGCTGTTCTAGTTTTTAAGTAGTTTTAAGTATTATTAGGTATTTTAAGTAGTGTAAGTTATTTTTAGTTAGTATAAGTTAGTTTTATTTAGTTTTAATTATTTTTAATATATATTTAGGTTTAGTTTATAAGTTTAAAAAAAAAAAAAAAAAAAAAAAAAAAAAAAAAAAAAAAAAATGATCAGATATCAAGTTTTTGTGAAATTTCCTTGAAATATAAAATAAAATACAAAAAAAATTTAGATTTAATTAAAATAGTTTTTAGGTCGAAAGACATTAGTTTTAAGAGTTATAGTTTAATTTAGAGCGCCCGTAAAGGGCCAGTAAATTAGTTGTAAGTTATTGATAATTAGGCTAGTTTTAAACATTTTTGTCTAGCTTTAAGATAGTTATAAGTTAAAATGAAATAAAAATGAATTTAAAAAAAAAAAAAAAAAAAAACTTATCGAATTATTGATTCAAAATAGCTTTTAACGGCCTTTAGTCCACAAAATTTGGGTTTCGTCCCGGCAATCTCACTTGGACTCATCACTTGGTTAGTGAGCGCCTTACCAATACGCAATTTTTGTTCAACTTACATGCATTTTTTGACAAAAAAGCAATGTGAACTATATTCAACAAGATTAAAATTTTAATCATTAAAATTGGAAGATTTTGTCCTTGGCCAGACATAGGTAATAAGAAGGTGTTTTTTTTTTATAATACAATTCTATATACTACTGAAATTACTCAGCCAAGTAGAAGACCTAGCATTATATTTAATTGGACTTGTCGAGTTAATGATTCAAAATAGCTTTTAAGGGCCTTTAGTCCACAAAATTTGCGTTTCGTCCCGGCAATCTCACTTGGACTCATCAGTTGGTTAGTGAGCGCCTTACCAATACGCAATTTTTGCTGAGTACAGTTCAACTTGCATGCATTTTTTGACAAGAAAGCAATGTGAACTATATCCAACAAGATTAAAATTTTAATCATTAAAATTGGAAGAATTTGTCCTTGGCCAGACATAGTTTACAAGAAGGTGTTTTTTTTTTAATAAAATTCTATATACTATTGAAATTACTACTGAAATTACTTAGCCAAGTTACATGCATTTTTGACAAAAAAGCAATGTGAACTATATTCAACAAGATTAAAATTTTAATCATTATAATTGGAAGATTTTGTCGTTAGCCAGACATAGTTAATAAGGTGTTTTTTTTTTAAATATAATTCTATGTACTATTGAAATTTCTCAGCCAAGTAGAAGACTTCGCATTATATTTAATTGGACTTGTCGAATTATTGCTTCAAAATAGCTATTAACGGCCTTTAGACCACAAAATTTGCGTTTCGTCCCGGCAATCTCGCTTGGACTCATAGTTGGTTAGTGAGCGCCTTACCAATACGCAATTTTTGTTAAGTTCAGTTCAACTTACATGCATTCTTTGACAAAAAAGCAATGTGAACTATATCCAACAAGATTAAAATTTTAATCATTAAATTTGGAAGATTTTGTCCTTAGCCGGACATACTCGTAGTTAATAAGGTGTTTTTTTTAAATACAATTCTATGTACTATTGAAATTGCTCAGCCAAGTAGAAGACTTCGCATTATATTTAATTGGACTTGTCGAATTATTGATTCAAAAAAGCTTTTAACGGCCTTTAGTCCATACAATTTGCGTTTCGTCCCGGCAATCTAACTTGGACTCATCAGTTGGTTAGTGAGCGCCTTACCAATACGCAATTTTTGTTAAGTTCAGTTCAACTTACATGCATTTTTTGACAAAAAAGCAATGTGAACTATATTCAACTAGATTGAAATTTTATTCATTAAAATTGGAAGATTTTGTCCTTGGCCAGACATAGGTAATAAGGTGTTTTTTTTATAATACAATTTTATATACTACTGAATTTACTCAGCCAAGTAGGAGACCTAGCATTATATTTAATTGGACTTGTCGAATTATTGATTCAAAATAGCTTTTAACGGCCTTTAGTCCACAAAATTTGCGTTTCGTCCCGGCAATCTCACTTGGACTCATAGTTGGTTAGTGAGCGCCTTACCAATACGCAATTTTTGTTAAGTTCAGTTCAACTTATATGCATTTTTTGACAAAAAAGCAATGTGAACTATATTCAACAAGATTAAAATTTTAATCATTAAAATTGGAAGATATTGTCCTTGGCCAGACATAGTTAATAAGGTGTTTTTTTTATGATACAATTTTATATACTACTGAAATTCCTCAGCCAAGTAGAAGACAGCATTATATATAATTGGACTTGTCGGACTCATCAGTTGGTTAGTGAGCGCCTTACCAGTACGCAATTTTTGCTGAGTTCAGTTCAAGTTACATGCATTTGTTGAAAAAAAAGCAATGTGAACTATATCCAACAAGATTAAAATTTTAATCATTAAAATTGGAAGATTTTGTCCTTGGCCGGACATAGTTAATAAGGTGTTTTTTTTAAATACAATTCTATGTACTATTGAAATTGCTCAGCCAAGTAGAAGACTTCGCATTATATTTATTTGGACTTGTCGAATTATTGATTCAAAATAGCTTTTAACGGCCTTTAGTCCACAAAATTTGCGTTTCGTCCCGGCAATCTCACTTGGACTCATCACTTGGTTAGTGAGCGCCTTACCAATACGCAATTTTTGTTAAGTTCAGTTCAACTTACATGCATTTTTTGACAAAAAAGCAGTGTGAACTATATTCAACAAGATTGAAATTTTAATCATTAAAATTGGAAGATATTGTCCTTGGCAAGACATAGTTAATAAGGTGTTTTTTTTATAATACAATTCTATATACTACTGAAATTCCTCAGCCAAGTAGAAGACTTAGCATTATTTTTAATTGGACTTGTCGAATTATTGATTAAAAATAGCTTTTAACGGCCTTTAGTCCATACAATTTGCGTTTCGTCCCAGGAATCTCACTTGGACTCATCAGTTGGTTAGTGAGCGCCTTACCAATACGCAATTTTTGTTAAGTTCAGTTCAACTTACATGCATTTTTTGACAAAAAAGCAATGTGAACTATATCCAACAAGATTAAAGTTGGAAGATTTTGTCGTTGGCCAGACATAGGTAATAAGAAGGTGTTTTTTTTTTTTATAATACAATTCTTCTATATACTACTGAAATTACTCAGCCAAGTAGAAGACCTAGCATTATATTTAATTGCACTTGTCGAATTATTGATTCAAAATAGCTTTTAACGTCCACAAAATTTGCGTTTCGTTACGGCAATCTCACTTGGACTCATCAGTTGGTTAGTGAGCGCTTTACCAATACGCAATTTTGTTAAGTTCAGTTTAACTTACATGCATTTTTTGACAAAAAAGCAATGTGAACTATATTCAACAAGATTGAAATTTTAATCATTAAAATTGGAAGATATTGTCCTTGGAAAGACATAGTTAAGCCAAGTAGAAGACTTAGCATTATATTTAATTGGACTTGTCGAATTATTGATTCAAAATAGCTTTTAACGGCTTTTAGTCCATACAATTTGCGTTTCGTCCCGGCAATCTCACTTGGAGTCATCAGTTGGTTAGTGAGCGCCTTACCAATACGCAATTTTTGTTAAGTTCAGTTCAACTTACATGCATTTTTGAGAAAAAAGCAATGTGAAATATATCCAACAAGATTAAAATTTTAATCATAAAAATTGGAAGATTTTGTCCTTGGACAGACATAGGTCGAATTATTATTAATTATTGATTCAAAATAGCTCTTAGCGTCCACAAAATTTGCGTTTCGTTACGGCAATCTCACTTGGACTCATCAGTTGGTTAGTGAGCGCTTTACCAATACGCAATTTTGTTAAGTTCAGTTTAACTTACATGCATTTTTTGACAAAAAAGCAATCAATGTGAACTATATTCAACAAGATTGAAATTTTAATCATTAAAATTGGAAGATATTGTCCTTGGAAAGACATAGTTAATAAGGTGTTGTTTTTATAATACAATTCTATATACTACTGAAATTCCTCAGCCAAGTAGAAGACTTAGCATTATATTTAATTGGACTTGTCGAATTATTGATTCAAAATAGCTTTTAACGGCTTTTAGTCCATACAATTTGCGTTTCGTCCCGGCAATCTCACTTGGAGTCATCAGTTGGTTAGTGAGCGCCTTACCAATACGCAATTTTTGTTAAGTTCAGTTCAACTTACATGCATTTTTGAGAAAAAAGCAATGTGAACTATATCCAACAAGATTAAAATTTTAATCATAAAAATTGGAAGATTTTGTCCTTGGCCAGACATAGGTAATAAGATGGTGTTTTTTTTATAATACAATTCTATATACGATTGAAATTACTCAGCCAAGTAGAAGACTTAGTATTATATTTAATTGGACTTGTCGAATTATTGATTAAAAATAGCTTTTAACGGCCTTTAGTCCACACAATTTGCATTTCGTCCCGGCAATCTCACTTGGACTCATAAGTTGGTTAGTGAGTGCTTTACCATTACGCAATTTTTGTTAAGTTCAGTTTAACTTACATGCATTTTTTGACAAAAAAGCAATGTGAACTATATCCAACAAGATTAAAAATTTAATCATTAAAATTGGAAGATTTTGTCCTTGGCCAGGCATAGTTAATAATAAGGTGTTTTTTTTTTTATAATACAATTCCGTATACTATTGAAATTACTCAGCCAAGTAGAAGACTTAGCATTATATTTAATTGGACTTGTCGAATTATTGATTTAAAAAAGCTTTTAACGGCCTTTAGTCCACAAAATTTGCATTTCGTCCCGGCAATCTCACTTGGACTCATAAGTTGGTTAGTGAGTGCTTTACCATTACGCAATTTTTGTTAAGTTCAGTTTAACTTACATGCATTTTTTGACAAAAAAGCAATGTGAACTATATCCTACAAGATTAAAATTTGAATCATTAAATTTGGAAGATTTTGTCCTTAGCCGGACATACTCGTAGTTAATAAGGTGTTTTTTAAATACAATTCTATGTACTATTGAAATTGCTCAGCCAAGTAGAAGACTTCGCATTATATTTAATTGGACTTGTCGAATTTTTGATTCAAAAAAGCTTTTAACGGCCTTTAGTCCATACAATTTGCGTTTCGTCCCGGCAATCTAACTTGGACTCATCAGTTGGTTAGTGAGCGCCTTACCAATACGCAATTTTTGTTAAGTTCAGTTCAACTTACATGCATTTTTTGACAAAAAAGCAATGTGAACTATATTCAACTAGATTGAAATTTTAATCATTAAAATTGGAAGATTTTGTCCTTGGCCAGACATAGGTAATAAGGTGTTTTTTTTATAATACAATTCTATATACTACTGAAATTATTCAGCCAAGTAGGAGACCTAGCATTATATTTAATTGGACTTGTCAAATTATTGATTCAAAATACCTTTTAACGGCCTTTAGTTCACAAAATTTGCGTTTCGTCCCGGCAATCTCACTTGGACTCATCAGTTGGTTGGTGAGCGCCTTACCAATACGCAATTTTTTTTAAGTTCAGTTCAACTTACATAAATTTTTTGACAAAAAAGCAATGTGAACTATATCCAACAAGATTAAAATTGGAAGATTTTGTCCTTGGCCAGACATAGGTAATAAGAAGGTGTTTTTTATATAATACAATTCTATATACTACTGAAATTACTCAGCCAAGTAGAAGACCTAGCATTATATTTAATTGGACTTATCGAATTACCCGAGTATGTTCCCACAAATTAATAAGATATTCAGAAGAAAAGATCAAAACGACCTTCCGTGTCTTAAGCTCCAGAGGACGACACAAAACAGAGACGTACTCTTGACAGCGGGCATAGATCCAGATGACGCCGTCTTGGACGATGACCTCTTCATAATCGAAGATCCGCAGGAGAAGGTGGAGGCGGTGGGGGCTGCTTTTCAGCAAGTGTACAAGGTGAATGCTAGCATTCGCCCCAACCATGACCTGGAGAGCAGAGCTCTGGTTCACCACTTTTACCTGCGGAACGATATAACGCAGTGGCGATCTGAGAACCTTGGTTTTACCGGGTTTAATGATGAACATTTGGCAAACGCCATAATCGCCGAGCGAAATGGGACCAGTTCCCTGTTAATTTCGAAGATTGAGCTCCAGCTCATCTTTGATTCACTAAAGAAAAAGAAATCAGCAGGAGTCGATGGTATATCCAACGTTGTACTACGACATTTGCCTCAAGAAGCAGTTGACATATATACCACACTGTTTAACAACGCACTGAATACTGCATATTATCCAGTGCGGTGGAAGACAGCAGTGGTGCATCCTCTCCCTAAAAAGGGAAAGGACAATTCCAATCCGGCGAATCTCAAGTCGATAAGTCTTCTTCCGAGTATCAGCAAAGTATTTGAAAAGGTTATTAATAGAGCTCTGTTCAAGTGGGCGGAGGACAACAAAATCATACCGGATAATCAGTTCGGTTTTAAGACGGGACATGACACAATTCATGCCGCGTCTAAACTTGTTTCTGATGTCCAATGGAACAAATCTAAAAAGCAGTGTACGGGTGCCTGTCTGGTTGATTTGGAGAAGGCCTTCGACACCGTATGGTTAGAGGGTCTCTATCTAAAGCTCGCCAGACTTGGTATAAGTAAACCGCTATTGTACATGCTTTATGACATGCTAAATGGTAGAAAGTTTGTTGTCAAGAGTGGCAATGTAACTTCTACCACAGTTTTTAATATTAACAATGGTCTTCAGCAGGGAGCGGTTAACTCGCCGATTCTCTTCAGCATTTACACCAGCGATCTGATAGGTAGTCTAACTCAGGCAATTGCGTACGCCGACGATCTAATTGCGTACAGAACAGCTCCAACAGTTGAGGTCATCAAAATTCTCTTGCAGCGTGACTTCGACAAGATTCAGCGATATTGTGATGACTGGAAGTTGAAAATCAACTTCCAGAAATCAGAAACTATTTTGTTTAGGACTCCGTTGTCTAGCGCCTCAAGGGATACGAGAAAGAACTGGCGCAAGCTGGTGATCGTAGGGCCACATGGACATCCACTGGCGAGTAAAAGTGTAGTAAAGTACCTTGGCATCTGGTTGGATCAGTACTTGTATTTCGACAGACATATAGGTGCTGCTCTGGCCAGGGCTAGGGGAGCCTTTGCCCTGACAAAACGATTGTTTTATAGCAGTCGTCTTGACAGCAGGGTGAAGGTGATTTGCTACATGGCCCTCATCAGGCCGATGATTGCCTATGGATGCCCGGTGTGGTTCAACGTTGCCCCATCTCAAATGGAAAAGATTCGGGTGTTTGAGAGGCAGTGTCTTCGACGTTGCCTTGGATTACACAGAACACCAGAGTCGGAGTACAAACGATATTATTCCAACCAGGTTCTATACAACGGAGCCAACATAAACAGAATAGATAATTTTTTGTTTAAGCTGATTCGGGGTCACGTTGCAAGAGCGATGTCCTCAACTAACAACTTAATTTTTGGGGCGTATTACCCAAATAACCAATATTTCGAGAGTGCGCGGTTAAGTGGCTACATCCCTCCCGAGGCATTCGTCTATTTAGACAGTCGAGGGCTGATACAGGATGGAGGGGCGGTTCCGCTCATCTACCACGTCAGCCGGAAAACTTTGGATAGGCGACTCCTTTATGGTCGAGACGTCATCGCTCAAGGTGGAGAAGAGCGCCTACGGTTCAGTAGGACTGTGTCCGATCGGGACCGGAGGGATAGGGCGAAACAGGAGAACCAGTTCTGGTGGCTCTCTGAACAGCATCGTGATATTTAAAGTCGATGAAGATGGTATATCTTGGCCGACTTACATAGATTTAGGGAATTAGGTATAGGGAACAGTCGTGGTGGCACCAAAAAAAAAAAAAAAAAATTTAAAAATATGTATGTATGCGGGGGCATGCGTGCATGTACTGCGTGTCTGTACATGTATGTGCGTACGTATATGTACGTGCGTATGTACATGTATGGGTGGGTTGCATGTTTGTATGTGTCTGCATGCATATAAAAAATAAACAAAAAAAAATTAAAAAACGAAAAAAATGCTGCTGTGGCTGTTCTAGTTTTTAAGTAGTTTTAAGTATTATTAGGTATTTTAAGTAGTGTAAGTTATTTTTAGTTAGTATAAGTTAGTTTTATTTAGTTTTAATTATTTTTAATATATATTTAGGTTTAGTTTATAAGTTTAAAAAAAAAAAAAAAAAAAAAAAAAAAAAAAAAAAAAAAAAATGATCAGATATCAAGTTTTTGTGAAATTTCCTTGAAATATAAAATAAAATACAAAAAAAATTTAGATTTAATTAAAATAGTTTTTAGGTCGAAAGACATTAGTTTTAAGAGTTATAGTTTAATTTAGAGCGCCCGTAAAGGGCCAGTAAATTAGTTGTAAGTTATTGATAATTAGGCTAGTTTTAAACATTTTTGTCTAGCTTTAAGATAGTTATAAGTTAAAATGAAATAAAAATGAATTTAAAAAAAAAAAAAAAAAAAAACTTATCGAATTATTGATTCAAAATAGCTTTTAACGGCCTTTAGTCCACAAAATTTGGGTTTCGTCCCGGCAATCTCACTTGGACTCATCACTTGGTTAGTGAGCGCCTTACCAATACGCAATTTTTGTTCAACTTACATGCATTTTTTGACAAAAAAGCAATGTGAACTATATTCAACAAGATTAAAATTTTAATCATTAAAATTGGAAGATTTTGTCCTTGGCCAGACATAGGTAATAAGAAGGTGTTTTTTTTTTATAATACAATTCTATATACTACTGAAATTACTCAGCCAAGTAGAAGACCTAGCATTATATTTAATTGGACTTGTCGAGTTAATGATTCAAAATAGCTTTTAAGGGCCTTTAGTCCACAAAATTTGCGTTTCGTCCCGGCAATCTCACTTGGACTCATCAGTTGGTTAGTGAGCGCCTTACCAATACGCAATTTTTGCTGAGTACAGTTCAACTTGCATGCATTTTTTGACAAGAAAGCAATGTGAACTATATCCAACAAGATTAAAATTTTAATCATTAAAATTGGAAGAATTTGTCCTTGGCCAGACATAGTTTACAAGAAGGTGTTTTTTTTTTAATAAAATTCTATATACTATTGAAATTACTACTGAAATTACTTAGCCAAGTTACATGCATTTTTGACAAAAAAGCAATGTGAACTATATTCAACAAGATTAAAATTTTAATCATTATAATTGGAAGATTTTGTCGTTAGCCAGACATAGTTAATAAGGTGTTTTTTTTTTAAATATAATTCTATGTACTATTGAAATTTCTCAGCCAAGTAGAAGACTTCGCATTATATTTAATTGGACTTGTCGAATTATTGCTTCAAAATAGCTATTAACGGCCTTTAGACCACAAAATTTGCGTTTCGTCCCGGCAATCTCGCTTGGACTCATAGTTGGTTAGTGAGCGCCTTACCAATACGCAATTTTTGTTAAGTTCAGTTCAACTTACATGCATTCTTTGACAAAAAAGCAATGTGAACTATATCCAACAAGATTAAAATTTTAATCATTAAATTTGGAAGATTTTGTCCTTAGCCGGACATACTCGTAGTTAATAAGGTGTTTTTTTTAAATACAATTCTATGTACTATTGAAATTGCTCAGCCAAGTAGAAGACTTCGCATTATATTTAATTGGACTTGTCGAATTATTGATTCAAAAAAGCTTTTAACGGCCTTTAGTCCATACAATTTGCGTTTCGTCCCGGCAATCTAACTTGGACTCATCAGTTGGTTAGTGAGCGCCTTACCAATACGCAATTTTTGTTAAGTTCAGTTCAACTTACATGCATTTTTTGACAAAAAAGCAATGTGAACTATATTCAACTAGATTGAAATTTTATTCATTAAAATTGGAAGATTTTGTCCTTGGCCAGACATAGGTAATAAGGTGTTTTTTTTATAATACAATTTTATATACTACTGAATTTACTCAGCCAAGTAGGAGACCTAGCATTATATTTAATTGGACTTGTCGAATTATTGATTCAAAATAGCTTTTAACGGCCTTTAGTCCACAAAATTTGCGTTTCGTCCCGGCAATCTCACTTGGACTCATAGTTGGTTAGTGAGCGCCTTACCAATACGCAATTTTTGTTAAGTTCAGTTCAACTTATATGCATTTTTTGACAAAAAAGCAATGTGAACTATATTCAACAAGATTAAAATTTTAATCATTAAAATTGGAAGATATTGTCCTTGGCCAGACATAGTTAATAAGGTGTTTTTTTTATGATACAATTTTATATACTACTGAAATTCCTCAGCCAAGTAGAAGACAGCATTATATATAATTGGACTTGTCGGACTCATCAGTTGGTTAGTGAGCGCCTTACCAGTACGCAATTTTTGCTGAGTTCAGTTCAAGTTACATGCATTTGTTGAAAAAAAAGCAATGTGAACTATATCCAACAAGATTAAAATTTTAATCATTAAAATTGGAAGATTTTGTCCTTGGCCGGACATAGTTAATAAGGTGTTTTTTTTAAATACAATTCTATGTACTATTGAAATTGCTCAGCCAAGTAGAAGACTTCGCATTATATTTATTTGGACTTGTCGAATTATTGATTCAAAATAGCTTTTAACGGCCTTTAGTCCACAAAATTTGCGTTTCGTCCCGGCAATCTCACTTGGACTCATCACTTGGTTAGTGAGCGCCTTACCAATACGCAATTTTTGTTAAGTTCAGTTCAACTTACATGCATTTTTTGACAAAAAAGCAGTGTGAACTATATTCAACAAGATTGAAATTTTAATCATTAAAATTGGAAGATATTGTCCTTGGCAAGACATAGTTAATAAGGTGTTTTTTTTATAATACAATTCTATATACTACTGAAATTCCTCAGCCAAGTAGAAGACTTAGCATTATTTTTAATTGGACTTGTCGAATTATTGATTAAAAATAGCTTTTAACGGCCTTTAGTCCATACAATTTGCGTTTCGTCCCAGGAATCTCACTTGGACTCATCAGTTGGTTAGTGAGCGCCTTACCAATACGCAATTTTTGTTAAGTTCAGTTCAACTTACATGCATTTTTTGACAAAAAAGCAATGTGAACTATATCCAACAAGATTAAAATTGGAAGATTTTGTCGTTGGCCAGACATAGGTAATAAGAAGGTGTTTTTTTTTTTATAATACAATTCTTCTATATACTACTGAAATTACTCAGCCAAGTAGAAGACCTAGCATTATATTTAATTGCACTTGTCGAATTATTGATTCAAAATAGCTTTTAACGTCCACAAAATTTGCTTTTCGTTACGGCAATCTCACTTGGACTCATCAGTTGGTTAGTGAGCGCTTTACCAATACGCAATTTTGTTAAGTTCAGTTTAACTTACATGCATTTTTTGACAAAAAAGCAATGTGAACTATATTCAACAAGATTGAAATTTTAATCATTAAAATTGGAAGATATTGTCCTTGGAAAGACATAGTTAAGCCAAGTAGAAGACTTGGCATTATATTTAATTGGACTTGTCGAATTATTGATTCAAAATAGCTTTTAACGGCTTTTAGTCCATACAATTTGCGTTTCGTCCCGGCAATCTCACTTGGAGTCATCAGTTGGTTAGTGAGCGCCTTACCAATACGCAATTTTTGTTAAGTTCAGTTCAACTTACATGCATTTTTGAGAAAAAAGCAATGTGAAATATATCCAACAAGATTAAAATTTTAATCATAAAAATTGGAAGATTTTGTCCTTGGACAGACATAGGTCGAATTATTATTAATTATTGATTCAAAATAGCTCTTAACGTCCACAAAATTTGCGTTTCGTTACGGCAATCTCACTTGGACTCATCAGTTGGTTAGTGAGCGCTTTACCAATACGCAATTTTGTTAAGTTCAGTTTAACTTACATGCATTTTTTGACAAAAAAGCAATCAATGTGAACTATATTCAACAAGATTGAAATTTTAATCATTAAAATTGGAAGATATTGTCCTTGGAAAGACATAGTTAATAAGGTGTTGTTTTTATAATACAATTCTATATACTACTGAAATTCCTCAGCCAAGTAGAAGACTTAGCATTATATTTAATTGGACTTGTCGAATTATTGATTCAAAATAGCTTTTAACGGCTTTTAGTCCATACAATTTGCGTTTCGTCCCGGCAATCTCACTTGGAGTCATCAGTTGGTTAGTGAGCGCCTTACCAATACGCAATTTTTGTTAAGTTCAGTTCAACTTACATGCATTTTTGAGAAAAAAGCAATGTGAACTATATCCAACAAGATTAAAATTTTAATCATAAAAATTGGAAGATTTTGTCCTTGGCCAGACATAGGTAATAAGATGGTGTTTTTTTTATAATACAATTCTATATACGATTGAAATTACTCAGCCAAGTAGAAGACTTAGTATTATATTTAATTGGACTTGTCGAATTATTGATTAAAAATAGCTTTTAACGGCCTTTAGTCCACACAATTTGCATTTCGTCCCGGCAATCTCACTTGGACTCATAAGTTGGTTAGTGAGTGCTTTACCATTACGCAATTTTTGTTAAGTTCAGTTTAACTTACATGCATTTTTTGACAAAAAAGCAATGTGAACTATATCCAACAAGATTAAAAATTTAATCATTAAAATTGGAAGATTTTGTCCTTGGCCAGGCATAGTTAATAATAAGGTGTTTTTTTTTATAATACAATTCCGTATACTATTGAAATTACTCAGCCAAGTAGAAGACTTAGCATTATATTTAATTGGACTTGTCGAATTATTGATTAAAAAAAGCTTTTAACGGCCTTTAGTCCACAAAATTTGCATTTCGTCCCGGCAATCTCACTTGGACTCATAAGTTGGTTAGTGAGTGCTTTACCATTACGCAATTTTTGTTAAGTTCAGTTTAACTTACATGCATTTTTTGACAAAAAAGCAATGTGAACTATATCCTACAAGATTAAAATTTTAATCATTAAATTTGGAAGATTTTGTCCTTAGCCGGACATACTCGTAGTTAATAAGGTGTTTTTTAAATACAATTCTATGTACTATTGAAATTGCTCAGCCAAGTAGAAGACTTCGCATTATATTTAATTGGACTTGTCGAATTTTTGATTCAAAAAAGCTTTTAACGGCCTTTAGTCCATACAATTTGCGTTTCGTCCCGGCAATCTAACTTGGACTCATCAGTTGGTTAGTGAGCGCCTTACCAATACGCAATTTTTGTTAAGTTCAGTTCAACTTACATGCATTTTTTGACAAAAAAGCAATGTGAACTATATTCAACTAGATTGAAATTTTAATCATTAAAATTGGAAGATTTTGTCCTTGGCCAGACATAGGTAATAAGGTGTTTTTTTTATAATACAATTCTATATACTACTGAAATTACTCAGCCAAGTAGGAGACCTAGCATTATATTTAATTGGACTTGTCAAATTATTGATTCAAAATACCTTTTAACGGCCTTTAGTTCACAAAATTTGCGTTTCGTCCCGGCAATCTCACTTGGACTCATCAGTTGGTTGGTGAGCGCCTTACCAATACGCAATTTTTTTTAAGTTCAGTTCAACTTACATAAATTTTTTGACAAAAAAGCAATGTGAACTATATCCAACAAGATTAAAATTGGAAGATTTTGTCCTTGGCCAGACATAGGTAATAAGAAGGTGTTTTTTATATAATACAATTCTATATACTATTGAAATTACTCAGCCAAGTAGAAGACCTAGCATTATATTTAATTGGACTTATCGAATTATTGATTCAAAATAGCTTTTAACGGCCTTTAGTCCACAAAATTTGCGTTTCGTCCCGGCAATCTCACTTGGACTCATCAGTTGGTTAGTGAGCGCCTTACCAATACGCAATTTTTGTTAAGTTCAGTTCAACTTACATGCATTTTTTGACAAAAAAGCAATGTGAACTATATCCAACAAGATTAAAATTTTAATCATTAAATTTGGAAGATTTTGTCCTTGGCCAGACATAGGTAATAAGAAGGTGTTTTTGTTTTATAATACAATTCTTCTATATACTACTGAAATTACTCAGCCAAGTAGAAGACCTAGCATTATATTTAATTGCACTTGTCGAATTATTGATTCAAAATAGCTTTTAACGTCCACAAAATTTGCGTTTCGTTACGGCAATCTCACTTGGACTCATCAGTTGGTTAGTGAGCGCTTTACCAATACGCAATTTTGTTAAGTTCAGTTTAACTTACATGCATTTTTTGACAAAAAAGCAATGTGAACTATATTCAACAAGATTGAAATTTTAATCATTAAAATTGGAAGATATTGTCCTTGGAAAGACATAGTTAATAAGGTGTTGTTTTTATAATACAATTCTATATACTACTGAAATTCCTCAGCCAAGTAGAAGACTTAGCATTATATTTAATTGGACTTGTCGAATTATTGATTCAAAATAGCTTTTAACGGCTTTTAGTCCATACAATTTGCGTTTCGTCCCGGCAATCTCACTTGGAGTCATCAGTTGGTTAGTGAGCGCCTTACCAATACGCAATTTTTGTTAAGTTCAGTTCAACTTACATGCATTTTTGAGAAAAAAGCAATGTGAACTATATCCAACAAGATTAAAATTTTAATTATAAAAATTGGAAGATTTTGTCCTTGGCCAGACATGGGTAATAAGAAGGTGTTTCTTTTATAATACAATTCTATATACGATTGAAATTATTCAGCCAAGTAGAAGACTTAGTATTATATTTAAATGGACTTGTCGAATTATTGATTCAAAATAGCTTTTAACGGCCTTTAGTCCATACAATTTGCGTTTCGTCCCAGGAATCTCACTTGGGCTCATCAGTTGGTTAGTGAGCGCCTTACCAATACGCAATTTTTGTTAAGTTCAGTTCAACTTACATGCATTTTTTGACAAAAAAGCAATGTGAACTATATCCAACAAGATTAAAATTGGAAGATTTTGTCGTTGGCCAGACATAGGTAATAAGAAGGTGTTTTTTTCTTATAATACAATTCTTCTATATACTACTGAAATTACTCAGCCAAGTAGAAGACCTAGCATTATATTTAATTGCACTTGTCGAATTATTGATTCAAAATAGCTTTTAACGTCCACAAAATTTGCGTTTCGTTACGGCAATCTCACCTGGACTCATCAGTTGGTTAGTGAGCGCTTTACCAATACGCAATTTTGTTAAGTTCAGTTTAACTTACATGCATTTTTTGACAAAAAAGCAATGTGAACTATATTCAACAAGATTGAACTTTTAATCATTAAAATTGGAAGATATTGTCCTTGGAAAGACATAGTTAATAAGGTGTTGTTCTTATAATACAATTCTATATACTACTGAAATTCCTCAGCCAAGTAGAAGACTTAGCATTATATTTAATTGGACTTGTCGAATTATTGATTAAAAATAGCTTTTAACGGCCTTTAGTCCACACAATTTGCATTTCGTCCCGGCAATCTCACTTGCAATGTGAACTATATTCAACAAGATTAAAATTTTAATCATTAAAATTGGAAGATATTGTCCTTGGCCAGACATAGTTAATAAGGTGTTTTTTTTATAATACAATTTTATATACTACTGAAATTCCTCAGCCAAGTAGAAGACAGCATTATATATAATTGGACTTGTCGGACTCATCAGTTGGTTAGTGAGCGCCTTACCAGTACGCAATTTTTGCTGAGTTCAGTTCAAGTTACATGCATTTGTTGAAAAAAAAGCAATGTGAACTATATCCAACAAGATTAAAATTTTAATCATTAAAATTGGAAGATTTTGTCCTTGGCCGGACATAGTTAATAAGGTGTTTTTTTTTTTTAAAACAATTCTATGTACTATTGAAATTGCTCAGCCAAGTAGAAGACTTCGCATTATATTTAATTGGACTTGTCGAATTATTGATTCAAAATAGCTTTTAACGGCCTTTAGTCCACAAAATTTGCGTTTCGTCCCGGCAATCGCACTTGGACTCATCACTTGGTTAGTGAGCGCCTTACCAATACGCAATTTTTGTTAAGTTCAGTTCAACTTACATGCATTTTTTGACAAAAAAGCAGTGTGAACTATATTCAACAAGATTGAAATTTTAATCATTAAAATTGGAAGATATTGTCCTTGGCAAGACATAGTTAATAAGGTGTTTTTTTTATAATACAATTCTATATACTACTGAAATTACTCAGCCAAGTAGAAGACCTAGCATTATATTTAATTGGACTTATCGAATTATTGATTCAAAATAGCTTTTAACGGCCTTTAGTCCACAAAATTTGCGTTTCGTCCCGGCAATCTCACTTGGACTCATCAGTTGGTTAGTGAGCGCCTTACCAATACGCAATTTTTGTTAAGTTCAGTTCAACTTACATGCATTTTTTGACAAAAAAGCAATGTGAACTATATCCAACAAGATTAAAATTTTAATCATTAAATTTGGAAGATTTTGTCCTTGGCCAGACATAGGTAATAAGAAGGTGTTTTTTTTTTATAATACAATTCTTCTATATACTACTGAAATTACTCAGCCAAGTAGAAGACCTAGCATTATATTTAATTGCACTTGTCGAATTATTGATTCAAAATAGCTTTTAACGTCCACAAAATTTGCGTTTCGTTACGGCAATCTCACTTGGACTCATCAGTTGGTTAGTGAGCGCTTTACCAATACGCAATTTTGTTAAGTTCAGTTTAACTTACATGCATTTATTGACAAAAAAGCAATGTGAACTGTATTCAACAAGATTGAAATTTTAATCATTAAAATTGGAAGATATTGTCCTTGGAAAAACATAGTTAATAAGGTGTTGTTTTTATAATACAATTCTATATACTACTGAAATTCCTCAGCCAAGTAGAAGACTTAGCATTATATTTAATTGGACTTGTCGAATTATTGATTCAAAATAGCTTTTAACGGCTTTTAGTCCATACAATTTGCGTTTCGTTCCGGCAATCTCACTTGGAGTCATCAGTTGGTTAGTGAGCGCCTTACCAATACGCAATTTTTGTTAAGTTCAGTTCAACTTACATGCATTTTTGAGAAAAAAGCAATGTGAACTCTATCCAACAAGATTAAAATTTTAATCATAAAAATTGGAAGATTTTGTCCTTGGCCAGACATAGGTAATAAGAAGGTGTTTTTTTTATAATACAATTCTATATACGATTGAAATTACTCAGCCAAGTAGAAGACTTAGTATTATATTTAATTGGACTTGTCGAATTATTGATTAAAAATAGCTTTTAACGGCCTTTAGTCCACACAATTTGCATTTCGTCCCGGCAATCTCACTTGGACTCATAAGTTGGTTAGTGAGTGCTTTACCATAACGCAATTTTTGTTAAGTTCAGTTTAACTTACATGCATTTTTTGACAAAAAAGCAATGTGAACTATATCCAACAAGATTAAAAATTTAATCATTAAAATTGGAAGATTTTGTCCTTGGCCAGGCATAGTTAATAATAAGGTGTTTTTTTTTTTATAATACAATTCCGTATACTATTGAAATTACTCAGCCAAGTAGAAGACTTAGCATTATATTTAATTGGACTTGTCGAATTATTGATTCAAAATAGCTTTTAACGGCCATACAATTTGCGTTTCGTCCCAGGAATCTCACTTGGACTCATCAGTTGGTTAGTGAGCGCCTTACCAATACGCAATTTTTGTTAAGTTCAGTTCAACTTACATGCATTTTTTGACAAAAAAGCAATGTGAACTATATCCAACAAGATTAAAATTGGAAGATTTTGTCGTTGGCCAGACATAGGTAATAAGAAGGTGTTTTTTTCTTATAATACAATTCTTCTATATACTACTGAAATTACTCAGCCAAGTAGAAGACCTAGCATTATATTTAATTGCACTTGTCGAATTATTGATTCAAAATAGCTTTTAACGTCTACAAAATTTGCGTTTCGTTACGGCAATCTCACCTGGACTCATCAGTTGGTTAGTGAGCGCTTTACCAATACGCAATTTTGTTAAGTTCAGTTTAACTTACATGCATTTTTTGACAAAAAAGCAATGTGAACTATATTCAACAAGATTGAAATTTTAATCATTAAAATTGGAAGATATTGTCCTTGGAAAGACATAGTTAATAAGGTGTTGTTTTTATAATACAATTCTATATACTACTGAAATTCCTCAGCCAAGTAGAAGACTTCGCATTATATTTAATTGGACTTGTCGAATTATTGATTAAAAAAAGCTTTTAACGGCCTTTAGTCCACAAAATTTGCATTTCGTCCCGGCAATCTCACTTGGACTCATAAGTTGGTTAGTGAGTGCTTTACCATTACGCAATTTTTGTTAAGTTCAGTTTAACTTACATGCATTTTTTGACAAAAAAGCAATGTGAACTATATCCAACAAGATTAAAATTTTAATCATTAAATTTGGAAGATTTTGTCCTTAGCCGGACATACTCGTAGTTAATAAGGTGTTTTTTTTAAATACAATTCTATGTACTATTGAAATTGCTCAGCCAAGTAGAAGACTTCGCATTATATTTAATTGGACTTGTCGAATTATTGATTCAAAAAATCTTTTAACGGCCTTTAGTCCATACAATTTGCGTTTCGTCCCGGCAATCTAACTTGGACTCATCAGTTTGTTAGTGAGCGCCTTACCAATACGCAATTTTTGTTAAGTTCAGTTCAACTTACATGCATTTTTTGACAAAAAAGCAATGTGAACTATATTCAACTAGATTGAAATTTTAATCATTAAAATTGGAAGATTTTGTCCTTGGCCAGACATAGGTAATAAGGTGTTTTTTTTATAATACAATTCTATATACTACTGAAATTACTCAGCCAAGTAGGAGACCTAGCATTATATTTAATTGGACTTGTCGAATTATTGATTCAAAATAGCTTTTAACGGTCTTTAGTTCACAAAATTTGCGTTTCGTCCCGGCAATCTCACTTGGACTCATCAGTTGGTTGGTGAGCGCCTTACCAATACGCAATTTTTTTTAAGTTCAGTTCAACTTACATAAATTTTTTGACAAAAAAGCAATGTGAACTATATCCAACAAGATTAAAATTGGAAGATTTTGTCCTTGGCCAGACATAGGTAATAAGAAGGTGTTTTTTATATAATACAATTCTATATACTACTGAAATTACTCAGCCAAGTAGAAGACCTAGCATTATATTTAATTGGACTTATCGAATTATTGATTCAAAATAGCTTTTAACGGCCTTTAGTCCACAAAATTTGCGTTTCGTCCCGGCAATCTCACTTGGACTCATCAGTTGGTTAGTGAGCGCCTTACCAATACGCAATTTTTGTTAAGTTCAGTTCAACTTACATGCATTTTTTGACAAAAAAGCAATGTGAACTATATCCAACAAGATTAAAATTTTAATCATTAAATTTGGAAGATTTTGTCCTTAGCCGGACATACTCGTAGTTAATGAGGTGTTTTTTTTAAATACAATTCTATGTACTATTGAAATTGCTCAGCCAAGTAGAAGACTTCGCATTATATTTAATTGGACTTGTCGAATTATTGATTCAAAAAAGCTTTTAACGGCCTTTAGTCCATACAATTTGCGTTTCGTCCCGGCAATCTAACTTGGACTCATCAGTTGGTTAGTGAGCGCCTTACCAATACGCAATTTTTGTTAAGTTCAGTTCAACTTACATGCATTTTTTGACAAAAAAGCAATGTGAACTATATTCAACTAGATTGAAATTTTAATCATTAAAATTGGAAGATTTTGTCCTTGGCCAGACATAGGTAATAAGGTGTTTTTTTATAATACAATTCTATATACTACTGAAATTACTCAGCCAAGTAGGAGACCTAGCATTATATTTAATTGGACTTGTCGAATTATTGATTCAAAATAGCTTTTAACGGCCTTTAGTCCACAAAATTTGCGTTTCGTCCCGGCAATCTCACTTGGACTCATAGTTGGTTAGTGAGCGCCTTACCAATACGCAATTTTTGTTAAGTTCAGTTCAACTTATATGCATTTTTTGACAAAAAAGCAATGTGAACTATATTCAACAAGATTAAAATTTTAATCATTAAAATTGGAAGATATTGTCCTTGGCCAGACATAGTTAATAAGGTGTTTTTTTTATAATACAATTTTATATACTACTGAAATTCCTCAGCCAAGTAGAAGACAGCATTATATATAATTGGACTTGTCGGACTCATCAGTTGGTTAGTGAGCGCCTTACCAGTACGCAATTTTTGTTAAGTTCAGTTCAACTTACATGCATTTTTTGACAAAAAAGCAATGTGAACTATATCCAACAAGATTAAAATTGGAAGATTTTGTCGTTGGCCAGACATAGGTAATAAGAAGGTGTTTTTTTCTTATAATACAATTCTTCTATATACTACTGAAATTACTCAGCCAAGTAGAAGACCTAGCATTATATTTAATTGCACTTGTCGAATTATTGATTCAAAATAGCTTTTAACGTCTACAAAATTTGCGTTTCGTTACGGCAATCTCACCTGGACTCATCAGTTGGTTAGTGAGCGCTTTACCAATACGCAATTTTGTTAAGTTCAGTTTAACTTACATGCATTTTTTGACAAAAAAGCAATGTGAACTATATTCAACAAGATTGAAATTTTAATCATTAAAATTGGAAGATATTGTCCTTGGAAAGACATAGTTAATAAGGTGTTGTTTTTATAATACAATTCTATATACTACTGAAATTCCTCAGCCAAGTAGAAGACTTAGCATTATATTTAATTGGACTTGTCGAATTATTGATTAAAAAAAGCTTTTAACGGCCTTTAGTCCACAAAATTTGCATTTCGTCCCGGCAATCTCACTTGGACTCATAAGTTGGTTAGTGAGTGCTTTACCATTACGCAATTTTTGTTAAGTTCAGTTTAACTTACATGCATTTTTTGACAAAAAAGCAATGTGAACTATATCCAACAAGATTAAAATTTTAATCATTAAATTTGGAAGATTTTGTCCTTAGCCGGACATACTCGTAGTTAATAAGGTGTTTTTTTTAAATACAATTCTATGTACTATTGAAATTGCTCAGCCAAGTAGAAGACTTAGCATTATATTTAATTGGACTTGTCGAATTATTGATTAAAAATAGCTTTTAACGGCCTTTAGTCCACACAATTTGCATTTCGTCCCGGCAATCTCACTTGGACTCATAAGTTGGTTAGTGAGTGCTTTACCATTACGCAATTTTTGTTAAGTTCAGTTTAACTTACATGCATTTTTTGACAAAAAAGCAATGTGAACTATATCCAACAAGATTAAAAATTTAATCATTAAAATTGGAAGATTTTGTCCTTGGCCAGGCATAGTTAATAATAAGGTGTTTTTTTTTTTATAATACAATTCCGTATACTATTGAAATTACTCAGCCAAGTAGAAGACTTAGCATTATATTTAATTGGACTTGTCGAATTATTGATTCAAAATAGCTTTTAACGGCCATACAATTTGCGTTTCGTCCCAGGAATCTCACTTGGACTCATCAGTTGGTTAGTGAGCGCCTTACCAATACGCAATTTTTGTTAAGTTCAGTTCAACTTACATGCATTTTTTGACGAAAAAGCAATGTGAACTATATCCAACAAGATTAAAATTGGAAGATTTTGTCGTTGGCCAGACATAGGTAATAAGAAGCTGTTTTTTTCTTATAATACAATTCTTCTATATACTACTGAAATTACTCAGCCAAGTAGAAGACCTAGCATTATATTTAATTGCACTTGTCGAATTATTGATTCAAAATAGCTTTTAACGTCTACAAAATTTGCGTTTCGTTACGGCAATCTCACCTGGACTCATCAGTTGGTTAGTGAGCGCTTTACCAATACGCAATTTTGTTAAGTTCAGTTTAACTTACATGCATTTTTTGACAAAAAAGCAATGTGAATTATATTCAACAAGATTGAAATTTTAATCATTAAAATTGGAAGATATTGTCCTTGGAAAGACATAGTTAATAAGGTGTTGTTTTTATAATACAATTCTATATACTACTGAAATTCCTCAGCCAAGTAGAAGACTTAGCATTATATTTAATTGGACTTGTCGAATTATTGATTAAAAAAAGCTTTTAACGGCCTTTAGTCCACAAAATTTGCATTTCGTCCCGGCAATCTCACTTGGACTCATAAGTTGGTTAGTGAGTGCTTTACCATTACGCAATTTTTGTTAAGTTCAGTTTAACTTACATGCATTTTTTGACAAAAAAGCAATGTGAACTATATCCAACAAGATTAAAATTTTAATCATTAAATTTGGAAGATTTTGTCCTTAGCCGGACATACTCGTAGTTAATAAGGTGTTTTTTTTAAATACAATTCTATGTACTATTGAAATTGCTCAGCCAAGTAGAAGACTTCGCATTATATTTAATTGGAATTGTCGAATTATTGATTCAAAAAATCTTTTAACGGCCTTTAGTCCATACAATTTGCGTTTCGTCCCGGCAATCTAACTTGGACTCATCAGTTTGTTAGTGAGCGCCTTACCAATACGCAATTTTTGTTAAGTTCAGTTCAACTTACATGCATTTTTTGACAAAAAAGCAATGTGAACTATATTCAACTAGATTGAAATTTTAATCATTAAAATTGGAAGATTTTGTCCTTGGCCAGACATAGGTAATAAGGTGTTTTTTTTATAATACAATTCTATATACTACTGAAATTACTCAGCCAAGTAGGAGACCTAGCATTATATTTAATTGGACTTGTCGAATTATTGATTCAAAATAGCTTTTAACGGCCTTTAGTTCACAAAATTTGCGTTTCGTCCCGGCAATCTCACTTGGACTCATCAGTTGGTTGGTGAGCGCCTTACCAATACGCAATTTTTTTTAAGTTCAGTTCAACTTACATAAATTTTTTGACAAAAAAGCAATGTGAACTATATCCAACAAGATTAAAATTGGAAGATTTTGTCCTTGGCCAGACATAGGTAATAAGAAGGTGTTTTTTATATAATACAATTCTATATACTACTGAAATTACTCAGCCAAGTAGAAGACCTAGCATTATATTTAATTGGACTTATCGAATTATTGATTCAAAATAGCTTTTAACGGCCTTTAGTCCACAAAATTTGCGTTTCGTCCCGGCAATCTCACTTGGACTCATCAGTTGGTTAGTGAGCGCCTTACCAATACGCAATTTTTGTTAAGTTCAGTTCAACTTACATGCATTTTTTGACAAAAAAGCAATGTGAACTATATCCAACAAGATTAAAATTTTTATCATTAAATTTGGAAGATTTTGTCCTTAGCCGGACATACTCGTAGTTAATGAGGTGTTTTTTTTAAATACAATTCTATGTACTATTGAAATTGCTCAGCCAAGTAGAAGACTTCGCATTATATTTAATTGGACTTGTCGAATTATTGATTCAAAAAAGCTTTTAACGGCCTTTAGTCCATACAATTTGCGTTTCGTCCCGGCAATCTAACTTGGACTCATCAGTTGGTTAGTGAGCGCCTTACCAATACGCAATTTTTGTTAAGTTCAGTTCAACTTACATGCATTTTTTGACAAAAAAGCAATGTGAACTATATTCAACTAGATTGAAATTTTAATCATTAAAATTGGAAGATTTTGTCCTTGGGCAGACATAGGTAACAAGGTGTTTTTTTATAATACAATTCTATATACTACTGAAATTACTCAGCCAAGTAGGAGACCTAGCATTATATTTAATTGGACTTGTCGAATTATTGATTCAAAATAGCTTTTAACGGCCTTTAGTCCACAAAATTTGCGTTTCGTCCCGGCAATCTCACTTGGACTCATAGTTGGTTAGTGAGCGCCTTACCAATACGCAATTTTTGTTAAGTTCAGTTCAACTTATATGCATTTTTTGACAAAAAAGCAATGTGAACTATATTCAACAAGATTAAAATTTTAATCATTAAAATTGGAAGATATTGTCCTTGGCCAGACATAGTTAATAAGGTGTTTTTTTTATAATACAATTTTATATACTACTGAAATTCCTCAGCCAAGTAGAAGACAGCATTATATATAATTGGACTTGTCGGACTCATCAGTTGGTTAGTGAGCGCCTTACCAGTACGCAATTTTTGCTGAGTTCAGTTCAAGTTACATGCATTTGTTGAAAAAAAGCAATGTGAACTATATCCAACAAGATTAAAATTTTAATCATTAAAATTGGAAGATTTTGTCCTTGGCCGGACATAGTTAATAAGGTGTTTTTTTTTAAATACAATTCTATGTACTATTGAAATTGCTCAGCCAAGTAGAAGACTTCGCATTATATTTAATTGGACTTGTCGAATTATTGATTCAAAATAGCTTTTAACGGCCTTTAGTCCAAAAAATTTGCGTTTCGTCCCGGCAATCTCACTTGGACTCATCACTTGGTTAGTGAGCGCCTTACCAATACGCAATTTTGGTTAAGTTCAGTTCAACTTACATGCATTTTTTGACAAAAAAGCAGTGTGAACTATATTCAACAAGATTGAAATTTTAATCATTAAAATTGGAAGATATTGTCCTTGGCAAGACATAGTTAATAAGGTGTTTTTTTTATAATACAATTCTATATACTACTGAAATTCCTCAGCCAAGTAGAAGACTTAGCATTATATTTAATTGGACTTGTCGAATTATTGATTCAAAATATCTTTTAACGGCCTTTAGTCCATACAATTTGCGTTTCGTCCCAGGAATCTCACTTGGACTCATCAGTTGGTTAGTGAGCGCCTTACCAATACGCAATTTTTGTTAAGTTCAGTTCAACTTACATGCATTTTTTGACAAAAAAGCAATGTGAACTATATCCAACAAGATTAAAATTGGAAGATTTTGTCCTTGGCCAGACATAGGTAATAAGAAGGTGTTTTTTTTATAATACAATTCTTCTATATACTACTGAAATTACTCAGCCAAGTAGAAGACCTAGCATTATATTTAATTGCACTTGTCGAATTATTGATTCAAAAAAGCTTTTAACGTCCACAAAATTTGCGTTTCGTTACGGCAATCTCACTTGGACTCATCAGTTGGTTAGTG
The DNA here is from genome assembly GCA_910595825.1 of Philhelius pedissequus. NCBI lineage: Eukaryota > Metazoa > Arthropoda > Insecta > Diptera > Syrphidae > Philhelius > Philhelius pedissequus. Next base: position 171,295,051 of record OU343160.1, read on the forward strand.
AGCGCTTTACCAATACGCAATTTTGTTAAGTTCAGTTTAACTTACATGCATTTTTTGACAAAAAAGCAATGTGAACTATATTCAACAAGATTGAAATTTTAATCATTAAAATTGGAAGATATTGTCCTTGGAAAGACATAGTTAATAAGGTGTTGTTTTTATAATACAATTCTATATACTACTGAAATTCCTCAGCCAAGTAGAAGACTTAGCATTATATTTAATTGGACTTGTCGAATTATTGATTCAAAATAGCTTTTAACGGCTTTTAGTCCATACAATTTGCGTTTCGTCCCGGCAATCTCACTTGGAGTCATCAGTTGGTTAGTGAGCGCCTTACCAATACGCAATTTTTGTTAAGTTCAGTTCAACTTACATGCATTTTTGAGAAAAAAGCAATGTGAACTATATCCAACATGATTAAAATTTTAATCATAAAAGTTGGAAGATTTTGTCCTTGGCCAGACATAGGTAATAAGAAGGTGTTTTTTTTATAATACAATTCTATATACGATTGAAATTACTCAGCCAAGTAGAAGACTTAGCATTATATTTAATTGGACTTGTCGAATTATTGATTAAAAATAGCTTTTAACTGCCTTTAGTCCACACAATTTGCATTTCGTCCCGGCAATCTCACTTGCAATGTGAACTATATTCAACAAGATTAAAATTTTAATCATTAAAATTGGAAGATATTGTCCTTGGCCAGACATAGTTAATAAGGTGTTTTTTTATAATACAATTTTATATACTACTGAAATTGCTCAGCCAAGTAGAAGACAGCATTATATATAATTGGACTTGTCGGACTCATCAGTTGGTTAGTGAGCGCCTTACCAGTACGCAATTTTTGCTGAGTTCAGTTCAAGTTACATGCATTTGTTGAAAAAAAAGCAATGTGAACTATATCCAACAAGATTAAAATTTTAATCATTAAAATTGGAAGATTTTGTCCTTGGCCGGACATAGTTAATAAGGTGTTTTTTTTTTAAAATACAATTCTATGTACTATTGAAATTGCTCAGCCAAGTAGAAGACTTCGCATTATATTTAATTGGACTTGCCGAATTATTGATTCAAAATAGCTTTTAACGGCCTTTAGTCCACAAAATTTGCGTTTCGTCCCGGCAATCTCACTTGGACTCATTACTTGGTTAATGAGCGCCTTACCAATACGCAATTTTTGTTAAGTTCAGTTCAACTTACATGCATTTTTTGACAAAAAAGCAGTGTGAACTATATTCAACAAGATTGAAATTTTAATCATTAAAATTGGAAGATATTGTGCTTGGTAAGACATAGTTAATAAGGTGTTTTTTTTATAATACAATTCTATATACTACTGAAATTCCTCAGCCAAGTAAACGGTGATTTTTTAAGAGCTTGGTTTTTGAAAATTCAAAAAAACACAGAAACTTGTAAGAAGTGAATGAAATTTTTATTTGGATCGATAAATCAATTTCTGCCATTTACTTTTTAAAAATAATTTCACTTAAATGTTGCCCGCGGCTACGCTTCAGGTGGTCCATTCTGAAGGTCCAATTTTGGCAAACTTTTTCACACATTTCGGCCGGAATCTCTCCAATGACGCGTTCAATGGTGGCTTCCAAGGCAGCAATCGTGTTTGGCTTGTCCCCATAGACAATAGACTTAACATAGCCCCACAAAAAATAGTCTAACGGGGTCAAATCACATGATCTTGGTGGCCAATTGACTGCGCCAAAACGTGAGATCAACTGCTCACCAAATTCGCCTCTCAATTGATGCATGGTTTCGCGTGCAGTGTGGCATGTGGCACCGTCCTGTTGGAACCCCATGTCGGCCGAGTTCAATTCTTGCATTTGCGGCAAAAAAAAATCTGTTATCATCGAACGGTACCTTTCTCCATTGACCGTAACCCTGCGGCCTTCATCGTCCTTGAAGAAGTACGGCCCAATGATGCCGCCTGCCCATAAACCGCACCAAACAGTGCATTTTTCGGGATGCATTGGTAGCTACTGAATTGCCTCTGGCTGCTCTTCACTTCAAATACGGCAATTCTGCTTATTCACGTATCCATTTAGCCAAAAATGAGCCTCGTCGCTGAAACGGACGTAGCTTGCGAAACACATTTTTCACAGAGCACGAATTTTGATAATAAATTTCAATAATTTGCAAACGTTGTTCAGGCGTAATTCTATTCATGATGAAATGGCAAACAATACTGAATCGAAATGTCAAATGTTCGTGGAATTTGTCATGTGTGATCTGTCAAAAATATAAACGTCAAGAACCAAGTAGCAAAAAAATCATCCGTTAGAAGACTTAGCATTATATTTAATTGGACTTGTCGAATTATTGATTCAAAATAGCTTTTAACGGCCTTTAGTCCATACAATTTGCGTTTCGTCCCAGGAATCTCACTTGGACTCATCAGTTGGTTAGTGAGCGCCTTACCAATACGCAATTTTTGTTAAGTTCAGTTCAACTTACATGCATTTTTTGACAAAAAAGCAATGTGAACTATATCCAACAAGATTAAAATTGGAAGATTTTGTCGTTGGCCAGACATAGGTAATAAGAGGGTGTTTTTTTTTATAATACAATTCTTCTATATACTACTGAAATTACTCAGCCAAGTAGAAGACCTAGCATTATATTTAATTGCACTTGTCGAATTATTGATTCAAAATAGCTTTTAACGTCCACAAAATTTGCGTTGTTTTTATAATACAATTCTATATACTACTGAAATTCCTCAGCCAAGTAGAAGACTTAGCATTATATTTAATTGGACTTGTCGAATTATTGATTCAAAATAGCTTTTAACGGCTTTTAGTCCATACAATTTGCGTTTCGTCCCGGCAATCTCACTTGGAGTCATCAGTTGGTTAGTGAGCGCCTTACCAATACGCAATTTTTGTTAAGTTCAGTTCAACTTACATGCATTTTTGAGACAAAAGCAATGTGAACTATATCCAACAAGATTAAAATTGGAAGATTTTGTCGTTGGCCAGACATAGGTAATAAGAAGTTTTTTTTATAATACAATTCTATATACGATTGAAATTACTCAGCCAAGTAGAAGACTTAGCATTATATTTTATTGGACTTGTCGAATTATTGATTAAAAATAGCTTTTAACGGCCTTTAGTCCACAATACATAATACAATTCTTCTATATACTACTGAAATTACTCAGCCAAGTAGAAGACCTAGCATTATATTTAATTGCACTTGTCGAATTATTGATTCAAAATAGCTTTTAACGTCCACAAAATTTGCGTTTCGTTACGCAATCTCACCTGGACTCATCAGTTGGTTAGTGAGCGCTTTACCAATACGCAATTTTGTTAAGTTCAGTTTAACTTACATTCATTTTTTGACAAAAAAGCAATGTGAACTATATTCAACAAGATTGAAATTTTAATCATTAAAATTGGAAGATATTGTCCTTGGAAAGACATAGTTAATAAGGTGTTGTTTTTATAATACAATTCTATATACTACTGAAATTCCTCAGCCAAGTAGAAGACTTAGCATTATAATTAATTGGACTTGTCGAATTATTGATTCAAAATAGCTTTTAGTCCATACAATTTGCGTTTCGTCCCGGCAATCTCACTTGGAGTCATCAGTTGGTTAGTGAGCGCCTTACCAATACGCAATTTTTGTTAAGTTCAGTTTAACTTACATGCATATTTGAGAAAAAAGCAATGTGAACTATACATAGACATAGGTAATAAGAAGGTGTTTTTTTTTATAATACAATTCTATATACGATTGAAATTACTCAGCCAAGTAGAAGACTTAGCATTATATTTAATTGGACTTGTCGAATTATTGATTAAAAAAAGCTTTTAACGGCCTTTAGTCCACAAAATTTGCATTTCGTCCCGGCAATCTCACTTGGACTCATCAGTTGGTTAGTGAGCGCCTTAACAATACGCAAGTTTTGTTAAGTTAAGTTCAACTTACATGCATTTTGGACAAAAAAGCAATGTGAACTATATCCAACAAGATTATAATTTTAATCATTAAAATTGGAAGGTTTTGTCCTTGGCCAGACATAGGTAATAAGGTGTTTTTTTTATAATACAATTCTATATACTACTGAAATTACTCAGCCAAGTAGAAGACCTAGCATTATATTTAATTGGACTTGTCGAATTATTGATTCAAAATAGCTTTTAGTCCATACAATTTGCGTTTCGTCCCGGCAATCTCACTTGGAGTCATCAGTTGGTTAGTGAGTGCTTTACCATTACGCAATTTTTGTTAAGTTCAGTTTAACTTACATGCATTTTTTGACAAAAGAGCAATGTGTCCTATATCCAACAAGATTAAAAATTTAATCATTAAAATTGGAAGATTTTGTCCTTGGCCAGGCATAGTTAATAATAAGGTGTTTTTTTTTTATAATACAATTCCGTATACTATTGAAATTACTCAGCCAAGTAGAAGACTTAGCATTATATTTAATTGGACTTGTCGAATTATTGATTTAAAATAGCTTTTAACGGCCTTTAGTCTACAAAATTTGCGTTTTGTCCCGGCAATCTCACTTGGACTCATCAGCTGGTTAGTGAGCGCCTCACAGATACGCAATTTTTTTAAGTTCAGTTCAACTTACATACATTTTTGGACAAAAAAGCAATGTGAACTATATCCAACAAGATTAAAAATTTAATCATTAAAATTTTAAGATTTTGTCCTTGGCCAGACATAGTTAACAAGATGGTATTTTTTTTATTAAATACAATTTTATACACTATTGAAATTACTCAGCCAAGTAGAAGAATTAGCATTATATTTAATTGGATTTGTCGAATTATTGATTCAAAAAAGCTTTTAACGGCCTTTAGTCCATACAATTTGCGTTTCGTCCCGGCAATCTAACTTGGACTCATCAGTTGGTTAGTGAGCGCCTTACCAATACGCAATTTTTGTTAAGTTCAGTTCAACTTACATGCATTTTTTGACAAAAAAGCAATGTGAACTATATTCAACTAGATTGAAATTTTAATCATTAAAATTGGAAGATATTGTCCTTGGCAAGACACAGTTAATAAGGTGTTTTTTTTATAATACAATTCTATATACTACTGAAATTCCTCAGCCAAGTAGAAGACTTAGCATTATATTTAATTGGACTTGTCGAATTATTGATTGAAAAAAGCTTTTAACGGCCTTTAGTCCATACAATTTGCGTTTCGTCCTAGGAATCTCACTTGGACTCATCAGTTGGTTAGTGAGCGCCTTACCAATACGCAATTTTTGTTAAGTTCAGTTCAACTTACATGCATTTTTTGACAAAAAAGCAATATGAACTATATTCAACAAGATTGAAATTTTAATCATTAAAATTGGAAGATATTGTCCTTGGCCAGACATAGTTAATAAGATGTTTTTTTTATAATACAATTCTATATACTACTGAAATTCCTCAGCCAAGTAGAAGACTTAGCATTATATATAATTGGACTTGTCGGACTCATCAGTTGGTTAGTGAGCGCCTTACCAGTACGCAATTTTTGCTGAGTTCAGTTCAAGTTACATGCATTTGTTGACAAAAAAGCAATGTGAACTATATCCAACAAGATTAAAATTTTAATCATTAAAATTGGAAGATTTTGTCCTTGGCCGGACATAGTTAATAAGGTGTTTTTTTATAATATAATTCTATATACTACTGATATTCCTCAGCCAAGTAGAAGACTTAGCATTATATTTAATCGGACTTGTGTAATTATTGATTCAAAATAGCTTTTAATGGCCTTTAGTCCATACAATTTGCGTTTCGTCCCGGCAATCTAACTTGGACTCATCAGTTGGTTAGTGAGCGCCTTAACAATACGCAAGTTTTGTTAAGTTAAGTTCAACTTACATGCATTTTGGACAAAAAAGCAATGTGAACTATATCCAACAAGATTATAATTTTAATCATTAAAATTGGAAGGTTTTGTCCTTGGCCAGACATAGGTAATAAGGTGTTTTTTTTATAATACAATTCTATATACTACTGAAATTACTCAGCCAAGTAGAAGACCTAGCATTATATTTAATTGGACTTGTCGAATTATTGATTCAAAATAGCTTTTAACGGCCTTTAGTCCACAAAATTTGCGTTTCGTCCTGGCAATCTCACTTGGAATCATAGTTGGTTAGTGAGCGTCTTACCAATACGCAATTTTTGTTAAGTTCAGTTCAACTTACATGCATTTTTTGACAAAATAGCAATGTGAACTATATTCAACAAGATTAAAATTTTAATCATTAATATTGGAAGATATTGTCCTTGGCCAGACATAGTTAATAAGGTGTTTTTGTATAATACAATTCTATATACTACTGAAATTCCTCAGCCAAGTAGAAGACTTAGCATTATATATAATTGGACTTGTCGGACTCATCAGTTGGTTAGTGAGCGCCTTACCAGTACGCAATTTTTGCTGAGTTCAGTTCAAGTTACATGCATTTGTTGACAATTTGTGAACTATATCCAACAAGATTAAAATTTTAATCATTAAAATTGGAAGATTTTGTCCTTGGCCGGACATAGTTAATAAGGTGTTTTTTTTTTATATACAATTCTATGTACTATTGAAATTGCTCAGCCAAGTAGAAGACTTCGCATTATATTTAATTGGACTTGTCGAATTATTGATTCAAAATAGCTTTTAACGGCCTTTTTAGTCCACAAAATTTGCGTTTCGTCCCGGCAATCTCACTTGGAATCATCACTTGGTAAGTGAGCGCCTTACCAATACGCAATTTTTTTTAAGTTCAGTTCAACTTACATGCATTTTTTGACAAAAAAGCAATGTGAACTATATCCAACAAGATTAAAAATTTAATCATTAAAATTGGAAGATTTTGTCCTTGGCCAGGCATAGTTAATAATAAGGTGTTTTTTATATAATACAATTCTATATACTACTGAAATTACTCAGCCAAGTAGAAGACCTAGCATTATATTTAATTGGACTTGTCGAATTATTCATTCAAAATAGCTTTTAACGGCCTTTAGCCCACAAAATTTGCGTTTCGTCCGGGCAATCTCACTTGGACTCATCAGTTGGTTAGTGAGCGCCTTACCAATACGCAATTTTTGTTAAGTTCAGTTCAACTTACATGCATTTTTTGACAAAAAAGCAATGTGAACTATATCCAACAAGATTAAAATTTTAATCATTAAATTTGGAAGATTTTGTCCTTAGCCGGACATACTCGTAGTTAATAAAGTGTTTTTTTTTAAATACAATTCTATGTACTATTGAAATTGCTCAGCCAAGTAGAAGACTTCGCATTATATTTAATTGGACTTGTCGAATTATTGATTCAAAAAAGCTTTTAACGGCCTTTAGTCCATACAATTTGCGTTTCGTCCCAGGAATCTCACTTGGACTCATCAGTTGGTTAGTGAGCGCCTTACCAATACGCAATTTTTGTTAAGTTCAGTTCAACTTACATGCATTTTTTGACAAAAAAGCAATATGAACTATATTCAACAAGATTGAAATTTTAGTCATTAAAATTGGAAGATATTGTCCTTGGCAAGACATAGTTAATAAGGTGTTTTTTTTATAATATAATTCTATATACTACTGATATTCCTCAGCCAAGTAGAAGACCTAGCATTATATTTAATTGGACTTGTCGAATTATTGATTCAAAATAGCTTTTAACGGCCTTTAGTCCACAAAATTTGCGTTTCGTCCTGGCAATCTCACTTGGACTCATAGTTGGTTAGTGAGCGCCTTTCCAATACGCAATTTTTGTTAAGTTCAGTTCAACTTACATGCATTTTTTGACAAAAAAGCAATGTGAACTATATTCAACAAGATTAAAATTTTAATCATTAAAATTGGAAGATATTGTCCTTGGCCAGACATAGTTAACAAGATGGTATTTTTTTATTAAATACAATTCTAGAAAAATTAGCATTATATTTAATTGGATTTGTCGAATAATTGATTCATAATAGCTTTTAACGGCCGTTAGTCGACAAAATTTGCGTTTCGTCCCAGCAATATCACTTGGACTCATCAGTTGGATAGTGAGCGCCTTACCAATACGCAATTTTTGCTGAGTTCAGTTCAACTTACATGCGTTTTTTGACAAAAATTGGAAGATTTTGTCCTTGGCCAGGCATAGTTAATAATAAGGTGTTTTTTATATAATACAATTCTATATACTACTGAAATTACTCAGCCAAGTATAAATAAGAGGTGTTATTGTGATATTCAAAAAAAAGAACTGCGTTGTTGAAGCGTGTATCGTTCCATTTTTATTAATAGCGTAGTTTCTACTTGTCAAATGTCAAAAAATGACAGCTTCAAAAGTGACAGCTACCGAAATAGCGGGCTATTCAAAATAACACCTCTTATTGTAAAACCCCTGGAAAACCCTTGGGTTTTCCAATAAGAGGTGTTATTTTGATATTCAAAAAAAAGAACTGCGTTGTTGAAGCGTGTATCGTTCCATTTTTATTAATAGCGTAGTTTCTAATTGTCAAATGTCAAAAAATGACAGCTTCAAAAGTGACAGCTAACGAAATAGTGGGCTATTCAAAATAACACCTCTTATTGGAAAACCCCTTAGAAGACCTAGCATTATATTTAATTGGACTTGTCGAATTATTCATTCAAAATAGCTTTTAACGGCCTTTAGCCCACAAAATTTGCGTTTCGTCCCGGCAATCTCACTTGGACTCATCAGTTGGTTAGTGAGCGCCTTACCAATACGCAATTTTTGTTAAGTTCAGTTCAACTTACATGCATTTTTTGACAAACAAGCAATGTGAACTATATCCAACAAGATTAAAATTTTAATCATTAAATTTGGAAGATTTTGTCCTTGGCCGGACATACTCGTAGTTCATAAGGTGTTTTTTTTAAATACAATTCTATGTACTATTGAAATTGCTCAGCCAAGTAGAAGACTTAGCATTATATTTAATTGGACTTGTCGAATTATTGATTCAAAAAAGCTTTTAACGGCCTTTAGTCCATACAATTTGCGTTTCGTCGCAGGAATCTCACTTGGACTCATCAGTTGGTTAGTGAGCGCTTTACCAATACGCAATTTTTGTTAAGTTCAGTTCAACTTACATACATTTTTGGACAAAAAAGCAATGTGAACTATATCCAACAAGATTAAAAATTTAATCATTAAAATTGGAAGATTTTGTCCTTGGCCAGACATAGTTAACAAGATGGTATTTTTTTATTAAATACAATTCTATAAACTATTGAAATTACTCAGCCAATTAGAAGAATTAGCATTATATTTAATTGGATTTGTCGAATAATTGATTCATAATAGCTTTTAACGGCCTTTAGTCCACAAAATTTGCGTTTCGTCCCAGCAATCTCACTTGGACTCATCAGTTGGTTAGTGAGCGCCTTACCAGTACGCAATTTTTGCTGAGTTCAGTTCAAGTTACATGCATTTGTTGACAAAAAAGCAATGTGAACTATATCCAACAAGATTAAAATTTTAATCATTAAAATTGGAAGATTTTGTCCTTGGCCGGACATAGTTAATAAGGTGTTTTTTTTTTTATATACAATTCTATGTACTATTGAAATTGCTCAGCCAAGTAGAAGACTTCGCATTATATTTAATTGGACTTGTCGAATTATTGATTCAAAATAGCTTTTAACGGCCTTTTTAGTCCACAAAATTTGCGTTTCGTCCCGGCAATCTCACTTGGAATCATCACTTGGTTAGTGAGCGCCTTACCAATACGCAATTTTTTTTAAGTTCAGTTCAACTTACATGCATTTTTTGACAAAAAAGCAATGTGAACTATATCCAACAAGATTAAAAATTTAATCATTAAAATTGGAAGATTTTGTCCTTGGCCAGACATAGTTAACAAGATGGTATTTTTTTATTAAATACAATTCTATAAACTATTGAAATTACTCAGCCAATTAGAAGAATTAGCATTATATTTAATTGGATTTGTCGAATAATTGATTCATAATAGCTTTTAACGGCCTTTAGTCCACAAAATTTGCGTTTCGTCCCAGCAATCTCACTTGGACTCATCAGTTGGTTAGTGAGCGCCTTACCAGTACGCAATTTTTGCTGAGTTCAGTTCAAGTTACATGCATTTGTTGACAAAAAAGCAATGTGAACTATATCCAACAAGATTAAAATTTTAATCATTAAAATTGGAAGATTTTGTCCTTGGCCGGACATAGTTAATAAGGTGTTTTTTTTTTTATATACAATTCTATGTACTATTGAAATTGCTCAGCCAAGTAGAAGACTTCGCATTATATTTAATTGGACTTGTCGAATTATTGATTCAAAATAGCTTTTAACGGCCTTTTTAGTCCACAAAATTTGCGTTTCGTCCCGGCAATCTCACTTGGAATCATCACTTGGTTAGTGAGCGCCTTACCAATACGCAATTTTTTTTAAGTTCAGTTCAACTTACATGCATTTTTTGACAAAAAAGCAATGTGAACTATATCCAACAAGATTAAAAATTTAATCATTAAAATTGGAAGATTTTGTCCTTGGCCAGGCATAGTTAATAATAAGGTGTTTTTTATATAATACAATTCTATATACTACTGAAATTACTCAGCCAAGTAGAAGACCTAGCATTATATTTAATTGGACTTGTCGAATTATTCATTCAAAATAGCTTTTAACGGCCTTTAGCCCACAAAATTTGCGTTTCGTCCGGGCAATCTCACTTGGACTCATCAGTTGGTTAGTGAGCGCCTTACCAATACGCAATTTTTGTTAAGTTCAGTTCAACTTACATGCATTTTTTGACAAAAAAGCAATGTGAACTATATCCAACAAGATTAAAATTTTAATCATTAAATTTGGAAGATTTTGTCCTTAGCCGGACATACTCGTAGTTAATAAAGTGTTTTTTTTAAATACAATTCTATGTACTATTGAAATTGCTCAGCCAAGTAGAAGACTTCGCATTATATTTAATTGGACTTGTCGAATTATTGATTCAAAAAAGCTTTTAACGGCCTTTAGTCCATACAATTTGCGTTTCGTCCCAGGAATCTCACTTGGACTCATCAGTTGGTTAGTGAGCGCCTTACCAATACGCAATTTTTGTTAAGTTCAGTTCAACTTACATGCATTTTTTGACAAAAAAGCAATATGAACTATATTCAACAAGATTGAAATTTTAGTCATTAAAATTGGAAGATATTGTCCTTGGCAAGACATAGTTAATAAGGTGTTTTTTTTATAATATAATTCTATATACTACTGATATTCCTCAGCCAAGTAGAAGACCTAGCATTATATTTAATTGGACTTGTCGAATTATTGATTCAAAATAGCTTTTAACGGCCTTTAGTCCACAAAATTTGCGTTTCGTCCTGGCAATCTCACTTGGACTCATAGTTGGTTAGTGAGCGTCTTTCCAATACGCAATTTTTGTTAAGTTCAGTTCAACTTACATGCATTTTTTGACAAAAAAGCAATGTGAACTATATTCAACAAGATTAAAATTTTAATCATTAAAATTGGAAGATATTGTCCTTAGCCAGACATAGTTAATAAGGTGTTTTTTTTATAATACAATTCTATATACTACTGAAATTCCTCAGCCAAGTATAAATAAGAGGTGTTATTGTGATATTCCAAAAAAAGAACTGCGTTGTTGAAGCGTGTATCGTTCCATTTTTATTAATAGCGTAGTTTCTACTTGTCAAATGTCAAAAAATGACAGCTTCAAAAGTGACAGCTACCGAAATAGCGGGCTATTCAAAATAACACCTCTTATTGTTAAACCCCTGGAAAACCCTTGGGTTTTCCAATAAGAGGTGTTATTTTGATATTCAAAAAAAAGAACTGCGTTGTTGAAGCGTGTATCGTTCCATTTTTATTAATAGCGTAGTTTCTACTTGTCAAATGTCAAAAAATGACAGCTTCAAAAGTGACAGCTAACGAAATAGTGGGCTATTCAAAATAACACCTCTTATTGGAAAAACCCCTTAGAAGACCTAGCATTATATTTAATTGGACTTGTCGAATTATTCATTCAAAATAGCTTTTAACGGCCTTTAGCCCACAAAATTTGCGTTTCGTCCCGGCAATCTCACTTGGACTCATCAGTTGGTTAGTGAGCGCCTTACCAATACGCAATTTTTGTTAAGTTCAGTTCAACTTACATGCATTTTTTGACAAACAAGCAATGTGAACTATATCCAACAAGATTAAAATTTTAATCATTAAATTTGGAAGATTTTGTCCTTGGCCGGACATACTCGTAGTTCATAAGGTGTTTTTTTTAAATACAATTCTATGTACTATTGAAATTGCTCAGCCAAGTAGAAGACTTAGCATTATATTTAATTGGACTTGTCGAATTATTGATTCAAAAAAGCTTTTAACGGCCTTTAGTCCATACAATTTGCGTTTCGTCGCAGGAATCTCACTTGGACTCATCAGTTGGTTAGTGGGCGCTTTACCAATACGCAATTTTTGTTAAGTTCAGTTCAACTTACATACATTTTTGGACAAAAAAGCAATGTGAACTATATCCAACAAGATTAAAAATTTAATCATTAAAATTGGAAGATTTTGTCCTTGGCCAGACATAGTTAACAAGATGGTATTTTTTTATTAAATACAATTCTAGAAAAATTAGCATTATATTTAATTGGATTTGTCGAATAATTGATTCATAATAGCTTTTAACGGCCTTTAGTCGACAAAATTTGCGTTTCGTCCCAGCAATATCACTTGGACTCATCAGTTGGTTAGTGAGCGCCTTACCAATACGCAATTTTTGCTGAGTTCAGTTCAACTTACATGCGTTTTTTGACAAAAATGCAATGTGAACTATATCCAACAAGATTAAAAATTTAATCATTAAAATTGGAAGATTTTGTCCTTGGCCAGGCATAGTTAATAATAAGGTGTTTTTTATATAATACAATTCTATATACTACTGAAATTACTCAGCCAAGTATAAATAAGAGGTGTTATTGTGATATTCAAAAAAAAGAACTGCGTTGTTGAAGCGTGTATCGTTCCATTTTTATTAATAGCGTAGTTTCTACTTGTCAAATGTCAAAAAATGACAGCTTCAAAAGTGACAGCTACCGAAATAGCGGGCTATTCAAAATAACACCTCTTATTGTAAAACCCCTGGAAAACCCTTGGGTTTTCCAATAAGAGGTGTTATTTTGATATTCAAAAAAAAGAACTGCGTTGTTGAAGCGTGTATCGTTCCATTTTTATTAATAGCGTAGTTTCTACTTGTCAAATGTCAAAAAATGACAGCTTCAAAAGTGACAGCTAACGAAATAGTGGGCTATTCAAAATAACACCTCTTATTGGAAAACCCCTTAGAAGACCTAGCATTATATTTAATTGGACTTGTCGAATTATTCATTCAAAATAGCTTTTAACGGCCTTTAGCCCACAAAATTTGCGTTTCGTCCCGGCAATCTCACTTGGACTCATCAGTTGGTTAGTGAGCGCCTTACCAATACGCAATTTTTGTTAAGTTCAGTTCAACTTACATGAATTTTTTGACAAACAAGCAATGTGAACTATATCCAACAAGATTAAAATTTTAATCATTAAATTTGGAAGATTTTGTCCTTGGCCGGACATACTCGTAGTTCATAAGGTGTTTTTTTTAAATACAATTCTATGTACTATTGAAATTGCTCAGCCAAGCAGAAGACTTAGCATTATATTTAATTGGACTTGTCGAATTATTGATTCAAAAAAGCTTTTAACGGCCTTTAGTCCATACAATTTGCGTTTCGTCGCAGGAATCTCACTTGGACTCATCAGTTGGTTAGTGAGCGCTTTACCAATACGCAATTTTTGTTAAGTTCAGTTCAACTTACATACATTTTTGGACAAAAAAGCAATGTGAACTATATCCAACAAGATTAAAAATTTAATCATTAAAATTGGAAGATTTTGTCCTTGGCCAGACATAGTTAACAAGATGGTATTTTTTTATTAAATACAATTCTATAAACTATTGAAATTACTCAGCCAATTAGAAGAATTAGCATTATATTTAATTGGATTTGTCGAATAATTGATTCATAATAGCTTTTAACGGCCTTTAGTCCACAAAATTTGCGTTTCGTCCCAGCAATCTCACTTGGACTCATCAGTTGGTTAGTGAGCGCCTTACCAATACGCAATTTTTGCTGAGTTCAGTTCAACTTACATGCATTTTTTGACAAAAATGCAATGTGAACTATATCCAACAAGATTAAAAATTTAATCATTAAAATTGGAAGATATTGTCCTTGGCAAGACACAGTTAATAAGGTGTTTTTTTTATAATACAATTCTATATACTACTGAAATTCCTCAGCCAAGTAGAAGACTTAGCATTATATTTAATTGGACTTGTCGAATTATTGATTCAAAAAAGCTTTTAACGGCCTTTAGTCCATACAATTTGCGTTTCGTCCCAGGAATCTCACTTGGACTCATCAGTTGGTTAGTGAGCGCCTTACCAATACGCAATTTTTGTTAAGTTCAGTTCAACTTACATGTATTTTTTGACAAAAAAGCAATTGGAACTATATTCAACAAGATTGAAATTTTAATCATTAAAATTGGAAGATATTGTCCTTGGCAAGACATAGTTAATAAGGTGTTTTTTTTATAATATAATTCTATATACTACTGATTTTCCTCAGCCAAGTAGAAGACTTAGCATTATATTTAATTGGACTTGTGGAATTATTGATTCAAAATAGCTTTTAATGGCCTTTAGCCCATACAATTTGCGTTTCGTGCCGGAAATCTAACTTGGACTCTCATCAGTTGGTTAGTGAGCGCCTTACCAATACGCAATTTTTGTTAAGTTCAGTTCAACTTACATGCATTTTTGACAAAAAAGCAATGTGAACTATATTCAACAAGATTAAAATTTTAATCATTAAAATTGGAAGATTTTGTCCTTGGCCAGACATAGGTAATAAGGTGTGTTTTTTATAATACAATTCTATATACTACTGAAATTACTCAGCCAAGTAGAAGACCTAGCATTATATTTAATTGGACTCGTCGAATTATTGATTCAAAATAGCTTTTACCGGCCTTTAGTCCACAAAATTTGCGTTTCGTCCCGGCAATCTCACTTGTACTCATAGTTGGTTAGTGAGCGCCTTACCAATACGCAATTTTTGTTAAGTTCAGTTCAACTTACATGCATTTTTTGACAAAAAAGCAATGTGAACTATATTCAACAAGATTAAAATTTTAATCATTAAAATTGGAAGATATTGTCCTTGGCCAGACATAGTTAATAAGGTGTTTTTTTATAATACAATTCTATATACTACTGAAATTCCTCAGCCAAGTAGAAGACTTAGCATTATATATAATTGGACTTGTCGGACTCATCAGTTGGTTAGTGAGCGCCTTACCAGTACGCAATTTTTGGTGAGTTCAGTTCAAGTTACATGCATTTGTTGACAAAAAAGCAATGTGAACTATATCCAACAAGATTAAAATTTTAATCATTAAAATTGGAAGATTTTGTCCTTGGCCGGACATAGTTAATAAGGTGTTTTTTTTTAAATACAATTCTATGTACTATTGAAATTGCTCAGCCAAGTAGAAGACTTCGCATTATATTTAATTGGACTTGTCGAATTATTGATTCAAAATAGCTTTTAACGGCCTTTAGTCCACAAAATTTGCGTTTCGTCCCGGCAATCTCACTTGGACTCATCACTTGGTTAGTGAGCGCCTTACCAATACGCCATTTTTGTTAACTTCAGTTCAACTTACATGCATTTTTTGACAAAACAGCAATGTGAACTATATCCAAGAAGATAAAAATTTTAATCATTAAAATTGGAAGATTTTGTCCTTGGCCAGACATAGGTAATAAGAAGGTGTTTTTTTTAATAATACAATTCTATATACTACTGAAATTACTCAGCCAAGTAGAAGATCTAGCATTATATTTAATTGGACTTGTCGAATTATTGATTCAAAATAGCTTTTAACGGCCTTTAATCCACAAAATTTGCGTTTCTTCCCGGCAATCTCACTTATACTAATCAGTTGGATAGTGAGCGCCTTACCAATACGCAATTTTTGTTAACTTCAGTTCAGCTTACATGCCTTTTTTGACAAAAAAGCAATGTGAACTATGTCCAACAAGATTAAAATTTTAATCATTAAAATTGGAAGATTTTGCCCTTCGCCAGACATAGTTAACAAGAAGATGTTTTTTTTAATACAATTCTTATACTATTGAAATTACTCAGCCAAGTAGAAGACTTAGCATTATATTTAATTGGACTTGTCGAATTATTGATTCAAAATAGCTTTAACGGCCTTTAGTCCACAAAATTTGCGTTTCGTCCCAGCAATCTCACTTGGACTCGTCAGTTGGTTAGTAAGCGCCTTACCAATACGCAATTTTTGTTAAGTTCAGTTCAAGTTACATGCACTTTTTGACAAAAAAGCAAAGTGAACTATATCCAACAAGATTAAAATTTTAATTATTAAAATTGGAAGATTTTGTTTCTTGGTCAGATATAGTTAATAAGAAGGTGTTTTTTTATAATACAATTCTATATACTACTGAAATTACTCAGCCATGTAGAAGACTTAGCATTATATTTAATTGGACTTGTCGAATTATTGATTCAAAATAGTTTTTAACGGCCTTTAGTCCACAAAATTTGCGTTTCGTTCCGGCAATCTCACTTGGAGTCATCAGTTGGTTAGTGAGCGCCTTACCAATACGCAATTTTTGTTAACTTCAGTTCAACTTACATGCATTTTTTGACAAAACAGCACTGTGAACTATATCCAAGAAGATAAAAATTTTAATCATTAAAATTGGAAGATTTTGTCCTTTCCCAGGCACAGGTAATAAGAAGGTGTTTTTTTAATAATACAATTCTATATACTACTGAAATTACTCAGCCAAGTAGAAGATCTAGCATTATATTTAATTGGACTTGTCGAATTATTGATTCAAAATAGCTTTTAACGGCCTTTAGTCCACAAAATTTGCGTTTCGTCCCGGCAATCTCACTTATACTAATCAGTTGGATAGTGAGCGCCTTACCAATACGCAATTTTTGTTAACTTCAGTTCAGCTTACATGCCTTTTTTGACAAAAAAGCAATGTGAACTATGTCCAACAAGATTAAAATTTTAACCATTAAAATTGGAAGATTTTGCCCTCGGCCAGACATAGTTAATAAGGTGTTTTTTTTTTTTAAATACAATTCTATGTACTATTGAAATTGCTCAGCCAAGTAGAAGACTTCGCATTATATTTAATTAAACTTGTCGAATTTTTGATTCAAAATAGCTTTTAATAGCCTTTAGTCCACAAAATTTGCGTTTCGTCCCGGCAATCTCCCTTGGACTCATTAGTCGGTTAGTAAGCGCCTTACTAATACGCAATTTTTGTTTAGTTCAGTTCAAAATACTTGCATTTTTTGACAAAAAAGCAATGTGAACTATATTCAACAAGATTGAAATTTTAATCATTAAAATTGGAAGATATTGTCCTTGGCAAGACATAGTTAATAAGGTGTTTTTTTTTTATAATACAATTCTATATACTACTGAAATTCCTCAGCCAAGTAGAAGACTTAGCATTATATTTAATTGGACTGAATTATTGATTCAAAATAGCTTTTAACGGCCTTTAGTCCATACAATTTGCGTTTCGTCCCGGCAATCTCACTTGGACTCATCAGTTGGCTAGTGAGCGCCTTACCAATATGCAATTTTTGCAGAGTTCAATTCAACTTACATGCATTTTTTGACAAAAAAGCAATGTGAACTATGTCCAACAAGATTAAAATTTTAATCATTAAAATTGGAAGATTTTGTCCTTGGCCAGACATAGTTAACAAGAAGGTGTTTTTTTTTAATACAATTCTTATACTATTGAAATTACTCAGCCAAGTAGAAGACTTAGCATTATATTTAATTGGACTTGTCGAATTATTGATTCAATATAGCTTTAACGGCTTTAGTCCACAAAATTTGCGTTTCGTCCCAGCAATCTCACTTCGACTCGTCAGTTGGTTAGTAAGCGCCTTACCAATACGCAATTTTTGTTAAGTTCAGTTCAAGTTACATGCATTTTTTGACAAAAAAGCAAAGTGAACTATATCCAACAAGATAAAAATTTTAATTATTAAAATTGGAAGATTTTGTTTCTTGGTCAGATATAGTTAATAAGAAGGTGTTTTTTTTATAATACAATTCTAAATATATACTACTGAAATTACTCAGCCATGTAGAAGACTTAGCATTATATTTAATTGGACTTGTCGAATTATTGATTCAAAATAGTTTTTAACGGCCTTTAATCCACAAAATTTGCGTTTCCTTCCGGCAATCTCACTTGGACTCATCAGTTGGATAGTGAGCGCCTTACCAATACGCAATTTTTGTTAACTTCAGTTCAACTTACATGCATTTTTTGACAAAACAGCACAATATCCAAGAAGATAAAAATTTTAATCATTAAAATTGGAAGATTTTGTCCTTGGCCAGACATAGGTAATAAGAAGGTGTTTTTTTTAATAATACAATTCTATATACTACTGAAATTACTCAGCCAAGTAGAAGATCTAGCATTGTATTTAATTGGACTTGTCGAATTATTGATTCAAAATAGCTTTTAACGGCCTTTAGTCCACAAAATTTGCGTTTCGTCCCGGCAATCTCACTTATACTAATCAGTTGGATAGTGAGCGCCTTACCAATACGCAATTTTTGTTAACTTCAGTTCAACTAACATGCCTTTTTTGACAAAAAAGCAATGTGAACTATGTCCAACAAGATTAAAATTTTAATCATTAAAATTGGAAGATTTTGTCCTTGGCCAGACATAGTTAACAAGAAGGTGTTTTTTTTAATTCAATTCTTATACTATTGAAATTACTCAGCCAAGTAGAAGACTTAGCATTATATTTAATTGGACTTGTCGAATTATTGATTCAAAATAGCTTTAACGGCCTTTAGTCCACAAAATTTGCGTTTCGTCCCAGCAATCTCACTTGGACTCGTCAGTTGGTTAGTAAGCGCCTTACCAATACGCAATTTTTGTTAAGTTCAGTTCAAGTTACATGCATTTTTTGACAAAAAAGCAAAGTGAACTATATCCAACAAGATTAAAATTTTAATTATTAAAATTGGAAGATTTTGTTTCTTGGTCAGATATAGTTAATAAGAAGGTGTTTTTTTTAATAATACAATTCTATATACTACTGAAATTACTCAGCCAAGTAGAAGATCTAGCATTATATTTAATTGGACTTGTCGAATTATTGATTCAAAATAGCTTTTAACGGCCTTTAATCCACAAAATTTGCGTTTCGTCCCGGCAATCTCACTTATACTAATCAGTTGGATAGTGAGCGCCTTACCAATACGCAATTTTTGTTAACTTCAGTTCAGCTTACATGCCTTTTTTGACAAAAAAGCAATGTGAACTATGTCCAACAAGATTAAAATTTTAATCATTAAAATTGGAAGATTTTGCCCTTGGCCAGACATAGTTAATAAGGTGTTTTTTTTTTTAAATACAATTCTATGTACTATTGAAATTGCTCAGCCAAGTAGAAGACTTCGCATTATATTTAATTAAACTTGTCGAATTTTTGATTCAAAATAGCTTTTAATGGCCTTTAGTCCACAAAATTTGCGTTTCGTCCCGGCAATCTCCCTTGGACTTATCAGTCGGTTAGTAAGCGCCTTACCAATACGCAATTTTTGTTTAGTTCAGTTCAAAATACATGCATTTTTTGACAAAAAAGCAATGTGAACTATATTCAACAAGATTGAAATTTTAATCATTAAAATTGGAAGATATTGTCCTTGGCAAGACATAGTTAATAAGGTGTTTTTTTTTATAATACAATTCTATATACTACTGAAATTCCTCAGCCAAGTAGAAGACTTAGCATTATATTTAATTGGACTGAATTATTGATTCAAAATAGCTTTTAACGGCCTTTAGTCCATACAATTTGCGTTTCGTCCCGGCAATCTCACTTGGACTCATCAGTTGGCTAGTGAGCGCCTTACCAATATGCAATTTTTGCAGAGTTCAGTTCAACCTACATGCATTTTTTGACAAAAAAGCAATGTGAACTATGTCCAACAAGATTAAAATTTTAATCATTAAAATTGGAAGATTTTGTCCTTGGCCAGACATAGTTAACAAGAAGGTGTTTTTTTAATACAATTCTTATACTATTGAAATTACTCAGCCAAGTAGAAGACTTAGCATTATATTTAATTGGACTTGTCGAATTATTGATTCAATATAGCTTTAACGGCTTTAGTCCATAAAATTTGCGTTTCGTCCCAGCAATCTCACTTCGACTCGTCAGTTGGTTAGTAAGCGCCTTACCAATACGCAATTTTTGTTAAGTTCAGTTCAAGTTACATGCATTTTTTGACAAAAAAGCAAAGTGAACTATATCCAACAAGATAAAAATTTTAATTATTAAAATTGGAAGATTTTGTTTCTTGGTCAGATATAGTTAATAAGAAGGTGTTTTTTTTATAATACAATTCTAAATATATACTACTGAAATTACTCAGCCATGTAGAAGACTTAGCATTATATTTAATTGGACTTGTCGAATTATTGATTCAAAATAGTTTTTAACGGCCTTTAATCCACAAAATTTGCGTTTCGTTCCGGCAATCTCACTTGGACTCATCAGTTGGATAGTGAGCGCCTTACCAATACGCAATTTTTGTTAACTTCAGTTCAACTTACATGCATTTTTTGACAAAACAGCACAATATCCAAGAAGATAAAAATTTTAATCATTAAAATTGGAAGATTTTGTCCTTGGCCAGACATAGGTAATAAGAAGGTGTTTTTTTTAATAATACAATTCTATATACTACTGAAATTACTCAGCCAAGTAGAAGATCTAGCATTATATTTAATTGGACTTGTCGAATTATTGATTCAAAATAGCTTTTAACGGCCTTTAGTCCACAAAATTTGCGTTTCGTCCTGGCAATCTCACTTATACTAATCAGTTGGATAGTGAGCGCCTTACCAATACGCAATTTTTGTTAACTTCAGTTCAACTAACATGCCTTTTTTGACAAAAAAGCAATGTGAACTATGTCCAACAAGATTAAAATTTTAATCATTAAAATTGGAAGATTTTGTCCTTGGCCAGACATAGTTAACAAGAAGGTGTTTTTTTTAATACAATTCTTATACTATTGAAATTACTCAGCCAAGTAGAAGGCTTAGCATTATATTTAATTGGACTTGTCGAATTATTGATTCAAAATAGCTTTAACGGCCTTTAGTCCACAAAATTTGCGTTTCGTCCCAGCAATCTCACTTGGACTCGTCAGTTGGTTAGTAAGCGCCTTACCAATACGCAATTTTTGTTAAGTTCAGTTCAAGTTACATGCATTTTTTGACAAAAAAGCAAAGTGAACTATATCCAACAAGATTAAAATTTTAATCATTAAAATTGGAAGATTTTGTCCTTGGCCAGACATAGTTAACAAGAAGGTGTTTTTTTTTAATACAATTCTTATACTATTGAAATTACTCAGCCAAGTAGAAGACTTAGCATTATATTTAATTGGACTTGTCAAATTATTGATTCAATATAGCTTTAACGGCTTTAGTCCACAAAATTTGCGTTTCGTCCCAGCAATCTCACTTCGACTCGTCAGTTGGTTAGTAAGCGCCTTACCAATACGCAATTTTTGTTAAGTTCAGTTCAAGTTACATGCATTTTTTGACAAAAAAGCAAAGTGAACTATATCCAACAAGATAAAAATTTTAATTATTAAAATTGGAAGATTTTGTTTCTTGGTCAGATATAGTTAATAAGAAGGTGTTTTTTTTATAATACAATTCTAAATATATACTACTGAAATTACTCAGCCATGTAGAAGACTTAGCATTATATTTAATTGGACTTGTCGAATTATTGATTCAAAATAGTTTTTAACGGCCTTTAATCCACAAAATTTGCGTTTCGTTCCGGCAATCTCACTTGGACTCATCAGTTGGATAGTGAGCGCCTTACCAATACGCAATTTTTGTTAACTTCAGTTCAACTTACATGCATTTTTTGACAAAACAGCACAATATCCAAGAAGATAAACATTTTAATCATTAAAATTGGAAGATTTTGTCCTTGGCCAGTCATAGGTAATAAGGTGTTTTTTTTAATAATACAATTCTATATACTACTGAAATTACTCAGCCAAGTAGAAGATCTAGCATTATATTTAATTGGACTTGTCGAATTATTGATTCAAAATAGCTTTTAACGGCCTTTAGTCCACAAAATTTGCGTTTCGTCCCGGCAATCTCACTTATACTAATCAGTTGGATAGTGAGCGCCTTACCAATACGCAATTTTTGTTAACTTCAGTTCAGCTTACATGCCTTTTTTGACAAAAAAGCAATGTGAACTATGTCCAACAAGATTAAAATTTTAATCATTAAAATTGGAAGATTTTGTCCTTGGCCAGACATAGTTAACAAGAAGGTGTTTTTTTTAATACAATTCTTATACTATTGAAATTACTCAGCCAAGTAGAAGACTTAGCATTATATTTAATTGGACTTGTCGAATTATTGATTCAAAATAGCTTTAACGGCCTTTAGTCCACAAAATTTGCGTTTCGTGCCAGCAATCTCACTTGGACTCGTCAGTTGGTTAGTAAGCGCCTTACCAATACGCAATTTTTGTTAAGTTCAGTTCAAGTTACATGCATTTTTTGACAAGAAAGCAAAGTGAACTATATCCAACAAGATTAAAATTTTAATTATTAAAATTGGAAGATTTTGTTTCTTGGTCAGATATAGTTAATAAGAAGGTGTTTTTTTTATAATACAATTCTATATACTACTGAAATTACTCAGCCATGTAGAAGACTTAGCATTATATTTAATTGGACTTGTCAAATTATTGGTTCAAAATAGTTTTTAACGGCCTTTAGTCCACAAAATTTGCGTTTCGTTCCGGCAATCTCACTTGGACTCATCAGTTGGTTAGTGAGCGCCTTATCAATACGCCATTTTTGTTAACTTCAGTTCAACTTACATGCATTTTTTGACAAAACAGCAATGTGAACTATATCCAAGAAGATAAAAATTTTAATCATTAAAATTGGAAGATTTTGTCCTTGGCCAGACATAGGTAATAGAAGGTGTTTTTTTTAATAATACAATTCTATATACTACTGAAATTACTCAGCCAAGTAGAAGATCTAGCATTATATTTAATTGGACTTGTCGAATTATTGATTCAAAATAGCTTTTAACGGCCTTTAATCCACAAAATTTGCGTTTCGTCCCGGCAATCTCACTTATAGTAATCAGTTGGATAGTGAGCGCCTTACCAATACGCAATTTTTGTTAACTTCAGTTCAGCTTACATGCCTTTTTTGACAAAAAAGCAATGTGAACTATGTCCAACAAGATTAAAATTTTAATCATTAAAATTGGAAGATTTTGTCCTTGGCCAGACATAGTTAACAAGAAGGTGTTTTTTTTTAATACAATTCTTATACTATTGAAATTACTCAGCCAAGTAGAAGACTTAGCATTATATTTAATTGGACTTGTCGAATTATTGATTCAAAATAGTTTTTAACGGCCTTTAGTCTACAAAATTTGCGTTTCGTTCCGGCAATCTCACTTGGACTCATCAGTTGGTTAGTGAGCGCCTTACCAATACGCAATTTTTGTTAACTTCAGTTCAACTTACATGCATTTTTTGACAAAACAGCACTGTGAACTATATCCAAGAAGATAAAAATTTTAATCATTAAAATTGGAAGATTTTGTCCTTGGCCAGACACAGGTAATAAGAAGGTGTTTTTTTTAATAATACAATTCTATATACTACTGAAATTACTCAGCCATGTAGAAGACTTAGCATTATATTTAATTGGACTTGTCGTATTATTGATTCAAAATAGCTTTTAACGGCCTTTAGTCCACAAAATTTGCGTTTCGTCCCGGCAATCTCACTTATACTAATCAGTTGGATAGTGAGCGCCTTACCAATACGCAATTTTTGTTAACTTCAGTTCAACTTACATGCCTTTTTTGAAAAAACAGCAATGTGAACTATATCCAAAAAGATAAAAATTTTAATCATTAAAATTGGAAGATTTTGTTTCTTGGTCAGATATAGTTAATAAGAAGGTGTTTTTTTTATAATACAATTCTATATACAATTCTACTGAAATTACTCAGCCATGTAGAAGACTTAGCATTATATTTAATTGGACTTGTCGAATTATTGATTCAAAATAGTTTTTAACGGCCTTTAGTCTACAAAATTTGCGTTTCGTTCCGGCAATCTCACTTGGACTCATCAGTTGGTTAGTGAGCGCCTTACC
Organism: Philhelius pedissequus; assembly: GCA_910595825.1. Lineage (NCBI taxonomy): Eukaryota > Metazoa > Arthropoda > Insecta > Diptera > Syrphidae > Philhelius > Philhelius pedissequus. The sequence continues at coordinate 171,319,420 of OU343160.1, forward strand.
AATACGCAATTTTTGTTAACTTCAGTTCAACTTACATGCATTTTTTGACAAAACAGCACTGTGAACTATATCCAAGAAGATAAAAATTTTAATCATTAAAATTGGAAGATTTTGTCCTTGGCCAGACACAGGTAATAAGAAGGTGTTTTTTTTAATAATACAATTCTATATACTACTGAAATTACTCAGCCATGTAGAAGACTTAGCATTATATTTAATTGGACTTGTCGAATTATTGATTCAAAATAGCTTTTAACGGCCTTTAGTCCACAAAATTTGCGTTTCGTCCCGGCAATCTCACTTATACTAATCAGTTGGATAGTGAGCGCCTTACCAATACGCAATTTTTGTTAACTTCAGTTCAGCTTACATGCCTTTTTTGACAAAAAAGCAATGTGAACTATGTCCAACAAGATTAAAATTTTAATCATTAAAATTGGAAGATTTTGTCCTTGGCCAGACATAGTTAACAAGAAGGTGTTTTTTTTAATACAATTCTTATACTATTGAAATTACTCAGCCAAGTAGAAGACTTAGCATTATATTTAATTGGACTTGTCGAATTATTGATTCAAAATAGCTTTAACGGCCTTTAGTCCACAAAATTTGCGTTTCGTGCCAGCAATCTCACTTGGACTCGTCAGTTGGTTAGTAAGCGCCTTACCAATACGCAATTTTTGTTAAGTTCAGTTCAAGTTACATGCATTTTTTGACAAGAAAGCAAAGTGAACTATATCCAACAAGATTAAAATTTTAATTATTAAAATTGGAAGATTTTGTTTCTTGGTCAGATATAGTTAATAAGAAGGTGTTTTTTTTATAATACAATTCTATATACTACTGAAATTACTCAGCCATGTAGAAGACTTAGCATTATATTTAATTGGACTTGTCAAATTATTGGTTCAAAATAGTTTTTAACGGCCTTTAGTCCACAAAATTTGCGTTTCGTTCCGGCAATCTCACTTGGACTCATCAGTTGGTTAGTGAGCGCCTTATCAATACGCCATTTTTGTTAACTTCAGTTCAACTTACATGCATTTTTTGACAAAACAGCAATGTGAACTATATCCAAGAAGATAAAAATTTTAATCATTAAAATTGGAAGATTTTGTCCTTGGCCAGACATAGGTAATAAGAAGGTGTTTTTTTTAATAATACAATTCTATATACTACTGAAATTACTCAGCCAAGTAGAAGATCTAGCATTATATTTAATTGGACTTGTCGAATTATTGATTCAAAATAGCTTTTAACGGCCTTTAATCCACAAAATTTGCGTTTCGTCCCGGCAATCTCACTTATAGTAATCAGTTGGATAGTGAGCGCCTTACCAATACGCAATTTTTGTTAACTTCAGTTCAGCTTACATGCCTTTTTTGACAAAAAAGCAATGTGAACTATGTCCAACAAGATTAAAATTTTAATCATTAAAATTGGAAGATTTTGTCCTTGGCCAGACATAGTTAACAAGAAGGTGTTTTTTTTTAATACAATTCTTATACTATTGAAATTACTCAGCCAAGTAGAAGACTTAGCATTATATTTAATTGGACTTGTCGAATTATTGATTCAAAATAGTTTTTAACGGCCTTTAGTCTACAAAATTTGCGTTTCGTTCCGGCAATCTCACTTGGACTCATCAGTTGGTTAGTGAGCGCCTTACCAATACGCAATTTTTGTTAACTTCAGTTCAACTTACATGCATTTTTTGACAAAACAGCACTGTGAACTATATCCAAGAAGATAAAAATTTTAATCATTAAAATTGGAAGATTTTGTCCTTGGCCAGACACAGGTAATAAGAAGGTGTTTTTTTTAATAATACAATTCTATATACTACTGAAATTACTCAGCCATGTAGAAGACTTAGCATTATATTTAATTGGACTTGTCGAATTATTGATTCAAAATAGCTTTTAACGGCCTTTAGTCCACAAAATTTGCGTTTCGTCCCGGCAATCTCACTTATACTAATCAGTTGGATAGTGAGCGCCTTACCAATACGCAATTTTTGTTAACTTCAGTTCAACTTACATGCCTTTTTTGAAAAAAACAGCAATGTGAACTATATCCAAAAAGATAAAAATTTTAATCATTAAAATTGGAAGATTTTGTTTCTTGGTCAGATATAGTTAATAAGAAGGTGTTTTTTTTATAATACAATTCTACTGAAATTACTCAGCCATGTAGAAGACTTAGCATTATATTTAATTGGACTTGTCGAATTATTGATTCAAAATAGATTTTTTATGGCCTTTAGTCCACAAAATTTGCGTTTCGTCCCGGCAATCTCCCTTGGACTCATCAGTCGGTTAGTGAGCGCCTTACCAATACGCAATTTTTGTTAACTTCAGTTCAACTTACATGCATTTTTTGACAAAACAGCACTGTGAACTATATCCAACAAGATTAAAATTTTAATCATTAAAATTGGAAGATTTTGCCCTTGGCCAGACATAGTTAATAAGGTGTTTTTTTTTTTTAAATACAATTCTATGTACTATTGAAATTGCTCAGCCAAGTAGAAGACTTCGCATTATATTTAATTGGACTTGTCGAATTATTGATTCAAAATAGCTTTTAACGGCCTTTAGTCCACAAAATTTGCGTTTCGTCCCGGCAATCTCCCTTGGACTCATCAGTCGGTTAGTGAGCGCCTTACCAATACGCAATTTTTGTTAACTTCAGTTCAACTTACATGCATTTTTTGACAAAACAGCACTGTGAACTATATCCAACAAGATTAAAATTTTAATCATTAAAATTGGAAGATTTTGTCCTTGGCCAGACACAGGTAATAAGAAGGTGTTTTTTTTAATAATACAATTCTATATACTACTGAAATTACTCAGCCATGTAGAAGACTTAGCATTATATTTAATTGGACTTGTCGAATTATTGATTCAAAATAGCTTTTAACGGCCTTTAGTCCACAAAATTTGCGTTTCGTCCCGGCAATCTCACTTATACTAATCAGTTGGATAGTGAGCGCCTTACCAATACGCAATTTTTGTTAACTTCAGTTCAGCTTACATGCCTTTTTTGACAAAAAAGCAATGTGAACTATGTCCAACAAGATTAAAATTTTAATCATTAAAATTGGAAGATTTTGTCCTTGGCCAGACATAGTTAACAAGAAGGTGTTTTTTTTAATACAATTCTTATACTATTGAAATTACTCAGCCAAGTAGAAGACTTAGCATTATATTTAATTGGACTTGTCGAATTATTGATTCAAAATAGCTTTAACGGCCTTTAGTCCACAAAATTTGTGTTTCGTGCCAGCAATCTCACTTGGACTCGTCAGTTGGTTAGTAAGCGCCTTACCAATACGCAATTTTTGTTAAGTTCAGTTCAAGTTACATGCATTTTTTGACAAGAAAGCAAAGTGAACTATATCCAACAAGATTAAAATTTTAATTATTAAAATTGGAAGATTTTGTTTCTTGGTCAGATATAGTTAATAAGAAGGTGTTTTTTTTATAATACAATTCTATATACTACTGAAATTACTCAGCCATGTAGAAGACTTAGCATTATATTTAATTGGACTTGTCAAATTATTGGTTCAAAATAGTTTTTAACGGCCTTTAGTCCACAAAATTTGCGTTTCGTTCCGGCAATCTCACTTGGACTCATCAGTTGGTTAGTGAGCGCCTTATCAATACGCCATTTTTGTTAACTTCAGTTCAACTTACATGCATTTTTTGACAAAACAGCAATGTGAACTATATCCAAGAAGATAAAAATTTTAATCATTAAAATTGGAAGATTTTGTCCTTGGCCAGACATAGGTAATAAGAAGGTGTTTTTTTTAATAATACAATTCTATATACTACTGAAATTACTCAGCCAAGTAGAAGATCTAGCATTATATTTAATTGGACTTGTCGAATTATTGATTCAAAATAGCTTTTAACGGCCTTTAATCCACAAAATTTGCGTTTCGTCCCGGCAATCTCACTTATAGTAATCAGTTGGATAGTGAGCGCCTTACCAATACGCAATTTTTGTTAACTTCAGTTCAGCTTACATGCCTTTTTTGACAAAAAAGCAATGTGAACTATGTCCAACAAGATTAAAATTTTAATCATTAAAATTGGAAGATTTTGTCCTTGGCCAGACATAGTTAACAAGAAGGTGTTTTTTTTTAATACAATTCTTATACTATTGAAATTACTCAGCCAAGTAGAAGACTTAGCATTATATTTAATTGGACTTGTCGAATTATTGATTCAAAATAGTTTTTAACGGCCTTTAGTCTACAAAATTTGCGTTTCGTTCCGGCAATCTCACTTGGACTCATCAGTTGGTTAGTGAGCGCCTTACCAATACGCAATTTTTGTTAACTTCAGTTCAACTTACATGCATTTTTTGACAAAACAGCACTGTGAACTATATCCAAGAAGATAAAAATTTTAATCATTAAAATTGGAAGATTTTGTCCTTGGCCAGACACAGGTAATAAGAAGGTGTTTTTTTTAATAATACAATTCTATATACTACTGAAATTACTCAGCCATGTAGAAGACTTAGCATTATATTTAATTGGACTTGTCGAATTATTGATTCAAAATAGCTTTTAACGGCCTTTAGTCCACAAAATTTGCGTTTCGTCCCGGCAATCTCACTTATACTAATCAGTTGGATAGTGAGCGCCTTACCAATACGCAATTTTTGTTAACTTCAGTTCAACTTACATGCCTTTTTTGAAAAAACAGCAATGTGAACTATATCCAAAAAGATAAAAATTTTAATCATTAAAATTGGAAGATTTTGTTTCTTGGTCAGATATAGTTAATAAGAAGGTGTTTTTTTTATAATACAATTCTATATACAATTCTACTGAAATTACTCAGCCATGTAGAAGACTTAGCATTATATTTAATTGGACTTGTCGAATTATTGATTCAAAATAGATTTTTTATGGCCTTTAGTCCACAAAATTTGCGTTTCGTCCCGGCAATCTCCCTTGGGCTCATCAGTCGGTTAGTGAGCGCCTTACCAATACGCAATTTTTGTTAACTTCAGTTCAACTTACATGCATTTTTTGACAAAACAGCACTGTGAACTATATCCAACAAGATTAAAATTTTAATCATTAAAATTGGAAGATTTTGCCCTTGGCCAGACATAGTTAATAAGGTGTTTTTTTTTTTTAAATACAATTCTATGTACTATTGAAATTGCTCAGCCAAGTAGAAGACTTCGCATTATATTTAATTAAACTTGTCGAATTTTTGATTCAAAATAGCTTTTAATGGCCTTTAGTCCACAAAATTTGCGTTTCGTCCCGGCAATCTCCCTTGGACTTATCAGTCGGTTAGTAAGCGCCTTACCAATACGCAATTTTTGTTTAGTTCAGTTCAAAATACATGCATTTTTTGACAAAAAAGCAATGTGAACTATATTCAACAAGATTGAAATTTTAATCATTAAAATTGGAAGATATTGTCCTTGGCAAGACATAGTTAATAAGGTGTTTTTTTTTATAATACAATTCTATATACTACTGAAATTCCTCAGCCAAGTAGAAGACTTAGCATTATATTTAATTGGACTGAATTATTGATTCAAAATAGCTTTTAACGGCCTTTAGTCCACACAATTTGCGTTTCGTCCCGGCAATCTCACTTGGACTCATCAGTTGGCTAGTGAGCGCCTTACCAATATGCAATTTTTGCAGAGTTCAGTTCAACTTACATGCATTTTTTGACAAAAAAGCAATGTGAACTATGTCCAACAAGATTAAAATTTTAATCATTAAAATTGGAAGATTTTGTCCTTGGCCAGACATAGTTAACAAGAAGGTGTTTTTTTTAATACAATTCTTATACTATTGAAATTACTCAGCCAAGTAGAAGACTTAGCATTATATTTAATTGGACTTGTCGAATTATTGATTCAATATAGCTTTAACGGCTTTAGTCCACAAAATTTGCGTTTCGTCCCAGCAATCTCACTTCGACTCGTCAGTTGGTTAGTAAGCGCCTTACCAATACGCAATTTTTGTTAAGTTCAGTTCAAGTTACATGCATTTTTTGACAAAAAAGCAAAGTGAACTATATCCAACAAGATAAAAATTTTAATTATTAAAATTGGAAGATTTTGTTTCTTGGTCAGATATAGTTAATAAGAAGGTGTTTTTTTTATAATACAATTCTAAATATATACTACTGAAATTACTCAGCCATGTAGAAGACTTAGCATTATATTTAATTGGACTTGTCGAATTATTGATTCAAAATAGTTTTTAACGGCCTTTAATCCACAAAATTTGCGTTTCGTTCCGGCAATCTCACTTGGACTCATCAGTTGGATAGTGAGCGCCTTACCAATACGCAATTTTTGTTAACTTCAGTTCAACTTACATGCATTTTTTGACAAAACAGCACAATATCCAAGAAGATAAAAATTTTAATCATTAAAATTGGAAGATTTTGTCCTTGGCCAGACGAAGGTAATAAGAAGGTGTTTTTTTTAATAATACAATTCTATATACTACTGAAATTACTCAGCCAAGTAGAAGATCTAGCATTATATTTAATTGGACTTGTCGAATTATTGATTCAAAATAGCTTTTAACGGCCTTTAGTCCACAAAATTTGCGTTTCGTCCCGGCAATCTCACTTATACTAATCAGTTGGATAGTGAGCGCCTTACCAATACGCAATTTTTGTTAACTTCAGTTCAACTAACATGCCTTTTTTGACAAAAAAGCAATGTGAACTATGTCCAACAAGATTAAAATTTTAATCATTAAAATTGGAAGATTTTGTCCTTGGCCAGACATAGTTAACAAGAAGGTGTTTTTTTTAATACAATTCTTATACTATTGAAATTACTCAGCCAAGTAGAAGACTTAGCATTATATTTAATTGGACTTGTCGAATTATTGATTCAAAATAGCTTTAACGGCCTTTAGTCCACAAAATTTGCGTTTCGTCCCAGCAATCTCACTTGGACTCGTCAGTTGGTTAGTAAGCGCCTTACCAATACGCAATTTTTGTTAAGTTCAGTTCAAGTTACATGCATTTTTTGACAAAAAAGCAAAGTGAACTATATCCAACAAGATTAAAATTTTAATCATTAAAATTGGAAGATTTTGTCCTTGGCCAGACATAGTTAACAAGAAGGTGTTTTTTTTTAATACAATTCTTATACTATTGAAATTACTCAGCCAAGTAGAAGACTTAGCATTATATTTAATTGGACTTGTCAAATTATTGATTCAATATAGCTTTAACGGCTTTAGTCCACAAAATTTGCGTTTCGTCCCAGCAATCTCACTTCGACTCGTCAGTTGGTTAGTAAGCGCCTTACCAATACGCAATTTTTGTTAAGTTCAGTTCAAGTTACATGCATTTTTTGACAAAAAAGCAAAGTGAACTATATCCAACAAGATAAAAATTTTAATTATTAAAATTGGAAGATTTTGTTTCTTGGTCAGATATAGTTAATAAGAAGGTGTTTTTTTTATAATACAATTCTAAATATATACTACTGAAATTACTCAGCCATGTAGAAGACTTAGCATTATATTTAATTGGACTTGTCGAATTATTGATTCAAAATAGTTTTTAACGGCCTTTAATCCACAAAATTTGCGTTTCGTTCGGGCAATCTCACTTGGACTCATCAGTTGGTTAGTGAGCGCCTTACCAATACGCAATTTTTGTTAACTTCAGTTCAACTTACATGCATTTTTTGACAAAACAGCACAATATCCAAGAAGATAAACATTTTAATCATTAAAATTGGAAGATTTTGTCCTTGGCCAGTCATAGGTAATAAGGTGTTTTTTTTAATAATACAATTCTATATACTACTGAAATTACTCAGCCAAGTAGAAGATCTAGCATTATATTTAATTGGACTTGTCGAATTATTGATTCAAAATAGCTTTTAACGGCCTTTAGTTCACAAAATTTGCGTTTCGTCCCGGCAATCTCACTTATACTAATCAGTTGGATAGTGAGCGCCTTACCAATACGCAATTTTTGTAAACTTCAGTTCAGCTTACATGCCTTTTTTGACAAAAAAGCAATGTGAACTATGTCCAACAAGATTAAAATTTTAATCATTAAAATTGGAAGATTTTGTCCTTGGCCAGACATAGTTAACAAGAAGGTGTTTTTTTTAATACAATTCTTATACTATTGAAATTACTCAGCCAAGTAGAAGACTTAGCATTATATTTAATTGGACTTGTCGAATTATTGATTCAAAATAGCTTTAACGGCCTTTAGTCCACAAAATTTGCGTTTCGTGCCAGCAATCTCACTTGGACTCGTCAGTTGGTTAGTAAGCGCCTTACCAATACGCAATTTTTGTTAAGTTCAGTTCAAGTTACATGCATTTTTTGACAAGAAAGCAAAGTGAACTATATCCAACAAGATTAAAATTTTAATTATTAAAATTGGAAGATTTTGTTTCTTGGTCAGATATAGTTAATAAGAAGGTGTTTTTTTTATAATACAATTCTATATACAATTCTACTGAAATTACTCAGCCATGTAGAAGACTTAGCATTATATTTAATTGGACTTGTCGAATTATTGATTCAAAATAGATTTTTTATGGCCTTTAGTCCACAAAATTTGCGTTTCGTCCCGGCAATCTCCCTTGGACTCATCAGTCGGTTAGTGAGCGCCTTACCAATACGCAATTTTTGTTAACTTCAGTTCAACTTACATGCATTTTTTGACAAAACAGCACTGTGAACTATATCCAACAAGATTAAAATTTTAATCATTAAAATTGGAAGATTTTGCCCTTGGCCAGACATAGTTAATAAGGTGTTTTTTTTTTTTAAATACAATTCTATGTACTATTGAAATTGCTCAGCCAAGTAGAAGACTTCGCATTATATTTAATTAAACTTGTCGAATTTTTGATTCAAAATAGCTTTTAATAGCCTTTAGTCCACAAAATTTGCGTTTCGTCCCGCCAATCTCCCTTGGACTCATTAGTCGGTTAGTAAGCGCCTTACCAATACGCAATTTTTGTTTAGTTCAGTTCAAAATACATGCATTTTTTGACAAAACAGCAATGTGAACTATATCCAAGAAGATAAAAATTTTAATCATTAAAATTGGAAGATTTTGTCCTTGGCCAGACATAGTTAATAAAAAGGTGTTTTTTTTAATAATACAATTCTATATACTACTGAAATTACTCAGCCAAGTAGAAGATCTAGCATTATATTTAATTGGACTTGTCGAATTATTGATTCAAAATAGCTTTTAACGGCCTTTAATCCACAAAATTTGCGTTTCGTCCCGGCAATCTCACTTATACTAATCAGTTGGATAGTGAGCGCCTTACCAATACGCAATTTTTGTTAACTTCAGTTCAGCTTACATGCCTTTTTTGACAAAAAAGCAATGTGAACTATGTCCAACAAGATTAAAATTTTAATCATTAAAATTGGAAGATTTTGCCCTTGGCCAGACATAGTTAATAAGGTGTTTTTTTTTTTAAATACAATTCTATGTACTATTGAAATTGCTCAGCCAAGTAGAAGACTTCGCATTATATTTAATTAAACTTGTCGAATTTTTGATTCAAAATAGCTTTTAATGGCCTTTAGTCCACAAAATTTGCGTTTCGTCCCGGCAATCTCCCTTGGACTTATCAGTCGGTTAGTAAGCGCCTTACCAATACGCAATTTTTGTTTAGTTCAGTTCAAAATACATGCATTTTTTGACAAAAAAGCAATGTGAACTATATTCAACAAGATTGAAATTTTAATCATTAAAATTGGAAGATATTGTCCTTGGCAAGACATAGTTAATAAGGTGTTTTTTTTTTATAATACAATTCTATATACTACTGAAATTCCTCAGCCAAGTAGAAGACTTAGCATTATATTTAATTGGACTGAATTATTGATTCAAAATAGCTTTTAACGGCCTTTAGTCCATACAATTTGCGTTTCGTCCCGGCAATCTCACTTGGACTCATCAGTTGGCTAGTGAGCGCCTTACCAATATGCAATTTTTGCAGAGTTCAGTTCAACTTACATGCATTTTTTGACAAAAAAGCAATGTGAACTATGTCCAACAAGATTAAAATTTTAATCATTAAAATTGGAAGATTTTGTCCTTGGCCAGACATAGTTAACAAGAAGGTGTTTTTTTTAATACAATTCTTATACTATTGAAATTACTCAGCCAAGTAGAAGACTTAGCATTATATTTAATTGGACTTGTCGAATTATTGATTCAATATAGCTTTAACGGCTTTAGTCCACAAAATTTGCGTTTCGTCCCAGCAATCTCACTTCGACTCGTCAGTTGGTTAGTAAGCGCCTTACCAATACGCAATTTTTGTTAAGTTCAGTTCAAGTTACATGCATTTTTTGACAAAAAAGCAAAGTGAACTATATCCAACAAGATAAAAATTTTAATTATTAAAATTGGAAGATTTTGTTTCTTGGTCAGATATAGTTAATAAGAAGGTGTTTTTTTTATAATACAATTCTAAATATATACTACTGAAATTACTCAGCCATGTAGAAGACTTAGCATTATATTTAATTGGACTTGTCGAATTATTGATTCAAAATAGTTTTTAACGGCCTTTAATCCACAAAATTTGCGTTTCCTTCCGGCAATCTCACTTGGACTCATCAGTTGGATAGTGAGCGCCTTACCAATACGCAATTTTTGTTAACTTCAGTTCAACTTACATGCATTTTTTGACAAAACAGCACAATATCCAAGAAGATAAAAATTTTAATCATTAAAATTGGAAGATTTTGTCCTTGGCCAGACATAGGTAATAAGAAGGTGTTTTTTTTAATAATACAATTCTATATACTACTGAAATTACTCAGCCAAGTAGAAGATCTAGCATTATATTTAATTGGACTTGTCGAATTATTGATTCAAAATAGCTTTTAACGGCCTTTAGTCCACAAAATTTGCGTTTCGTCCCGGCAATCTCACTTATACTAATCAGTTGGATAGTGAGCGCCTTACCAATACGCAATTTTTGTTAACTTCAGTTCAACTAACATGCCTTTTTTGACAAAAAAGCAATGTGAACTATGTCCAACAAGATTAAAATTTTAATCATTAAAATTGGAAGATTTTGTCCTTGGCCAGACATAGTTAACAAGAAGGTGTTTTTTTTAATACAATTCTTATACTATTGAAATTACTCAGCCAAGTAGAAGACTTAGCATTATATTTAATTGGACTTGTCGAATTATTGATTCAAAATAGCTTTAACGGCCTTTAGTCCACAAAATTTGCGTTTCGTCCCAGCAATCTCACTTGGACTCGTCAGTTGGTTAGTAAGCGCCTTACCAATACGCAATTTTTGTTAAGTTCAGTTCAAGTTACATGCATTTTTTGACAAAAAAGCAAAGTGAACTATATCCAACAAGATTAAAATTTTAATCATTAAAATTGGAAGATTTTGTCCTTGGCCAGACATAGTTAACAAGAAGGTGTTTTTTTTTAATACAATTCTTATACTATTGAAATTACTCAGCCAAGTAGAAGACTTAGCATTATATTTAATTGGACTTGTCAAATTATTGATTCAATATAGCTTTAACGGCTTTAGTCCACAAAATTTGCGTTTCGTCCCAGCAATCTCACTTCGACTCGTCAGTTGGTTAGTAAGCGCCTTACCAATACGCAATTTTTGTTAAGTTCAGTTCAAGTTACATGCATTTTTTGACAAAAAAGCAAAGTGAACTATATCCAACAAGATAAAAATTTTAATTATTAAAATTGGAAGATTTTGTTTCTTGGTCAGATATAGTTAATAAGAAGGTGTTTTTTTTATAATACAATTCTAAATATATACTACTGAAATTACTCAGCCATGTAGAAGACTTAGCATTATATTTAATTGGACTTGTCGAATTATTGATTCAAAATAGTTTTTAACGGCCTTTAATCCACAAAATTTGCGTTTCGTTCCGGCAATCTCACTTGGACTCATCAGTTGGATAGTGAGCGCCTTACCAATACGCAATTTTTGTTAACTTCAGTTCAACTTACATGCATTTTTTGACAAAACAGCACAATATCCAAGAAGATAAACATTTTAATCATTAAAATTGGAAGATTTTGTCCTTGGCCAGTCATAGGTAATAAGGTGTTTTTTTTAATAATACAATTCTATATACTACTGAAATTACTCAGCCAAGTAGAAGATCTAGCATTATATTTAATTGGACTTGTCGAATTATTGATTCAAAATAGCTTTTAACGGCCTTTAGTCCACAAAATTTGCGTTTCGTCCCGGCAATCTCACTTATACTAATCAGTTGGATAGTGAGCGCCTTACCAATACGCAATTTTTGTTAACTTCAGTTCAGCTTACATGCCTTTTTTGACAAAAAAGCAATGTGAACTATGTCCAACAAGATTAAAATTTTAATCATTAAAATTGGAAGATTTTGTCCTTGGCCAGACATAGTTAACAAGAAGGTGTTTTTTTTAATACAATTCTTATACTATTGAAATTACTCAGCCAAGTAGAAGACTTAGCATTATATTTAATTGGACTTGTCGAATTATTGATTCAAAATAGCTTTAACGGCCTTTAGTCCACAAAATTTGCGTTTCGTGCCAGCAATCTCACTTGGACTCGTCAGTTGGTTAGTAAGCTCCTTACCAATACGCAATTTTTGTTAAGTTCAGTTCAAGTTACATGCATTTTTTGACAAGAAAGCAAAGTGAACTATATCCAACAAGATTAAAATTTTAATTATTAAAATTGGAAGATTTTGTTTCTTGGTCAGATATAGTTAATAAGAAGGTGTTTTTTTTATAATACAATTCTATATACTACTGAAATTACTCAGCCATGTAGAAGACTTAGCATTATATTTAATTGGACTTGTCGAATTATTGATTCAAAATAGTTTTTAACGGCCTTTAATCCACAAAATTTGCGTTTCCTTCCGGCAATCTCACTTGGACTCATCAGTTGGATAGTGAGCGCCTTACCAATACGCAATTTTTGTTAACTTCAGTTCAACTTACATGCATTTTTTGACAAAACAGCACAATATCCAAGAAGATAAAAATTTTAATCATTAAAATTGGAAGATTTTGTCCTTGGCCAGACATAGGTAATAAGAAGGTGTTTTTTTTAATAATACAATTCTATATACTACTGAAATTACTCAGCCAAGTAGAAGATCTAGCATTATATTTAATTGGACTTGTCGAATTATTGATTCAAAATAGCTTTTAACGGCCTTTAGTCCACAAAATTTGCGTTTCGTCCCGGCAATCTCACTTATACTAATCAGTTGGATAGTGAGCGCCTTACCAATACGCAATTTTTGTTAACTTCAGTTCAACTAACATGCCTTTTTTGACAAAAAAGCAATGTGAACTATGTCCAACAAGATTAAAATTTTAATCATTAAAATTGGAAGATTTTGTCCTTGGCCAGACATAGTTAACAAGAAGGTGTTTTTTTTAATACAATTCTTATACTATTGAAATTACTCAGCCAAGTAGAAGACTTAGCATTATATTTAATTGGACGTGTCGAATTATTGATTCAAAATAGCTTTAACGGCCTTTAGTCCACAAAATTTGCGTTTCGTCCCAGCAATCTCACTTGGACTCGTCAGTTGGTTAGTAAGCGCCTTACCAATACGCAATTTTTGTTAAGTTCAGTTCAAGTTACATGCATTTTTTGACAAAAAAGCAAAGTGAACTATATCCAACAAGATTAAAATTTTAATCATTAAAATTGGAAGATTTTGTCCTTGGCCAGACATAGTTAACAAGAAGGTGTTTTTTTTTAATACAATTCTTATACTATTGAAATTACTCAGCCAAGTAGAAGACTTAGCATTATATTTAATTGGACTTGTCAAATTATTGATTCAATATAGCTTTAACGGCTTTAGTCCACAAAATTTGCGTTTCGTCCCAGCAATCTCACTTCGACTCGTCAGTTGGTTAGTAAGCGCCTTACCAATACGCAATTTTTGTTAAGTTCAGTTCAAGTTACATGCATTTTTTGACAAAAAAGCAAAGTGAACTATATCCAACAAGATAAAAATTTTAATTATTAAAATTGGAAGATTTTGTTTCTTGGTCAGATATAGTTAATAAGAAGGTGTTTTTTTTATAATACAATTCTAAATATATACTACTGAAATTACTCAGCCATGTAGAAGACTTAGCATTATATTTAATTGGACTTGTCGAATTATTGATTCAAAATAGTTTTTAACGGCCTTTAATCCACAAAATTTGCGTTTCGTTCCGGCAATCTCACTTGGACTCATCAGTTGGATAGTGAGCGCCTTACCAATACGCAATTTTTGTTAACTTCAGTTCAACTTACATGCATTTTTTGACAAAACAGCACAATATCCAAGAAGATAAACATTTTAATCATTAAAATTGGAAGATTTTGTCCTTGGCCAGTCATAGGTAATAAGGTGTTTTTTTTAATAATACAATTCTATATACTACTGAAATTACTCAGCCAAGTAGAAGATCTAGCATTATATTTAATTGGACTTGTCGAATTATTGATTCAAAATAGCTTTTAACGGCCTTTAGTCCACAAAATTTGCGTTTCGTCCCGGCAATCTCACTTATACTAATCAGTTGGATAGTGAGCGCCTTACCAATACGCAATTTTTGTTAACTTCAGTTCAGCTTACATGCCTTTTTTGACAAAAAAGCAATGTGAACTATGTCCAACAAGATTAAAATTTTAATCATTAAAATTGGAAGATTTTGTCCTTGGCCAGACATAGTTAACAAGAAGGTGTTTTTTTAATACAATTCTTATACTATTGAAATTACTCAGCCAAGTAGAAGACTTAGCATTATATTTAATTGGACTTGTCGAATTATTGATTCAAAATAGCTTTAACGGCCTTTAGTCCACAAAATTTGCGTTTCGTGCCAGCAATCTCACTTGGACTCGTCAGTTGGTTAGTAAGCGCCTTACCAATACGCAATTTTTGTTAAGTTCAGTTCAAGTTACATGCATTTTTTGACAAGAAAGCAAAGTGAACTATATCCAACAAGATTAAAATTTTAATTATTAAAATTGGAAGATTTTGTTTCTTGGTCAGATATAGTTAATAAGAAGGTGTTTTTTTTATAATACAATTCTATATACTACTGAAATTACTCAGCCATGTAGAAGACTTAGCATTATATTTAATTGGACTTGTCAAATTATTGGTTCAAAATAGTTTTTAACGGCCTTTAGTCCACAAAATTTGCGTTTCGTTCCGGCAATCTCACTTGGACTCATCAGTTGGTTAGTGAGCGCCTTATCAATACGCCATTTTTGTTAACTTCAGTTCAACTTACATGCATTTTTTGACAAAACAGCAATGTGAACTATATCCAAGAAGATAAAAATTTTAATCATTAAAATTGGAAGATTTTGTCCTTGGCCAGACATAGGTAATAAGAAGGTGTTTTTTTTAATAATACAATTCTATATACTACTGAAATTACTCAGCCAAGTAGAAGATCTAGCATTATATT
Organism: Philhelius pedissequus; assembly: GCA_910595825.1. Classification (NCBI taxonomy): domain Eukaryota; kingdom Metazoa; phylum Arthropoda; class Insecta; order Diptera; family Syrphidae; genus Philhelius; species Philhelius pedissequus. Next base: position 171,334,929 of record OU343160.1, read on the forward strand.
TAATTGGACTTGTCGAATTATTGATTCAAAATAGCTTTTAACGGCCTTTAATCCACAAAATTTGCGTTTCGTCCCGGCAATCTCACTTATAGTAATCAGTTGGATAGTGAGCGCCTTACCAATACGCAATTTTTGTTAACTTCAGTTCAGCTTACATGCCTTTTTTGACAAAAAAGCAATGTGAACTATGTCCAACAAGATTAAAATTTTAATCATTAAAATTGGAAGATTTTGTCCTTGGCCAGACATAGTTAACAAGAAGGTGTTTTTTTTTAATACAATTCTTATACTATTGAAATTACTCAGCCAAGTAGAAGACTTAGCATTATATTTAATTGGACTTGTCGAATTATTGATTCAAAATAGTTTTTAACGGCCTTTAGTCTACAAAATTTGCGTTTCGTTCCGGCAATCTCACTTGGACTCATCAGTTGGTTAGTGAGCGCCTTACCAATACGCAATTTTTGTTAACTTCAGTTCAACTTACATGCATTTTTTGACAAAACAGCACTGTGAACTATATCCAAGAAGATAAAAATTTTAATCATTAAAATTGGAAGATTTTGTCCTTGGCCAGACACAGGTAATAAGAAGGTGTTTTTTTTAATAATACAATTCTATATACTACTGAAATTACTCAGCCATGTAGAAGACTTAGCATTATATTTAATTGGACTTGTCGAATTATTGATTCAAAATAGCTTTTAACGGCCTTTAGTCCACAAAATTTGCGTTTCGTCCCGGCAATCTCACTTATACTAATCAGTTGGATAGTGAGCGCCTTACCAATACGCAATTTTTGTTAACTTCAGTTCAACTTACATGCCTTTTTTGAAAAAACAGCAATGTGAACTATATCCAAAAAGATAAAAATTTTAATCATTAAAATTGGAAGATTTTGTTTCTTGGTCAGATATAGTTAATAAGAAGGTGTTTTTTTTATAATACAATTCTATATACAATTCTACTGAAATTACTCAGCCATGTAGAAGACTTAGCATTATATTTAATTGGACTTGTCGAATTATTGATTCAAAATAGATTTTTTATGGCCTTTAGTCCACAAAATTTGCGTTTCGTCCCGGCAATCTCCCTTGGACTCATCAGTCGGTTAGTGAGCGCCTTACCATTACGCAATTTTTGCTTAGTTCAGTTCAAAATACATGCATTTTTTGACAAAAAAGCAATGTGAACTATATTCAACAAGATTGAAATTTTAATCATTAAAATTGGAAGATATTGTCCTTGGGAAGACATAGTTAATAAGGTGTTTTTTTTTATAATACAATTCTATATACTACTGAAATTCCTCAGCCAAGTAGAAGACTTAGCATTATATTTAATTGGACTTGTCGAATTATTGATTCAAAATAGCTTTTAACGGCCTTTAGTCCATACAATTTGCGTTTCGTCCCGGCAATCTCACTTGGACTCATCAGTTGGCTAGTGAGCGCCTTACCAATACGCAATTTTTGCTGAGTTCAGTTCAACTTACATGCATTTTTTGACAAAAAAGCAATGTGAACTATGTCCAACAAGATTAAAATTTTAATCATTAAAATTGGAAGATTTTGTCCTTGGCCAGACATAGTTAACAAGAAGGTGTTTTTTTTTAATACAATTCTTATACTATTGAAATTACTCAGCCAAGTAGAAGACTTAGCATTATATTTAATTGGACTTGTCGAATTATTGATTCAAAATAGTTTTTAACGGCCTTTAATCCACAAAATTTGCGTTTCGTTCCGGCAATCTCACTTGGACTCATCAGTTGGATAGTGAGCGCCTTACCAATACGCAATTTTTGTTAACTTCAGTTCAACTTACATGCATTTTTTGACAATACAGCACTGTGAACTATATCCAAGAAGATAAAAATTTTAATCATTAAAATTGGAAGATTTTGTCCTTGGCCAGACATAGGTAATAAGAAGGTGTTTTTTTTAATAATACAATTCTATATACTACTGAAATTACTCAGCCAAGTAGAAGATCTAGCATTATATTTAATTGGACTTGTCGAATTATTGATTCAAAATAGCTTTTAACGGCCTTTAATCCACAAAATTTGCGTTTCGTCCCGGCAATCTCACTTATAGTAATCAGTTGGATAGTGAGCGCCTTACCAATACGCAATTTTTGTTAACTTCAGTTCAGCTTACATGCCTTTTTTGACAAAAAAGCAATGTGAACTATGTCCAACAAGATTAAAATTTTAATCATTAAAATTGGAAGATTTTGTCCTTGGCCAGACATAGTTAACAAGAAGGTGTTTTTTTTTTAATACAATTCTTATACTATTGAAATTACTCAGCCAAGTAGAAGACTTAGCATTATATTTAATTGGACTTGTCGAATTATTGATTCAAAATAGTTTTTAACGGCCTTTAGTCTACAAAATTTGCGTTTCGTTCCGGCAATCTCACTTGGACTCATCAGTTGGTTAGTGAGCGCCTTACCAATACGCAATTTTTGTTAACTTCAGTTCAACTTACATGCATTTTTTGACAAAACAGCACTGTGAACTATATCCAAGAAGATAAAAATTTTAATCATTAAAATTGGAAGATTTTGTCCTTGGCCAGACACAGGTAATAAGAAGGTGTTTTTTTTAATAATACAATTCTATATACTACTGAAATTACTCAGCCATGTAGAAGACTTAGCATTATATTTATTTTATTTATTTATTTATTTATTTCATCAATATGAGATTTAAAATCTACAATTAGATTACTAGATAAATATAAATATATGTGTACATTTTATTAAATAATTCTTAACTTAAATATAAATACTTAAAATACCCATAATTAAAAGTATGAAAAACAAAAATTGTTTTTTTAAATCATAATCTAAATTTAATAATCAATTAAAATGAAAATGCATTATTAAATTATTTCTCAAAGAAGATCTACTTAATTGAAAATCAAAATCAACAAGATTTAATATGAGGTTTGTTTCTTTGACACAACGAGTTATTGGTTCATTTTTCGCATAGTTAACTCTGTGTTCATCTTCTCGAAACAAACAACGTACTCTAAGCTGACGTGATGGAGCATATAAGTTGATTAAAGACAACAGATAAGGGCATTTGATATGATAAGATAAAATATCACTAATAAACATCACAGAATAAATTTTGCGTCTGTTTTCAAGTGATTGAATTCCTAAAAGTTGACATCTAATATTATACGATGGAGTATCGATGTTCCAGCCAAATTTCTGAATAGTAAACCGTGTAAACTTTTTTTGGACAATTTCAATTCTCTTAGAATGGCTGTTATAACAAGGGTTCCAAATTACACAGCAGTATTCCAAGATTGGTCTTACGTAAGACGTATAAAGCGATTTAAGCGCAAAAGGGTCTGTGAATTCCTTACTATTACGTTTAATAAAACCTAGCATGGAATTTGCTTTGGATACACTAAATTCAATGTGTTTCGAAAAGTTCAGCTTGGGGTCAAAAATTACACCAAGATCTTTCTTCTCCCTAACTCTTTCAAGAACTTGGTTATCAATTATATAATCAAAAGTAATTTCAGAAAAGTTGCGACAAAATGAAAAACATTGACATTTAGAAACATTTAGATATAATTGGTTTTTCGTGCACCACTGGGACAATTTTAAAATATCGTCTTGTAAAAGATGGCAGTCACCAATAGATTTTATGCACCGAAATAACTTAAGGTCATCAGCGAAAAGAAGTTGACTAGATTTAAGGAAAATACTAGGTAAGTCATTTATAAAAATTAGGAAAAGAAGGGGTCCAAGATGGCTACCTTGGGGCACACCAGATGAAACCAAAACTGGTTTCGAGATAACTTCGTCAATGCAAACAAATTGAATTCGACCCGTGAGATATGATTCCAACCATTTCAAGAGCTTTGAATGAAAACCAAAGTTTTTCAACTTCTTTATTAAAATAAAATGACTTACTCTGTCAAATGCCTTTGCAAAATCGGTATAAATTACATCAATTTGATGTCCATTTTCGAGATTATTTAAAAGGAAATTGGTAAAGATAGATAGATTGGTGGTTGTTGATCTTCCCGCAACAAAACCATGTTGAAGCGGTGAAATGTATTCTTTAACTAAAAATGTGAGTTTTTCATATATCAATTTCTCGAAGAGTTTTGGTATACATGACAATTTACAAATCGGACGGTAGTTGGATATTTGATGTTTAGACCCAGATTTGTGAATTGGGTTTAAGAATGATTTCTTCCATACAGGAAGAAATTCACCGTTCTCGAGAGAGCTCTTAAAAATAAAGAAAAGAGGTTCAGAAAGAGAAGCAGCACATTTTTTAAGAATAATCGGTGGGATTTCATCTGGACCGGGATTGCTGTCATCATTTATACTCAAGAGACCTTCTTCAATTTCTGAAATATTTAACTCTAAATAACCGATATTTACATTACATTCATGAGATAAATATTCAGCTGTCCAGGATGAATTTGCATTACGTTTAGTGTAATTAGATTCAAAATAGTTTGCGAAGGAATCACAAATACTTGATAGATCAGAAAATGTTGAACCAAGGTAATTCATACAGCTTGGAATGCCACAAGATTTTTTTTTGTTTTTGATATAAGACCAAAAGGATTTACTATTTTTTTTTAGATTAGATTCAACTGATAAAATATAACTTTGAAACAAAAATTTGTTTAGAACATCGAAATCTCGTTCCAACCGAATATAAGTACTTTTAAAATTGTCATCATTTTCTGCTACGCGTAGACGTTTATAAGCTTTGTTTTTCCTGTTGCTTAAGTTACTAAGCCTTTTATTGAACCAAGGAGGCTTGGAATTTGTTTTAATTCTGACTTTTTGAACATGCATATCAATTGCCATTCTCAGATTTAATTGGACTTGTCGAATTATTGATTCAAAATAGCTTTTAACGGCCTTTAGTCCACAAAATTTGCGTTTCGTCCCGGCAATCTCACTTATACTAATCAGTTGGATAGTGAGCGCCTTACCAATACGCAATTTTTGTTAACTTCAGTTCAACTTACATGCCTTTTTTGAAAAAACAGCAATGTGAACTATATCCAAAAAGATAAAAATTTTAATCATTAAAATTGGAAGATTTTGTTTCTTGGTCAGATATAGTTAATAAGAAGGTGTTTTTTTTATAATACAATTCTATATACAATTCTACTGAAATTACTCAGCCATGTAGAAGACTTAGCATTATATTTAATTGGACTTGTCGAATTATTGATTCAAAATAGATTTTTTATGGCCTTTAGTCCACAAAATTTGCGTTTCGTCCCGGCAATCTCCCTTGGACTCATCAGCCGGTTAGTGAGCGCCTTACCAATACGCAATTTTTGCTTAGTTCAGTTCAAAATACATGCATTTTTTGACAAAAAAGCAATGTGAACTATATTCAACAAGATTGAAATTTTAATCATTAAAATTGGAAGATATTGTCCTTGGGAAGACATAGTTAATAAGGTGTTTTTTTTTATAATACAATTCTATATACTACTGAAATTCCTCAGCCAAGTAGAAGACTTAGCATTATATTTAATTGGACTTGTCGAATTATTGATTCAAAATAGCTTTTAACGGCCTTTAGTCCATACAATTTGCGTTTCGTCCCGGCAATCTCACTTGGACTCATCAGTTGGCTAGTGAGCGCCTTACCAATACGCAATTTTTGCTGAGTTCAGTTCAACTTACATGCATTTTTTGACAAAAAAGCAATGTGAACTATGTCCAACAAGATTAAAATTTTAATCATTAAAATTGGAAGATTTTGTCCTTGGCCAGACATAGTTAACAAGAAGGTGTGTTTTTTAATACAATTCTTATACTATTGAAATTACTCAGCCAAGTAGAAGACTTAGCATTATATTTAATTGGACTTGTCGAATTATTGATTTAAAATAGCTTTAACGGCCTTTAGTCCACAAAATTTGCGTTTCGTCCCAGCAATCTCACTTGGACTCGTCAGTTGGTTAGTAAGCGCCTTACCAATACGCAATTTTTGTTAAGTTCAGTTCAAGTTACATGCAATTTTTGACAAAAAACAAAGTGAACTATATCCAACAAGATTAAAATTTTAATTATTAAAATTGGAAGATTTTGTTTCTTGGTCAGATATAGTTAATGAGAAGGTGTTTTTTTTATAATACAATTCTATATACAATTCTACTGAAATTACTCAGCCATGTAGAAGACTTAGCATTATATTTAATTGCACTTGTCGAATTATTGATTCAAAATAGCTTTAACGGCCTTTAGTCCACAAAATTTGCATTTCGTTCCAGCAATCTCACTTGGACTCGTCAGTTGGTTAGTAAGCGCCTTACCAATACGCAATTTTTGTTAAGTTCAGTTCAAGTTACATGCATTTTTTGACAAAAAGCAATGTGAACTATATCCAACAAAATTAAAATTTTAATAATTAAAATTGGAAGATTTTGCCCTTGGCCGGACCTAGTTAATAAGGTGTTTTTTTTTTAATACAATTCTATGTACTATTGAAATTGCTCAGCCAAGTAGAAGACTTCGCATTATATTTAATTGGACTTGTCGAATTAGTGATTCAAAATAGCTTTTAATGGCCTTTAGTCCACAGAATTTGCGTTTCGTCCCGGCAATCTGCCTTGGACTCATCAGTCGGTTAGTGAGCGCCTTACCAATACGCAATTTTTGTTTAGTTCAGTTCAAAATACATGCATTTTTTGACAAAAAAGCAATGTGAACTATATTCAACAAGATTGAAATTTTAATCATTAAAATTGGAAGATATTGTCCTTGGCAAGACATAGTTAATAAGGTGTTTTTTTTTTATAATACAATTCTATATACTACTGAAATTCCTCAGCCAAGTAGAAGACTTAGCATTATATTTAATTGGACTTGTCGAATAATTGATTCAAAATAGTTTTTAACGGCCTTTAGTCCACAAAATTTGCGTTTCGTCCCGGCAATCTCACTTCGACTCATCAGTTGGTTAGTGAGCGCCTTACCAATACGCAATTTTTGTTTAGTTCAGTTCAAAATACATGCATTTTTTGACAAAAAAGCAATGTGAACTATATTCAACAAGATTGAAATTTTAATCATTAAAATTAGAAGATATTGTCCTTGGCAAGACATAGTTAATAAGGTGTTTTTTTTTATAATACAATTCTATATACTACTGAAATTCCTCAGCCAAGTAGAAGACTTAGCATTATATTTAATTGGACTTGTCGAATTATTGATTCAAAATAGCTTTTAACGGCCTTTAGTCCATACAATTTGCGTTTCGTCCCGGCAATCTCACTTGGACTCATCAGTTGTCTAGTGAGCGCCTTACCAATATGCAATTTTTGCTGAGTTCAGTTCAAAATACATGCATTTTTTGACAAAAAAGCAATGTGAACTATATTCAACAAGATTGAAATTTTAATCATTAAAATTGGAAGATATTGTCATTGGCAAGACATAGTTAATAAGGTGTTTTTTTTATAATACAATTCTATATACTACTGAAATTCCTCAGCCAAGTAGAATACTTAGCATTATATTTAATTGGACTTGTCGAATTATTGATTCAAAATAGCTTTTAACGGCCTTTAGTCCATACAATTTGCGTTTCGTCCCGGCAATCTCACTTGGACTCATCAGTTGGCTAGTGAGCGCCTTACCAATATGCAATTTTTGCAGAGTTCAGTTCAACTTACATGCATTTTTTGTAAAAAAGCAATGTGAACTATGTCCAACAAGATTAAAATTTGAATCATTAAAATTGGAAGATTTTGTCCTTGGCCAGACATAGTTAACAAGAAGGTGTTTTTTTTAATACAATTCTTATACTATTGAAATTACTCAGCCAAGTAGAAGACTTAGCATTATATTTAATTGGACTTGTCGAATTATTGATTCAAAATAGCTTTAACGGCCTTTAGTCCACAAAATTTGCGTTTCGTCCCAGCAATGTCACTTCGACTCGTCAGTTGGTTAGTAAGCGCCTTACCAATACGCATTTTTTTTTAAGTTCAGTTCAACTTACATGCATTTTTTGACAAAACAGCAATGTGAACTATATCCAAGCAGATAAAAATTTTAATCATTAAAATTGGAAGATTTTGTCCTTGGCCAGGCATAGGTAATAAGAAGGTGTTTTTTTTAATTATACAATTCTATATACTACTGAAATTACTCAGCCAAGTAGAAGATCTAGCATTCTATTTAATTGGACTTGTCGAATTATTGATTCAAAATAGTTTTTAACGGCCTTTAGTCCACACAATTTGCGTTTCGTTCCGGCAATCTCACTTGGACTCATCAGTTGGTTAGTGAGCGCCTTACCAATACGCAATTTTTGTTAACTTCAGTTCAACTTACATGCATTTTTTGACAAAACAGCACTGTGAACTATATCCAAGAAGATAAAAATTTTAATCATTAAAATTGGAAGATTTTGTCCTTGGCCAGACACAGGTAATAAGAAGGTGTTTTTTTTAATAATACAATTCTATATACTACTGAAATTACTCAGCCAAGTAGAAGATCTAGCATTATATTTAATTGGACTTGTCGAATTATTGATTCAAAATAGCTTTTAACGGCCTTTAGTCCACGAAATTTGCGTTTCGTCCCGGCAATCTCACTTATACTAATCAGTTGGATAGTGAGCGCCTTACCAATACGCAATTTTTGTTAACTTCAGTTCAACTTACATGCCTTCTTTGAAAAAACAGCAATGTGAACTATATCCAAAAAGATAAAAATTTTAATCATTAAAATTGGAAGATTTTGTCCTTGGTCAGACATAGTTAACAAGAAGGTGTTTTTTTTAATACAATTCTTATACTATTGAAATTACTCAGCCAAGTAGAAGACTTAGCATTATATTTAATTGGACTTGTCGAATTATTGATTCAAAATAGCTTTAACGGCCTTTAGTCCACAAAATTTGCGTTTCGTCCCAGCAATCTCACTTGGACTCGTCAGTTGGTTAGTAAGCGCCTTACCAATACGCAATTTTTGTTAAGTTCAGTTCAAGTTACATGCATTTTTTGACAAAAAAGCAAAGTGAACTATATCCAACAAGATTAAAATTTTAATTATTAAAATTGGAAGATTTTGTTTCTTGGTCAGATATAGTTAATAAGAAGGTGTTTTTTTTATAATACAATTCTATATACTACTGAAATTACTCAGCCATGTAGAAGACTTAGCATTATATTTAATTGGACTTGTCAAATTATTGGTTCAAAATAGTTTTTAACGGCCTTTAGTCCACAAAATTTGCGTTTCGTTCCGGCAATCTCACTTGGACTCATCAGTTGGATAGTGAGCGCCTTACTAATACGCAATTTTTGTTAACTTTAGTTCAACTTACATGCATTTTTTGACAAAACAGCAATGTGAACTATATCCAAGATAAAAATTTTAATCATTAATATTGGAAGATTTTGTCCTTGGCCAGACATGGGTAATAAGAAGTTGTTTTTTTTAATAATACAATTCTATATACTACTGAAATTACTCAGCCAAGTAGAAGATCTAGCATTATATTTAATTGGACTTGTCGAATTATTGATTCAAAATAGCTTTTAACGGCCTTTAGTCCACAAAATTTGCGTTTCGTCCCGGCAATCTCACTTATAGTAATCAGTTCGATAGTGAGCGCCTTACCAATACGCAATTTTTGTTTAGTTCAGTTCAAAATACATGCATTTTTTGACGAAAAAGCAATGTGAACTATATCCAACAAAATAAAATTTTAATAATTCAATTTGGAAGATTTTGTCCTTGGCCGGACATAGTTAATAAGGTGTTTTTTTTTTTAAATACAATTCTATGTACTATTGAAATTGCTCAGCCAAGTAGAAGACTTCGCATTATATTTAATTAAACTTGTCGAATTTTTGATTCAAAATAGCTTTTAATGGCCTTTAGTCCACAAAATTTGCGTTTCGTCCCGGCAATCTCCCTTGGACTCATCAGTTGGCTAGTGAGCGCCTTACCAATATGCAATTTTGCAGAGTTCAGTTCAACTTACATGCATTTTTTGACAAAAAAGCATTGTGAACTATGTCCAACAAGATTAAAATTTTAATCATTAAAATTAGAAGATTTTGTCCTTGGCCAGACATAGTTAACAAGAAGGTGTTTTTTTTTTAATACAATTCTTATACTATTGAAATTACTCAGCCAAGTAGAAGACTTAGCATTATATTTAATTGGACTTGTCGAATTATTGATTCAATATAGCTTTAACGGCTTTAGTCCACAAAATTTGCGTTTCGTCCCAGCAATCTCACTTCGACTCGTCAGTTGGTTAGTAAGCGCCTTACCAATACGCAATTTTCGTTAAGTTCAGTTCAAGTTACATGCCTTTTTTGACAAAACAGCACTGTGAACTATATCCAAGAAGATAAAAATTTTAATCATTAAAATTGGAAGATGTTGTCCTTGGCCAGACACAGGTAATAAGAAGGTGTTTTTTTTAATAATACAATTCTATATACAACTGAAATTACTCAGACAAGTAGAAGATCTAGCATTATATTTAATTGGACTTGTCGAATTATTGATTCAAAATAGCTTTTAACGGCCTTTAGTCAACAAAATTTGCGTTTCGTCCCGGCAATCTCACTTGGACTCATCAGTTGGATAGTGAGCGCCTTACCAATACGCAATTTTTGTTAACTTCAGTTCAACTTACATGCATTTTTTGACAAAACAGCAATGTGAACTATATCCAAGATAAAAATTTTAATCATTAAAATTGGAAGATTTTGTCCTTGGCCAGACATAGTTAACAAGAAGGTGTTTTTTTTAATACAATTCTTATACTATTGAAATTACTCAGCCAAGTAGAAGACTTAGCATTATATTTAATTGGACTTGTCGAATTATTGATTCAAAATAGCTTTAACGGCCTTTAGTCCACAAAATTTGCGTTTCGTCCCAGCAATCTCACTTCGACTCGTCAGTTGGTTAGTAAGCGCCTTACCAATACGCAATTTTTGTTAAGTTCAGTTCAACTTACATGCATTTTTTGACAAAACAGCAATGTGAACTATATCCAAGCAGATAAAAATTTTAATCATTAAAATTGGAAGATTTTGTCCTTGGCCAGACATAGGTAATAAGAAGGTGTTTTTTTTAATAATACAATTCTATATACTACTGAAATTACTCAGCCAAGTAGAAGATCTAGCATTCTATTTAATTGGACTTGTCGAATTATTGATTCAAAATAGTTTTTAACGGCCTTTAGTCCACAAAATTTGCGTTTCGTTCCGGCAATCTCACTTGGACTCATCAGTTGGTTAGTGAGCGCCTTACCAATACGCAATTTTTGTTAACTTCAGTTCAACTTACATGCATTTTTTGACAAAACAGCACTGTGAACTATATCCAAGAAGATAAAAATTTTAATCATTAAAATTGGAAGATTTTGTCCTTGGCCAGACACAGGTAATAAGAAGGTGTTTTTTTTAATAATACAATTCTATATACTACTGAAATTACTCAGCCAAGTAGAAGATCTAGCATTCTATTTAATTGGACTTGTCGAATTATTGATTCAAAATAGTTTTTAACGGCCTTTAGTCCACAAAATTTGCGTTTCGTTCCGGCAATCTCACTTGGACTCATCAGTTGGTTAGTAAGCGCCTTACCAATACGCAATTTTTGTTAAGTTCAGTTCAACTTACATGCATTTTTTGACAAAACAGCAATGTGAACTATATCCAAGCAGATAAAAATTTTAATCATTAAAATTGGAAGATTTTGTCCTTGGTCAGACATAGTTAACAAGAAGGTGTTTTTTTAATACAATTCTTATACTATTGAAATTACTCAGCCAAGTAGAAGACTTAGCATTATATTTAATTGGACTTGTCGAATTATTGATTCAAAATAGCTTTAACGGCCTTTAGTCCACAAAATTTGCGTTTCGTCCCAGCAATCTCACTTGGACTCGTCAGTTGGTTAGTAAGCGCCTTACTAATACGCAATTTTTGTTAAGTTCAGTTCAAGTTACATGCATTTTTTGACAAAAAAGCAAAGTGAAATATATCCAACAAGATTAAAATTTTAATTATTAAAATTGGAAGATTTTGTTTCTTGGTCAGATATAGTTAATAAGAAGGTGTTTTTTTTATAATACAATTCTATATACTACTGAAATTACTCAGCCATGTAGAAGACTTAGCATTATATTTAATTGGACTTGTCAAATTATTGGTTCAAAATAGTTTTTAACGGCCTTTAGTCCACAAAATTTGCGTTTCGTTCCGGCAATCTCACTTGGACTCATCAGTTGGATAGTGAGCGCCTTACCAATACGCAATTTTTGTTAACTTTATTTTTTGACAAAACAGCAATGTGAACTATATCCAAGATAAAAATTTTAATCATTAATATTGGAAGATTTTGTCCTTGGCCAGACATGGGTAATAAGAAGTTGTTTTTTTTAATAATACAATTCTATATACTACTGAAATTACTCAGCCAAGTAGAAGATCTAGCATTATATTTAATTGGACTTGTCGAATTATTGATTCAAAATAGCTTTTAACGGCCTTTAGTCCATACAATTTGCGTTTCGTCCCGGCAATCTCACTTGGACTCATCAGTTGGCTAGTGAGCGCCTTACCAATACGCAATTTTTGCTGAGTTCAGTTCAAAATACATGCATTTTTTGACGAAAAAGCAATGTGAGCTATATCCAACAAAATAAAATTTTAATAATTCAAATTGGAAGATTTTGTCCTTGGCCGGACATAGTTAATAAGGTGTTTTTTTTTTTAAATACAATTCTATGTACTATTGAAATTGCTCAGCCAAGTAGAAGACTTCGCATTATATTTAATTAAACTTGTCGAATTTTTGATTCAAAATAGCTTTTAATGGCCTTTAGTCCACAAAATTTGCGTTTCGTCCCGGCAATCTCCCTTGGACTCATCAGTCGGTTAGTAAGCGCCTTACCAATACGCAATTTTTGTTTAGTTCAGTTCAAAATACATGCATTTTTTGACAAAAAAGCAATGTGAACTATATTCAACAAGATTGAAATTTTAATCATTAAAATTGGAAGATATTGTCATTGGCAAGACATAGTTAATAAGGTGTTTTTTTTTTTTATAATACAATTCTATATACTACTGAAATTCCTCAGCCAAGTAGAAGACTTAGCATTATATTTAATTGGACTGAATTATTGATTCAAAATAGCTTTTAACGGCCTTTAGTCCATACAATTTGCGTTTCGTCCCGGCAATCTCACTTGGACTCATCAGTTGGCTAGTGAGCGCCTTACCAATATGCAATTTTGCAGAGTTCAGTTCAACTTACATGCATTTTTTGACAAAAAAGCAATGTGAACTATGTCCAACAAGATTAAAATTTTAATCATTAAAATTAGAAGATTTTGTCCTTGGCCAGACATAGTTAACAAGAAGGTGTTTTTTTTAATACAATTCTTATACTATTGAAATTACTCAGCCAAGTAGAAGACTTAGCATTATATTTAATTGGACTTGTCGAATTATTGATTCAAAATAGCTTTAACGGCCTTTAGTCCACAAAATTTGCGTTTCGTCCCAGCAATCTCACTTGGACTCGTCAGTTGGTTAGTAAGCGCCTTACCAATACGCAATTTTTGTTAAGTTCAGTTCAAGTTACATGCATTTTTTTACAAAAAAGCAAAGTGAACTATATCCAACAAGATTAAAATTTTAATGATTAAAATTGGAAGATTTTGTTTCTTGGTCAGATATAGTTAATGAGAAGGTGTTTTTTTTATAATACAATTCTATATACAATTCTACTGAAATTACTCAGCCATGTAGAAGACTTAGCATTATATTTAATTGGACTTGTCGAATTATTGATTCAAAATAGTTTTTAATGGCCTGTAGTCCACAAAATTTGCGTTTCGTTCCGGCAATCTCACTTGGACTCATCAAATGGATAGTGAGCGCCTTACCAATACGCAATTTTTGTTAACTTCAGTTCAACTTACATGCATTTTTTGACAAAACAGCAATGTGAACTATATCCAAGCAGATACAAATTTTAATCATTAAAATTGGAAGATTTTGTCCTTGGCCAGACATAGGTAATAAGAAGGTGTTTTTTTTAATAATACAATTCTATATACTACTGAAATTACTCAGCCAAGTAGAAGATCTAGCATTCTATTTAATTGGACTTGTCGAATTATTGATTCAAAATAGCTTTTAACGGCCTTTAGTCCACAAAATTTGCGTTTCGTCCCGGCAATCTCACTTATACTAATCAGTTGGATAGTGAGCGCCTTACCAATACGCAATTTTTGTTAACTTCAGTTCAACTTACATGCCTTTTTTGAAAAAACAGCAATGTGAACTATATCCAAGAAGATAAAAATTTTAATCATTAAAATTGGAAGATTTTGTCCTTGGTCAGACATAGTTAATAAGAAGGTGTTTTTTTATTATACAATTCTATATACTACTGAAATTACTCAGCCAAGTAGAAGACTTAGCATTATATTTAATTGCACTTGTCGAATTATTGATTCAAAATAGCTTTAACGGCCTTTAGTCCACAAAATTTGCATTTCGTTCCAGCAATCTCACTTGGACTCGTCAGTTGGTTAGTAAGCGCCTTACCAATACGCAATTTTTGTTAAGTTCAATTCAAGTTACATGCATTTTTTGACAAAAAGCAATGTGAACTATATCCAACAAAATTAAAATTTTAATAATTAAAATTGGAAGATTTTGCCCTTGGCCGGACATAGTTAATAAGGTGTTTTTTTTTAATACAATTCTATGTACTATTGAAATTGCTCAGCCAAGTAGAAGACTTCGCATTATATTTAATTGGACTTGTCGAATTAGTGATTCAAAATAGTTTTTAACGGCCTTTAGTCCACAAAATTTGCGTTTCGTCCCGGCAATCTCACTTCGACTCATCAGTTGGTTAGTGAGCGCCTTACCAATACGCAATTTTTGTTTAGTTCAGTTCAAAATACATGCATTTTTTGACAAAAAAGCAATGTGAACTATATTCAACAAGATTGAAATTTTAATCATTAAAATTAGAAGATATTGTCCTTGGCAAGACATAGTTAATAAGGTGTTTTTTTTTTATAATACAATTCTATATACTACTGAAATTCCTCAGCCAAGTAGAAGACTTAGCATTATATTTAATTGGACTTGTCGAATTATTGATTCAAAATAGCTTTTAACGGCCTTTAGTCCATACAATTTGCGTTTCGTCCCGGCAATCTCACTTGGACTCATCAGTTGTCTAGTGAGCGCCTTACCAATATGCAATTTTTGCTGAGTTCAGTTCAAAATACATGCATTTTTTGACAAAAAAGCAATGTGAACTATATTCAACAAGATTGAAATTTTAATCATTAAAATTGGAAGATATTGTCATTGGCAAGACATAGTTAATAAGGTGTTTTTTTTTATAATACAATTCTATATACTACTGAAATTCCTCAGCCAAGTAGAATACTTAGCATTATATTTAATTGGACTTGTCGAATTATTGATTCAAAATAGCTTTTAACGGCCTTTAGTCCATACAATTTGCGTTTCGTCCCGGCAATCTCACTTGGACTCATCAGTTGGCTAGTGAGCGCCTTACCAATATGCAATTTTTGCAGAGTTCAGTTCAACTTACATGCATTTTTTGTAAAAAAGCAATGTGAACTATGTCCAACAAGATTAAAATTTGAATCATTAAAATTGGAAGATTTTGTCCTTGGCCAGACATAGTTAACAAGAAGGTGTTTTTTTTAATACAATTCTTATACTATTGAAATTACTCAGCCAAGTAGAAGACTTAGCATTATATTTAATTGGACTTGTCGAATTATTGATTCAAAATAGCTTTAACGGCCTTTAGTCCACAAAATTTGCGTTTCGTCCCAGCAATGTCACTTCGACTCGTCAGTTGGTTAGTAAGCGCCTTACCAATACCCAATTTTTTTTAAGTTCAGTTCAACTTACATGCATTTTTTGACAAAACAGCAATGTGAACTATATCCAAGCAGATAAAAATTTTAATCATTAAAATTGGAAGATTTTGTCCTTGGCCAGGCATAGGTAATAAGAAGGTGTTTTTTTTAATAATACAATTCTATATACTACTGAAATTACTCAGCCAAGTAGAAGATCTAGCATTCTATTTAATTGGACTTGTCGAATTATTGATTCAAAATAGTTTTTAACGGCCTTTAGTCCACAAAATTTGCGTTTCGTTCCGGCAATCTCACTTGGACTCATCAGTTGGTTAGTGAGCGCCTTACCAATACGCAATTTTTGTTAACTTCAGTTCAACTTACATGCATTTTTTGACAAAACAGCACTGTGAACTATATCCAAGAAGATAAAAATTTTAATCATTAAAATTGGAAGATTTTGTCCTTGGCCAGACACAGGTAATAAGAAGGTGTTTTTTTTAATAATACAATTCTATATACTACTGAAATTACTCAGCCAAGTAGAAGATCTAGCATTATATTTAATTGGACTTGTCGAATTATTGATTCAAAATAGCTTTTAACGGCCTTTAGTCCACAAAATTTGCGTTTCGTCCCGGCAATCTCACTTATACTAATCAGTTGGATAGTGAGCGCCTTACCAATACGCAATTTTTGTTAACTTCAGTTCAACTTACATGCCTTCTTTGAAAAAACAGCAATGTGAACTATATCCAAAAAGATAAAAATTTTAATCATTAAAATTGGAAGATTTTGTCCTTGGTCAGACATAGTTAACAAGAAGGTGTTTTTTTTAATACAATTCTTATACTATTGAAATTACTCAGCCAAGTAGAAGACTTAGCATTATATTTAATTGGACTTGTCGAATTATTGATTCAAAATAGCTTTAACGGCCTTTAGTCCACAAAATTTGCGTTTCGTCCCAGCAATCTCACTTGGACTCGTCAGTTGGTTAGTAAGCGCCTTACCAATACGCAATTTTTGTTAAGTTCAGTTCAAGTTACATGCATTTTTTGACAAAAAAGCAAAGTGAACTATATCCAACAAGATTAAAATTTTAATTATTAAAATTGGAAGATTTTGTTTCTTGGTCAGATATAGTTAATAAGAAGGTGTTTTTTTATAATACAATTCTATATACTACTGAAATTACTCAGCCATGTAGAAGACTTAGCATTATATTTAATTGGACTTGTCAAATTATTGGTTCAAAATAGTTTTTAACGGCCTTTAGTCCACAAAATTTGCGTTTCGTTCCGGCAATCTCACTTGGACTCATCAGTTGGATAGTGAGCGCCTTACCAATACGCAATTTTTGTTAACTTTAGTTCAACTTACATGCATTTTTTGACAAAACAGCAATGTGAACTATATCCAAGATAAAAATTTTAATCATTAATATTGGAAGATTTTGTCCTTGGCCAGACATGGGTAATAAGAAGTTGTTTTTTTTAATAATACAATTCTATATACTACTGAAATTACTCAGCCAAGTAGAAGATCTAGCATTATATTTAATTGGACTTGTCGAATTATTGATTCAAAATAGCTTTTAACGGCCTTTAGTCCACAAAATTTGCGTTTCGTCCCGGCAATCTCACTTATACTAATCAGTTCGATAGTGAGCGCCTTACCAATACGCAATTTTTGTTTAGTTCAGTTCAAAATACATGCATTTTTTGACGAAAAAGCAATGTGAACTATATCCAACAAAATAAAATTTTAATAATTCAAATTGGAAGATTTTGTCCTTGGCCGGACATAGTTAATAAGGTGTTTTTTTTTTTAAATACAATTCTATGTACTATTGAAATTGCTCAGCCAAGTAGAAGACTTCGCATTATATTTAATTAAACTTGTCGAATTTTTGATTCAAAATAGCTTTTAATGGCCTTTAGTCCACAAAATTTGCGTTTCGTCCCGGCAATCTCCCTTGGACTCATCAGTTGGCTAGTGAGCGCCTTACCAATATGCAATTTTGCAGAGTTCAGTTCAACTTACATGCATTTTTTGACAAAAAAGCATTGTGAACTATGTCCAACAAGATTAAAATTTTAATCATTAAAATTAGAAGATTTTGTCCTTGGCCAGACATAGTTAACAAGAAGGTGTTTTTTTTTTAATACAATTCTTATACTATTGAAATTACCCAGCCAAGTAGAAGACTTAGCATTATATTTAATTGGACTTGTCGAATTATTGATTCAATATAGCTTTAACGGCTTTAGTCCACAAAATTTGCGTTTCGTCCCAGCAATCTCACTTTGACTCGTCAGTTGGTTAGTAAGCGCCTTACCAATACGCAATTTTCGTTAAGTTCAGTTCAAGTTACATGCCTTTTTTGACAAAACAGCACTGTGAACTATATCCAAGAAGATAAAAATTTTAATCATTAAAATTGGAAGATGTTGTCCTTGGCCAGACACAGGTAATAAGAAGGTGTTTTTTTTAATAATACAATTCTATATACAACTGAAATTACTCAGACAAGTAGAAGATCTAGCATTATATTTAATTGGACTTGTCGAATTATTGATTCAAAATAGCTTTTAACGGCCTTTAGTCCACAAAATTTGCGTTTCGTCCCGGCAATCTCACTTGGACTCATCAGTTGGATAGTGAGCGCCTTACCAATACGCAATTTTTGTTAACTTCAGTTCAACTTACATGCATTTTTTGACAAAACAGCAATGTGAACTATATCCAAGATAAAAATTTTAATCATTAAAATTGGAAGATTTTGTCCTTGGCCAGACATAGTTAACAAGAAGGTGTTTTTTTTAATACAATTCTTATACTATTGAAATTACTCAGCCAAGTAGAAGACTTAGCATTATATTTAATTGGACTTGTCGAATTATTGATTCAAAATAGCTTTAACGGCCTTTAGTCCACAAAATTTGCGTTTCGTCCCAGCAATCTCACTTCGACTCGTCAGTTGGTTAGTAAGCGCCTTACCAATACGCAATTTTTGTTAACTTCAGTTCAACTTACATGCATTTTTTGACAAAACAGCAATGTGAACTATATCCAACAAGATTAAAATTTTAATTATTAAAATTGGAAGATTTTGTTTCTTGGTCAGATATAGTTAATAAGAAGGTGTTTTTGAGTCCAAGTGAGATTGCCGGAACGAAACGCAAATTTTGTGGACTAAAGGCCGTTAAAAACTATTTTGAATCAATAATTCGACAAGTCCAATTAAATAGAATGCTAGATCTTCTACTTGGCTGAGTAATTTCAGTAGTATATAGAATTGTATTATTAAAAAAAACACCTTCTTATTACCTATGTCTGGCCAAGGACAAAATCTTCCAATTTTAATGATTAAAATTTTTATCTGCTTGGATATAGTTCACATTGCTGTTTTGTCAAAAAATACATGTAAGTTGAACTGAACTTAACAAAAATTGCGTATTGGTAAGGCGCTTACTAACCAACTGACGAGTCGAAGTGAGATTGCTGGGACGAAACGCAAATTTTGTGGACTAAAGGCCGTTAAAGCTATTTTGAATCAATAATTCGACAAGTCCAATTAAATATAATGCTAAGTCTTCTAATTGGCTGAGTAATTTCAATAGTATAAGAATTGTATTAAAAAAAACACCTTCTTGTTAACTATGTCTGGCCAAGGACAAAATCTTCCAATTTTAATGATTAAAATTTTTATCTTGGATATAGTTCACATTGCTGTTTTGTCAAAAAATGCATGTAAGTTGAACTGAAGTTAACAAAAATTGCGTATTGGTAAGGCGCTCACTATCCAACTGATGAGTCCAAGTGAGATTGCCGGGACGAAACGCAAATTTTGTGGACTAAAGGCCGTTAAAAGCTATTTTGAATCAATAATTCGACAAGTCCAATTAAATATAATGCTAGATCTTCTACTTGTCTGAGTAATTTCAGTTGTATATAGAATTGTATTATTAACAAAAACACCTTCTTATTACCTGTGTCTGGCCAAGGACAAAATCTTCCAATTTTAATCATTAAAATTGGAAGATGTTGTCCTTGGCCAGACACAGGTAATAAGAAGGTGTTTTTTTTAATAATACAATTCTATATACAACTGAAATTACTCAGACAAGTAGAAGATCTAGCATTATATTTAATTGGACTTGTCGAATTATTGATTCAAAATAGCTTTTAACGGCCTTTAGTCCACAAAATTTGCGTTTCGTCCCGGCAATCTCACTTGGACTCATCAGTTGGATAGTGAGCGCCTTACCAATACGCAATTTTTGTTAACTTCAGTTCAACTTACATGCATTTTTTGACAAAACAGCAATGTGAACTATATCCAAGATAAAAATTTTAATCATTAAAATTGGAAGATTTTGTCCTTGGCCAGACATAGTTAACAAGAAGGTGTTTTTTTTAATACAATTCTTATACTATTGAAATTACTCAGCCAAGTAGAAGACTTAGCATTATATTTAATTGGACTTGTCGAATTATTGATTCAAAATAGCTTTAACGGCCTTTAGTCCACAAAATTTGCGTTTCGTCCCAGCAATCTCACTTCGACTCGTCAGTTGGTTAGTAAGCGCCTTACCAATACGCAATTTTTGTTAAGTTCAGTTCAACTTACATGCATTTTTTGACAAAACAGCAATGTGAACTATATCCAAGCAGATAAAAATTTTAATCATTAAAATTGGAAGATTTTGTCCTTGGCCAGACATAGGTAATAAGAAGGTGTTTTTTTTAATAATACAATTCTATATACTACTGAAATTACTCAGCCAAGTAGAAGATCTAGCATTCTATTTAATTGGACTTGTCGAATTATTGATTCAAAATAGTTTTTAACGGCCTTTAGTCCACAAAATTTGCGTTTCGTTCCGGCAATCTCACTTGGACTCATCAGTTGGTTAGTGAGCGCCTTACCAATACGCAATTTTTGTTAACTTCAGTTCAACTTACATGCATTTTTTGACAAAACAGCACTGTGAACTATATCCAAGAAGATAAAAATTTTAATCATTAAAATTGGAAGATTTTGTCCTTGGCCAGACACAGGTAATAAGAAGGTGTTTTTTTTAATAATACAATTCTATATACTACTGAAATTACTCAGCCAAGTAGAAGATCTAGCATTATATTTAATTGGACTTGTCGAATTATTGATTCAAAATAGCTTTTACCGGCCTTTAGTCCACAAAATTTGCGTTTCGTCCCGGCAATCTCACTTATACTAATCAGTTGGATAGTGAGCGCCTTACCAATACGCAATTTTTGTTAACTTCAGTTCAACTTACATGCCTTTTTTGAAAAAACAGCAATGTGAACTATATCCAAAAAGATAAAAATTTTAATCATTAAAATTGGAAGATTTTGTCCTTGGTCAGACATAGTTAACAAGAAGGTGTTTTTTTTAATACAATTCTTATACTATTGAAATTACTCAGCCAAGTAGAAGACTTAGCATTATATTTAATTGGACTTGTCGAATTATTGATTCAAAATAGCTTTAACGGCCTTTAGTCCACAAAATTTGCGTTTCGTCCCAGCAATCTCACTTGGACTCGTCAGTTGGTTAGGAAGCGCCTTACCAATACGCAATTTTTGTTAAGTTCAGTTCAAGTTACATGCATTTTTTGACAAAAAAGCAAAGTGAAATATATCCAACAAGATTAAAATTTTAATTATTAAAATTGGAAGATTTTGTTTCTTGGTCAGATATAGTTAATAAGAAGGTGTTTTTTTTATAATACAATTCTATATACTACTGAAATTACTCAGCCATGTAGAAGACTTAGCATTATATTTAATTGGACTTGTCAAATTATTGGTTCAAAATAGTTTTTAACGGCCTTTAGTCCACAAAATTTGCGTTTCGTTCCGGCAATCTCACTTGGACTCATCAGTTGGATAGTGAGCGCCTTACCAATACGCAATTTTTGTTAACTTTATTTTTTGACAAAACAGCAATGTGAACTATATCCAAGATAAAAATTTTAATCATTAATATTGGAAGATTTTGTCCTTGGCCAGACATGGGTAATAAGAAGTTGTTTTTTTTAATAATACAATTCTATATACTACTGAAATTACTCAGCCAAGTAGAAGATCTAGCATTATATTTAATTGGACTTGTCGAATTATTGATTCAAAATAGCTTTTAACGGCCTTTAGTCCATACAATTTGCGTTTCGTCCCGGCAATCTCACTTGGACTCATCAGTTGGCTAGTGAGCGCCTTACCAATACGCAATTTTTGCTGAGTTCAGTTCAAAATACATGCATTCTTTGACGAAAAAGCAATGTGAGCTATATCCAACAAAATAAAATTTTAATAATTCAAATTGGAAGATTTTGTCCTTGGCCGGACATAGTTAATAAGGTGTTTTTTTTTTAAATACAATTCTATGTACTATTGAAATTGCTCAGCCAAGTAGAAGACTTCGCATTATATTTAATTAAAATTGTCGAATTTTTGATTCAAAATAGCTTTTAATGGCCTTTAGTCCACAAAATTTGCGTTTCGTCCCGGCAATCTCCCTTGGACTCATCAGTCGGTTAGTAAGCGCCTTACCAATACGCAATTTTTGTTTAGTTCAGTTCAAAATACATGCATTTTTTGACAAAAAAGCAATGTGAACTATATTCAACAAGATTGAAATTTTAATCATTAAAATTGGAAGATATTGTCATTGGCAAGACATAGTTAATAAGGTGTTTTTTTTTTTATAATACAATTCTATATACTACTGAAATTCCTCAGCCAAGTAGAAGACTTAGCATTATATTTAATTGGACTGAATTATTGATTCAAAATAGCTTTTAACGGCCTTTAGTCCATACAATTTGCGTTTCGTCCCGGCAATCTCACTTGGACTCATCAGTTGGCTAGTGAGCGCCTTACCAATATGCAATTTCGCAGAGTTCAGTTCAACTTACATGCATTTTTTGACAAAAAAGCAATGTGAACTATGTCCAACAAGATTAAAATTTTAATCATTAAAATTAGAAGATTTTGTCCTTGGCCAGACATAGTTAACAAGAAGGTGTTTTTTTTTAATACAATTCTTGTACTATTGAAATTACTCAGCCAAGTAGAAGACTTAGCATTATATTTAATTGGACTTGTCGAATTATTGATTCAATATAGCTTTAACGGCTTTAGTCCACAAAATTTGCGTTTCGTCCCAGCAATCTCACTTCGACTCGTCAGTTGGTTAGTAAGCGCCTTACCAATACGCAATTTTTGTTAAGTTCAGTTCAAGTTACATGCCTTTTTTGACAAAACAGCACTGTGAACTATATCCAAGAAGATAAAAATTTTAATCATTAAAATTGGAAGATTTTGTCCTTGGCCAGACACAGGTAATAAGAAGGTGTTGTTTTTAATAATACAATTCTATATACAACTGAAATTACTCAGACAAGTAGAAGATCTAGCATTATATTTAATTGGACTTGTCGAATTATTGATTCAAAATAGCTTTTAACGGCCTTTAGTCCACAAAATTTGCGTTTCGTCCCGGCAATCTCACTTGGACTCATCAGTTGGATAGTGAGCGCCTTACCAATACGCAATTTTTGTTAACTTCAGTTCAACTTACATGCATTTTTTGACAAAACAGCAATGTGAACTATATCCAACAAGATTAAAATTTTAATTATTAAAATTGGAAGATTTTGTTTCTTGGTCAGATATAGTTAATAAGAAGGTGTTTTTTTTATAATACAATTCTATATACTACTGAAATTACTCAGCCATGTAGAAGACTTAGCATTATATTTAATTGGACTTGTCAAATTATTGGTTCAAAATAGTTTTTAACGGCCTTTAGTCCACAAAATTTGCGTTTCGTTCCGGCAATCTCACTTGGACTCATCAGTTGGATAGTGAGCGCCTTACCAATACGCAATTTTTGTTAACTTCAGTTCAACTTACATGCATTTTTTGACAAAACAGCAATGTGAACTATATCCAAGATAAAAATTTTAATCATTAAAATTGGAAGATTTTGTCCTTGGCCAGACATGGGTAATAAGAAGGTGTTTTTTTTAATAATACAATTCTATATACTACTGAAATTACTCAGCCAAGTAGAAGATGTAGCATTATATTTAATTGGACTTGTCGAATTATTGATTCAAAATAGCTTTTAACGGCCTTTAGTCCACAAAATTTGCGTTTCGTCCCGGCAATCTCACTTATACTAATCAGTTGGATAGTGAGCGCCTTACCAATACGCAATTTTTGTTTAGTTCATTTCAAAATACATGCATTTTTTGACGAAAAAGCAATGTGAACTATATCCAACAAAATTAAAATTTTAATAATTAAAATTGGAAGATTTTGTCCTTGGCCGGACATAGTTAATAAGGTGTTTTTTTTTTTAAATACAATTCTATGTACTATTGAAATTGCTCAGCCAAGTAGAAGACTTCGCATTTTATTTAATTAAACTTGTCGAATTTTTGATTCAAAATAGCTTTTAATGGCCTTTAGTCCACAAAATTTGCGTTTCGTCCCGGCAATCTCCCTTGGACTCATCAGTCGGTTAGTAAGCGCCTTACCAATACGCAATTTTTGTTTAGTTCAGTTCAAAATACATGCATTTTTTGACAAAAAAGCAATGTGAACTATATTCAACAAGATTGAAATTTTAAGCATTAAAATTGGAAGATATTGTCCTTGGCAAGACATAGTTAATAAGGTGTTTTTTTTTTTATAATACAATTCTATATACTACTGAAATTCCTCAGCCAAGTAGAAGACTTAGCATTATATTTAATTGGACTGAATTATTGATTCAAAATAGCTTTTAACGGCCTTTAGTCCATACAATTTGCGTTTCGTCCCGGCAATCTCACTTGGACTCATCAGTTGGCTAGTGAGCGCCTTACCAATATGCAATTTTTGCTGAGTTCAGTTCAAGTTACATGCATTTTTTGACAAAAAAGCAATGTGAGCTATATCCAACAAAATAAAATTTTAATAATTCAAATTGGAAGATTTTGTCCTTGGCCGGACATAGTTAATAAGGTGTTTTTTTTTTTAAATACAATTCTATGTACTATTGAAATTGCTCAGCCAAGTAGAAGACTTCGCATTATATTTAATTAAACTTGTCGAATTTTTGATTCAAAATAGCTTTTAATGGCCTTTAGTCCACAAAATTTGCGTTTCGTCCCGGCAATCTCCCTTGGACTCATCAGTCGGTTAGTAAGCGCCTTACCAATACGCAATTTTTGTTTAGTTCAGTTCAAAATACATGCATTTTTTGACAAAAAAGCAATGTGAACTATATTCAACAAGATTGAAATTTTAATCATTAAAATTGGAAGATATTGTCATTGGCAAGACATAGTTAATAAGGTGTTTTTTTTTATAATACAATTCTATATACTACTGAAATTCCTCAGCCAAGTAGAAGACTTAGCATTATATTTAATTGGACTGAATTATTGATTCAAAATAGCTTTTAACGGCCTTTAGTCCATACAATTTGCGTTTCGTCCCGGCAATCTCACTTAGACTCATCAGTTGGCTAGTGAGCGCCTTACCAATATGCAATTTTCCAGAGTTCAGTTCAACTTACATGCATTTTTTGACAAAAAAGCAATGTGAACTATGTCCAACAAGATTAAAATTTTAATCATTAAAATTAGAAGATTTTGTCCTTGGCCAGACATAGTTAACAAGAAGGTGTTTTTTTTTAATACAATTCTTATACTATTGAAATTACTCAGCCAAGTAGAAGACTTAGCATTATATTTAATTCGACTTGTCGAATTATTGATTCAATATAGCTTTAACGGCTTTAGTCCACAAAATTTGCATTTCGTCCCAGCAATCTCACTTCGACTCGTCAGTTGGTTAGTAAGCGCCTTACCAATACGCAATTTTTGTTAAGTTCAGTTCAAGTTACATGCCTTTTTTGACAAAACAGCACTGTGAACTATATCCAAGAAGATAAAAATTTTAATCATTAAAATTGGAAGATTTTGTCCTTGGCCAGACACAGGTAATAAGAAGGTGTTTTTTTTAATAATACAATTCTATATACAACTGAAATTACTCAGACAAGTAGAAGATCTAGCATTATATTTAATTGGACTTGTCGAATTATTGATTCAAAATAGCTTTAACGGCCTTTAGTCCACAAAATTTGCGTTTCGTCCCGGCAATCTCACTTATACTAATCAGTTGGATAGTGAGCGCCTTACCAATACGCAATTTTTGTTTAGTTCATTTCAAAATACATGCATTTTTTGACGAAAAAGCAATGTGAACTATATCCAACAAAATTAAAATTTTAATAATTAAAATTGGAAGATTTTGTCCTTGGCCGGACATAGTTAATAAGGTGTTTTTTTTTTAAATACAATTCTATGTACTATTGAAATTGCTCAGCCAAGTAGAAGACTTCGCATTTTATTTAATTAAACTTGTCGAATTTTTGATTCAAAATAGCTTTTAATGGCCTTTAGTCCACAAAATTTGCGTTTCGTCCCGGCAATCTCCCTTGGACTCATCAGTCGGTTAGTAAGCGCCTTACCAATACGCAATTTTTGTTTAGTTCAGTTCAAAATACATGCATTTTTTGACAAAAAAGCAATGTGAACTATATTCAACAAGATTGAAATTTTAAGCATTAAAATTGGAAGATATTGTCCTTGGCAAGACATAGTTAATAAGGTGTTTTTTTTTTTTTATAATACAATTCTATATACTACTGAAATTCCTCAGCCAAGTAGAAGACTTAGCATTATATTTAATTGGACTGAATTATTGATTCAAAATAGCTTTTAACGGCCCTTAGTCCATACAATTTGCGTTTCGTCCCGGCAATCTCACTTGGACTCATCAGTTGGCTAGTGAGCGCCTTACCAATATGCAATTTTTGCTGAGTTCAGTTCAAGTTACATGCATTTTTTGACAAAAAAGCAATGTGAGCTATATCCAACAAAATAAAATTTTAATAATTCAAATTGGAAGATTTTGTCCTTGGCCGGACATAGTTAATAAGGTGTTTTTTTTTTTTAAATACAATTCTATGTACTATTGAAATTGCTCAGCCAAGTAGAAGACTGCGCATTATATTTAATTAAACTTGTCGAATTTTTGATTCAAAATAGCTTTTAATGGCCTTTAGTCCACAAAATTTGCGTTTCGTCCCGGCAATCTCCCTTGGACTCATCAGTCGGTTAGTAAGCGCCTTACCAATACGCAATTTTTGTTTAGTTCAGTTCAAAATACATGCATTTTTTGACAAAAAAGCAATGTGAACTATATTCAACAAGATTGAAATTTTAATCATTAAAATTGGAAGATATTGTCATTGGCAAGACATAGTTAATAAGGTGTTTTTTTTTATAATACAATTCTATATACTACTGAAATTCCTCAGCCAAGTAGAAGACTTAGCATTATATTTAATTGGACTGAATTATTGATTCAAAATAGCTTTTAACGGCCTTTAGTCCATACAATTTGCGTTTCGTCCCGGCAATCTCACTTAGACTCATCAGTTGGCTAGTGAGCGCCTTACCAATATGCAATTTTGCAGAGTTCAGTTCAACTTACATGCATTTTTTGACAAAAAAGCAATGTGAACTATGTCCAACAAGATTAAAATTTTAATCATTAAAATTAGAAGATTTTGTCCTTGGCCAGACATAGTTAACAAGAAGGTGTTTTTTTTTAATACAATTCTTATACTATTGAAATTACTCAGCCAAGTAGAAGACTTAGCATTATATTTAATTGGACTTGTCGAATTATTGATTCAATATAGCTTTAACGGCTTTAGTCCACAAAATTTGCATTTCGTCCCAGCAATCTCACTTCGACTCGTCAGTTGGTTAGTAAGCGCCTTACCAATACGCAATTTTTGTTAAGTTCAGTTCAAGTTACATGCCTTTTTTGACAAAACAGCACTGTGAACTATATCCAAGAAGATAAAAATTTTAATCATTAAAATTGGAAGATTTTGTCCTTGGCCAGACACAGGTAATAAGAAGGTGTTTTTTTTAATAATACAATTCTATATACAACTGAAATTACTCAGACAAGTAGAAGATCTAGCATTATATTTAATTGGACTTGTCGAATTATTGATTCAAAATAGCTTTTAACGGCCTTTAGTCCACAAAATTTGCGTTTCGTCCCGGCAATCTCACTTGGACTCATCAGTTGGATAGTGAGCGCCTTACCAATACGCAATTTTTGTTAACTTCAGTTCAACTTACATGCATTTTTTGACAAAACAGCAATGTGAACTATATCCAAGATACAAATTTTAATCATTAAAATTGGAAGATTTTGTCCTTGGCCAGACATAGTTAACAAGAAGGTGTTTTTTTTAATACAATTCTTATACTATTGAAATTACTCAGCCAAGTAGAAGACTTAGCATTATATTTAATTGGACTTGTCGAATTATTGATTCAAAATAGCTTTAACGGCCTTTAGTCCACAAAATTTGCGTTTCCTCCCAGCAATCTCACTTGGACTCGTCAGTTGGTTAGTAAGCGCCTTACCAATACGCAATTTTTGTTAAGTTCAGTTCAAGTTACATGCATTTTTTGACAAAAAAGCAAAGTGAACTATATCCAACAAGATTAAAATTTTAATTATTAAAATTGGAAGATTTTGTTTCTTGGTCAGATATAGTTAATAAGAAGGTGTTTTTTTTATAATACAATTCTATATACTACTGAAATTACTCAGCCATGTAGAAGACTTAGCATTATATTTAATTGGACTTGTCAAATTATTGGTTCAAAATAGTTTTTAACGGCCTTTAGTCCACAAAATTTGCGTTTCGTTCCGGCAATCTCACTTGGACTCATCAGTTGGATAGTGAGCGCCTTACCAATACGCAATTTTTGTTAACTTCAGTTCAACTTACATGCATTTTTTGACAAAACAGCAATGTGAACTATATCCAAGATAAAAATTTTAATCATTAAAATTGGAAGATTTTGTCCTTGGCCAGACATGGGTAATAAGAAGGTGTTTTTTTTAATAATACAATTCTATATACTACTGAAATTACTCAGCCAAGTAGAAGATCTAGCATTATATTTAATTGGACTTGTCGAATTATTGATTCAAAATAGCTTTTAACGGCCTTTAGTCCACAAAATTTGCGTTTCGTCCCGGCAATCTCACTTATACTAATCAGTTGGATAGTGAGCGCCTTACCAATACGCAATTTTTGTTTAGTTCATTTCAAAATACATGCATTTTTTGACGAAAAAGCAATGTGAACTATATCCAACAAAATTAAAATTTTAATAATTAAAATTGGAAGATTTTGTCCTTGGCCGGACATAGTTAATAAGGTGTTTTTTTTTTTAAATACAATTCTATGTACTATTGAAATTGCTCAGCCAAGTAGAAGACTTCGCATTATATTTAATTAAACTTGTCGAATTTTTGATTCAAAATAGCTTTTAATGGCCTTTAGTCCACAAAATTTGCGTTTCGTCCCGGCAATCTCCCTTGGACTCATCAGTCGGTTAGTAAGCGCCTTACCAATACGCAATTTTTGTTTAGTTCAGTTCAAAATACATGCATTTTTTGACAAAAAATCAATGTGAACTATATTCAACAAGATTGAAATTTTAAGCATTAAAATTGGAAGATATTGTCCTTGGCAAGACATAGTTAATAAGGTGTTTTTTTTTTATAATACAATTCTATATACTACTGAAATTCCTCAGCCAAGTAGAAGACTTAGCATTATATTTAATTGGACTGAATTATTGATTCAAAATAGCTTTTAACGGCCTTTAGTCCATACAATTTGCGTTTCGTCCCGGCAATCTCACTTGGACTCATCAGTTGGCTAGTGAGCGCCTTACCAATATGCAATTTTTGCAGAGTTCAGTTCAACTTACATGCATTTTTTGACAAAACAGCAATGTGAACTATATCCAAGAAGATAAAAATTTTAATCATTAAAATTGGAAGATTTTGTCCTTGGCCAGACATAGGTAATAAGAAGGTGTTTTTTTTAATAATACAATTCTATATACTACTGAAATTACTCAGCCAAGTAGAAGATCTAGCATTATATTTAATTGGACTTGTCGAATTATTGATTCAAAATAGCTTTTAACGGCCTTTAATCCACAAAATTTGCGTTTCGTCCCGGCAATCTCACTTATAGTAATCAGTTGGATAGTGAGCGCCTTACCAATACGCAATTTTTGTTAACTTCAGTTCAGCTTACATGCCTTTTTTGACAAAAAAGCAATGTGAACTATGTCCAACAAGATTAAAATTTTAATCATTAAAATTGGAAGATTTTGTCCTTGGCCAGACATAGTTAACAAGAAGGTGTTTTTTTTTAATACAATTCTTATACTATTGAAATTACTCAGCCAAGTAGAAGACTTAGCATTATATTTAATTGGACTTGTCGAATTATTGATTCAAAATAGTTTTTAACGGCCTTTAGTCTACAAAATTTGCGTTTCGTTCCGGCAATCTCACTTGGACTCATCAGTTGGTTAGTGAGCGCCTTACCAATACGCAATTTTTGTTAACTTCAGTTCAACTTACATGCATTTTTTGACAAAACAGCACTGTGAACTATATCCAAGAAGATAAAAATTTTAATCATTAAAATTGGAAGATTTTGTCCTTGGCCAGACACAGGTAATAAGAAGGTGTTTTTTTTAATAATACAATTCTATATACTACTGAAATTACTCAGCCAAATAGAAGATCTAGCATTATATTTAATTGGACTTGTCGAATTATTGATTCAAAATAGCTTTTAACGGCCTTTAGTCCACAAAATTTGCGTTTCGTCCCGGCAATCTCAATTATACTAATCAGTTGGATAGTGAGCGCCTTACCAATACGCAATTTTTGTTAACTTGAGTTCAACTTACATGCCTTTTTTGAAAAAACAGCAATGTGAACTATATCCAAAAAGATAAAAATTTTAATCATTAAAATTGGAAGATTTTGTTTCTTGGTCAGATATAGTTAATAAGAAGGTGTTTTTTTTATAATACAATTCTATATACAATTCTACTGAAATTACTCAGCCATGTAGAAGACTTAGCATTATATTTAATTGGACTTGTCGAATTATTGATTCAAAATAGATTTTTTATGGCCTTTAGTCCACAAAATTTGCGTTTCGTCCCGGCAATCTCCCTTGGACTCATCAGTCGGTTAGTGAGCGCCTTACCAGTACGCAATTTTTGTTTAGTTCAGTTCAAAATACATGCATTTTTTGACAAAAAAGCAATGTGAACTATATTCAACAAGATTGAAATTTTAATCATTAAAATTGGAAGATATTGTCATTGGCAAGACATAGTTAATAAGGTGTTTTTTTTTATAATACAATTCTATATACTACTGAAATTCCTCAGCCAAGTAGAAGACTTAGCATTATATTTAATTGGACTGAATTATTGATTCAAAATAGCTTTTAACGGCCCTTAGTCCATACAATTTGCGTTTCGTCCCGGCAATCTCACTTGGACTCATCAGTTGGCTAGTGAGCGCCTTACCAATATGCAATTTTTGCTGAGTTCAGTTCAAGTTACATGCATTTTTTGACAAAAAAGCAATGTGAGCTATATCCAACAAAATAAAATTTTAATAATTCAAATTGGAAGATTTTGTCCTTGGCCGGACATAGTTAATAAGGTGTTTTTTTTTTTTAAATACAATTCTATGTACTATTGAAATTGCTCAGCCAAGTAGAAGACTTCGCATTATATTTAATTAAACTTGTCGAATTTTTGATTCAAAATAGCTTTTAATGGCCTTTAGTCCACAAAATTTGCGTTTCGTCCCGGCAATCTCCCTTGGACTCATCAGTCGGTTAGTAAGCGCCTTACCAATACGCAATTTTTGTTTAGTTCAGTTCAAAATACATGCATTTTTTGACAAAAAAGCAATGTGAACTATATTCAACAAGATTGAAATTTTAATCATTAAAATTGGAAGATATTGTCATTGGCAAGACATAGTTAATAAGGTGTTTTTTTTTATAATACAATTCTATATACTACTGAAATTCCTCAGCCAAGTAGAAGACTTAGCATTATATTTAATTGGACTGAATTATTGATTCAAAATAGCTTTTAACGGCCTTTAGTCCATACAATTTGCGTTTCGTCCCGGCAATCTCACTTAGACTCATCAGTTGGCTAGTGAGCGCCTTACCAATATGCAATTTTCCAGAGTTCAGTTCAACTTACATGCATTTTTTGACAAAAAAGCAATGTGAACTATGTCCAACAAGATTAAAATTTTAATCATTAAAATTAGAAGATTTTGTCCTTGGCCAGACATAGTTAACAAGAAGGTGTTTTTTTTTAATACAATTCTTATACTATTGAAATTACTCAGCCAAGTAGAAGACTTAGCATTATATTTAATTGGACTTGTCGAATTATTGATTCAATATAGCTTTAACGGCTTTAGTCCACAAAATTTGCATTTCGTCCCAGCAATCTCACTTCGACTCGTCAGTTGGTTAGTAAGCGCCTTACCAATACGCAATTTTTGTTAAGTTCAGTTCAAGTTACATGCCTTTTTTGACAAAACAGCACTGTGAACTATATCCAAGAAGATAAAAATTTTAATCATTAAAATTGGAAGATTTTGTCCTTGGCCAGACACAGGTAATAAGAAGGTGTTTTTTTTAATAATACAATTCTATATACAACTGAAATTACTCAGACAAGTAGAAGATCTAGCATTATATTTAATTGGACTTGTCGAATTATTGATTCAAAATAGCTTTTAACGGCCTTTAGTCCACAAAATTTGCGTTTCGTCCCGGCAATCTCACTTGGACTCATCAGTTGGATAGTGAGCGCCTTACCAATACGCAATTTTTGTTAACTTCAGTTCAACTTACATGCATTTTTTGACAAAACAGCAATGTGAACTATATCCAAGATACAAATTTTAATCATTAAAATTGGAAGATTTTGTCCTTGGCCAGACATAGTTAACAAGAAGGTGTTTTTTTTAATACAATTCTTATACTATTGAAATTACTCAGCCAAGTAGAAGACTTAGCATTATATTTAATTGGACTTGTCGAATTATTGATTCAAAATAGCTTTAACGGCCTTTAGTCCACAAAATTTGCGTTTCCTCCCAGCAATCTCACTTGGACTCGTCAGTTGGTTAGTAAGCGCCTTACCAATACGCAATTTTTGTTAAGTTCAGTTCAAGTTACATGCATTTTTTGACAAAAAAGCAAAGTGAACTATATCCAACAAGATTAAAATTTTAATTATTAAAATTGGAAGATTTTGTTTCTTGGTCAGATATAGTTAATAAGAAGGTGTTTTTTTTATAATACAATTCTATATACTACTGAAATTACTCAGCCATGTAGAAGACTTAGCATTATATTTAATTGGACTTGTCAAATTATTGGTTCAAAATAGTTTTTAACGGCCTTTAGTCCACAAAATTTGCGTTTCGTTCCGGCAATCTCACTTGGACTCATCAGTTGGATAGTGAGCGCCTTACCAATACGCAATTTTTGTTAACTTCAGTTCAACTTACATGCATTTTTTGACAAAACAGCAATGTGAACTATATCCAAGATAAAAATTTTAATCATTAAAATTGGAAGATTTTGTCCTTGGCCAGACATGGGTAATAAGAAGGTGTTTTTTTTAATAATACAATTCTATATACTACTGAAATTACTCAGCCAAGTAGAAGATCTAGCATTATATTTAATTGGACTTGTCGAATTATTGATTCAAAATAGCTTTTAACGGCCTTTAGTCCACAAAATTTGCGTTTCGTCCCGGCAATCTCACTTATACTAATCAGTTGGATAGTGAGCGCCTTACCAATACGCAATTTTTGTTTAGTTCATTTCAAAATACATGCATTTTTTGACGAAAAAGCAATGTGAACTATATCCAACAAAATTAAAATTTTAATAATTAAAATTGGAAGATTTTGTCCTTGGCCGGACATAGTTAATAAGGTGTTTTTTTTTTTAAATACAATTCTATGTACTATTGAAATTGCTCAGCCAAGTAGAAGACTTCGCATTATATTTAATTAAACTTGTCGAATTTTTGATTCAAAATAGCTTTTAATGGCCTTTAGTCCACAAAATTTGCGTTTCGTCCCGGCAATCTCCCTTGGACTCATCAGTCGGTTAGTAAGCGCCTTACCAATACGCAATTTTTGTTTAGTTCAGTTCAAAATACATGCATTTTTTGACAAAAAATCAATGTGAACTATATTCAACAAGATTGAAATTTTAAGCATTAAAATTGGAAGATATTGTCCTTGGCAAGACATAGTTAATAAGGTGTTTTTTTTTTATAATACAATTCTATATACTACTGAAATTCCTCAGCCAAGTAGAAGACTTAGCATTATATTTAATTGGACTGAATTATTGATTCAAAATAGCTTTTAACGGCCTTTAGTCCATACAATTTGCGTTTCGTCCCGGCAATCTCACTTGGACTCATCAGTTGGCTAGTGAGCGCCTTACCAATATGCAATTTTTGCAGAGTTCAGTTCAACTTACATGCATTTTTTGACAAAACAGCAATGTGAACTATATCCAAGAAGATAAAAATTTTAATCATTAAAATTGGAAGATTTTGTCCTTGGCCAGACATAGGTAATAAGAAGGTGTTTTTTTTAATAATACAATTCTATATACTACTGAAATTACTCAGCCAAGTAGAAGATCTAGCATTATATTTAATTGGACTTGTCGAATTATTGATTCAAAATAGCTTTTAACGGCCTTTAATCCACAAAATTTGCGTTTCGTCCCGGCAATCTCACTTATAGTAATCAGTTGGATAGTGAGCGCCTTACCAATACGCAATTTTTGTTAACTTCAGTTCAGCTTACATGCCTTTTTTGACAAAAAAGCAATGTGAACTATGTCCAACAAGATTAAAATTTTAATCATTAAAATTGGAAGATTTTGTCCTTGGCCAGACATAGTTAACAAGAAGGTGTTTTTTTTTAATACAATTCTTATACTATTGAAATTACTCAGCCAAGTAGAAGACTTAGCATTATATTTAATTGGACTTGTCGAATTATTGATTCAAAATAGTTTTTAACGGCCTTTAGTCTACAAAATTTGCGTTTCGTTCCGGCAATCTCACTTGGACTCATCAGTTGGTTAGTGAGCGCCTTACCAATACGCAATTTTTGTTAACTTCAGTTCAACTTACATGCATTTTTTGACAAAACAGCACTGTGAACTATATCCAAGAAGATAAAAATTTTAATCATTAAAATTGGAAGATTTTGTCCTTGGCCAGACACAGGTAATAAGAAGGTGTTTTTTTTAATAATACAATTCTATATACTACTGAAATTACTCAGCCAAATAGAAGATCTAGCATTATATTTAATTGGACTTGTCGAATTATTGATTCAAAATAGCTTTTAACGGCCTTTAGTCCACAAAATTTGCGTTTCGTCCCGGCAATCTCACTTATACTAATCAGTTGGATAGTGAGCGCCTTACCAATACGCAATTTTTGTTAACTTGAGTTCAACTTACATGCCTTTTTTGAAAAAACAGCAATGTGAACTATATCCAAAAAGATAAAAATTTTAATCATTAAAATTGGAAGATTTTGTTTCTTGGTCAGATATAGTTAATAAGAAGGTGTTTTTTTTATAATACAATTCTATATACAATTCTACTGAAATTACTCAGCCATGTAGAAGACTTAGCATTATATTTAATTGGACTTGTCGAATTATTGATTCAAAATAGATTTTTTATGGCCTTTAGTCCACAAAATTTGCGTTTCGTCCCGGCAATCTCCCTTGGACTCATCAGTCGGTTAGTGAGCGCCTTACCAGTACGCAATTTTTGTTTAGTTCAGTTCAAAATACATGCATTTTTTGACAAAAAAGCAATGTGAACTATATTCAACAAGATTGAAATTTTAATCATTAAAATTGGAAGATATTGTCCTTGGGAAGACATAGTTAATAAGGTGTTTTTTTTTATAATACAATTCTATATACTACTGAAATTCCTCAGCCAAGTAGAAGACTTAGCATTATATTTAATTGGACTTGTCGAATTATTGATTCAAAATAGCTTTTAACGGCCTTTAGTCCATACAATTTGCGTTTCGTCCCGGCAATCTCACTTGGACTCATCAGTTGGCTAGTGAGCGCCTTACCAATACGCAATTTTTGCTGAGTTCAGTTCAACTTACATGCATTTTTTGACAAAAAAGCAATGTGAACTATGTCCAACAAGATTAAAATTTTAATCATTAAAATTGGAAGATTTTGTCCTTGGCCAGACATAGTTAACAAGAAGGTGTTTTTTTTTAATACAATTCTTATACTATTGAAATTACTCAGCCAAGTAGAAGACTTAGCATTATATTTAATTGGACTTGTCAAATTATTGATTTAAAATAGCTTTAACGGCCTTTAGTTCACAAAATTTGCGTTTCGTCCCAGCAATCTCACTTGGACTCGTCAGTTGGTTAGTAAGCGCCTTACCAATACGCAATTTTTGTTAAGTTCAGTTCAAGTTACATGCATTTTTTGACAAAAAACAAAGTGAACTATATCCAACAAGATTAAAATTTTAATTATTAAAATTGGAAGATTTTGTTTCTTGGTCAGATATAGTTAATGAGAAGGTGTTTTTTTTATAATACAATTCTATATACAATTCTACTGAAATTACTCAGCCATGTAGAAGACTTAGCATTATATTTAATTGGACTTGTCGAATTATTGATTCAAAATAGTTTTTAATGGCCTGTAGTCCACAAAATTTGCGTTTCGTTCCGGCAATCTCACTTGGACTCATCAAATGGATAGTGAGCGCCTTACCAATACGCAATTTTTGTTAACTTCAGTTCAACTTACATGCATTTTTTGACAAAACAGCAATGTGAACTATATCCAAGCAGATACAAATTTTAATCATTAAAATTGGAAGATTTTGTCCTTGGCCAGACATAGGTAATAAGAAGGTGTTTTTTTTAATAATACAATTCTATATACTACTGAAATTACTCAGCCAAGTAGAAGATCTAGCATTCTATTTAATTGGACTTGTCGAATTATTGATTCAAAATAGCTTTTAACGGCCTTTAGTCCACAAAATTTGCGTTTCGTCCCGGCAATCTCACTTATACTAATCAGTTGGATAGTGAGCGCCTTACCAATACGCAATTTTTGTTAACTTCAGTTCAACTTACATGCCTTTTTTGAAAAAACAGCAATGTGAACTATATCCAAGAAGATAAAAATTTTAATCATTAAAATTGGAAGATTTTGTCCTTGGTCAGACATAGTTAATAAGAAGGTGTTTTTTTTTTAATACAATTCTATGTACTATTGAAATTGCTCAGCCAAGTAGAAGACTTCGCATTATATTTAATTGGACTTGTCGAATTAGTGATTCAAAATAGCTTTTAATGGCCTTTAGTCCACAGAATTTGCGTTTCGTCCCGGCAATCTCCCTTGGACTCATCAGTCGGTTAGTGAGCGCCTTACCAATACGCAATTTTTGTTTAGTTCAGTTCAAAATACATGCATTTTTTGACAAAAAAGCAATGTGAACTATATTCAACAAGATTGAAATTTTAATCATTAAAATTGGAAGATATTGTCCTTGGCAAGACATAGTTAATAAGGTGTTTTTTTTATAATACAATTCTATATACTACTGAAATTCCTCAGCCAAGTAGAAGACTTAGCATTATATTTAATTGGACTTGTCGAATTATTGATTCAAAATAGTTTTTAACGGCCTTTAGTCCACAAAATTTGCGTTTCGTCCCGGCAATCTCACTTGGACTCA
Source organism: Philhelius pedissequus (assembly GCA_910595825.1). Taxonomy (NCBI): domain Eukaryota; kingdom Metazoa; phylum Arthropoda; class Insecta; order Diptera; family Syrphidae; genus Philhelius; species Philhelius pedissequus. The sequence continues at coordinate 171,372,707 of OU343160.1, forward strand.
TCAGTTGGTTAGTGAGCGCCTTACCAATACGCAATTTTTGTTTAGTTCAGTTCAAAATACATGCATTTTTTGACAAAAAAGCAATGTGAACTATATTCAACAAGATTGAAATTTTAATCATTAAAATTAGAAGATATTGTCCTTGGCAAGACATAGTTAATAAGGTGTTTTTTTTTTATAATACAATTCTATATACTACTGAAATTCCTCAGCCAAGTAGAAGACTTAGCATTATATTTAATTGGACTTGTCGAATTATTGATTCAAAATAGCTTTTAACGGCCTTTAGTCCATACAATTTGCGTTTCGTCCCGGCAATCTCACTTGGACTCATCAGTTGTCTAGTGAGCGCCTTACCAATATGCAATTTTTGCTGAGTTCAGTTCAAAATACATGCATTTTTTGACAAAAAAGCAATGTGAACTATATTCAACAAGATTGAAATTTTAATCATTAAAATTGGAAGATATTGTCATTGGCAAGACATAGTTAATAAGTTGTTTTTTTTTATAATACAATTCTATATACTACTGAAATTCCTCAGCCAAGTAGAATACTTAGCATTATATTTAATTGGACTTGTCGAATTATTGATTCAAAATAGCTTTTAACGGCCTTTAGTCCATACAATTTGCGTTTCGTCCCGGCAATCTCACTTGGACTCATCAGTTGGCTAGTGAGCGCCTTACCAATATGCAATTTTTGCAGAGTTCAGTTCAACTTAATGCATTTTTTGTAAAAAAGCAATGTGAACTATGTCCAACAAGATTAAAATTTGAATCATTAAAATTGGAAGATTTTGTCCTTGGCCAGACATAGGTAATAAGAAGGTGTTTTTTTTAATAATACAATTCTATATACTACTGAAATTACTCAGCCAAGTAGAAGATCTAGCATTCTATTTAATTGGACTTGTCGAATTATTGATTCAAAATAGTTTTTAACGGCCTTTAGTCCACAAAATTTGCGTTTCGTTCCGGCAATCTCACTTGGACTCATCAGTTGGTTAGTGAGCGCCTTACCAATACGCAATTTTTGTTAACTTCAGTTCAACTTACATGCATTTTTTGACAAAACAGCACTGTGAACTATATCCAAGAAGATAAAAATTTTAATCATTAAAATTGGAAGATTTTGTCCTTGGCCAGACACAGGTAATAAGAAGGTGTTTTTTTTAATAATACAATTCTATATACTACTGAAATTACTCAGCCATGTAGAAGACTTAGCATTATATTTAATTGGACTTGTCGAATTATTGATTCAAAATAGTTTTTAATGGCCTGTAGTCCACAAAATTTGCGTTTCGTTCCGGCAATCTCACTTGGACTCATCAAATGGATAGTGAGCGCGTTACCAATACGCAATTTTTGTTAACTTCAGTTCAACTTACATGCATTTTTTGACAAAACAGCAATGTGAACTATATCCAAGCAGATAAAAATTTTAATCATTAAAATTGGAAGATTTTGTCCTTGGCCAGACATAGGTAATAAGAAGGTGTTTTTTTAATAATACAATTCTATATACTACTGAAATTACTCAGCCAAGTAGAAGATCTAGCATTCTATTTAATTGGACTTGTCGAATTATTGATTCAAAATAGCTTTTAACGGCCTTTAGTCCACAAAGTTTGCGTTTCGTTCCGGCAATCTCACTTATACTAATCAGTTGGATAGTGAGCGCCTTACCAATACGCAATTTTTGTTAACTTCAGTTCAACTTACATGCATTTTTTGACAAAACAGCAATGTGAACTATATCCAAGATAAAAATTTTAATCATTAAAATTGGAAGATTTTGTCCTTGGCCAGACATGGGTAATAAGAAGGTGTTTTTTTTAATAATACAATTCTATATACTACTGAAATTACTCAGCCAAGTAGAAGATCTAGCATTATATTTAATTGGACTTGTCGAATTATTGATTCAAAATAGCTTTTAACGGCCTTTAGTCCACAAAATTTGCGTTTCGTCCCGGCAATCTCACTTATACTAATCAGTTGGATAGTGAGCGCCTTACCAATACGCAATTTTTGTTTAGTTCATTTCAAAATACATGCATTTTTTGACGAAAAAGCAATGTGAACTATATCCAACAAAATTAAAATTTTAATAATTAAAATTGGAAGATTTTGTCCTTGGCCGGACATAGTTAATAAGGTGTTTTTTTTTTTAAATACAATTCTATGTACTATTGAAATTGCTCAGCCAAGTAGAAGACTTCGCATTATATTTAATTAAACTTGTCGAATTTTTGATTCAAAATAGCTTTTAATGGCCTTTAGTCCACAAAATTTGCGTTTCGTCCCGGCAATCTCCCTTGGACTCATCAGTCGGTTAGTAAGCGCCTTACCAATACGCAATTTTTGTTTAGTTCAGTTCAAAATACATGCATTTTTTGACAAAAAATCAATGTGAACTATATTCAACAAGATTGAAATTTTAAGCATTAAAATTGGAAGATATTGTCCTTGGCAAGACATAGTTAATAAGGTGTTTTTTTTTTATAATACAATTCTATATACTACTGAAATTCCTCAGCCAAGTAGAAGACTTAGCATTATATTTAATTGGACTGAATTATTGATTCAAAATAGCTTTTAACGGCCTTTAGTCCATACAATTTGCGTTTCGTCCCGGCAATCTCACTTGGACTCATCAGTTGGCTAGTGAGCGCCTTACCAATATGCAATTTTTGCAGAGTTCAGTTCAACTTACATGCATTTTTTGACAAAACAGCAATGTGAACTATATCCAAGAAGATAAAAATTTTAATCATTAAAATTGGAAGATTTTGTCCTTGGCCAGACATAGGTAATAAGAAGGTGTTTTTTTTAATAATACAATTCTATATACTACTGAAATTACTCAGCCAAGTAGAAGATCTAGCATTATATTTAATTGGACTTGTCGAATTATTGATTCAAAATAGCTTTTAACGGCCTTTAATCCACAAAATTTGCGTTTCGTCCCGGCAATCTCACTTATAGTAATCAGTTGGATAGTGAGCGCCTTACCAATACGCAATTTTTGTTAACTTCAGTTCAGCTTACATGCCTTTTTTGACAAAAAAGCAATGTGAACTATGTCCAACAAGATTAAAATTTTAATCATTAAAATTGGAAGATTTTGTCCTTGGCCAGACATAGTTAACAAGAAGGTGTTTTTTTTTAATACAATTCTTATACTATTGAAATTACTCAGCCAAGTAGAAGACTTAGCATTATATTTAATTGGACTTGTCGAATTATTGATTCAAAATAGTTTTTAACGGCCTTTAGTCTACAAAATTTGCGTTTCGTTCCGGCAATCTCACTTGTACTCATCAGTTGGTTAGTGAGCGCCTTACCAATACGCAATTTTTGTTAACTTCAGTTCAACTTACATGCATTTTTTGACAAAACAGCACTGTGAACTATATCCAAGAAGATAAAAATTTTAATCATTAAAATTGGAAGATTTTGTCCTTGGCCAGACACAGGTAATAAGAAGGTGTTTTTTTTAATAATACAATTCTATATACTACTGAAATTACTCAGCCAAATAGAAGATCTAGCATTATATTTAATTGGACTTGTCGAATTATTGATTCAAAATAGCTTTTAACGGCCTTTAGTCCACAAAATTTGCGTTTCGTCCCGGCAATCTCACTTATACTAATCAGTTGGATAGTGAGCGCCTTACCAATACGCAATTTTTGTTAACTTGAGTTCAACTTACATGCCTTTTTTGAAAAAACAGCAATGTGAACTATATCCAAAAAGATAAAAATTTTAATCATTAAAATTGGAAGATTTTGTTTCTTGGTCAGATATAGTTAATAAGAAGGTGTTTTTTTTATAATACAATTCTATATACAATTCTACTGAAATTACTCAGCCATGTAGAAGACTTAGCATTATATTTAATTGGACTTGTCGAATTATTGATTCAAAATAGATTTTTTATGGCCTTTAGTCCACAAAATTTGCGTTTCGTCCCGGCAATCTCCCTTGGACTCATCAGTCGGTTAGTGAGCGCCTTACCAGTACGCAATTTTTGTTTAGTTCAGTTCAAAATACATGCATTTTTTGACAAAAAAGCAATGTGAACTATATTCAACAAGATTGAAATTTTAATCATTAAAATTGGAAGATATTGTCATTGGCAAGACATAGTTAATAAGGTGTTTTTTTTTATAATACAATTCTATATACTACTGAAATTCCTCAGCCAAGTAGAAGACTTAGCATTATATTTAATTGGACTGAATTATTGATTCAAAATAGCTTTTAACGGCCCTTAGTCCATACAATTTGCGTTTCGTCCCGGCAATCTCACTTGGACTCATCAGTTGGCTAGTGAGCGCCTTACCAATATGCAATTTTTGCTGAGTTCAGTTCAAGTTACATGCATTTTTTGACAAAAAAGCAATGTGAGCTATATCCAACAAAATAAAATTTTAATAATTCAAATTGGAAGATTTTGTCCTTGGCCGGACATAGTTAATAAGGTGTTTTTTTTTTTTAAATACAATTCTATGTACTATTGAAATTGCTCAGCCAAGTAGAAGACTTCGCATTATATTTAATTAAACTTGTCGAATTTTTGATTCAAAATAGCTTTTAATGGCCTTTAGTCCACAAAATTTGCGTTTCGTCCCGGCAATCTCCCTTGGACTCATCAGTCGGTTAGTAAGCGCCTTACCAATACGCAATTTTTGTTTAGTTCAGTTCAAAATACATGCATTTTTTGACAAAAAAGCAATGTGAACTATATTCAACAAGATTGAAATTTTAATCATTAAAATTGGAAGATATTGTCATTGGCAAGACATAGTTAATAAGGTGTTTTTTTTTATAATACAATTCTATATACTACTGAAATTCCTCAGCCAAGTAGAAGACTTAGCATTATATTTAATTGGACTGAATTATTGATTCAAAATAGCTTTTAACGGCCTTTAGTCCATACAATTTGCGTTTCGTCCCGGCAATCTCACTTAGACTCATCAGTTGGCTAGTGAGCGCCTTACCAATATGCAATTTTCCAGAGTTCAGTTCAACTTACATGCATTTTTTGACAAAAAAGCAATGTGAACTATGTCCAACAAGATTAAAATTTTAATCATTAAAATTAGAAGATTTTGTCCTTGGCCAGACATAGTTAACAAGAAGGTGTTTTTTTTTAATACAATTCTTATACTATTGAAATTACTCAGCCAAGTAGAAGACTTAGCATTATATTTAATTGGACTTGTCGAATTATTGATTCAATATAGCTTTAACGGCTTTAGTCCACAAAATTTGCATTTCGTCCCAGCAATCTCACTTCGACTCGTCAGTTGGTTAGTAAGCGCCTTACCAATACGCAATTTTTGTTAAGTTCAGTTCAAGTTACATGCCTTTTTTGACAAAACAGCACTGTGAACTATATCCAAGAAGATAAAAATTTTAATCATTAAAATTGGAAGATTTTGTCCTTGGCCAGACACAGGTAATAAGAAGGTGTTTTTTTTAATAATACAATTCTATATACAACTGAAATTACTCAGACAAGTAGAAGATCTAGCATTATATTTAATTGGACTTGTCGAATTATTGATTCAAAATAGCTTTTAACGGCCTTTAGTCCACAAAATTTGCGTTTCGTCCCGGCAATCTCACTTGGACTCATCAGTTGGATAGTGAGCGCCTTACCAATACGCAATTTTTGTTAACTTCAGTTCAACTTACATGCATTTTTTGACAAAACAGCAATGTGAACTATATCCAAGATACAAATTTTAATCATTAAAATTGGAAGATTTTGTCCTTGGCCAGACATAGTTAACAAGAAGGTGTTTTTTTTAATACAATTCTTATACTATTGAAATTACTCAGCCAAGTAGAAGACTTAGCATTATATTTAATTGGACTTGTCGAATTATTGATTCAAAATAGCTTTAACGGCCTTTAGTCCACAAAATTTGCGTTTCCTCCCAGCAATCTCACTTGGACTCGTCAGTTGGTTAGTAAGCGCCTTACCAATACGCAATTTTTGTTAAGTTCAGTTCAAGTTACATGCATTTTTTGACAAAAAAGCAAAGTGAACTATATCCAACAAGATTAAAATTTTAATTATTAAAATTGGAAGATTTTGTTTCTTGGTCAGATATAGTTAATAAGAAGGTGTTTTTTTTATAATACAATTCTATATACTACTGAAATTACTCAGCCATGTAGAAGACTTAGCATTATATTTAATTGGACTTGTCAAATTATTGGTTCAAAATAGTTTTTAACGGCCTTTAGTCCACAAAATTTGCGTTTCGTTCCGGCAATCTCACTTGGACTCATCAGTTGGATAGTGAGCGCCTTACCAATACGCAATTTTTGTTAACTTCAGTTCAACTTACATGCATTTTTTGACAAAACAGCAATGTGAACTATATCCAAGATAAAAATTTTAATCATTAAAATTGGAAGATTTTGTCCTTGGCCAGACATGGGTAATAAGAAGGTGTTTTTTTTAATAATACAATTCTATATACTACTGAAATTACTCAGCCAAGTAGAAGATCTAGCATTATATTTAATTGGACTTGTCGAATTATTGATTCAAAATAGCTTTTAACGGCCTTTAGTCCACAAAATTTGCGTTTCGTCCCGGCAATCTCACTTATACTAATCAGTTGGATAGTGAGCGCCTTACCAATACGCAATTTTTGTTTAGTTCATTTCAAAATACATGCATTTTTTGACGAAAAAGCAATGTGAACTATATCCAACAAAATTAAAATTTTAATAATTAAAATTGGAAGATTTTGTCCTTGGCCGGACATAGTTAATAAGGTGTTTTTTTTTTTAAATACAATTCTATGTACTATTGAAATTGCTCAGCCAAGTAGAAGACTTCGCATTATATTTAATTAAACTTGTCGAATTTTTGATTCAAAATAGCTTTTAATGGCCTTTAGTCCACAAAATTTGCGTTTCGTCCCGGCAATCTCCCTTGGACTCATCAGTCGGTTAGTAAGCGCCTTACCAATACGCAATTTTTGTTTAGTTCAGTTCAAAATACATGCATTTTTTGACAAAAAATCAATGTGAACTATATTCAACAAGATTGAAATTTTAAGCATTAAAATTGGAAGATATTGTCCTTGGCAAGACATAGTTAATAAGGTGTTTTTTTTTTATAATACAATTCTATATACTACTGAAATTCCTCAGCCAAGTAGAAGACTTAGCATTATATTTAATTGGACTGAATTATTGATTCAAAATAGCTTTTAACGGCCTTTAGTCCATACAATTTGCGTTTCGTCCCGGCAATCTCACTTGGACTCATCAGTTGGCTAGTGAGCGCCTTACCAATATGCAATTTTTGCAGAGTTCAGTTCAACTTACATGCATTTTTTGACAAAACAGCAATGTGAACTATATCCAAGAAGATAAAAATTTTAATCATTAAAATTGGAAGATTTTGTCCTTGGCCAGACATAGGTAATAAGAAGGTGTTTTTTTTAATAATACAATTCTATATACTACTGAAATTACTCAGCCAAGTAGAAGATCTAGCATTATATTTAATTGGACTTGTCGAATTATTGATTCAAAATAGCTTTTAACGGCCTTTAATCCACAAAATTTGCGTTTCGTCCCGGCAATCTCACTTATAGTAATCAGTTGGATAGTGAGCGCCTTACCAATACGCAATTTTTGTTAACTTCAGTTCAGCTTACATGCCTTTTTTGACAAAAAAGCAATGTGAACTATGTCCAACAAGATTAAAATTTTAATCATTAAAATTGGAAGATTTTGTCCTTGGCCAGACATAGTTAACAAGAAGGTGTTTTTTTTTAATACAATTCTTATACTATTGAAATTACTCAGCCAAGTAGAAGACTTAGCATTATATTTAATTGGACTTGTCGAATTATTGATTCAAAATAGTTTTTAACGGCCTTTAGTCTACAAAATTTGCGTTTCGTTCCGGCAATCTCACTTGGACTCATCAGTTGGTTAGTGAGCGCCTTACCAATACGCAATTTTTGTTAACTTCAGTTCAACTTACATGCATTTTTTGACAAAACAGCACTGTGAACTATATCCAAGAAGATAAAAATTTTAATCATTAAAATTGGAAGATTTTGTCCTTGGCCAGACACAGGTAATAAGAAGGTGTTTTTTTTAATAATACAATTCTATATACTACTGAAATTACTCAGCCAAATAGAAGATCTAGCATTATATTTAATTGGACTTGTCGAATTATTGATTCAAAATAGCTTTTAACGGCCTTTAGTCCACAAAATTTGCGTTTCGTCCCGGCAATCTCACTTATACTAATCAGTTGGATAGTGAGCGCCTTACCAATACGCAATTTTTGTTAACTTGAGTTCAACTTACATGCCTTTTTTGAAAAAACAGCAATGTGAACTATATCCAAAAAGATAAAAATTTTAATCATTAAAATTGGAAGATTTTGTTTCTTGGTCAGATATAGTTAATAAGAAGGTGTTTTTTTTATAATACAATTCTATATACAATTCTACTGAAATTACTCAGCCATGTAGAAGACTTAGCATTATATTTAATTGGACTTGTCGAATTATTGATTCAAAATAGATTTTTTATGGCCTTTAGTCCACAAAATTTGCGTTTCGTCCCGGCAATCTCCCTTGGACTCATCAGTCGGTTAGTGAGCGCCTTACCAGTACGCAATTTTTGTTTAGTTCAGTTCAAAATACATGCATTTTTTGACAAAAAAGCAATGTGAACTATATTCAACAAGATTGAAATTTTAATCATTAAAATTGGAAGATATTGTCCTTGGGAAGACATAGTTAATAAGGTGTTTTTTTTTATAATACAATTCTATATACTACTGAAATTCCTCAGCCAAGTAGAAGACTTAGCATTATATTTAATTGGACTTGTCGAATTATTGATTCAAAATAGCTTTTAACGGCCTTTAGTCCATACAATTTGCGTTTCGTCCCGGCAATCTCACTTGGACTCATCAGTTGGCTAGTGAGCGCCTTACCAATACGCAATTTTTGCTGAGTTCAGTTCAACTTACATGCATTTTTTGACAAAAAAGCAATGTGAACTATGTCCAACAAGATTAAAATTTTAATCATTAAAATTGGAAGATTTTGTCCTTGGCCAGACATAGTTAACAAGAAGGTGTTTTTTTTTAATACAATTCTTATACTATTGAAATTACTCAGCCAAGTAGAAGACTTAGCATTATATTTAATTGGACTTGTCAAATTATTGATTTAAAATAGCTTTAACGGCCTTTAGTTCACAAAATTTGCGTTTCGTCCCAGCAATCTCACTTGGACTCGTCAGTTGGTTAGTAAGCGCCTTACCAATACGCAATTTTTGTTAAGTTCAGTTCAAGTTACATGCATTTTTTGACAAAAAACAAAGTGAACTATATCCAACAAGATTAAAATTTTAATTATTAAAATTGGAAGATTTTGTTTCTTGGTCAGATATAGTTAATGAGAAGGTGTTTTTTTTATAATACAATTCTATATACAATTCTACTGAAATTACTCAGCCATGTAGAAGACTTAGCATTATATTTAATTGGACTTGTCGAATTATTGATTCAAAATAGTTTTTAATGGCCTGTAGTCCACAAAATTTGCGTTTCGTTCCGGCAATCTCACTTGGACTCATCAAATGGATAGTGAGCGCCTTACCAATACGCAATTTTTGTTAACTTCAGTTCAACTTACATGCATTTTTTGACAAAACAGCAATGTGAACTATATCCAAGCAGATACAAATTTTAATCATTAAAATTGGAAGATTTTGTCCTTGGCCAGACATAGGTAATAAGAAGGTGTTTTTTTTAATAATACAATTCTATATACTACTGAAATTACTCAGCCAAGTAGAAGATCTAGCATTCTATTTAATTGGACTTGTCGAATTATTGATTCAAAATAGCTTTTAACGGCCTTTAGTCCACAAAATTTGCGTTTCGTCCCGGCAATCTCACTTATACTAATCAGTTGGATAGTGAGCGCCTTACCAATACGCAATTTTTGTTAACTTCAGTTCAACTTACATGCCTTTTTTGAAAAAACAGCAATGTGAACTATATCCAAGAAGATAAAAATTTTAATCATTAAAATTGGAAGATTTTGTCCTTGGTCAGACATAGTTAATAAGAAGGTGTTTTTTTTTTAATACAATTCTATGTACTATTGAAATTGCTCAGCCAAGTAGAAGACTTCGCATTATATTTAATTGGACTTGTCGAATTAGTGATTCAAAATAGCTTTTAATGGCCTTTAGTCCACAGAATTTGCGTTTCGTCCCGGCAATCTCCCTTGGACTCATCAGTCGGTTAGTGAGCGCCTTACCAATACGCAATTTTTGTTTAGTTCAGTTCAAAATACATGCATTTTTTGACAAAAAAGCAATGTGAACTATATTCAACAAGATTGAAATTTTAATCATTAAAATTGGAAGATATTGTCCTTGGCAAGACATAGTTAATAAGGTGTTTTTTTTATAATACAATTCTATATACTACTGAAATTCCTCAGCCAAGTAGAAGACTTAGCATTATATTTAATTGGACTTGTCGAATTATTGATTCAAAATAGTTTTTAACGGCCTTTAGTCCACAAAATTTGCGTTTCGTCCCGGCAATCTCACTTGGACTCATCAGTTGGTTAGTGAGCGCCTTACCAATACGCAATTTTTGTTTAGTTCAGTTCAAAATACATGCATTTTTTGACAAAAAAGCAATGTGAACTATATTCAACAAGATTGAAATTTTAATCATTAAAATTAGAAGATATTGTCCTTGGCAAGACATAGTTAATAAGGTGTTTTTTTTTTATAATACAATTCTATATACTACTGAAATTCCTCAGCCAAGTAGAAGACTTAGCATTATATTTAATTGGACTTGTCGAATTATTGATTCAAAATAGCTTTTAACGGCCTTTAGTCCATACAATTTGCGTTTCGTCCCGGCAATCTCACTTGGACTCATCAGTTGTCTAGTGAGCGCCTTACCAATATGCAATTTTTGCTGAGTTCAGTTCAAAATACATGCATTTTTTGACAAAAAAGCAATGTGAACTATATTCAACAAGATTGAAATTTTAATCATTAAAATTGGAAGATATTGTCATTGGCAAGACATAGTTAATAAGTTGTTTTTTTTTATAATACAATTCTATATACTACTGAAATTCCTCAGCCAAGTAGAATACTTAGCATTATATTTAATTGGACTTGTCGAATTATTGATTCAAAATAGCTTTTAACGGCCTTTAGTCCATACAATTTGCGTTTCGTCCCGGCAATCTCACTTGGACTCATCAGTTGGCTAGTGAGCGCCTTACCAATATGCAATTTTTGCAGAGTTCAGTTCAACTTAATGCATTTTTTGTAAAAAAGCAATGTGAACTATGTCCAACAAGATTAAAATTTGAATCATTAAAATTGGAAGATTTTGTCCTTGGCCAGACATAGGTAATAAGAAGGTGTTTTTTTTAATAATACAATTCTATATACTACTGAAATTACTCAGCCAAGTAGAAGATCTAGCATTCTATTTAATTGGACTTGTCGAATTATTGATTCAAAATAGTTTTTAACGGCCTTTAGTCCACAAAATTTGCGTTTCGTTCCGGCAATCTCACTTGGACTCATCAGTTGGTTAGTGAGCGCCTTACCAATACGCAATTTTTGTTAACTTCAGTTCAACTTACATGCATTTTTTGACAAAACAGCACTGTGAACTATATCCAAGAAGATAAAAATTTTAATCATTAAAATTGGAAGATTTTGTCCTTGGCCAGACACAGGTAATAAGAAGGTGTTTTTTTTTAATAATACAATTCTATATACTACTGAAATTACTCAGCCAAGTAGAAGATCTAGCATTATATTTAATTGGACTTGTCGAATTATTGATTCAAAATAGCTTTTAACGGCCTTTAGTCCACAAAATTTGCGTTTCGTCCCGGCAATCTCACTTATACTAATCAGTTGGATAGTGAGCGCCTTACCAATACGCAATTTTTGTTAACTTCAGTTCAACTTACATGCCTTTTTTGAAAAAACAGCAATGTGAACTATATCCAAAAAGATAAAAATTTTAATCAATAAAATTGGAAGATTTTGTCCTTGGTCAGACATAGTTAACAAGAAGGTGTTTTTTTTAATACAATTCTTATACTATTGAAATTACTCAGCCAAGTAGAAGACTTAGCATTATATTTAATTGGACTTGTCGAATTATTGATTCAAAATAGCTTTAACGGCCTTTAGTCCACAAAATTTGCGTTTCGTCCCAGCAATCTCACTTGGACTCGTCAGTTGGTTAGTAAGCGCCTTACCAATACGCAATTTTTGTTAAGTTCAGTTCAAGTTACATGCATTTTTTGACAAAAAAGCAAAGTGAACTATATCCAACAAGATTAAAATTTTAATTATTAAAATTGGAAGATTTTGTTTCTTGGTCAGATATAGTTAATAAGAAGGTGTTTTTTTTATAATACAATTCTATATACTACTGAAATTACTCAGCCATGTAGAAGACTTAGCATTATATTTAATTGGACTTGTCAAATTATTGGTTCAAAATAGTTTTTAACGGCCTTTAGTCCACAAAATTTGCGTTTCGTTCCGGCAATCTCACTTGGACTCATCAGTTGGATAGTGAGCGCCTTACCAATACGCAATTTTTGTTAACTTTAGTTCAACTTACATGCATTTTTTGACAAAACAGCAATGTGAACTATATCCAAGATAAAAATTTTAATCATTAATATTGGAAGATTTTGTCCTTGGCCAGACATGGGTAATAAGAAGTTGTTTTTTTTAATAATACAATTCTATATACTACTGAAATTACTCAGCCAAGTAGAAGATCTAGCATTATATTTAATTGGACTTGTCGAATTATTGATTCAAAATAGCTTTTAACGGCCTTTAGTCCACAAAATTTGCGTTTCGTCCCGGCAATCTCACTTATACTAATCAGTTCGATAGTGAGCGCCTTACCAATACGCAATTTTTGTTTAGTTCAGTTCAAAATACATGCATTTTTTGACGAAAAAGCAATGTGAACTATATCCAACAAAATAAAATTTTAATAATTCAAATTGGAAGATTTTGTCCTTGGCCGGACATAGTTAATAAGGTGTTTTTTTTTTTAAATACAATTCTATGTACTATTGAAATTGCTCAGCCAAGTAGAAGACTTCGCATTATATTTAATTAAACTTGTCGAATTTTTGATTCAAAATAGCTTTTAATGGCCTTTAGTCCGCAAAATTTGCGTTTCGTCCCGGCAATCTCCCTTGGACTCATCAGTCGGTTAGTAAGCGCCTTACCAATACGCAATTTTTGTTTAGTTCAGTTCAAAATACATGCATTTTTTGACAAAAAAGCAATGTGAACTATATTCAACAAGATTGAAATTTTAATCATTAAAATTGGAAGATATTGTCATTGGCAAGACATAGTTAATAAGGTGTTTTTTTTTATAATACAATTCTATATACTACTGAAATTCCTCAGCCAAGTAGAAGACTTAGCATTATATTTAATTGGACTGAATTATTGATTCAAAATAGCTTTTAACGGCCTTTAGTCCATACAATTTGCGTTTCGTCCCGGCAATCTCGCTTGGACTCATCAGTTGGCTAGTGAGCGCCTTACCAATATGCAATTTTGCAGAGTTCAGTTCAACTTACATGCATTTTTTGACAAAAAAGCAATGTGAACTATGTCCAACAAGATTAAAATTTTAATCATTAAAATTAGAAGATTTTGTCCTTGGCCAGACATAGTTAACAAGAAGGTGTTTTTTTTAATACAATTCTTATACTATTGAAATTACTCAGCCAAGTAGAAGACTTAGCATTATATTTAATTGGACTTGTCGAATTATTGATTCAATATAGCTTTAACGGCTTTAGTCCACAAAATTTGCGTTTCGTCCCAGCAATCTCACTTCGACTCGTCAGTTGGTTAGTAAGCGCCTTACCAATACGCAATTTTTGTTAAGTTCAGTTCAAGTTACATGCCTTTTTTGACAAAACAGCACTGTGAACTATATCCAAGAAGATAAAAATTTTAATCATTAAAATTGGAAGATTTTGTCCTTGGCCAGACACAGGTAATAAGAAGGTGTTTTTTTTAATAATACAATTCTATATACAACTGAAATTACTCAGACAAATAGAAGATCTAGCATTATATTTAATTGGACTTGTCGAATTATTGATTCAAAATAGCTTTTAACGGCCTTTAGTCCACAAAATTTGCGTTTCGTCCCGGCAATCTCACTTGGACTCATCAGTTGGATAGTGAGCGCCTTACCAATACGCAATTTTTGTTAACTTCAGTTCAACTTACATGCATTTTTTGACAAAACAGCAATGTGAACTATATCCAAGATAAAAATTTTAATCATTAAAATTGGAAGATTTTGTCCTTGGCCAGACATAGTTAACAAGAAGGTGTTTTTTTTAATACAATTCTTATACTATTGAAATTACTCAGCCAAGTAGAAGACTTAGCATTATATTTCATTGGACTTGTCGAATTATTGATTCAAAATAGCTTTAACGGCCTTTAGTCCACAAAATTTGCGTTTCCTCCCAGCAATCTCACTTGGACTCGTCAGTTGGTTAGTAAGCGCCTTACCAATACGCAATTTTTGTTAAGTTCAGTTCAAGTTACATGCATTTTTTGACAAAAAAGCAAAGTGAACTATATCCAACAAGATTAAAATTTTAATTATTAAAATTGGAAGATTTTGTTTCTTGGTCAGATATAGTTAATAAGAAGGTGTTTTTTTTATAATACAATTCTATATACTACTTAAATTACTCAGCCATGTAGAAGACTTAGCATTATATTTAATTGGACTTGTCAAATTATTGGTTCAAAATAGTTTTTAACGGCCTTTAGTCCACAAAATTTGCGTTTCGTTCCGGCAATCTCACTTGGACTCATCAGTTGGATAGTGAGCGCCTTACCAATACGCATTTTTTGTTAACTTCAGTTCAACTTACATGCATTTTTTGACAAAACAGCAATGTGCACTATATCCAAGATAAAAATTTTAATCATTAAAATTGGAAGATTTTGTCCTTGGCCAGACATGGGTAATAAGAAGGTGTTTTTTTTAATAATACAATTCTATATACTACTGAAATTACTCAGCCAAGTAGAAGATCTAGCATTATATTTAATTGGACTTGTCGAATTATTGATTCAAAATAGCTTTTAACGGCCTTTAGTCCACAAAATTTGCGTTTCGTCCCGGCAATCTCACTTATACTAATCAGTTGGATAGTGAGCGCCTTACCAATACGCAATTTTTGTTTAGTTCATTTCAAAATACATGCATTTTTTGACGAAAAAGCAATGTGAACTATATCCAACAAAATTAAAATTTTAATAATTAAAATTGGAAAATTTTGTCCTTGGCCAGACATAGTTAACAAGAAGGTGTTTTTTTTAATACAATTCTTATACTATTGAAATTACTCAGCCAAGTAGAAGACTTAGCATTATATTTAATTGGACTTGTCGAATTATTGATTCAAAATAGCTTTAACGGCCTTTAGTCCACAAAATTTGCGTTTCGTCCCAGCAATCTCACTTCGACTCGTCAGTTGGTTAGTAAGCGCCTTACCAATACGCAATTTTTGTTAAGTTCAGTTCAACTTACATGCATTTTTTGACAAAACAGCAATGTGAACTATATCCAAGCAGATAAAAATTTTAATCATTAAAATTGGAAGATTTTGTCCTTGGCCAGACATAGGTAATAAGAAGGTGTTTTTTTAATAATACAATTCTATATACTACTGAAATTACTCAGCCAAGTAGAAGATCTAGCATTCTATTTAATTGGACTTGTCGAATTATTGATTCAAAATAGTTTTTAACGGCCTTTAGTCCACAAAATTTGCGTTTCGTTCCGGCAATCTCACTTGGACTCATCAGTTGGTTGGTGAGCGCCTTACCAATACGCAATTTTTGTTAACTTCAGTTCAACTTACATGCATTTTTTGACAAAACAGCACTGTGAACTATATCCAAGAAGATAAAAATTTTAATCATTAAAATTGGAAGATTTTGTCCTTGGCCAGACACAGGTAATAAGAAGGTGTTTTTTTTAATAATACAATTCTATATACTACTGAAATTACTCAGCCAAGTAGAAGATCTAGCATTATATTTAATTGGACTTGTCGAATTATTGATTCAAAATAGCTTTTAACGGCCTTTAGTCCACAAAATTTGCGTTTCGTCCCGGCAATCTCACTTATACTAATCAGTTGGATATTGAGCGCCTTACCAATACGCAATTTTTGTTAACTTCAGTTCAACTTACATGCCTTTTTTGAAAAAACAGCAATGTGAACTATATCCAAAAAGATACAAATTTTAATCATTAAAATTGGAAGATTTTGTCCTTGGTCAGACATAGTTAACAAGAAGGTGTTTTTTTTAATACAATTCTTATACTATTGAAATTACTCAGCCAAGTAGAAGACTTAGCATTATATTTAATTGGACTTGTCGAATTATTGATTCAAAATAGCTTTAACGGCCTTTAGTCCACAAAATTTGCGTTTCGTCCCAGCAATCTCACTTGGACTCGTCAGTTGGTTAGTAAGCGCCTTACCAATACGCAATTTTTGTTAAGTTCAGTTCAAGTTACATGCATTTTTTGACAAAAAAGCAAAGTGAACTATATCCAACAAGATTAAAATTTTAATTATTAAAATTGGAAGATTTTGTTTCTTGGTCAGATATAGTTAATAAGAAGGTGTTTTTTTTATAATACAATTTTATATACTACTGAAATTACTCAGCCATGTAGAAGACTTAGCATTATATTTAATTGGACTTGTCAAATTATTGGTTCAAAATAGTTTTTAACGGCCTTTAGTCCACAAAATTTGCGTTTCGTTCCGGCAATCTCACTTGGACTCATCAGTTGGATAGTGAGCGCCTTACCAATACGCAATTTTTGTTAACTTTATTTTTTGACAAAACAGCAATGTGAACTATATCCAAGATAAAAATTTTAATCATTAATATTGGAAGATTTTGTCCTTGGCCAGACATGGGTAATAAGAAGTTGTTTTTTTTAATAATACAATTCTATATACTACTGAAATTACTCAGCCAAGTAGAAGATCTAGCATTATATTTAATTGGACTTGTCGAATTATTGATTCAAAATAGCTTTTAACGGCCTTTAGTCCACAAAATTTGCGTTTCGTCCCGGCAATCTCACTTATACTAATCAGTTCGATAGTGAGCGCCTTACCAATACGCAATTTTTGTTTAGTTCAGTTCAAAATACATGCATTTTTTGACGAAAAAGCAATGTGAGCTATATCCAACAAAATAAAATTTTAATAATTCAAATTGGAAGATTTTGTCCTTGGCCGGACATAGTTAATAAGGTGTTTTTTTTTTAAATACAATTCTATGTACTATTGAAATTGCTCAGCCAAGTAGAAGACTTCGCATTATATTTAATTAAACTTGTCGAATTTTTGATTCAAAATAGCTTTTAATGGCCTTTAGTCCACAAAATTTGCGTTTCGTCCCGGCAATCTCCCTTGGACTCATCAGTCGGTTAGTAAGCGCCTTACCAATACGCAATTTTTGTTTAGTTCAGTTCAAAATACATGCATTTTTTGACAAAAAAGCAATGTGAACTATATTCAACAAGATTGAAATTTTAATCATTAAAATTGGAAGATATTGTCATTGGCAAGACATAGTTAATAAGGTGTTTTTTTTTATAATACAATTCTATATACTACTGAAATTCCTCAGCCAAGTAGAAGACTTAGCATTATATTTAATTGGACTGAATTATTGATTCAAAATAGCTTTTAACGGCCTTTAGTCCATACAATTTGCGTTTCGTCCCGGCAATCTCACTTGGACTCATCAGTTGGCTAGTGAGCGCCTTACCAATATGCAGTTTTGCAGAGTTCAGTTCAACTTACATGCATTTTTTGACAAAAAAGCAATGTGAACTATGTCCAACAAGATTTAAATTTTAATCATTAAAATTAGAAGATTTTGTCCTTGCTCAGACATAGTTAACAAGAAGGTGTTTTTTTTTAATACAATTCTTGTACTATTGAAATTACTCAGCCAAGTAGAAGACTTAGCATTATATTTAATTGGACTTGTCGAATTATTGATTCAATATAGCTTTAACGGCTTTAGTCCACAAAATTTGCGTTTCGTCCCAGCAATCTCACTTCGACTCGTCAGTTGGTTAGTAAGCGCCTTACCAATACGCAATTTTTGTTAAGTTCAGTTCAAGTTACATGCCTTTTTTGACAAAACAGCACTGTGAACTATATCCAAGAAGATAAAAATGTTAATCATTAAAATTGGAAGATTTTGTCCTTGGCCAGACAAAGGTAATAAGAAGGTGTTTTTTTTATAATACAATTCTATATACTACTGAAATTACTCAGCCATGTAGAAGACTTAGCATTATATTTAATTGGACTTGTCAAATTATTGGTTCAAAATAGTTTTTAACGGCCTTTAGTCCACAAAATTTGCGTTTCGTTCCGGCAATCTCACTTGGACTCATCAGTTGGATAGTGAGCGCCTTACCAATACGCAATTTTTGTTAACTTCAGTTCAACTTACATGCATTTTTTGACAAAACAGCAATGTGAACTATATCCAAGATAAAAATTTTAATCATTAAAATTGGAAGATTTTGTCCTTGGCCAGACATGGGTAATAAGAAGGTGTTTTTTTTAATAATACAATTCTATATACTACTGAAATTACTCAGCCAAGTAGAAGATCTAGCATTATATTTAATTGGACTTGTCGAATTATTGATTCAAAATAGCTTTTAACGGCCTTTAGTCCACAAAATTTGCGTTTCGTCCCGGCAATCTCACTTATACTAATCAGTTGGATAGTGAGCGCCTTACAAATACGCAATTTTTGTTTAGTTCATTTCAAAATACATGCATTTTTTGACGAAAAAGCAATGTGAACTATATCCAACAAAATTAAAATTTTAATAATTAAAATTGGAAAATTTTGTCCTTGGCCGGACATAGTTAATAAGGTGTTTTTTTTTTTAAATACAATTCTATGTACTATTGAAATTGCTCAGCCAAGTAGAAGACTTCGCATTATATTTAATTAAACTTGTCGAATTTTTGATTCAAAATAGCTTTTAATGGCCTTTAGTCCACAAAATTTGCGTTTCGTCCCAGCAATCTCCCTTGGACTCATCAGTCGGTTAGTAAGCGCCTTACCAATACGCAATTTTTGTTTAGTTCAGTTCAAAATACATGCATTTTTTGACAAAAAAGCAATGTGAACTATATTCAACAAGATTGAAATTTTAAGCATTAAAATTGGAAGATATTGTCCTTGGCAAGACATAGTTATTAAGGTGTTTTTTTTTTATAATACAATTCTATATACTACTGAAATTCCTCAGCCAAGTAGAAGACTTAGCATTATATTTAATTGGACTGAATTATTGATTCAAAATAGCTTTTAACGGCCTTTTGTCCATAGAATTTGCGTTTCGTCCCGGCAATCTCACTTGGACTCGTCAGTTGGCTAGTGAGCGCCTTACCAATATGCAATTTTTGCTGAGTTCAGTTCAAGTTACATGCATTTTTTGACAAAAAAGCAATGTGAGCTATATCCAACAAAATAAAATTTTAATAATTCAAATTGGAAGATTTTGTCCTTGGCCGGACATAGTTAATAAGGTGTTTTTTTTTTTAAATACAATTCTATGTACTATTGAAATTGCTCAGCCAAGTAGAAGACTTCGCATTATATTTAATTAAACTTGTCGAATTTTTGATTCAAAATAGCTTTTAATGGCCTTTAGTCCACAAAATTTGCGTTTCGTCCCGGCAATCTCCCTTGGACTCATCAGTCGGTTAGTAAGCGCCTTACCAATACGCAATTTTTGTTTAGTTCAGTTCAAAATACATGCATTTTTTGACAAAAAAGCAATGTGAACTATATTCAACAAGATTGAAATTTTAATCATTAAAATTGGAAGATATTGTCATTGGCAAGACATAGTTAATAAGGTGTTTTTTTTTATAATACAATTCTATATACTACTGAAATTCCTCAGCCAAGTAGAAGACTTAGCATTATATTTAATTGGACTGAATTATTGATTCAAAATAGCTTTTAACGGCCTTTAGTCCATACAATTTGCGTTTCGTCCCGGCAATCTCACTTGGACTCATCAGTTGGCTAGTGAGCGCCTTACCAATATGCAATTTTGCAGAGTTCAGTTCAACTTACATGCATTTTTTGACAAAAAAGCAATGTGAACTATGTCCAACAAGATTAAAATTTTAATCATTAAAATTAGAAGATTTTGTCCTTGGCCAGACATAGTTAACAAGAAGGTGTTTTTTTTTAATACAATTCTTATACTATTGAAATTACTCAGCCAAGTAGAAGACTTAGCATTATATTTAATTGGACTTGTCGAATTATTGATTCAATATAGCTTTAACGGCTTTAGTCCACAAAATTTGCGTTTCGTCCCAGCAATCTCACTTCGACTCGTCAGTTGGTTAGTAAGCGCCTTACCAATACGCAATTTTTGTTAAGTTCAGTTCAAGTTACATGCCTTTTTTGACAAAACAGCACTGTGAACTATATCCAAGAAGATAAAAATTTTAATCATTAAAATTGGAAGATTTTGTCCTTGGCCAGACACAGGTAATAAGAAGGTGTTTTTTTTAATAATACAATTCTATATACTAGTGAAATTCCTCAGCCAAGTAGAAGACTTAGCATTATATTTAATTGGACTGAATTATTGATTCAAAATAGCTTTTAACGGCCTTTAGTCCATACAATTTGCGTTTCGTCCCGGCAATCTCACTTGGACTCATCAGTTGGCTAGTGAGCGCCTTACCAATATGCAATTTTGCAGAGTTCAGTTCAACTTACATGCATTTTTTGACAAAAAAGCAATGTGAACTATGTCCAACAAGATTAAAATTTTAATCATTAAAATTAGAAGATTTTGTCCTTGGCCAGACATAGTTAACAAGAAGGTGTTTTTTTTTAATACAATTCTTATACTATTGAAATTACTCAGCCAAGTAGAAGACTTAGCATTATATTTAATTGGACTTGTCGAATTATTGATTCAAAATAGCTTTAACGGCCTTTAGTCCACAAAATTTGCGTTTCCTCCCAGCAATCTCACTTGGACTCGTCAGTTGGTTAGTAAGCGCCTTACCAATACGCAATTTTTGTTAAGTTCAGTTCAAGTTACATGCATTTTTTGACAAAAAAGCAAAGTGAACTATATCCAACAAGATTAAAATTTTAATTATTAAAATTGGAAGATTTTGTTTCTTGGTCAGATATAGTTAATAAGAAAGTGTTTTTTTTATAATACAATTCTATATACTACTGAAATTACTCAGCCATGTAGAAGACTTAGCATTATATTTAATTGGACTTGTCAAATTATTGGTTCAAAATAGTTTTTAACGGCCTTTAGTCCACAAAATTTGGTTTCGTTCCGGCAATCTCACTTGGACTCATCAGTTGGATAGTGAGCGCCTTACCAATACGCAATTTTTGTTAACTTCAGTTCAACTTACATGCATTTTTTGACAAAACAGCAATGTGAACTATATCCAAGATAAAAATTTTAATCATTAAAATTGGAAGATTTTGTCCTTGGCCAGACATGGGTAATAAGAAGGTGTTTTTTTTAATAATACAATTCTATATACTACTGAAATTACTCAGCCAAGTAGAAGATCTAGCATTATATTTAATTGGACTTGTCGAATTATTGATTCAAAATAGCTTTTAACGGCCTTTAGTCCACAAAATTTGCGTTTCGTCCCGGCAATCTCACTTATACTAATCAGTTGGATAGTGAGCGCCTTACCAATACGCAATTTTTCTTTAGTTCATTTCAAAATACATGCATTTTTTGACGAAAAAGCAATGTGAACTATATCCAACAAAATTAAAATTTTAATAATTAAAATTGGAAGATTTTGTCCTTGGCCGGACATAGTTAATAAGGTGTTTTTTTTTTAAATACAATTCTATGTACTATTGAAATTGCTCAGCCAAGTAGAAGACTTCGCATTATATTTAATTAAACTTGTCGAATTTTCGATTCAAAATAGCTTTTAATGGCCTTTAGTCCACAAAATTTGCGTTTCGTCCCGGCAATCTCCCTTGGACTCATCAGTCGGTTAGTAAGCGCCTTACCAATACGCAATTTTTGTTTAGTTCAGTTCAAAATACATGCATTTTTTGACCAAAAAGCAATGTGAACTATATTCAACAAGATTGAAATTTTAAGCATTAAAATTGGAAGATATTGTCCTTGGCAAGACATAGTTAATAAGGTGTTTTTTTTTTATAATACAATTCTATATACTACTGAAATTCCTCAGCCAAGTAGAAGACTTAGCATTATATTTAATTGGACTGAATTATTGATTCAAAATAGCTTTTAACGGCCTTTAGTCCATACAATTTGCGTTACGTCCCGGCAATCTCACTTGGACTCATCAGTTGGCTAGTGAGCGCCTTACCAATATGCAATTTTGCAGAGTTCAGTTCAACTTACATGCATTTTTTGACAAAAAAGCAATGTGAACTATGTCCAACAAGATTAAAATTTTAATCATTAAAATTAGAAGATTTTGTCCTTGGCCAGACATAGTTAACAAGAAGGTGTTTTTTTTTAATACAATTCTTGTACTATTGAAATTACTCAGCCAAGTAGAAGACTTAGCATTATATTTAATTGGACTTGTCGAATTATTGATTCAATATAGCTTTAACGGCTTTAGTCCACAAAATTTGCGTTTCGTCCCAGCAATCTCACTTCGACTCGTCAGTTGGTTAGTAAGCGCCTTACCAATACGCAATTTTTGTTAAGTTCAGTTCAAGTTACATGCCTTTTTTGACAAAACAGCACTGTGAACTATATCCAAGAAGATAAAAATGTTAATCATTAAAATTGGAAGATTTTGTCCTTGGCCAGACAAAGGTAATAAGAAGGTGTTTTTTTTATAATACAATTCTATATACTACTGAAATTACTCAGCCATGTAGAAGACTTAGCATTATATTTAATTGGACTTGTCAAATTATTGGTTCAAAATAGTTTTTAACGGCCTTTAGTCCACAAAATTTGCGTTTCGTTCCGGCAATCTCACTTGGACTCATCAGTTGGATAGTGAGCGCCTTACCAATACGCAATTTTTGTTAACTTCAGTTCAACTTACATGCATTTTTTGACAAAACAGCAATGTGAACTATATCCAAGATAAAAATTTTAATCATTAAAATTGGAAGATTTTGTCCTTGGCCAGACATGGGTAATAAGAAGGTGTTTTTTTTAATAATACAATTCTATATACTACTGAAATTACTCAGCCAAGTAGAAGATCTAGCATTATATTTAATTGGACTTGTCGAATTATTGATTCAAAATAGCTTTTAACGGCCTTTAGTCCACAAAATTTGCGTTTCGTCCCGGCAATCTCACTTATACTAATCAGTTGGATAGTGAGCGCCTTACAAATACGCAATTTTTGTTTAGTTCATTTCAAAATACATGCATTTTTTGACGAAAAAGCAATGTGAACTATATCCAACAAAATTAAAATTTTAATAATTAAAATTGGAAAATTTTGTCCTTGGCCGGACATAGTTAATAAGGTGTTTTTTTTTTTAAATACAATTCTATGTACTATTGAAATTGCTCAGCCAAGTAGAAGACTTCGCATTATATTTAATTAAACTTGTCGAATTTTTGATTCAAAATAGCTTTTAATGGCCTTTAGTCCACAAAATTTGCGTTTCGTCCCGGCAATCTCCCTTGGACTCATCAGTCGGTTAGTAAGCGCCTTACCAATACGCAATTTTTGTTTAGTTCAGTTCAAAATACATGCATTTTTTGATAAAAAAGCAATGTGAACTATATTCAACAAGATTGAAATTTTAAGCATTAAAATTGGAAGATATTGTCCTTGGCAAGACATAGTTATTAAGGTGTTTTTTTTTTATAATACAATTCTATATACTACTGAAATTCCTCAGCCAAGTAGAAGACTTAGCATTATATTTAATTGGACTGAATTATTGATTCAAAATAGCTTTTAACGGCCTTTTGTCCATAGAATTTGCGTTTCGTCCCGGCAATCTCACTTGGACTCGTCAGTTGGCTAGTGAGCGCCTTACCAATATGCAATTTTTGCTGAGTTCAGTTCAAGTTACATGCATTTTTTGACAAAAAAGCAATGTGAGCTATATCCAACAAAATAAAATTTTAATAATTCAAATTGGAAGATTTTGTCCTTGGCCGGACATAGTTAATAAGGTGTTTTTTTTTTAAATACAATTCTATGTACTATTGAAATTGCTCAGCCAAGTAGAAGACTTCGCATTATATTTAATTAAACTTGTCGAATTTTTGATTCAAAATAGCTTTTAATGGCCTTTAGTCCACAAAATTTGCGTTTCGTCCCGGCAATCTCCCTTGGACTCATCAGTCGGTTAGTAAGCGCCTTACCAATACGCAATTTTTGTTTAGTTCAGTTCAAAATACATGCATTTTTTGACAAAAAAGCAATGTGAACTATATTCAACAAGATTGAAATTTTAATCATTAAAATTGGAAGATATTGTCATTGGCAAGACATAGTTAATAAGGTGTTTTTTTTTATAATACAATTCTATATACTACTGAAATTCCTCAGCCAAGTAGAAGACTTAGCATTATATTTAATTGGACTGAATTATTGATTCAAAATAGCTTTTAACGGCCTTTAGTCCATACAATTTGCGTTTCGTCCCGGCAATCTCACTTGGACTCATCAGTTGGCTAGTGAGCGCCTTACCAATATGCAATTTTGCAGAGTTCAGTTCAACTTACATGCATTTTTTGACAAAAAAGCAATGTGAACTATGTCCAACAAGATTAAAATTTTAATCATTAAAATTAGAAGATTTTGTCCTTGGCCAGACATAGTTAACAAGAAGGTGTTTTTTTTTAATACAATTCTTATACTATTGAAATTACTCAGCCAAGTAGAAGACTTAGCATTATATTTAATTGGACTTGTCGAATTATTGATTCAATATAGCTTTAACGGCTTTAGTCCACAAAATTTGCGTTTCGTCCCAGCAATCTCACTTCGACTCGTCAGTTGGTTAGTAAGCGCCTTACCAATACGCAATTTTTGTTAAGTTCAGTTCAAGTTACATGCCTTTTTTGACAAAACAGCACTGTGAACTATATCCAAGAAGATAAAAATTTTAATCATTAAAATTGGAAGATTTTGTCCTTGGCCAGACACAGGTAATAAGAAGGTGTTTTTTTTAATAATACAATTCTATATACTAGTGAAATTCCTCAGCCAAGTAGAAGACTTAGCATTATATTTAATTGGACTGAATTATTGATTCAAAATAGCTTTTAACGGCCTTTAGTCCATACAATTTGCGTTTCGTCCCGGCAATCTCACTTGGACTCATCAGTTGGCTAGTGAGCGCCTTACCAATATGCAATTTTGCAGAGTTCAGTTCAACTTACATGCATTTTTTGACAAAAAAGCAATGTGAACTATGTCCAACAAGATTAAAATTTTAATCATTAAAATTAGAAGATTTTGTCCTTGGCCAGACATAGTTAACAAGAAGGTGTTTTTTTTTAATACAATTCTTATACTATTGAAATTACTCAGCCAAGTAGAAGACTTAGCATTATATTTAATTGGACTTGTCGAATTATTGATTCAAAATAGCTTTAACGGCCTTTAGTCCACAAAATTTGCGTTTCCTCCCAGCAATCTCACTTGGACTCGTCAGTTGGTTAGTAAGCGCCTTACCAATACGCAATTTTTGTTAAGTTCAGTTCAAGTTACATGCATTTTTTGACAAAAAAGCAAAGTGAACTATATCCAACAAGATTAAAATTTTAATTATTAAAATTGGAAGATTTTGTTTCTTGGTCAGATATAGTTAATAAGAAAGTGTTTTTTTTATAATACAATTCTATATACTACTGAAATTACTCAGCCATGTAGAAGACTTAGCATTATATTTAATTGGACTTGTCAAATTATTGGTTCAAAATAGTTTTTAACGGCCTTTAGTCCACAAAATTTGGTTTCGTTCCGGCAATCTCACTTGGACTCATCAGTTGGATAGTGAGCGCCTTACCAATACGCAATTTTTGTTAACTTCAGTTCAACTTACATGCATTTTTTGACAAAACAGCAATGTGAACTATATCCAAGATAAAAATTTTAATCATTAAAATTGGAAGATTTTGTCCTTGGCCAGACATGGGTAATAAGAAGGTGTTTTTTTTAATAATACAATTCTATATACTACTGAAATTACTCAGCCAAGTAGAAGATCTAGCATTATATTTAATTGGACTTGTCGAATTATTGATTCAAAATAGCTTTTAACGGCCTTTAGTCCACAAAATTTGCGTTTCGTCCCGGCAATCTCACTTATACTAATCAGTTGGATAGTGAGCGCCTTACCAATACGCAATTTTTCTTTAGTTCATTTCAAAATACATGCATTTTTTGACGAAAAAGCAATGTGAACTATATCCAACAAAATTAAAATTTTAATAATTAAAATTGGAAGATTTTGTCCTTGGCCGGACATAGTTAATAAGGTGTTTTTTTTTTAAATACAATTCTATGTACTATTGAAATTGCTCAGCCAAGTAGAAGACTTCGCATTATATTTAATTAAACTTGTCGAATTTTTGATTCAAAATAGCTTTTAATGGCCTTTAGTCCACAAAATTTGCGTTTCGTCCCGGCAATCTCCCTTGGACTCATCAGTCGGTTAGTAAGCGCCTTACCAATACGCAATTTTTGTTTAGTTCAGTTCAAAATACATGCATTTTTTGACAAAAAAGCAATGTGAACTATATTCAACAAGATTGAAATTTTAAGCATTAAAATTGGAAGATATTGTCCTTGGCAAGACATAGTTAATAAGGTGTTTTTTTTTATAATACAATTCTATATACTACTGAAATTCCTCAGCCAAGTAGAAGACTTAGCATTATATTTAATTGGACTGAATTATTGATTCAAAATAGCTTTTAACGGCCTTTAGTCCATACAATTTGCGTTACGTCCCGGCAATCTCACTTGGACTCATCAGTTGGCTAGTGAGCGCCTTACCAATATGCAATTTTTGCAGAGTTCAGTTCAACTTACATGCATTTTTTGAAAAAAAAGCAATGTGAACTATGTCCAACAAGATTAAAATTTTAATCATTAAAATTGGAAGATTTTGTCCTTGGCCAGACATAGTTAACAAGAAGGTGTTTTTTTTTAATACAATTCTTATACTATTGAAATTACTCAGCCAAGTAGAAGACTTAGCATTATATTTAATTGGACTTGTCGAATTATTGATTCAATATAGCTTTAACGGCTTTAGTCCACAAAATTTGCGTTTCGTCCCAGCAATCTCACTTCGACTCGTCAGTTGGTTAGTAAGCGCCTTACCAATACGCAATTTTTGTTAAGTTCAGTTCAAGTTACATGCATTTTTTGACAAAAAAGCAAAGTGAACTATATCCAACAAGATAAAAATTTTAATTATTAAAATTGGAAGATTTTGTTTCTTGGTCAGATATAGTTAATAAGAAGGTGTTTTTTTTATAATACAATTCTAAATATATACTACTGAAATTACTCAGCCATGTAGAAGACTTAGCATTATATTTAATTGGACTTGTCGAATTATTGATTCAAAATAGTTTTTAACGGCCTTTAATCCACAAAATTTGCGTTTCGTTCCGGCAATCTCACTTGGACTCATCAGTTGGATAGTGAGCGCCTTACCAATACGCAATTTTTGTTAACTTCAGTTCAACTTACATGCATTTTTTGACAAAACAGCACAATATCCAAGAAGATAAAAATTTTAATCATTAAAATTGGAAGATTTTGTCCTTGGCCAGACATAGGTAATAAGAAGGTGTTTTTTTAAAAATACAATTCTATATACTACTGAAATTACTCAGCCAAGTAGAAGATCTAGCATTATATTTAATTGGACTTGTCGAATTATTGATTCAAAATAGCTTTTAACGGCCTTTAGTCCACAAAATTTGCGTTTCGTCCCGGCAATCTCACTTGGACTCATCAGTTGGTTAGTGAGCGCCTTACCAATACGCAATTTTTGTTAACTTCAGTTCAACTTACATGCATTTTTTGACAAAACAGCACTGTGAACTATATCCAAGAAGATAAAAATTTTAATCATTAAAATTGGAAGATTTTGTCCTTGGCCAGACACAGGTAATAAGAAGGTGTTTTTTTAATAATACAATTCTATATACTACTGAAATTACTCAGCCAAGATTTTAATCATTAAAATTGGAAGATTTTGTCCTTGGTCAGACATAGTTAATAAGAAGGTGTTTTTTTATAATACAATTCTATATACTACTGAAATTACTCAGCCAAGTAGAAGACTTAGCATTATATTTAATTGGACTTGTCGAATTATTGATTCAAAATAGCTTTAACGGCCTTTAGTCCACAAAATTTGCGTTTCGTCCCAGCAATCTCACTTGGACTCGTCAGTTGGTTAGTAAGCGCCTTACCAATACGCAATTTTTGTTAAGTTCAGTTCAAGTTACATGCATTTTTTGACAAAAAAGCAATGTGAACTATATCCAACAAAATTAAAATTTTAATAATTAAAATTGGAAGATTTTGTCCTTGGCCGGACATAGTTAATAAGGTGTTTTTTTTTTTTAAATACAATTCTATGTACTATTGAAATTGCTCAGCCAAGTAAAAAAATTCGCATTATATTTAATTATTTAATTGGACTTGTCGAATTA